>CM076090.1:25628737-26860882 GCA_038088585.1 Chrysina gloriosa
TGAAACATTTAAGCTAATAATCAATATTCGTTTTATACATGTCATTCCTCTTAAAAGTCATCATTAATGTGACAAGCGGTGGAATGACAGCGTCAGTCCGGTTTACACTACTTAATGATAACATGCATTCGTTTGTCGAATCTCCATCACCAAATTCACCTGATTAGTATGAACATATGCGACAATTTAAATAGCTGCTGCTTTTTGTGTTCACATTATTGGGATCGTACTGCCTTTCAAAGTTGATTTAGGGTGTTTACATGTTTTCAATTCCTCCCTTGTATCTAGAATCTACAAAATAAGCTTCGTTTTCATACTCGCACCGTCGGAAAGCAGCTCGTGAAAGCAGCTCGTGAAAGCAAAATAATATCTGTAACAGCTACAACAAAGTTGTTACGTCGTTAGACACCTTTGAATAATTTACACTACATTTACATTACTTCATGTTCTTCAAAGAACTGCAGCGATTAGTAGCTCACCGCGTACTTTTTTATTTCTCAAGTTAGCGTTCCCTATCTCGTAAGCCCTCAGGGCTTTTAAATGCAACTTTTTACTACTGTTTTATCTACTCCGTCGTGTTTTTTTCTTTCAGTGTGTCAAAGTATATTATTATCAAGAGACCAAGTATCATCTGGTTCTAGGTATATATTTCTACATTTAGTATATTTATTTTATGAAGGAATCATTTGTTTCTTAAACGGTTTAAAACGAAATGACTTTTCAATCTTATCAAAAAAGTTCTAGATTAGGTTTATCCTATTTCCTGCAACGGCAGAAAATTCATAATTGTATCATAAATATCTACGTTCGTGTTTCAACTCTCTTAGTTTAAGAGTCCCAAGCTATTAATATGACTTGCCCACGATATACATAGGTCATTACATATTTTTCGAATGATGTTATTTCTGATATAATTACAAATTCTTATATATTTTATGAAAAGATCCATACATCACAAAGTAATGCATAAATGAAAGGATGATAACTCACTCTGAGTATACCACTGTCAAAAGGGTAACCTCCTTTCATACCCAGACATATTAAAATACATGTACAATTATATAAACATGAAACTGCTTGTTAAACCAAACCAAAAGAAGGCAATTTGCATATAGAACAAAAATCGTAATCGTATTTATATGGTAATTATTTACATTTCAGCATACGCGCAACGTACAAATTTCCCGTCTTAATTTCCTATGTGAAAAATACCCTTAAATTTACATTTCCCCTTGCGTTTTATTTACTATTAGCATTTGTGATGGATAAATAAATGAGCGTTAGGAAACCAGGCAATTAATAAATTTCCTATGTTTACTTTACTGGCGTATCTACATATATGTATATTAATGCAAATACATAAGTTACAGGCTATTGAAGATATGTACATATGTAACTACATAGCTTTAGGCCGTTCCTACAGACTCTGCTAAAAATGTCTATCCAACTATGCAATTTGTTAACTTCAAACTTATCCAACTCAATCTGCTATTTTATAAAAATTCAATTGTCCCTATTCCATTGTTATTTCTAATTAGTTTTAATTTTGCTTGACAAGAAAATGATTTTGCAGAATTATTAGTTTGAAAACTAAGCGATTGTGGAGTGCGTTTAGGAAAATACAAGGGAACTTAAAACAAAATAACTATCCACTAAAAGCTACTGCTCACTTCTATCAATTACCTTTTCCCATTTATAGAACTTTAATTTTTATTGAATGAAACTGAAGCAAGTACGATTGGATATCATCGTAGTTATTGAGATTTTTACCACTGAAAAGGCTTTGCAAAGAACAAGTACATGATGATCTGATAGTGGAAGGTTGCACAGATGCAAGAATGATCTATTTGTATTCAATAATATCATAAAGTTTCTACCGTTGTGATATCTATTTGGGTTATTTCAAATAAAAGAGAACAATATACATAGTACATATGTATACGGAACATTGTGCAACCTCACTAAAACAATCCAAATCGATCAATGCTTGACGCTAATCGTCATCAAGTTCAAAACTTTCAACCAACGTGAGCATCATGTACCTTTGAACGAAAAACCATTCGAATGAAATTAACAATAATTATTTAGGAAATAAATGTATAGACAGCTTGCATAGTTTTTGTTTGGACTTATTTAAAAAGTAACATAGCATAACGTGTATATCCCTCATATTTCATCTTTGCAAGGGCTAAATGCATCAAAATCGCTCAAAAAGGGTATTGTGAGGAATTTTTTTCTTTAATTTCATTCTAATGATTTTTCGTTCAAAGCTACATGATGGTTGATACTTCAATTGAGTCCCTATCCTATAAAAATCATCTAAACATTATTTTTAATTTGGGTAGCTAATATATTTATAAAATTAGAAATTACACCTTCAAACGACAGAAAATTATACTGTATAATCAAGCGGAATAATTAGAACACTGAAGATCAAAAATATTTAAAATTAGCTGCACTTTTAGTAAAAACAAGTATTATAAATTATTAAGTTATTATAGCCACTCCGCTTTCATCTACTAATAAATTATTAATGTATCAGCTCAATTTAATTTGCTTGAATATTTAATACTGAAATATTTACTGGCTCTAAAAGTTTTATGCCATGATTACCGGACTGGTAGGTACATCAATTTTGGATATGTAGTAAGCTACTCTTTAATGTTTTATATCAAATATAATTTTTAAACTGGAAACCATGTTCTTTGCAACTATAAAAATGTTACTTTAAGTTATTTACAATATTAACCTTTTCACGTAAAGCAGTGACTAGCAAAATATAAAATCATAACAAAGCCTCGCATGTGTTTTGTGATTTTTTAATATAATTGTACCGTTCCAAAGTCGAAATCTCTAAAGCATTACAGAAAACCATCACCATCATCCTGCTATTTCTTAATTTACATCAATTTTGTTGCAAAGGTCACTCTTATTGACATCCACACAAATTAATTTTGGCAAATATATAGACTTCAATAATGGATAAACTAGTTCTTTGTAACCAATTTGATAGTGAATTAATGAATTCCTGAAAATTGTGATAAGTTTGTGTTAGGTGACTTGAATTGAAATTCACAACTTTCTGTGGATTGTCTCACCTAAACCACACAATGTATACGTATGAGACGCAAGTTTTTATTTGTTTACATCATTTAAAAGAAATTGGTCAATAACATTGAGGATTGAAATTTACTTCAGTTCGATGAAGTATAAAGTAAATTGTATTCAACTAAGTTATCATCAAATTTTAAGGTGACTGGAAGTACATCCTATAAAGAATAATGGCAAGGAAAATGGTAGGTAATAGTGATAGTAATAGTAGCAGTAATTATATTATATTATTATAATTATATTGATAATGATCATGAACAAAAAATGCAACCAGAGGATTATCTTACAATGAAATAAAGACTTCCTAATTAGTTTATATTTAGATTTCTTTCGAGTAATTTCAATAATTTTGTGGTAAAGAGCCACACTCAAAATTTTTTAAACATTTTATTTTTAGTAAATCTAATTAATGTGCATCAATAAAGAAACTGTTAAGTTGAAGTGGCGACAACCGCGGTTACTTTACTGCATCACTCGGCGCCAAACAGTTTCAGTAAACAAATAAATATGTAAATTCAGCTGTGCAATGTTAAGGAGTACCAAACACTACTTCACATAATAAATTGTTTAATGTTAGCTGACAAATTTAATTTTCATTAGCAGCCGGATTTTATTCGAATGCATTAGCTACAACTCCGGTGCCATACTAATCAAATGAAAGTTGTTAGTTAATGTGTAACATGTTTTATATAAATTTTCATTATAGCAAATTAGATAAAAGCAAATAGCGAATAAATTCGATTCCAATGAGAGAATATCAATCGAAAGAGCGAAAGAGCGAAATTATAAACTTCTAGAACTATTTTATCTCTCAATTACATTTCGGTGTTCCTACAATGCAACTATCCGTGTATATACACATACGCGTTCCTGCCGCTCTCCAACGATAACAAAGCGAAAATGTGGTGTCCTTAGCCAGGAAATGCATTCCATAAAACTATTCATAATAGTTACATTATAACTCACCTTCGAGTTCAAAGTAGTTGAAATGATCGTAAAATCTTTAAAAACACACATCAGAGTCGGTTTTAAGTGTTCGGGCAGTGCATAAATTCGCTCATTTATCGTCCCGGAACACTATTACGATGACAATTCTCATTGACAGCTTGGAAAATTACTTGTAATAAAGTTATGATTAATATAATGTGATGTTGGTAACAGTGTTAAACGGGTCGCGTTGTCGAGCGGGACTGAACTCAGCGCACGGTGGACCGACGCCCCTCGGCGCCCGGACTGAAGGCGTCAGTACGCCGGTCCAACTGTTATTATCTTAGATTTTGGACATTTTTCGTCAGATTTTCGCCCTTGCAGTTTCTTACTTCTAGTCAGTGCCATTCGTATTTTTTAATTTCATTCTTTCCACTTTTATGAGTATGTATTTAACATAGCTCTCAAATCGAGAATGGAGGTATAACATACATGTACATAGAGATATACATTCCTACTTCTTCACTATGAGAGACTCTTTCTGCCTAGCACTTGTGCTATTAAATGCCAGCTCGAAATCCGTTCAAATAAATAAAGTAAATAAAGTAAATTTTCACATAATACACTACCAAAGCAAAGCATGTTCTTAGTTCTCTTATACGTATTTATAAGTGCCGGTATACGTACGTCACTACATTCATTTTCTTTATCCCATGGATAAAGAAAATAAATGATTGATGAATGTGGATGTCTTTAAAATTCAAATAAGTGTAAAATGCGGACAAAGTGAGCTCCTTCACCATTCCAAGACAGAACTACGAAAGACACTTAGAAAACTAGAGCATTCTCCATTCATAACATTAGCTACCATGAAAATCTGGAAATAAATAGCTCACATCGACAAATGCTTAGTACAATTTTTACTGTTATTCCAATTTCATTTTGGAACAATAGAAGTATATTTGGAAGGTAATTTAAATTAGTCATAATAATTAGAAGTATCTTTGAAAGGTAGTACTAACTATTCCTAACATGTAGCCTAAGAACTCCTATTGAACTAAATTGGACGGAAGTATGCTGCCCTCATTAGCCAAAACGCCGTATCTGCAAAAATCTAAGGGTATTAACTTTTTACATCATCCTAGTCCAAATATGAATATCTACTTATTTGTAAAAATGCCACCAAAACACACCAAAAGGTCGCGTTTGATGCTGTATTTAAAAAAATGTGCATAGATACTTACATTAGAATAAAAGTATCATCTGAGAAATACTTAGGCAAAATGGTATATTGGAATTTTACTTGCCGTGTTTGTCCCAAGGAGGCTGTACGTGCGACGTTCTTCCAAAGCATCGTCACAGATATGTACTTAAATGAGCTCAGTTTGTTGCAATTTGTGATACTGTATTTAAAGAATGTCGAATTTTCTGAAGAAAGGAGAAAATATATAAATTGTCAGTTCTGGAATTTGTCTTATATCCAAAGAAGAGCGTATGTCCTCAACTCACGTGAAAGACGAAATGTGAAAAGGCGTTTAAAAGATAAGGATGATGATCGTGGATCTAAAAAGTTTACTTTTAAATACACACTGATAACCAATACAGGGGAGAATAAGCATGCGCGCAAAAGTTTTTTTAAGTACTTTGAGACATAAGCCCACCAACAATTGCTTTGTTTATGAGGTGCTCTCAAAGACACCAAAAGGATCTATCACTCCAGTGGAAGACGAAATAGGGAAAAAGCGTCCTTCTAATTGCATACCTAAGGACGAGATTGACGACCACATAGAATCCTTTCAAACGGTAATATCACATTATCGTAGGGAGCATGCACCAAATGTTCTGCACTTGCGTAGCGATATATTCAATGCACCAAGATATTCTATTTAAGAATTCAATGACCAGAGTGTCATATAACGTTTACACAGTTCAAGTAAAGACAAAGAATATATCTTTTGCAAAACTTGGATATATGAGCAATTTAATCTCCACGGTCATACCATAGAAAATATGCTGGATGATTACGACACATGCGTCCAATAGAAAAACTCATGTACCGTTAGCTATAGAAAGTCGTGAACTTTATAGAAAAATGATCGAAAGAAATGAAAACAAGCAATGAAAGTTTTGCGCCGCTTGGAAAAGAATCCAAAACAAATCCGTTTGCTGTTTTTTGGCATGAGAGTATCAGCGGCAGAAATCAAGAAGATATTGTGAACACATTTTATGCGTTTTTTAAGCGACAGCGAAATTCAAAGTCTTTGACGCTATGGCTGGACAACTGCTCCAGCCAAAATAAGAACTGGTGTCTTTAAACCTTTCCAGTTTATATTGTTAATTCTGCTGAAGTTTCTGCTGATAATATTAATATAAAAATCTTGAAAAAACCTGGCCATTCACGTCCACAGATAGTTTCTACCATCAGGTGGAATTATCTTTAAAAAAACAACAGGGCAAAACCTATGACTATACAGATTTTGCTCAGGCAGTTCGACCTGCAAACAGTGGAAAGGTTGACATAAAAGAAATGAAGCACAGTAATTTCTGGGCAAAACTAAAGCAACCGAACCGCACATATTTGAAAAACATTGTTCAAGTAACTGCAAGTTGAGGAAGTTATAACTTGCTTCTTAGAACGTCGTACGCAGAAGTAGAACCTTTCAACTACCTCGATTTGTTGACTGTAAAAGTCATCAAAAATGGTTTAAAACTTTCTGATCATTTAAATCGGCTTCCTGGATTTCCTATAGAAAAGTCGGACAATATACTGAAGAAAAAAGTTTTACCACAAAATAGAAAAGAATTTTGGTTAAATATACCTGTACCCCCCACTAGTTTAGTTAACTAGACTGAATATGCCCACAAGAAAAAAAAAGCAAAAAAACACAATTTACTTTTAATTTTAAGTTGATTAATTTAATTTTTATTTTAGTTTGTTTAACACATAGTCGATAATTGCCATGAAAATATATTATAATATATTATAAACATTATGCATTATATTAACAATGACATGTTTGGCAGGAGGAAGTTAATTTATATTGCATACTTTGGAAGAACGCAGTAACCAGCATTTTTAGAGTAAGCGCGACTTTTTTGCCAATATAATGTGTCAATATTAATTCTGTGACCTTCATTACATATTTGATGTTGATTTGACTCAATTGTGACTTCTCTGCACATCCGGCGTTTTGGCTAAGGCTAAGGAGGGCAGTATCGACTGGAAAATGTTAACTGTTTTACCTCAAGCTGGTTCGAGCATTATTCCAAATTTTCTTCCAACGTTTAGGAAAACAACTCTTTCTCAAGATTATTACTAAATACGAAACGACATAAACGGTGATAAATATGTCGTAAATTATGGGTGAAAATAAAACATGAATTACTACAGTAGCTCTAAAAACAGGTCCCTAATCTCACATACTCAGTGAAACAACAAATCCAACTAAATTATTGTATTATCGTCTACGAATGAGCAATTTTCTTTCAGATATGGTTGTTATACGTTGCTCTAAAATACACATTTCCTATTGCATCTTTCCTCATGTACGAGAAGCATATAAAGTAGTGGTCAGCACCGCCCTAACCTCGGATATACTCTGCAGATGGACTTTTCATCAAACGTAAGTACCTTCCTACAGCTATATGACAAGCTTGTTTATGGCTTTATCGTTATATATGCGCTACAATAAAATATGAGTAAAATCCTTGAATATATACCACTAAAGTATACTACCGTTTTATTAATATTTTTCTTTCTTAAAGAACGAGAGCAAATATAAACTGAAATTTTAAAGAAAACGGGCCACCCGTAAAATTTAGTAAATTTTGTACTTTTTTATACATTTCTTCAGTTTGTTTTAACTTGCTGTATGCTAATTAAGTTAAACGGGTTATCACGTATACTGGGATGTCTGGCCGAGCCTGTAAAGCGTATAAACAAATTCGCGGAACCTATAAAACCATAAATTTCTCAGAATTCATTGTTTACGAATTACTTAAGTTTCGCGGAAATGATTGTTTTGAGAACTCTGTCAACTTCTGTAGTGCCCCAAAAAGTTTTAGAGGTATCTTAGTATTACACTGGGCTTCTTACACTGAAGGGTGTTTCCTTAATAACTATGAAGAAATACAACAGTCCGTTGAGATTGTTACGTTGCTGGAACACAGAATTAGTCAGAGGAAAGTAGCAAGACAATTAAATTTGAGTCGTTCGACTGTACAAAGAACGTACCAGAGATTCGTTGAGACCGGATCTCATCAACGGAGACTTGGTACGGGTGCCAAACGAAAGACAACAACCAGAGAAGATCGTGTTCTCAGTGTTTCTGCATTACGAGACCGGACGAAAACTGCTAGAATGCTCCAAGGCCATCTTCGATAAGCTCAAGGACCTCAATCAGGGTTTGTACTGTACGCCGAAGGTTAAGGGAACAGGGTTTGACAGCTTGCAGTTCAGCAACAGGCCCATTGCTGACTGCTGCTCACAAACAACGCAGACTTGCATGTGCCCGTGAACACGTCAATTGGATAATCGACGATTGGAAAAAGTATTGTTTACGGATAAATGCAAAATGACAATTTACGGAAAAGATGGTCGAAATAAAGTCTACAGAAGGGTTGGAGAACGGTATGCTGCCTGCACTCGGTCACTCGGTTGCTTTTGGTGATGGCTCAGTAATTCTTTGGGCAGGCATTTCTTTTGGAGCACACACGGACCTTGTCCTGATTGAGAGAGGCGTATTGACACCACACACATACGTAACTGAGATTCTACAACATCATGTGATGCCATATGCTAGACTTATTGGCAATGACTTTCTGCTAATGCAAGATAACGCGAGACCACACACGGCAAGATTGTAACACAATATCTTGACGAGGTTGGTATTCCTAAAATGGACTGGCCTGCTCAAACCCCGGACCTCATTCCTATTGAGAATATATGGAGCGTACTCAAAAGCCGTATAAGACGTCGCCTACCTGCTCGAACAACATGTGAAGAGTTTCGAAGAGCTCTCATTGAAGAATGGACCAATTTTCCCCAAAGGGACATCCAAAATGTAATCATTTCTATGCCGAATCGAATGAGAAATGTTACCCAGATCCGTGGTGGCAACACACGTTATTGAAAAGTAATATATGCGCGCTTTTGACACTTTAGTTTAATTTTTGTTGTGATAACTGTAACTCTAACAATATGTAGAAATTTTCAATACATTTATTATTTTCTCAAATTGTTCCTTGTCTTCCATTTGCCACTCATGATAATGTTGGATTATGTGCTACAAGAGTAATTGACGCTATGCACAATAGATTTAATATGATAAAAATAGGAAATGAGTAATAAGATACAAAATTTCTTAAATTGTATGTGTGGCCCGTTTTCTCTGACGCGCAGTGTATATATACATATAAAGGTAGTTGTTATAGAAGAATCAGATTTTTCAGTTTTGATTGAATATTGTAGATGTGAATAGCGCATTTCTATAATAAATTTCTGAGTAAAATTGCGATCACATACGTACATACAGAAGAAGGCAAACCTGTTTTATATATCATCGTAACTCCGTTTTATAACCCAACTGGGGCAAATTTATATTAACCCAAGTTTCAAAGGGCACACTGCTTCCATGAAACCAAAATTCGTTCGCAAGTTTATTTTATGGATATCATTAATAAATTATGCAGTAAATAAAATGATTTATGATCATTTTATAGGTAAGTATGATTCGGAAACATAACAAACAAATAAAATATGTGTATACCGGTGATACACGTTTCATGTACAATTGTGGCATCTAGAAAAAGCTGTTTCTGCTATATGTATTCTATGAGTTAGTAAAATTAAAGTGACATCCTTAATCCGAATTTAGAAAAGCAACCAGGAATGTGTCACAAATGGGGCACCAGTTCATAGTCATCTATATTTGCTCCATAGACACAGATTTAGAAATACGTATTTCAAATCGTTACCAAATTAGCTTTGATCGACACTACCTTTAAATGTGTGTACAATGTGTTTGACAATTTTATCATTGCTATTTCAACAATTAAAAGAGATTGTAGTTAGAATGACCATAAATGAAACTGTTCCTACTGTTGTTAATTAATTTGCACTACTGTAGACATTATTACTCGGTCCATCAACAAAGCTGTTATTCTTAGTATCAAAGTCACTAGGAGGAGAGCGACGTGCAGTAGGTACCATTCACAACCCCAAATTTTATTAATTTGCTTTTTAGAGTGGCTTCTCACTAGTAGAAGTTGGATACCACTTCGCTGGATGTTTCTCTATCCTTCGCAACGTAAAACAAATAAGCGAAGTTCAGGTTGATACACTCTTTGATGTTTTCGATTCAGGATTTTCCCCTCTCCATCCCCATTTTCCATCTATTCCTAAATGATTGTTTATAGCAGTACTTATTTTCCATTCCTAAGCACCTGAATCAAGTATGCTTCTTCTTTTTATTAGTTCTATTAATTATATACCGTAACCTATATTTTACGAGATGCTAGATGCCTACAGCAATCAATAATTATACGTTTCTTAAATTGTTTTCGATATAATGCAGTTAGGTGTATAGGTTACAATTGTTTCCCATTAGCTTTAGAAACGTTTCACCTTATCATTATCATAGCTATGTACCATATATGAACGGTAACATTTTCATTTAAATCATCAATTATTCAGATGTATATTTCACATTTACATAGAACCTATAAGAGATTTATTAAAATTAAAAGTGCATCTATGAAATACAACGATGTTTTATTTTCCCGACTAAAAATAGGATAAAGATTTCTATCTCTACAGTTACATCTTTCTAACTTTATTCATTGTATGAACCTCCAAGATTCATGTTTCCATCCCACATCATAGCTGTGACCATGCATAACACTCCAGGAATTGTACTCTTAGAACATTATACAGTTTCTTACTGCTAAATATTCCCAAATGTTTATATTTTTCAACTCTTTGTATATTAGACTGAGAAAATTTAACAGCTTTTGATGTGTGTGTCAGTCCTTCAACCCCTAACTGGTAACGTGGCGTCTAAGAGACTACCTCACATATAACAACCTTAATATATCTAAAAATTAACCACTTATCGTCACGATACTTCACCTAATCCTCGCACCCCTTCTTCTCTATCCGGTATATTTGTCATGTAGCAATACTATAACTTTTACAAGAATTAAAAAAACGAATTTAGTTGCTCGTGGTCTATCAGACGCCACGTTACACTTTGCGTGAAAAATATTATATGAAAAATGACCGGATCATCAAAAAGACAATAAAATGGTACTCATTTCATTGTACCATACACAATTATGTAAGTGATGTGGATAGCGTATCAAAAAGCGAGCTTGTTGACTCAGAACATGATACTGATCCTAAGATTTATGAGAGCACAAGAGGCAGTAATAGTGATGTAGATGAACATAAAGTAGTTGACATAAGCGATGCTGGAAAATACGATTACAGCCAAAATCCTTGGGGATGGTGCATGGTGGTTCTCGACTCATGACGAACTAGGAAACACAATATACATATGTAGTTCTAAAGGATTCTACTATACGAAGTAGGGGTTGAGAGCTTGACGATACAGCAAATCCTTATTCTGTTTGGAATTTATTATTTTCGAACGACATTTTATCGGAAATTATTCAATGGACAAACTGCAAATTATCACAAATGCGTTTGCAATAGAAGAACGAGGGCAGCAAGGCACTTGTTAGGTTACGACACTAAATTTGAAGGATTTTCTGAATCTTTTGATTTTGACATCGGTATTCAGCTCAAATCGAGTACATTATAGTATAAAAACTGGTGCACCGCGTGGCAAAATACCTATGCATTAGATATAGAAAACCAATTTGTTTGCAATGCTCCAAACCTATGTACAATGTATGTATCGGCCCATGAGACTTTTAAGTGTTGTTGTAATACACATGGGTCTGTTTATAACATGTAATTCTGTAGTTTATGCGTGTTTAGTAGCTGTAGTGTAAAGATTTGTTGCATATTAAATTGTTTTCCGTCTTTGAAATATTGTCACTCAACTTCAAACTTTTGTTATATTCCTAATTATTCCTTAGTTTTCTTGTTTAAATATTACAACCTAACTTTTTTTGTTCATAGTAACTGTAAGATGTAAGTTCTTGTTTATTAATAAAGTTTTCATAACATTTTTAGAAGTTGTAATTTTTATGAATCGCTGAAGATGGACGTCTCCCAGGCGCCACGTTACTGATCATGTAAAGAACATCTACGTTACCAGTTAAGGGTGAAGATGGTCATTCGCATGCATAGTTTGTTTTATTTGTGTGGATTTCAAAACCCATTATAACACTCTATGTACGCAATCGAGTAAACGGCGTAGGTTTCTTTATGTTTCAACTCCTATCACCGTGTCATCGGCAAAACGTATTAGTTACTTCTTTTACAATCGAAATGACATTGTAACTTTGTTCTCTTGTTTGATAGAAACTTGAGAGAGCATGTTCAAAAGGATAACAATGTAGATGACTGTCATGTGCCTACTAAGTACCAAGTCATTCAGTTTTACAAATGCAGTTTACTCCCAAGAAATACTCCTATATGTAGTCTCTCTTATGATGAGATCTTACATATCTGTATATTTCTCTATGCAAACAAGAATGCTTACACAACACAGTCACTTGTCGCAATATAAGATAAATGCGAATAAATATTTTCTTATCACACATTTCGGCTTCAGTTTCTAACTGAAATGGACGTGTAGCAACTTGCGGTGTTGTCTTACCCTATCGTGAAATTCCACTATAAAATTGTTTCGAAGATAACCGAACTTCTATTAAAACTTTCATCAATAAGTCGTTCCACCAATGACTCGCAAGACCAAAATTTTCTTTAAAGTTCCCCTAAACAATTAAGACGAAAGTAAATAAAACTGTGACTTCGCCCAAGAAAGTTCATCGACATCGTTCTCCATATAATCTAAGTTCAATATCGTGTTACTTCTAATTTTCCGTATTGAAAGAGCTGTTGTGGAGTCAACGTTTCATTTCGAAACTATAAACAAGTATAGTAATGGTATTTTTGTGAGAAAAGCTATATACTCAATTTATACAGAAACGCTATTTTTATGTGCGCTAGTATAGATTTACGATTACTACTGACTTATGATTGGTTCTCTTGCTTTGCACTTTTCCGGGCGGAAGATATGAACATTAAAAGTTCCATCAATATATTATCCCTTGAAAGGAATTTTAATGAATCAACGTCACTATATTTATATACTTAATTTAATTGTATTATTTATGGCAGCTGTGTGTGTACGATGGTTATAGTATTAACGAACAGAAATATAAAATAGGCTTTCAAAACGAATAAAGCAATACACTTCATTCAATTTTTACCTTATTGTTAGTTTTATGTACTGATGAACCAAATTAGTCCCATCATATGAATTAGTTCCTAACCCCTAATTTTTCTCTTCATATAAAATTAGAATCGTAACACTTAATTTGAAAATAAACGGAAAAAGTACTTCTTACCACACCAATTTATATGGCAACAATAAAAGCCATTTCGTTTAAATTCATTCTAAGACATGAACAGCTTTCCTTAAAATCCTGCAAATACACAGTGTGGGATTTAAGTACGAAGCATTGAGATAAACGCGAACTCAACTGTTTTTTTTAAATACTGAAACGTGTCGGTTTTAGTCTTTCAAAATACACATTAATATTTGTGATTGATCTTCCGACAATATAGATTTTTAGTAGAAGATTTCGATAGCGATTTTTCTTTGCATAGCAAAAATCAGCCCGAACGTTTAATATTGATATAATGGTACTTATAACAGAAAACATGATGAACACAAAATTTTAAACTGAAAAATGAAAATAAAGTAAAACACTATTAAATTAGATGTTCAAAACTTATTTATTTATTTCCAAATTTACCTAAGACGTTATTAATAACACTTCGTTCGAGTTTTGCAAGTGTTATCTTGAATACGCTGCTCCTACTCCCACTACCTCTAAATTTTCTGGCTTTGTCTCGTGAACTTTTGGTATTAAATAACCCAATAGAAAATAATCTAAGGATGTTAGGTGAGGAGATCTTGCTGGCCCTCATCTGCCCCTCCGCGTTTCTGGAAAAACAGTGTGTGGAAAATTACTAACGGGAAAAATATAATCTGGAGGTGCTCCATCGTTTTAATAGGAATCATTTGGGATATCAGAACCGTTGTCGTTTGAGTAACGTAGAGTCAGTGCTGGAATTATATCACTTTGCAAAACCTCCAAACATCTTCCTCCGTTAAGATTTCCCTCAAAGAGAGAGACCTAGAATTCTGTTATGGACCTGCCCAGACCCTCTGCCGATTAACTATCCCATTTATACAAAAGCTGCTTCATATAAAAACCCTATTTGGTGGCAAAACATTCGTTAGCATGGTACAGATTCATCAATGTTTCGCAAAATTGTAAACATCGGTCATCACCATTAAGCCCTTGAAGTACTTGGATCTTAAATGAATGATACTTTTCTTTTTTTTTAAGAACTTCAGGACTGCAAACTTATTGACATAATTATCTCCTTCCAACCTAAAAGGCGATATCTTTTCTTATTAAGTGCTGTAAACTTACTAACTATTACCTACTCCTACCTTTCCACAAGAACAATGAGGATTTTTAACCAATTGTAAAAGGATGTTCAATTTATTGTGTGCACTTATTTCTGTACGACCGCCTTTTTAAATATTCTTAGCATCTCCCTCCTCCCTTAATTTATTTTTGATTTTACTAACAGTCGATGCCGTAATCGGACAATTTGGATATTTAGCATTAAACATACCACACACACTTCCTACAACCAAGTTAATTAAATTTTCTATACGTGGCGTTATTATTAAATTAACCGTGTTAATTTAGTATTATTCTACTAAATTAACTGGCTAATTTAGTAATAACTACAATAAGTTATAATAATTATACTTATCAACAGCGTTGAAGAATGACGGAATGCTTGTATGACACAGTTCGACAGATTTAAAATTTTTATCAAGGTATTTTGAGCATTCAATGCATTACAAAGCTTATAAGATAGAAACAGAAGGTACTTCAACAAGCAATTTATGTTTCGTTCATGGTCTGAATTATCTTCAATAATACTAACATTTAATCTTATTTAATGTTAAACCATTTTAATATGATAATTTAGAATCATTTCCTATTAAATACGATAATATCAACATTAAATCTTCAACTTGATTTTTCTCAGAATTTCTGTCACGCAACCTAACGATTTATTTATATATATATATATATATATATATATATATATATATATACCGAGTGACATAGAATAAACTGCAATGCATAGCACCACGCGATAAAGGACCAAAAAATAATAAGAAAATTCCTATACACTAATGTCCGATCGCTTATTGTTTGCACGTTACAGGCTGTTGAGGTTTTTTAAGCTGAAGCTAGTTTTAGTCGCGATGGTGTTTTGAACATGCATAATATGCGTTATTGGATGGATGAAAACCCTCATCATACCGTAATATGGAATCATGAATATGGGTTTTTCATTAATGTGTGGGCAGGTATAATCGATAATTATCTAATTGGTCCAGTTCGATTGCCCAGACGATTGACAGGCGAATTCTACCAAAATTTTTTGGAAAATGAACGGAACACTTTATTAGAAGATGTGCCATTGGATATTATAAGAAGAATGTACTACATGCATGACGGTGCGCGCACTCACTATTCTCGAAGAGCCAGGGAATTTCTTCAAAGAAGATTTGAAAATAGGTGGATTGGTCGTGGGAGACCTATACCATGGCCAGCTCGTAGTCCCGATCTTAATCCCCTCGATTTTTCATTTTAGGGGTTTATGAAAAATGAAGTGTATGCCGTAGAAAGAAATACTGTAGAGCAATTATGGAACAGAATTGTGGAGTCAGCTGATACATTTCGTAATAATCCGAACATATGTCAAAGATGCCGTCAATCATTAATACGAAGATTGGAAATGTGTATTCAAGAACAAGGTCATCAAATTGAACACCTTATGTAGAGCTAAATACCTTACACTTTAATGTTGTTTTATTAAATAAAAGCCTTTTCAATTAATAAAAACTTAACAGCCTCTAGCTTGAAAACAAAAAAGCGATCGGACATTAGTGTTTAGGAGTGTTTTTATTATTTTTGGTCCTCTATTGCGTGGTACTATGTATTGTAGTTTATTCTATGTCACCCTATATATATATATATATCCGTAGCACGACAGGCGTTATATGCCCAAGTCGTGATTGATTACTGCCTACATTCCGTCCTATTCTGAACCTTTTCCTCCCAGTTTCTAATTCCCATTTCTTTAAGGCCTTCTTGTACTGCGTCCAGCCATCTTGACTTTGGTGGCCGTCCTCTCTTTTTCCAGTTACCCCGCTCCGCAGCACTGTCTTCCTTCTAGGAGCCTTATTACATGACCCAACCACGACGAATACGTTGGGACTTCATCACAGCTGTTATACTGGATTGCTCATTCATGTTCATTATCTCACTGTTAGGTCTTCTCTCCCACATCTCGCCTTTTCTTTTCCACCGTAAATCCATCTTAGGATCATTCTCTGCCACACTTCCAAAAGATTATTGTCCTTTCCTTTTAATATCCACACATCACATCCATAAATAGCAATCAGTCTTATTACTGTTTGATATGTACGCACTTTAGCGCTTCGCGACACTCTTTTGACTTTAATAACAATTTATTTACATGATTATAAATGGAAGAAAATTCACTATCGGATTCCACTGCTAAAAATTTATATTGTAATTTAAATTGCTTTGCGATAACGTCATAACTAAAAAACAAATGAAAGTTGTAAGGTGAATCGCACATATAATCTGTATTTTTAGAAATAAAAATCCAAGTGTTTCAATGTTTTTAAAAAGACTGACTTTGCTTTTTCGTTTAATGTTCCCTTTTAATCCCACACTATATTATAATTTCATCACTGTAACACGGAATCATCTTCCTAACTTTCAGGATATTATTGATTCAGTGAATACTAGAATATGAAAATTTTATTTATTTATTTATTTATTTATCGACGATGAAATTAAAGTTTTGGTATAATTTCCAGCACTTAAAAAACGGTTTATTTTATTTACCACCTTCGATTTTCCACTGTAGTAACACGATTTGTACAGTTTGCACCACGTCGATACATAGCCCCACTGCATTCCGAAACAAATTTCAAGCATGAGCGCCACATAATTTAAACGCTGGATTTTAACATGTCACTCCCTTTTTAATTCAAATTTACATTAACTCTGTTTGATTTATTTAGATCTAATGTAGTTCAAAAGGTAGCTGCATGTTTGTAACGCAACAAATCATTTCATCGCTAACATATTTCAGCTAATTGTATTTAACAATTTTACGTTGATCATGTTTGGATGACAGACAAGTCTACAAAATTAACTAATCTCTAATTATCTACTTTCAGTAATAACTCCATATATTTCAATATATATGTAGGTGAGGTTAATTAATTAGTTTAGAGTGTATGAAGGGCATAACTAAAAACCTATTGGGTTAAATAACTACATGGTAAACGCTACGATAAAATATGAAAAACATAAGAGAACCAGGTTCCTTAAATAACAATACGCATTGTGCCGAAATCCAAAATGTAAACGAAAACTGGGCGAACATTGCATTTCTTCAACATATACAACATTTGCTCTCACCATAACAGGTCATTTCATATTTGTTTCATGTTGAAGCGAATAAACTTTATTTGCCTAAACCCAATCTAAATAAATATCTAGTTTCTAAAACATTGAACGAAAAAATGCTTTCCGAAATTTATAAAAATCAATATTTCAAAAACGAAATAAATTGTATTCAAAAAGCGTTCCGTAGAAGAAATAGAGTGTTTATACGAAGAGATCAAGAACTGAATTAAATTTAGAATTGTTTTTAAAAATATTAGAGGGTGCCCTTTAAAAACCCCAGCACTGAAGAGGAAATCAGCTTTATTGAAGCTAAAAACTCAATAATTGGTGGACAGTGGTGTTTCGTTCACCTGTTTTATTATTTCCTATGGCAACAGACGGCACATGTAACAACTTTTGGTATTTATAAATCTGCAAAGGTTTTAAAATCATCAGGATGTTTCTCTAACAGCTGGCATTTTTATTGAATGTGGAAACCACCATTACAAAGCAATTCTCTTTTTATTTCTTTAGGATAGTATTGCTCTCCGTTCCCATCCACCTTTGAACACATTCCTTTATAAAGAAAATGAAAGGTAGTTTCCCTATTTACGGGCGCAGGAATTTGTCATTTGGACGTCTATTTTACTGGGGCACTGGGATGCAGTAAATCAACATGACACGTTCGTATAAAGGGGTTTATTAAGTCTTACATGAAGTAACTATCCAACTTGATTTACGATCACGGATTTTCTCAATAATGATTCGTCCAGGTATAAAATAGTCAAATATAAACACGATTTTCATGTACATAGACATACGAATATATGCACACTCAATAAGTGAATGTTGAATCAACCAAGTTATTAAGAAATAACAAATTAATTTTCCGTTGAAAAGAGATACAGGCAGGCATTTTTAAAAAGATATATTGTGGTTACAGAAATTTTTGGAAATACTTGTAAAGCGATGTTTCTCGCTACAAACGCACGTACTACTATTGATGAACGAGTGATTACATTCTGATGATAGAAAATTCATCCATCATTATTAAATGTTGAAGTTGTACACCACATCCTCAAATGACCCCATACCGGAAAATCAAATGGGGTCAAACCTGGAAAGCGGATAGGCAATTCAAGGAATTCTCATCACTCTATCCAATTATTTGAAAAAGTATTATTCAGCTTGGCATACTTGGAAATAAGATAATCGGTCCTGTTTTCATTAATCAAAATCTTAGCGGCAAACTTGAACTCTTCAACTATTACTAAATACAATTAATTCATTAGTAATACAAAGTTTGGAAAATCAGGAAGATCATATGAGGAATTCATTAATTAACGAATGTCAGATTTCTCCAACAAAATAGAACGCCTCCAATTTGAATATTTTGTTTGAATAAAAGTTTAACTTTTACGATTTTTGCTGGCCATGATATGTTTTCTACTATAATCCCCAAAGCTCGACCAAACATTAAAATGTGATATACTATTAAATTCGTAGTGCAAACATCTTTTCAACGATGTATCACAAATGGTATCATTAGATTTAAAATTTTATGTGTGTGGTTTAGAGGATGGAAGAAGCAATCATGATATTATAATGTAGTATGAAAATAAGAGGAAAAGATCTATTATAGATTAGTTTCTGGTAAGCAAGCACAAGGAGAAAATTATTCAAGATATGAAAGTAACACGGGAGACAGAGATAAGAAGTGATCACTATCTAGTAAAGATGTATATAAGAGAGATTGAGAGGAAAGTAGATAAGAGGAGAGAGAGAATACAAGAAAAATAAGAAATCACAAACTGAAGAAAGCAGAATATCAGAGAAAGTACCAGGAAATGAAACACACAAAGGTGAGGAAAGTGGACGCTAAATATGGGGTGGAAGAAAAATGGTGCAGCTTCAAGAACATAATACTTGGTGCCGCTGTGAAGAGTGTTGGGAAAAAGAACAAGAATAAGAGACAAAAGTATTTCTTTAAATGGAATGGCGAAATAAAGATATTAAATTAGACATTAAGCGGAAGAAACAGACGTGACAAAGATACCTAAGTACAAAGAAGATTAATCATTACGAAGAATACAATAAAAGGAGAAAAATAGTTCAGAAAAAATTAAGGAAGCAAAACAGGAATCATGGACAAGCCTTGAGCAAAAGAAAAGAGAATATAGTATGATGAATATGAAAGGAAAGGATGGAAATATAATCACAAAGGAGAAACAAATAATGAAAATATGGAGACAATACCTCAAGGAACTGATATATTCTGAAACAAACATAACCAATATACAAGTGGAGCCTAACACAGCTGAAGAAATGCAACAAATGCTTGAGGAGGAGGTCGTAGACGTCATGCAAACGCTTAAACTAGGGAAAGCACTAGGAATTGACGATATAATACCGGAAATGATAAAGTACAAGAAGTAATGACCCAACTAACAGAACTATTAAACGAAATGGTGAAGACTGCAAAAGTGCCAAGTGAATGGAATACAGGAATAATACTACCCATAAAAAACACTAACAAGTGTGCCTGTAAAAATAATTGCAAGAGTAACCGGTAAAAAATTAGAAATAGGATAGAAAACACGATAGAAGAGACACAGTGTGGTCTTAGAAGAAGAAGAAACACCCAAGACTTAATATTCATGATAAGGCAAATCCATCAATAAAAATAAGGAAATTCATATGTGCTTCATTAACTTAGAAAAGGCGTTGGATAAAGTCAAGGGAGAAGATATATAGAGATTCCTGGAAAAAGGAGGTACAGAAGAAAAAGTTATAGGAATAATGAAAGCTTTGTATAGAAATAATAACAACAAAGAAGAGGAAGAAAATTTGAAACGAAGACGGGTGTTAAACAGAGATGTATCCTGCCCCCCTTCTCTATTTATAGCAGTGTTGTATGAGGAAATAAAGGAATTCAGAGAACTTACAATACAATATAGAAGTGGTGGAACAACAACTGGGCAAGATAAATATGGAGATAAATACAGGGAAGACGAAAAGCATGATGGTGTCAAAGAAGAATGAAGTACATAAAGTATGCAGGAAAATACCTAGAAAAGTCAAAACGGAAGTAGTCAAGAAAGCCGTAAAGCCAACAATTATATACAGTAGTGAAACACGGACTTGGACGGAGAAATGTAAAACACGTTTGAATGCAGTGGAGATAAGCTTTTATAGAAAACAAAACTATAAGAGATAAGATAAGGAATAACATATTCAAAGAGGAGTTACAAATAGCAGCTATAGACGAAAAATACAGGAGGGACAGTGAAGATGATTTGGAGATGTGTGCCGTATGCGAAATGACTAGCCTAGACTAGCAAAAAGGGTATACAAGAAGCGAGTGTCGAGGAAAAATAAAAATTGAAGACCCAGAGAAACGTGTAGTGACGGTGTGCGTGTGGAAGTAGAAAGAAGGAGAATAAAATGGGAAGGAATTAGGCAGACAGGACAAGATAAGAAATGTAGAATGCTTCCAATATTACAAATTAGTAGCATTAAGCACTAAAATCACTAATTATTACTTATACATTCTATCTTCTTCTTCGTATCGGCTCAGAACGTCTTCTTACGCCCTTCGATACCTAATTTCCATTCTTCCCTCTTGCTTCAATAACCTTCTGTAAGAATTTTGTTGTCATGGATTTCCTGTCACATCTATTTTTTTTTCTACTGTATTCTGTTGCCCGCCAAATTTCGCTCCCATTGGGTGGTGTTCTTTTAACTAGCTTTCAACTCGTATATCTTGTACTTTCCTCTCTTTCTGACACCTTTACTCCATTAAATTCCAGTCAGACACAAAACAGCTCTCCTTGCTTTGGTAATTCTACTAATTTCCCGTCGTCCATTCCATCTCTATTAAATATTGTTCCTAAATATGTTTATTCAATGCACGTTCCTATTGCTTTGGTGTCGTTCATTATCTGGGTCTTTGACTCCATTCCAATGCATAAGTATTTAGTCTTCCCTGTGTTCATATCAAGTCCCCATATTCTATACTCCCCAACTAACTTCATTACCGGGTATTCCATGTCTTCCTTATCGTTCGAGATAATAACTTAATCAATAACAAGAAACTGTAATGTGTATAAGCAATTATCATTTACTTCTATTCCCATATGTCGATCTTAAACAGGAAACACAATGTCTTTGTCTTAAGCCCTTCGTTACCTTCTATACTTACACAAAATATTTTCAGTAAATTTCTCTAATTGTAAGATAATTCTAGTATACTTTATTTACATTTAAATTTACAGGAAGTGCTGAAAACGGTCTAAATTATTTTGTAGGCAAGCATTTACTCGTCGCTAAAAATTTTCAAAAACATGTTGCAGTTCTGCTACGCTAGTGTTATGAATTTCATGCTGAATTGCCAGTTGCAGTTCTAGGTTATGGAGTTTGTTTTGGTGTATTTTATTTTCTTTAGTTCCCAAATCAACAGAAATCGAGAAGAGCAAAGTCCGAAGAACGAGGAAGTCATAAATGTATAGTAATTATTCTGCTATATAAAAAAAAATTGTTCTAAATCTTTCCGAGTTGTTGTAACAATGTGAGGTGGTGCATTGTCTTGTTAAAAGAAACTGTGTTGCAATTCATTGTCATCTGCTTTTTCTATAAACAGATCTAAAATTTTGACGATATCGCTCGCCTTTTTTATTTTAAGTTGGCAGTCAGCATCATGACTGGCAATAAAATCAACAGTCCATGCTCAAATGAAAACACTATTCTTAAAAATCTGAGAATCTAAAAGTTAATTTTTTGTTTTTGATATTGACATTTATTACTGACAATGATAACTTATAATAGAGGGAGATTAATACTCACTTGTTAGTTCTTAAACGAACTTGTACTAAAATGAGATGAATACAAAAAAATTATCCAAACTTATTACGAAGAAACTGGATCGATGTCAGCTCGTAGGAAATATCAACTCCCTCGTCATCGAAAATGTGCGTGGACAGCCAAACACTTTCATTCGCCATCATTCGCAGCAACTGTACATCTTGTATGGCATTAAGGAAAGGATTTTAACTATAGACCTTTATTTGCACGCTTACAACATCCAATTAGCTCAACTTAAGCGATTGGATCGATTACAGCGTCGCAGATTCGTTAACTGGCTGCTGCAAAGGGATAATGGTTTTTCATCGAAAAATCATCTTGACCAATGAAGCGCATTTTGACTTCGGTAGCTGTGCGAACAAACAAAATTATCAAATTTGCGGCTCGAAGAATGGTGATGTGACTCAAAAGTCGAGTATGTTAAAAAAGTGGATGACATGTTATCATTAAGTAGTGTAAATCGGACTAACGCTGTCACTCCCCCGAATTTTTTGTTCAATGATAAGTTGTCATTGATAAGTTATCCGACCGACAGCGTTAGTCCGATTAACACTACTTAATGATAACACGTCATCCACCTTTCTAATAAACTCTACTCATAAACAACTAAATGTATATATATATATATTTCGTGACCTTTTATACTTATCTTATATGATAGATCTCTACCACTAATAGGTCAATAAAACAAGGCTGGTTTGAACGATAGTTATATTTTCAGAACGTTTACAAACGTTTTCGGAACGAAACGTTTTCGGAAAACTTTTTAAGTTTGTTTATATATTTATCTAGTTATATTTTCACTGACGAAGGTGTTCCGAAAACGTTTGTAAACGTTCTGAAAATATAACTATCGTTCAAACCAGCCTTGTTTTATTGACCTATTAGTGGTAGAGATCTATCATATAAGACTCATAAACAACCAAATGCACCTAATCAATGTAACTGTTTGGATTACTAGAATCATTAGACCGTGGTTTCTTGAAAATACTGAGGAATCGCTGTTATCCTCAATTCCGGGCGTTACCGTAATATGTTAAGTAAAGATGATGTAAATTAAATGTAATGGATGTCGATCAGCTTTAATTTCAACAATACGGTGCCACGTTCCATACTAGTCGTGACACAATCGTTTTATTGCGCTCGAGGTTTGGTGATCGCATCATTTTAGTTGTATAAATTATTGATAGCCTTAGTTTCCCTACTTCAATATTTACGTTCGCAAACTGCTCTCTCCCGACATAAATATATTTTGATTTGTGTAGATTTATTTCTAACCCCATTCTAAAGAGTTTTTTTGAAGACATTGCTTTGATATATTCCATATCTTCTCTATCCTATACGAGTACAACTTAATAAAAATTCAGGGCCTTTTTTTCTTTGACAAGAAGCCGAAAAATAAGTTTCACCTTCTTTTTCCAAAAAGTCATAAGGCAATGAGATAAACAAGAGGTAGGTTTCATGCGATAGTCATATCTCAATTACTTTAACTTGCGACTTGCAACTCTAATTTGTATTGATAACGGTCTCTGCTTGACCTTTCAACCCTTAGTTACTCGGGCGGTCTATTTTATACACCACATAGGAAATTTTGAAGGTGTTATATTAATTTTTAGCCCAATTCACTTTATGTACCATTTATTTTCGAGGAATTAAGAAATTTTTCTTAGAACTAACACAACTAAAAGTTAAGAATAAAAAAAAAAAAATAACTAAAATCAATTTTAGAAAAGTACACGGAACTGTTCAATATTCATCTTCTATTTCTCCATCTTGCAATAAATTGGTACAGGATTGGCAGTTGTTGGAATAAGTTAACCCCAAAGACACAAAAAGATGTTGAGATTGTATGCAGAGGACGTAAAATTACATTTTTAAGGAAAAAAAAACCGTATGTTTGGTCTATGAATTTGCTGTGAACGTCCTAACTTCTTGCGTCCACAGAAGAGGTAGAAGTAAACCTATTAAGGAAAAATACGCCCTTCAGTTTAAGCAAAGGGGAGGTAGAATTAATTTGAAATCTTACGTTTAGAAGCAGTACAAATAATTATGTTCCTCGCTAAATTCTTGGGGCAATTTACCCCTGAAGACATACTAAGCCTGTGACCTTAACCCATAGAAATAAGCTTATATCCTAGGAAAGAAAAGCAATATTTAGCCTATCTTTTGATGAACGTTAATGTTTGATGTATTACTTCCAGCAGCTAGAAGGCACAGAAGTAATTTATTAAGAACACTAAGCCGATGGAGCAGATTATTATTGAAGGTAAGTACAAGCTTCTCGATTTCAACGCTGAGCATGTTGAACCACACTTTCGAGAAGTAAAGACGAAACATGGTTCATTTGCCCCACAAGAATGCTAGAAGGTGTGGTTTACCTTCTGCGCCCGGAAGAAAGTAAGAGCATTAGGAATGCTAAAGTGATTTCGAAGAGGTCAAAACTAAGCTGGAGGAGGAAATTAGTCTTAAAGGCACAAAACGTCTTTGAGATCCCACGCAGAAGACGTAGAACCACACTTTCGAGGAAAAATCACTAAATTTGGCGTGAATTTCATGAGTAAAGGTCTTAGTTTTTGCGTCCAAAGAAGAGGGCAGAAGTAATCTTATTGTGGATGAAATCTAATCTTCAGGGAAAAGAAGCCCTTCAGATTTAGTATAGAGGACGTGGAAATTACAGTAAATGGAAGAATTTCAACATAATTTCTTGAGTTTTTGATCGAACAAACTAATTTTGAAGTCAGGAGCTTTTGGATACGAAGGCAGAAGACGTGGGGTCATACCCATGAAAAAGAAAACAATGTGTGTCACATTGATTCTAATCTTCTTTAGTTCTTTTTATAAACTAAAAGTGTTCGGGATGTTTTAAGCAATTTGGTGGTACAACATCATACCATCATCAAATCCTTCTGGAAGCCAAAAGGAGTCGTATTCACAGACCTGGATTTATTAGATTAAAAGTCGATCGGAATATCCGCTTTCTTTTTCCTAATAGTACCAAACAATGTATTTTTTTTTCTTCAAAAGTAATATTGCCAGCGGAATACTTATGTATCAATTATCAGAAGTCAAATTCCGACAACTTCCTTTTACATGGTCTACAAGTCTTATTGCAATATCATGTGGAGAATTAGATAATTTGTAAAGACCATCCGGCTGCTGCCGACAA
This sequence comes from Chrysina gloriosa, assembly GCA_038088585.1. NCBI lineage: Eukaryota > Metazoa > Arthropoda > Insecta > Coleoptera > Scarabaeidae > Chrysina > Chrysina gloriosa. The sequence goes on from CM076090.1 coordinate 25,654,527, forward strand.
TACACCTCTAAATTGGAAGTGTAATAGGTCTTCGCATCACAAAGTGCAAATAATTTGAACCCATATTTGGCGGGTTTGCAGGGGATGTACTGTATATAACTACAGCGCCCCGAAGTGGAACTAGCATTTCATCGATGGTCAAAAACTCACTATGCCAATAGTTGTTTTTGCAATTGGTCACATACTGGTCTAACACATCGCGAACAGCTGCCAGTTTATCTGTTTGTCGACGTATATTTCTAGTCTCTTTGTCATCAAATCGAATAGCCGACAAGATAAACAGAAAACGATTATAGCTCAAGCAGGCTGCAAAAAGTTCAAATCCGGTTCCATCTTGTGCCCAGAGTTCATGAAAGTTGGTATGATTAGCTTTCTTCAATCCGGATAAAAGCAGTAAACTAAAAATTGCCAAAAGTTCTGTGTTGGTAACCGGTTTAGCATCACGTTCTCTAGCATAATTCGTTTGTATGCTTACAATAAATTTATTGCTGTTCAACAAAATACTGTCAATTATCTTGTTTGTGAAAAACTTTTCAAACCTATCAAGTTCATTAGTTATATTCATTGCATACTGGCAATGACGTGGCAATACTTTCACTATATTTTGACTACAAGTTTTGGCAAACTTACTGATAACAGGTTGCTTGTGCCATTTGGTACAGTTATTTTTTCCAGGGAAAAAAATTTCATGAGATACATTTTCTTCCTGACATTCGCTATCCGTTTCATCAGCAATTTCAGAGATCTCTACTTCAGAATCACTATCATGGTTACTTTGCATAATATATTCGTCTTAAAAACCATCTCCATCGCCTCCAATGTCTTCTTCCGAACTAGTAGCTTCCCAACGCGCTAACATTTCCGCATCCGCTAACCGTTTAGGATCTCTGATAGGAACACGATGCCTAAAAATTCATAAATATAGTCACTTATAGAATTGATATATTGTTTTATTCTTACAATTGTATAATTTATGACTACAACGTAAATATTTTAATTATATCTAATGCATCATTATTCAGAGTATTATCTAGAAAATACTTCCATAATTACCCGCGCGATATATTTCAGGCACTAAAACAGCAACACTCCAAACTATGACCAACAACATGCTGCTAAAATCCTCAAATTGTGATTACCTAGTGGCTATCACACTCTAGATAGATTAAACAAAGGTTAGGTGGGGATGTACAGTACCACAAAAATTTATTCATTTATTAATCGCAGAAAATGCCTTGCTGGTGTACAAATAACACCAGCGCGAGTAACTAAGGGTTAATATCCTAACGTTTATAGTTTCCAGTGACATTCCTTCGACAACCAATTTTTTCCTTTTTCTTTCTCTTTCTATTTGTTCAATGTCCTTGTTGGTTTGCTTCAGTTCAGTTCAATTTTTGCTTTCTCTCAGTTCTCTAATTTCCCTTATATTCTCTCCTCGTTTCTCTTGCATGCCCTGCATTCCTTTTATCTTCTTTTAATTACTTTCAGCTTTTCTCCAATAGCTTTGCACTTCAGCAATATTTTCTGTAGTAATCGCCGAGGGCGCTCGCTCTGAGCAGGAAACCTCATCCAGGCCAAAGTTGCTCAAAATAACCTTCTAGAGGTATCTGAATATAACAGAGCCGTATTGACAATCGTGTCTAAGCACTGGAGATAAATCTTCGAAGCACAAATATATCACAACGTATCTCACCACTCGCTTTTCTTTGACTACGATATTTGATGTTGGGTTCAATAGCTACACCCACAACTGATACGAGGAGCTCAAGCTCATGGCAATAGTGATACGGACTCATCTAGACTTTTACAGGCGCACGTAGTGACATCCTCCGAGAGAGTCCCGTTCCCTTTTGTATTACTAGCACTATACTGCATTGGGGAAGCTTCTCAACACAACACTATTGATTTCCAGTGACGTAGCAACAAGATTATGATCCTCAAAGAAATTGAGGAGTTACGATATTTACCAAGATGATTGAGTGTCAATAATACTATACTACACTCCTGGCAATATGTAGTAAGCCCGAATATGCATTCCTCTGGAATAGCAATAAAGTCTATAATCGTGTAGTTTCCATTCTTGCACTTAAGAGAATCCAATCTACAACGCTTGAGCGAAATTTAGATTTTTTACCTTCAGTGCTCACAGATGCAAATACTAAGAATCTCCGTAAATCAACAAAAGGCATTTGTCTTTCAGTTTCTGATTTCGTAATAAAATAAAATGCAAATTTTGCAAATAGCATTTCAATGCGTGGCATTGCGTATTATTCAAATGTACATTATAATGTAACTGCAAAATATTGATTGCGGATGCGACAATATATAATTGGTAAATTAATACTTCATGTCCAAATCTATTTAATTAATACCAAACAATAGTTGATGACTGATCAAAATACTATTTAAAATACAATGAAATGCTAATTTAATTACAAATCCTGGATACAAATGTAATAGAAATAAATTAGCAATTGAATAAAATTTACTGTTAATATATACCGCTGTTTTATTACAGACGTAAAAGATCTTTGATGTATTTTACTGCCAGAAGAAGGGAATTACCATAAAAAAGGAGCACAGTTCCTGCGATAGAAAAGAGAAAAGGATTCTTCCTAATTAATAAATAAGCGCCCTATAGGAAGATTCTAAAAGCTATTAGACAGGATGAAAGGCGTTTTAATAAAAACCCCTTTTTCGAGAACACCTTCTTTCCGCTTACCTTAGCAATCAAGCTGAATAGGGTCAACGTGAGGACGCGTAAACATTTCCGACACTTTAATTACGTTCTGTCTTCGGAATAAAATGGAGCACTAAGATATTAAAAGTATGGATATCACGAAGCGTAAGATCGGAAAGCGTTCTTTCAGCGACAAGGTTGACACATACTTTCAAAATTCCTCACAAGCCAAAAGCACGTCATGTTCAAGAAATAATATTCTGTAGAAAGGCAATGGAAATTAAAATGAAAACAATCCAGTTTTTCTTTTTTCAAGTTTCAAATACCTTTCAGAAAACTAAGGATTGGATGCAGCGATTTACTATAGTTGCTGAAACATTGTAGTATCACTCTACGCTACATAAGAACCAAGCAATAAAATAAAGCTCTTGTAAATGTACAATATAGAAAGTAACTTCTCCTTGCGCTTTACGAATAACAAAGTATACATTCTTAATTGCAAAATGAATTTACAACTGTAGTTTCATAAAATGTATACAAAAGATATGATAAAATACTTCTTTTTAAATGCTCCAAAACAAAAATATATTTCTTTGAATTCTCAGTAAATATAGTAGACCATGTCATACCGGATAGAGATATTCTATGTACTTGTACCTATTTTGTTAATTCACTTTAGTTAATTTGTTTCAACTTGGAACCATTTAAGTAAAAGAAGTGCAAAATTCTTATACACCGAAGAAATATTTATTACTGCGCCAGGAGAATAATCTGATAATGATTTTGTACACAATCATTAAGATAATAATACTTATAACTCTATCAACGATATAGTAGATGTGTGAATTTCAGAACCTTCCCTGTAAGATTTAAAAGCTCCTACGAGAGTGATGAAGCTTAATAAAGTTTGAATATAATGTACGATTTCTTCCCAACTATCTCCACCGTAGATCTCGTGTTATGAATGTTGAAATATCTATGCTCTAGTTTAGAATTTCTGTCTACTAATGAAATACAATTTCGCTTACAATAAAATAAATATAATATCAAACAGAGCAGGATATTACATGTATACCTTTCCCGACACCAGATATAAAATAAATGAATGTCTGTACAATTGTAAATAGATTTCAGAGAATATCAAACAGGCTCTATATTTCGCGAAAGTAATAACCTTCAAAAGAAGAAAGAAAAGTAGATATTCTTTGTACCCTATTACATTTTATCTCTAAAATACCTTTACATGTTGTATTGAGTACAAGGGAGGGAACAACACATACGGCGAAGCTCAGCGTGTCTTGCACTTCATTAGAACGCTTGAGCTGGCGGTCGCAGTCGAATGTAGGCAACTATAAAGCTTCAAGAGCCCTGGCAAAGCGCAAAAGCCCACCTAGGCCACCAGTATTTCCTAGCGCCTTAGTTTGAGCTAAGTTTAGGGCTGATTTATGAAAACATCGACCTCTTTCTCTTCAAATACTAATAACTTTCTCCTAGCTACTATTATTGCGAGTTTGTCCCGATTTCCAACAGCTCACTTTATTTCTCACAACAAAAAAGAACAAAAAACGGAAATTGTATTATGGCAGATATGAAATAAAAGTTGTTAAAGCCGAAGCTAAAAATTACTTATTAATGAGACTCATGATTAAACAAAATAAAATCGTTTGAAATCGATCAGCTGCATTTACTAACTAAATATTTTATGCTTAAGCGCTACAATCTATTAGAAGTTTTTATGACATTTTTATGGATGCCAGCCAGACTTTACGAAGTTCATTTCCATTTTGTAAATAGCTGGTTTATAAGACTGAGGAACAAGTTGACAAACACATTGTTTTTACAACTGCTTTGTATAAGTATAGGTTTTATCTCATAATTAGTATTTAACTTGTTTTTCTGAGTAAACACTAATAGCCGGTAGTCTATATCGCGACCTTCCATAACATTGATATTTCATTTGCAATCAACAGTTCTTTCACTAAGCTTAATAATGTTGCGCTCATAATAAAATCAACAGCAAGCTCATTTTAAATTCTTTTTCTAAGTAAAAAACAGAAAGAAATAAAGCGAACCCTTGTATCCCAATTAACGTATGTATGAGCGAATGAAATTAATAACACAAACGACATCGCTTGCACCTTTTATAACATTCCCCTCATAAAAAACATTACGTAAAATGTGACATCCACCAAAAATATTCATAAATACGTTTATTTTAAAACGTGCAAAGGGGAAGATGGTTTTGGGTTACGTTTTCCTCTTGCCGAAACTTCCACATAAGTTACTGCTTCGCGAGAAGGGCCCTCAACCACTTCCTCGTAAACCCGTTAAATTGAACGTGTATCTTTTTCATAAGCGCCCTTGACAATTTGCATAAAAAACAAGAGGCCCGCTTTATTTTTCCTTGGCCTCCTGCGAAGCGTCTTCGTCGTCGGAAAAGTCACGAAACTAGAAACGTGATTAAATCGTCGCCATTGGATTTCGCTTGTGCCTTTCTCACTCCATATCGTAATCAATTCTACCGCCGGGTCAGAACTAAATTAAGAATAAAATTCATTTGAGGATGTATATTATGCAAGTTTAGGAAGTAATCTGAAAAGGCGAACAACAAATGCAAATAAGTTCCACTTCATTCCACTTCTTTCCCGCGCTGTCTTCTTTGTTTGTTTTTATAATCGAGTTATCTTGGTCGTCTCTTATTTATCTGCTGTTATCCCCGTCATTACGTTGTGTATCTCGTTCTTTCAATGTTGAATGGAGGCGGTGCGTTGAAAATCTCGCCCCTTAACTTTTCAAATCCGTACCTTCCTAAAATGAATGCCGAGCTGAATCAACTTAGAAGAAAGTACAAAAAAATTCGGAACAGTCTTGACACACACATAAATCGCTTCAGAAGTAAAAATTATCTTGACATGTTAATCAATTTCAAAGATGTACTTTCCACATTGTACATCTCAATCAAAAGACTTCTTCCATTTATTTCTATAATTTATTTTAATCTAACGCAGGCAATAATAAGAGCCCTTAACAATCATAAAAATAGACCTTAATAAAGATCTATAAAAGGTTGTTTTAGAATTATGAAAAACAACAACTTATCACGCCTCACCTAGGAACATTTCTAACCAAATGGCGCTTAATAAAGGAAGATGTCATAAGTTTCATATCAGCTTTGAAGAGAAATTGGTAAAAAATCTGTAGTTTAAGTATATATCAGTTTTGAAAAGGTAGGGACTGTACTTATAATTGAATTGAAGAAGCAAAATTTGAATAGCTCAAAAACTACATTCTGGCAACTTAGTTGAAAATGAAACCAAATCAACTCCATCTGTCACCGGATCCATCAGAAGCTGGTAGCATACTATAGACCAGGTATGGGCAACCTCCGGCCCGCGGGCCACATGCGGCCCTCGAGTAAGGTTTGTCCGGCCCGCTACTGAATTCTTTCGTTGCATATTAGCACGGCCCGTCTAAACTTAATTCATAATTAATCATAAGGATACTACAAAAATGTATATTTTTCAAGATTACTCATACGTATACCAACATTGGCATCCGTGCGGTTTCGTATACTTTGCTCCTTTACTAATTTGTTCCTTGTTGAAAAAGGTGTCGTACAATATTCTGAACAATATTTTGACTTTGTTAATTCTCTTATTGATTTCCATTTCCACTGTACTTATTTTATCTACGCTTGGTTCCAGGTACTTAACCTTTAAGTATGGACGTCATTTCTTTATAACACTACCCTGGACGTGTGGCCTCACAGGCTCCCATATTAACATATGTCTTTTTTAAATAAAATGGTCCGAAATCGTTTGAAAACGATATCTAAATCAAATTATTGGTTTCTAGCAACAGAAATATATGAATATAGGTATAATCACCTTTTTTATTAAAAATGTAGAAACTTGCAAAAATCAACATTTGTGGCATATTTCAAGTAATTTCGACTATGACTTGGTTTTAGGCTATTGGCAGAACCTCAACTAGTCTATATAACAAAACAAAGCTTTTTCCTTAGATTTTAATATATTAGGAACAAAGAAAACATAATATGCACTCCTGGTAACAGAAACCTAAAATTCTGACAACCGACTTTACAAGCTAAATTATTGGCAGTTGTTGCACAAAATGCAAACATGGGTGGTATTTCTATGCTTCTATGAGTTCTGAATTGATGAGAACTAACTATCAGACGTCACGTTACAATCTTCCTTGGATGGGTTTCGTCAGGCATTTTTCTTTCTTGTGCTGTTAATCCTTCACCATTAGAGTCCGTTCAACGCATGATCTACATTCATACAATTGTTGGGAATTATTAACAAACTTGTTGAAAGTATGATATATAGCAGCCAGATCGTCAGTCTTTTTCCTCTCAGCGTGGTCATTTGGATTGTCAAAGCAAAGACGCAACAGGACTATAAGAAATCTTGTCTTTGACAACAAGTAATTTGTGTTTCCATGGTTGGAGTTCAATACAGCTGAATAAAACAATAAACCTAAGAAAGCTTTAAATTCAACAATGTTCAACTCTTTTAATTCATGTCAATCGTAATGCGCAAACTTGGTTCTATAACTGTAAATTTTCACATCGATCCATGTCATAATTTATTGGAGCATTTCATTATCAAAAAGCTTATGCCAGATGCAAAAGGGCTCTTTGTCATAGTCAGCCGTCAACTTCGAAGAAACAGCAGGAGATATAATATTATGGTGAAGTGTTCGAACTATAGCAGAAAGGAGATGCCTTTGGCCAATCATAGCGATTTTTTCCGTAATAAAAATTGGGTCGTAATTCTGACAAAGGCGTAGTCTCTGAACTGTCGGTTTCGGCTTCTTCATCAAGATCCTGACACCCAGATACATCTTCATCCTCGTAACTTGCATGTTGGCGTATCAGTTCCGACTCAGCTTTCAAAAGCTGTTCTATACCTTCCTCATTATCTGAGTCATCTGCAGCTTGCAGCAAGGCATTGACTTCTTCCCCGGAAGATGGATCCGTTACTCGTCATATTTTCCTTACCGGCCGCTCAAGTGAACTTTACGATTGCCGTTTTGAGCGGTAACAACCTACTATGTTATTTTCTAACATTGTTTACCAGAAAATTTAAAACAAACATGAACATTATAAATATATTTTATATAACAACTGCTGACGTGTAGCCTGACAGGTTGCAACCAATATTTCGATAAGTATTACTTACGCGCTATGCAACGGGCGACGTAATCGGGCCGTTTTGGTACTAAAACTCAAGCTACTGAGCCGCTCAGTCACGTGTGTGAAACTAAGAAACCAACACCGTTGCGGGGCTTGTGGGGCTTGTGGGGCTACATGTCCATACTTAAAGGTTAAGTTAGTGAATTTGTTATATACTGAAAAAAAAACAAGTAATTTTTCATAAATTTGAACATAAAATTATTCACGAGTATACTCACTTCACCAGTATATCACTAATACTATTCACATCTTACAATTCTGTATAAATAAATTTCAGGCGGGTTTTTATATGGAAGCATATCAGTAAGCCCCCTGCTAAGTAAGAAAAGCCTGTAGAATATTAGGACTATTAACGCATGGCAGTGAATCGCCTAGAACAATAAAGGTGGACACAAGCCGTTTCTGACAATAGATTAATTAACGATCACGTGTTGTAAACAAAACCCCCAAGATCACATTTTCAGATAGTTCAGAAAAGCCGCCTGAGTTTGGAAGCAACGACTAAAGTCCACAAGAGCAACAAAACGAAAATGGGTATATACTTAAATTTGGCAGGAGACAAAGAAATTAATGTATACGTTTAATTTACGTAGCACACACGTGAAGACAAAAATAAACTAGACATTGTGAGAAAATTCGAAGAATATTGAAAGCCGAGAAATTTGTGTTTTTCAATACGATCAAAGAGGAAGATCAGTCGTTTGATAACTTTTTTAGTGAATTAAGAATCGGTGCCGAACTATGTGAATTTAAGGAAGAAGAAAATTTTATTGAAGCTAGAACTGTGTGAGGGACAAGACGGTGCAGCAGCGTCTATTAAGGGAGGTAAACGTCACAACGATGGAAGAAGCTAGAATCTGCCGAAATTTTGAGGCCAGCAAGTAACACCAACATCCGATGGAAGAAATAGAGAAACGTCCATTAATGAAGGTTTTCCGAAAACGTTATTTTCACGTTCTGAAAATATAACTATTTACTTCTGATCAATTGTTTGATTGACCTGAAAGCGGTAGGGAAGGGTATATTTAAAAGATAAGTATATAGGTACAATGCCGCCCTCTAGCATACATTGTAAATATATTTTAAAAACAATCAAGCTGCAAAATTAACTGAACTATACTCTGTTAATCCAACAGAAATAGTTAAGCCACTCGCCATAAATTGATAACACTGAACGCAACAGAGAATTTAACATGCTATCAATTAGCAAAAGCGCCGCAAATTTTACATGACGAACATGGCGAGTAGCATTCTTCCAATTTTCGGCAAAACATTACTCACTGCTTGGTCAAATAGTGGGCGAGGGTCTTTCATTTTGAAAGTTGTATTATTTGTAATCGCTTCCCCTTTTATTTGCCTCCATATCAATTCAGTAGGATTGAATTCACAATTATATGGCGGCAATCTTAAAATTGTTAGATTAGGTTCATTTGCCATCTCATCGGTCACATACTTCGGCGTGATGGCAGCTTGTCGGACACGATGCAAGAATTCTCCTGTGAACATGTCTTCTTCATAAGTAATCGACTTGCTTATCAACCAGGCTTGTATGTCAGCTTTCTTGGTGCCAGTATTCGGTAATTTCTATGTTCTTCGGCTGTAATAAAATAAGGGGTTGCCCATAATAACTACAAAATCTCCTTCCAATTGTCTCGTTGCCGCAGAAGTATATACGTTACTCTGATACGTGGGTTTTAGACATACGACCGATAAAAACATTGTATTCAAATATTGCGTGCTTTTGTAGGGAGTGGATTAACTATTTCATAGGTATACCATATGCCAAATAAATTGAAATTGTACTTTACATACGAACCAAGTGATATGCAGACCCTAACCACATCCCTTATGGAAAATAATTAGAAAAATATATGCATTATATTCCTAATTAAACAATGTAATACAGTACTAATTGTAAGCAAGAAAGACACAAATAATCGTATTTGATTACAGTTGAAGTTAACTGTAACCGTTTCGTAAGCACAAGTTTATACAGATGAATGACATTAACATAGAGTAGTATACCGCACAGCACCTAGTTACTCTACCATTATACAAACATTGTTTCAATGATCCTGAAAGTTTACATTCGAAATATTACAAATGAAATTACCATACCGAAGGTAAATATTGTATCTGTGGACAGTTCTACGGTGAGAACAATATGTAGTCGTTACATTAAGAAGTTGTATCGAAGAAATTATTAATTTTTTAAGTGACAAATTGTAAGTGTACGTATCAACTTACATGAGTTCAAGATATACATAGAAGTATACAGATACTTGTATGAATGTAAGTACAATTTACACTGAGCTCAGGTTTTTTCTCAGTTTACACATTCGACGATCAATCCTGAAACAAACTTAAACTTGCCAAGCTGTGTATACAGAGTGAGCAAGCGGAAATGCCGTGAGCTCGCAGCACTAAAAGCCTTAAATACGAATATTTTGTAATATGTAAGTTGCCGCGTATGAAATCAATAGAAGCGCAAGACAACTGGTTACTATATCTACTCTGATTTATGAGTAAGTTCCAAATTACTTCAAACCACCTCAAGACAAACACTTTAGGAATGCTTGTAATAAATAAGTAGAAGAAATAGGTCTATATAATAAATAATATAAAACATAGTCAAAATCATCGAACAATGGCAAAGTGCGAAGAAATTAGTGAAGAATGTTTTACCATTACAGACGCATATATAATCAAGAAATAATTTTCACACATTATTGTTGGTTGGATAATATTCTTCCGTGAAAGTAGGTCAATACAATATACGCAAAGTATGTAATATAATTTCCTAAATACCTACTATTCACAAATTTTAAAATAAGAATTCAAGAATCCACTATACAATAAGATTTGCTGTGTATTTAAAACAAAACTTACGCTTCATGGGAGTCAAGTTAAGTAATACGCAACTGATTCATCTATTAATTAAATTTAGCTCCGAACTCTCGAAGCTGAGATAGGAAAAAATTGTCTGAAATTTTTTTCTATGAAGAATTGCTCAATTCCGAAATGTATGTAATTCTTGCAAAGTGCAACCAATTCATTTTATAAATCGTCGTTGAACTTGAAATATTATTTCCATTGTGAAAAGAAACAATGACATAAAATTGAACGTAACGGCTTATGTGACACAATACGAAATGAAGTGCTGTAGCTCAGCGAATCGACACGACGCATTCAAAGCTCGATAAATGGAATATACGACGTACCATTCACGTTGGGACTCCAAAAAGAGTCACAGCGGTAAATATAAGTGAGGTAATATAACTTTTCTGAATTTGCGGACTAAATTAATGTTCGAAATATTCGACTACTGAGCTGCCTCGGTTCGCTAGAATTTTGCGGGTCAATAGGCGCTTCATTCGCATTCCTAGTTACCTAGGAACATAAGGAAAATTGACCAACTGTGGCCTGGCATCTGTGCAAACTATTACTTTTGATTAAATTTGCAAGTTGTATTAAAGAGAAAATAATAATAAATGCCGGAATATTAATGACAGATAGCAACAACTATACCTAATAATACAGGTAGTAGCGATATTTATGTAATGATCGTATTGTAGCACTAGCTTGAACCTAGAACTTCAACAGAAATAGGATAATCCATTCGACTAGCGATCTCATCACTGACGCGACAGAGGAGAAAACTGAAGAGGATAAAAAGAAATTTTTATGAATATGAATGTAATTTGTTAAGCAAATATGGTATAATACTGATTATGGGAGATTGTGGCTCAAAAATAGGAAAGAAAACAATTTCTTCCCCAAAGAAATTGATAAATTACGCAGTGAGTAATATATGGTTGTTGAAAAGACACAATTCGAATAAAAAGGAATTCCCCTAACCCTTCAAAAATTGAAATCGTGTGTAGGTGTACTGATTGAAAAAGAAGAACCCACAAAGAGTTACAAAAATAAAATATATTAGTATGTGTTAGTTTTATTCTCTCTAATGAAACGCACTTCTAAAAGTTTAGTAACAATTTAATTTAATAGGAATATTTTACATTTGACGTTCGTTGCCGCTCACTCTCACTCACTCTACTCTCCTTTTTAGTTACCATCCCTGTCAAAACCTAACAATATTAAAATTCTTACATTCGGCCATCCGACATAATTTTGTGATACAAAATTTACAAAAATATAAGTATTATAATCTATACATAGTCTTCTAAATATCTTGGTTTCGCGCGTCTTCGTTTCGAATGTTCGTCATCTTTCTTCAGCTGTTGTTCGGTTACTTTGTCTGTATCTTCTTCCAGGGGATTTCTGTCTTCATCTAGGTCTCGTTCTATTTCGCATTCTACGTCTTCATCCAGATCACCTGCTACTTCTTCATTTGCTTCTACGTATTTCCAACTCTTAAGTTGACTTACATGAGCAGTAGTTAGATATTTTGTATGACCCTCGGTTACTAGATTAGTTACTCCGTATGTGTCGGAGGGTAAGACTTTTACCACAATCAAGGGGCCCCTATATTTTGGATCGGTTTTTGTTGGCCGTCCGGGGTTATTGGAAGTTGTTCTCATGAATACTATTTCATCCACGTCACACACAGGTGCTAAGCAATGACGCTTATCATACTGCCGTTTATACCGTTGTTGATACGAATATATTTTTGCTCTAGCTTCATTTTGCATTTGTTCGAGGTTCTCTTCTTTTGTATTCGCCCGATCTTCTACAATACGCAATATTCCATCTCTAAACCTTGGTTTATAACCATGCAACAATTCGAAGGGTGTCTTCCATGTGCTTTTAGCTTCGGTATTGTTATAATCTCTGGCGAATTCTCCTAAGTATTTGTCCCAATTTCTATCATTGCTACTTTGCATTTTCATGGAAATCCTGGGGCAACGGTTTGATGTACCCGCTCCACCATTCCATTTGCTTGAGGATGCTTTGTACTAGTTAGCCTGTGTCGAATTGCATTGGACTTCGGCCATTTCTCTATTAGTAAAAGCAGTACCACGATCGCTAATTATTTTTCTGGTAATTCAAACTCAGTGACAAACTTCTGTAAACTTCTCACAGTCTCTCTTGCTGTTGTACCCTTTACTGCGTATAATATCAAAAATCGCGTAAAGTTATCAATCAGAGTCAATACGAAAAAAATTGTTCTTGGCGCTCGTGATCGAAGTGAATATGAAATGGTCTCTCTCCTGGCAGAATAGGATTTAGCAAGCCCTCTTTCTTACACTAGGTACTTTGTGCAATATACAATTTAAGCACATATTTATATGAGTTTTCACGTAACGTTTCATACTCTTGAACCAGTAGAACTCCTTTATTTTTCGCACTGTCTTTTCTGTTGAAAAGTGTCCCGACATATTATGAAATCGGACGACAATACTTTTCCTCATACAATTTGGTACGACAAATAAATGCTTTTCACTTTCTACCTGGTATAATATTCCATCCTTAAGTGCATAGTTTTGTACGTAGTTTAGTTCCTCTGTATTTTGGCTTGTTACTCCGCGACTTAGGATTTCAACTTTTCTTAATGTGTCTGGATCCTGTCTCTGGAACATCCAAACTTGATCTTTTCTCCCCAATATAGTCAATACTTCTAGTTTATCCTCTACTACTTCCTCGATTATGTTTCCATTAGGTTCAACGGCATTTCTACTTAACCTTCCTATACTCACGCATACGGTCTGTGAGATCGACTTATATAGTATAGTATAGTATACGTCTTTCATTTGGACGTGAGTATAGGAAGGTTAAAGCATCTACATGAGTCATCTTGCTTCCAGATTTATGTTGTACCGTGAAATCAAATTCCATCAGCAGATCATACCAATGTGCGATTTGAGGATTAACTGTTCGTTTGGAATGCATGTATACTAGAGCCTGACAATCAGTTACAATTTTGAATGTTAGCCCTAATAGGAACTACCGTAATCTGTTTACTGTCCAAACTATAGCCATTAATTTCAATTTCGTAGAATAATAATGCTTTTCCTGCTCTGACAGCTTTGTGTTCACACAGTATACTAAATAAAACCTATTGTCATCGCCCATTTGTAGCATCCTTCCTACAATGCCAGTGCTTGTAGCATCTGTATGGATTTCTGTAGTTGCATGTGGTCTATATAACTGCAACGTCGGTCGAGACACAATCTTTTCTCTTATCTCTTTAAAGCTCAGTTCTTGATCTTCAGTCTAATCAAAGTTTCTATTCTTTTGCAAGAGCGTGGTCAATGGACTTGCAATATTGGCAAAATTATGGATAAATTTTCTAAAATACCCAGCTAATCCGATAAATTGTCGTATTTGATGAACTGACTTACTGCTATCAATTTATTCTCTCGCGATCTGATTGTTCCATTTTTAATACTATACCCAAGAAATTCTATTTCGTCCAAACCGAAACTACATTTCCGCAAGCGTAACGTGAGTCTAGCAGATCTTAGTCTGTCAAATACATCTCTTAGGTTTCTAAGCAACTCTTTCCAATTTTCACCCAAAACTAGTATATCATCTAAGTAGCACAGCGAGGTTTTGTTTCGAAGCGGTCCCAGTACCACATTCATTAGTTCAAAATAGTTGAAAATTTGCTGGTCCGTTGGTAAAGCATATGCCATACAATTGAAATGGCCAGTACAATCGGGAGTCACAAAAGCGGTCTTCTCCTTTGCTTCTTCAGTGAGAGGTATCTGTAAATATCCATTTGCAAGATCCAGCGTTGCAAAATTTTTAGCCTTTCCTAGCTGCTCCAGTTGATCATCGAAATTCGGTAAGGGATAATGTTCTCTGAATGTCTGTTGATTGAGGCGTCGGTAATACACGACCAAACGTACTTCTCCATTCTTCTTAGGCACCAACAATACGGGACTTGCGTATTCGTCCACTATTTGTTGAATGTTCTTTCTTTCTCTTTCCGTAGTTCGATAAGGCCGACAACTAATTGGTTGGCTTCCTGGCTTTTCTCGTATATCCATTCTGATCTCTTCAGTGGACCTAATTCCTGTAAACAGAAAGCAAACACATCTCTATACTCATTAAGGAGTTGTAAAAGTTCTGATTTTATTGGTTTTGGTGCATTCACCAAATCGATTGTTATAACAGTTTTGTCAATGTCAATGTCTTCTTCGATATTAAGCATCTTTGTCTTAATTTTTGATATCACTTCTGTACTTAAATGTTGCACTGCTGTCATTTATCACAGTCACCAGGAGATTGTCATTGTTTACCGTAACACTCACAAAGTTAATACTGTTTTTCTAGCACCTGGTTCTTTGCTGCGCGCGCACAAGGATGTTTGCTTGGTGTAGGATTGTTCAGAGGAGACTCAGTTTCACTTATTTTTAGTTCTTCTCCACTTTTCGAATAGGTAATTTGTGGCACTTCAGTCCAAGTACGGCCCACAATGACATCATAAGTCTGGGCTGTATCCGATACACTACTAATTCTATATTTGCACTTATATTATCTATGCTCAATTTCACTTTGGTAGCTCCTAAAATGTCCACACTATTCTGTCCAAATCCAGTCAATTTCATTTCTTTGTCATAGACGTTTAATCTAGCCCCTAAGGCAATTGACGCACCAATTATGCAAGCAGAGCTGCCTAGGTCAAATAATGCATTACATGTGTGTTTATCATTAATAAATACTGTCCTTAGGTATTTCTGCAAATTCATATGGTGAGTATCATGAATCGCATTTACTACTGTTGAGAGAGTGCAATGTTGAGCAGTATACCCCCTTTGTTACATTTTAAACAAATAATAGGTCTTTTGGGTTCTAAACAGTCTTTTGCAATGTGGCCGAACTTAGAACAGTTATAGCATTTCATCTCACCTTTGTCGTTTCTCAACGGCGGCCTTTGGTGTCTTGTGTTTTCATTTCTTCGCTCTATTGCCACAGTCTCCTTTTTCTTCTCTGTGTTTTCTCGTGTTCCTGATTGTAATACCCGGTCATTGCGTTTACCACTGATTCTTTCACATCTTTTTGATTCAATTCTCTGGTAACTATGTAAATCATGAAGTAATTCATTTGTTGTATTGTGGTTCAATGGGAACATAGCATCACATAACGTCTTGGACCACAAGCCTACTAATACTTGCTCCTTGGTTTCTTTTATATCCAATCCTAGTTCTTTACAAAAACGTACCTTCTCATGAAAGTAGGAATCAATCGATTCATCTTTCGGTTGCGTCCTCATTTCCAATATCTTCCATTTGTTAGACATATTTTCCTTGACGATGAAAATTTCCTTAAAGTGAACTACAAATTCTAGCCAACTCGAATTATCTGTCATATTTGCTAAATACCACTAACGAGCCCCTCCGGTTAAACGAGTCCTTGCAGCCTCTAATATATATACATCTGACAATGAATGCAACTTTTGAATATCCTGTAATGTATTCAGCCAGTCTCTCGCTTCATCTAAATTTCCATCGAAGGAACCTACTCTGCTTAATAATTCAGGCAATTGCAATCGTACCTGTAGGCCTATTATCTGTTACTCTATTTAGCAATACTTCCATTAATTGATCTCGCCTTTTATTTTCTATAACCAAACTTTCAACAAGCTTATTTAAATCTACATTATTATCATCAACTGCATTCGTATTCATGTTGTTTTGATACCTTTCGAATTCATCAATATTCTCATTTTCCACCGTCCTCATGTTTACATTACTTGCTTCTCTATTCGCCATGTTGCTATTGATACTCGTAGTATTGCACTTCTCACAGTTCCTTTTATAGAATCCTTATGAAACCCTGTGGATCTCTGTGAATCCTTGTGAATCCCACTTCTGATCTGTTAGCTTTATTCTCTCTAATGAAACGCACTTCTAAAAGTTTAGTAACAATTTAATTTAATATGAATATTTTACATTTGACATTCGTTGCCGCTCACTCGCACTCACTCTACTCTCCTTCTTTAGTTACCATCCCTGTCAAAACCTAACAATATTAAAATTCCTACATATGACAGTTTAGGGGCGAAAAGAAGTTAAAGACCAAAAGGGAGACAAGC
Source organism: Chrysina gloriosa (assembly GCA_038088585.1). Classification (NCBI taxonomy): domain Eukaryota; kingdom Metazoa; phylum Arthropoda; class Insecta; order Coleoptera; family Scarabaeidae; genus Chrysina; species Chrysina gloriosa. The sequence continues at coordinate 25,671,429 of CM076090.1, forward strand.
TTACACAAGAAGATTAAGCTAAGGGACAAAGAATTTAAATCTAGAATAAGGCATGGTGTAAGGTATAAATTAAATTAAGAATTCTAGAGGTTAAGCATATGGTTACAAAAGATAAGATGAATAAAGGGATAGTTTAATCGGAATTGCAACGATACAAGGCAAACGCGAGGAAAGAATTTGGGAAGAAAATTAAAGAATTACATGGATAAAAGAAAAAGTATAACAAGACATTTTAGTATTGCTTGAAATTGCTCCCTTGTTGGCCATGTATTTAATCACTTAACTGATTATTAGCAGGCGGCAGAGAAATTGTTTCTTTTAATCCTATTTCCTTGTTTCATAAATAGCACGTTTTTGCCAATATTTTATAATACACTGGAAAAGTAATAAGAAACGACTTTCAAACCATATAAAATATCAATTTAGGTACAAGATAATAAATATTGCCATTTTTAGGTCTCTTAAAAGAGAATCGTTCATTAAGGAGTTAGACATTTGGCCCGTGACTTTGCCGTATCTGTGTAGTTTTCATTATTCGGTTCATTTATTACTTGTCTTAATTCATCCAATCATATATCTCCTCCCCCTTGTTACAACGGCTCCTACCTAACTTACTTGTTTAGTCATCTCGTCTTTGTTACACAGTAACTTTTCAAAATATGTTTTTCCTGTTTCCATTATGAAATCTTCTTGCATTGATAAACCGCCCGTATTATTCCTTATTGTTATTCTGTCAATAATTTTTCTTCTTTTCTAAATGTTTTAGGTACCTTACAAAAGCACCCTCAATTATGTAGCTCTCATGTCATTTTATGATGTCTCTACCAAGTATTCCCATGAATTTAGTTGCATCATTTAGACACCCTTCGTTGTTTTCAATACCATTTCATATTTATATACTTTCGCCATATTTTCTTCTTTTGATTTGTTATTTATTATTTTCTTATGTAATTGTTTTTAATTCTTATTTATCTTCATTGCAATTTTTGGTTTTTCTTCGATTTCTCATTTTACAACGGTTGGTACATACTAAAATAAATGCAATTTTAATTGCAAACAGCAAATGTGTAAATTCATGGCAAAATTAAATTTAGCCCTACAGGCCTTTTGAAATACCATTCAAACTTACGTACCTCTAAATCACATCATATGTAAACACCCACTGTATTGTTCTTTCTGCCAAGTCTTCGTTAGAATTCCAAACAATTTCCAATTCACACCTGAAAAGTTTGACTTTCAGTGCCAATTTATTTTCGATTGTCATTAAATAAATTTAGTTTATAGTGTGCTATTTAGTTCCTACCACGTTGCTACTTACATTAGAGGTCGTTTTTCTAAAAATCAACTCGCACATAAATAATTACTAGGATTTGCGACATAACATCAAGTTTCCTGGTTTTGCATCTGTTTCGAAAATGTTACATAGACGCGCGATTTAAAATATAAAATAGCAACTCGTAAAACACGACTCTAAATCCATAAATTAGCCGCGACAAGCTGAGGCATGTCTCGTCCGACATAACCAATTAATTTAGTATGCAAATTGTCCGTCATAACGCGATATCCAAGTTGATCAAACAAATCAATCAAAATTGGGAAAACTAATGTGCGACACAGGGACGACAGGTAGCGTTATTTAATTTAATGATCCGATCAATCGGGGCAGTATTATATTTAATAGATAGTACGTATATCCCACGGAGTTTAGCAACTTGGACGACATCCAGGATACACGAAGATGAATGCATTGGGAATTCACTGAACGACAATATTTACAGCCGTTTTATCGAAAGCCTCAAATACGTGCTCTTCGTCTATATGTACATATGTACGTAAAATCTGAAACTGTCATTTATAAGTAGAGTGCATGGAACTACGACAAGTGCTTAAATCTACACTTTGACAATAAACAAAGCGTAGCATAGGAAGTTCCCTAAGGACTGAGTTTCATAAATGTATTTGTACATGGCGTCGTCCTTTTGTTAACTCCGCCATTAGTGACTGCCTTCCAACATATTTGCAATTTGCAGCATTTCTAAACTAAGTAATAAAATTTTAAGCGATATGCAGAGGACACTATAATACAAAGGATATATTTCAAGCAATATAATTGCATTCCTCCGTTGTATTTGCTACAGCAGTCCTTCTACTTAACATTTGTAAACTGGTTTCAATCTCTTTAAATGTGTATCATATCTTTGCAAAATATACTTTAAAAGTTAGTGTAATTCAAAGACGTTGCAACAGTAACAATGAATTCAACTATGTAAGTAATGTCTGAATAACTATTTGTGTTAGCCTCAGATGGTGGCCGCAACGTCAAAATCGTTTTATATTAATTCCCTCTTGTTACTAATAACTGATCAAAAACATAACTTAGTATTAACGGCGGAAAGACCTACCGCTACTAGGGTAGGAAAACATCCAATCTCACAACTCTGCATTTAACGCGGCCAACAAAAATATGCAGGTAATTTTACTCTCATCGGGAATGTAAAGGTCCTTATTAGAACGTCTTTGAATCATACTATTTCCAAGGAACAGCCTACTTAAAGCATCTTCTTCTCAGTAATATCACCACACTGGTCAAAATTTTGGTCAAAATCCGTGTAGAGCTTCAAGCAATCAGGCAAGTAGCTAGCTACTAACAACAAGGCAACCTTGACATGCATACCAGGACATCAAGACGGTACAACGAAAACTTCTAAGCATTGGCTCTGCTGGAATGGACGGTGTCGCTTTCTGAAGACTTATAGCCTTTGTTAAAGGTTCGAGAATTTAGTCCGACTGTAAATTAGAGTTATATTACAAGAAAATATGACACGTATGAGACGTACGATGCCAAGAACATACACATACACACTTGAAAATCTATAAAAGATCTACAATATTGTCCAAAATCTTTATCGTTTCATAAAAGTGAGGATAAATTTTTGGGTTTTCTAATGTTCTCATGCTTGGTACTTTCGATATTTGGTATGATATTTGTGAAGTACAAAAAAGGAAAGCCAAATCTTACAGGTAGAGAAAGTGTTCAAATCAAGTTCCCAATCCTATCAACTATATTCATGGTCAGTAGCATAGGTCTCGCAGAATAACCTCTGCCTGTGTGCAACAATTCTGAAATTTGTCCTAAATGTTATGTTGATACATTAACATTTTCGGTATTGTAGATTTACGTCTGGAAAATTTTATATCTTTGTCATGCACACGTTGATTTGTTTTTGTCATATTGAAATTTTAAATTGATATGCCTTGATAATAATTATCTCAGACCGACTTTTAATGCACTATATTAGTTAGACAGACTGTTTGTTGATTCAAATATTTATTGAGGGAGAACACTTTACAATGGCTATTTGCATGCATGAAAATGCGATCACTCATTGCACATCCTCGCCCGTCTTAAACTTCTAAATTTCAATTTATTTTCTATCGACAGTTTGGACTTAGGTCCAGTAATCCATTTGAGTCCTCTTGTTTTTATATCCATTTGCTTTCTCTTTTCAGATCTATGTTGCTTCCAGTTAAGTTTATTACGTAAATGTAATCCTAGGTATTTAACGACTTCGCCTTTGGATACTGGTACTTGATAGATGATAACAGGAGGACACAGGATTCCTAGGAGGGTGAAGATTATATGGGATGACTTAGTTTCATTCACTTTGCTTTTCCATTTGTCTAACCAAACTTCAATGCAGTTTAGGTGTTCCTGCAGTTTAGTCGAAGCTCCTGCAGGATCTGTGGTACCCTGATAAAATTTGAAATCGATGTGATGTTTTCCCATTTACCTCAGTTTCGAGTTATCAGTCCGTCAAATGCGATTTGAATAGTCTGTAGTATTTTAATGGGAATGTTCTTCTAATCTATTATATCTAAAGCCTATTTTACGTTCAAGAAAGCAGCCATATTACGTTTATCCATGAATTTTTAGAGGTTTCTGTATAGTGGACTGGATCTGTCGGAAACCAAACTGAATCTTGCTGGTTCACATCAAAATAATTTGTGCTGTTTTAACACATTCGCATCGGGAAACGAAAATTCTCGTTTTTAAAAGATAACGTCGTTTTGTCGGGAAAAGATAATTCTCGCTTTGCGACACGTGGGCGATTTCCTGATAAATTCTTATATCACCGATTATATATTTACAGTGGTACAATCTTACATTTGTTAATGCGTATATTTGTATTATACATGAGTGTTTTTTCAGATAATCAGTTATATCGCAGTGGTCGAGTTTTAAGCTTAATTTGCGATTTGTTTCTTACCATAATGGATAAATTTGAAATCGAAATTTATGATGAATTATCAAATTTACCAAGTGATTTTGAAAGCATAGGAGACGGATGTGAAGCAAGTGACCATGATGATAGTATGACGTTTCAATAACAAAAACGTTGGAAACGCATCTTATATGAAAGAGAGAGTGATAGCAATTCAAAATCATAAGAAGATGGAAGTGAATTAGAAATTGATGGTGGGTAGAATAATATTGATACACCACCACGGTTAGAATTATTTGAAGGAAAGCTACTTCTTCATGATGACTTCTTTTTGTATCTGTATCACAAAACAAATAAATATCATAATCAACACTGAGTGTAAAGTTTCCAAAAGTTCATTAAAATCGACCAATGCTACTACAAAAGAAATGACGCGATTTACTGAACTTAAATAGTTTTAATAGGGCAAGTGAAAAAGACTAAAATTCAAGACTATTGCCCAAAAGATCCCTTGATAGAAACGCCAACATTTTCAAAAATTATGACTCGCACAAGATTTAAATAAATTTGGACGTTCTTGCAAGTTAATTACAACACCCAAATAAAAAATGATTTTCATAGAGTAATAAAAATTCAACCTATTTTAGACCACTTTATTCCATAATTTCAATAATTTTATTCAGCAGAACAAGAAATTTCTTTAGATGAAGGTATGATTCCTTGGGGAGTAAGGCTGCCACTTAGAACATATAATCCGGCCAACAAGGGGAATACCAGACGACTCCGCTTTCGATTTTGACGGGTCTTAGTAATGTTACAGGAGGATCTCTGCTGAGTATCTGGTTAACGGCTCAAATCGCACTTCGCCCTGGTTCGGCTAGTTCTCGAAAAGATATACCTGTGACTTCCCTGCGTTGTTCATATACCCGTAACGATAGTTGTAGGCCAAACATAGCAGCGTAGCGCAACGGATCAAGTATACGGCTAGTGCGCCAGAAGTCTCGTGTTCGATTTTCACCCATGCACTTTTTTTCAATTTTATTTCACACGATGTTTACAAATATACTCCTACACTAGTACGCTTGAGTTATAGCTAACGTTACTAGTATATGAAGAAGAGAAAAGAGAATATTATGGAACCACTGTGCACCACAGCGTTTAATAAATTCATAAAAGGTGTTGATCATGCAGATTTCTATTATTCGATCCTTCGAAAAACAACTAAATGGGCCAAATAGGCGGCACTATATACGATGAATACCGCACTATATACAAAAGGATAAATACAAATAAAAATTGTATATAAAAACTACTTATTGTCACTTGCAAGGGCATAGTTAACTGCAGAAGTTAATGAAATGCAGCCCGCAATACAACAAGCTACTAGTCCAACTTCAGAGCCACGTGGTAGATTATCTGGTGATATAAACAAACACCCTAAGGCCGATAAAGAATAAATGATATACCACAACTATAGGTATAGTATTTAAAGCACAACCGGTAAGGAGCGAAACGCGATATTTACTAAAAGAACACCATTCTAATACTACTTATATACAACTCCTCAAATAATAATACAAAATTGTTGATTACAAGAAATATCTTTATATAACTAAAATACCCCGATTTATATGAAAATTTTGGGAAAAGTAGCCCGATCCGAATGCGTTACGAGTACCGGGGCAGTATTCAAGTCTTATGATTGCTCTGAATATGTGTAGAAATTTTATCAGATCTTTTCTTGGAAGTTCTTGGAACATTTTTCCAGTAATCAAATCTATACCAGAAGCTGCTTTTGGGTTTACGGTCTTCATTACTTCTTGGATTTCCTTCGGAGTGAATACTGTTGGACTTTGTTGCATTTGTGGTGGAGCTAGTCTTCTTCTACTTCTTGCACCCCATCTCTACTATTGTGTGAGAACACTTTTGCAAGGTGTTGTGCAAATAAGTGTACTTTTTCTTTATCGCTTTTTGCTCATTGTTTCAGCGGTGTTATATAGTTACGAATAGAGAGAGATTGTTTGGGGTTTCGTTTTAGATTTCATTGGCTTCCAGACTAGGGGGATTCGATTATTGCATTCTCATTGTGGTCAAGTCTTGTAGTTAAACGTATATTATAACGGGTGTTTTTTATAGAGTGTCACAAGTTTAAATCATAATAAAACAAAGAAATATATTTTTAATATCAATGAAACGGGCTTTATTGGAACGAAAATTTTATGAAATGTTTAAATATGATTTCTGCCATGTGGCTGCCACGGCTGGCGCGTATACGGCGCAATCTGGAACACCAATTTTCAACAACTTTTCGCAGCATTTGCGGCCGTATTTCGCCTATAACTCTTCGAATGTTGATTTCCAGGTGTTCAATTGTTTGTGGTTTATCGACGTAGACAAGTGACTTAACATAACCCCAAAGAAAATAATCCAATGGGGTTAAATCACGCGACCTTGGTGGCCAATTAATTGGGCCATTACGTGAAATTATTTTTCATCAATAGTTTCTTTGAGTAAATCAATTGTAGCGCCCGCTGTGTGGCATGTGGCTCCGTCCTGTTGGAACTACATATCAGCAAGATTAGTGCCACGTAATTGAGGTACGAAAAATTTCGAATTATATTCCTATACCGTTCACCATTGAGAATAACATTCTGACCATCATCGTTTTTGAAGACATATGGGCCAATGACTCCGCCAGCCCATAAAGCGCACCAAACAGTAATTTTCTGTGGATGTAAGGGTGTTTCGACAAAAGCTTGTGGATTCTCCTCACTCCAAATGCGACAATTCTGCTTATTTACGTACCCATTCAACCAGAAAGGGGCTTCATCGGAAAATAAAATTTTGAATGGAAATTCAAAATCAATATCAATTTGTGCTTCAGCCCATTCGCCGAATTGGCGGCGCATAAGATGGTCGTTTGGCTTTAATTCCTGCACAAGTTGAATCCTGAAAGCTTTTAAGCCAAGATCCTTTCGTAAAATCTTCCATAAAGTGAAAGGAGATAACCCCAGTTGCTGAGAACGGCGACGAATTGATTGATTAGGATCATCTTCAATGCTTTCCTGTACAGCGGCTACAGCTTCTTCAGTGCGCACTGTTCGGCGATGCACATTATCAGTAACAGTAAAGGTAGTCCGAAAACGATCTATTGTTCTTCGAACAAGCCGCTCTGAAGGACGATTATGTACGCTATAAAATGGAAGAAGTGCACGATGAGTTTGAGGAATAGAACAATTATTTTGATTAAAAATTTCAACAATTTGCACGCGTTGCTCTGGTGTAACTCGATTCATATTGAAATTTCAAACCAAACTAAACAAAAAGCAATTATCAGCTGTCAAATGGGTGCTCAAATATAGCAGTGATGCCAACTCAAAGTTGTTACACAAAAAAACACGCGATACTTTGCTGCGATAAATTGTCGGAATATAATTGTTTTGGCACACTGCGCTTTTAAGTAAGACGTTGTAAGCAATTAAGAAAGCTTACGAAAATTAGAACTGAAACGGTCTTTAGATTAACAATCTTATTTGTGAAACGAAAACGCAAACATGTGATTTTATTATTCTTTCGTTTCGAGATTTTGATTCCTTGGTTGATAATGGGCCCACAGAGTCCAAGCATATATAATCAAACGGACGCGCACGTGTGTTACGAGAGTTTTGACAAGCCGGCCATTTATAACCGTATGTGGTTCAGTGAATATTGGAACCAAACAATGCACGACCGCAAAACGTTTGCAACGCTACTCTTACCAGATGTTAGGCAAACACGTTGTCACACGGCGAAGAATATAGCTTGTTTACCAGCATGAAAATGTTTATTTTGTTCATATAATAACAATGTAGTTAATGTATGTCATTTAGGTAATATAATTTGATACTTGACATCATAAGCTAGTTCGGAGTATTTCAGTCTACAACCAACTCGAACTGATCTTGTCATCAATAAATGGTGTTAAACGTTTTGTTTCACTCATGTTGGATAACCTACTGGTGCGTTTTAAATGCTTGATGTAATACCAAAAAGTTCGATTAGTGCCAATAATCTATATAGGTATGTATATAAAAATAAATTGCTGTTCGTTTGTCTCTCTAAAACTTGAGAATGGGTGGACCGATTTGGCTAATTTTCATCTTGAAATATTTGTGGAAGTTCAGAGAAGGTTTAACCGGTGAGAAACGTAAATAATAAGTAACGGGAAATACTAAAAACGGCATTTTAATTTTCCAAGAGAAAATATTCCTAGCTGTAAATCATTTGATGTCTTCTGGCTTCTTTTTAGGTGCGTTCAGAAAATTTTTTTCATAGTTGTTGTATGAGGTGTAAAAATGTCAGTTAGTTGTCGAAAAAGAAAATCTATATATATAAAAATGGATCGTGGTTTGTTCGGATGCTTAAAACTTGAAAACGACTGTACCAAATTGGATACCTCCTTCTGCGAGTTTGTCCGTAATTGCTAGCGAAGGTTTAGGAAAAAGAAAACTTAATACATTTAAAAATTAAGAAAAAAAGTTAGAGATTAAACAAATTGACGACGTTAGGGGTTAGGTTATGACAGTTGTCATGGTGCGCGCAAAGACAATTAAGGTTATGACATTTGTGATTGTGCGCGCATGAATAATTGTTATGTCATAATAGAAGCAAAGTCAGCAATATCCATCACAGTCTTATTTACAATGCCGCGAGCGAAAAGATCGAATCTTTCACAACGAAGCCGTAATGCAATTAGTCTGCAGAATATTGCGAATCAGATCACTGCAGATGAAGAAGAAATCGCACGAGAGAAGGGCGCCGTGTTAGTACGGCTCTTCACAAACACGAGAACAAAGAAAGACCATACGTGAAACGGTTCGGTTGGCAATGAGAAATCGTCAAGCAGAACACAGAGATCAACAACGTCTAGCCGCAAGAAGAAATGCTTCAAGTGTTAATTTGAATCGAGGAGCGTTTCAATATGATTCCACAATTGACTACAGCTCGCACCCTTTCGTTAGAATTGGCCCTATGGAGGTTGTGTGCGTCCATTGCGGTACATTGAAGTTCGCCGGAGAAAGGCCTGCATTGTGCTGTCTCAGTGGAAAGGTTAAAATCACATTTTCTTTCGAACGCTTAAAGGTACGCATGTTTCCAAATGACTTCATTTGGAGCAAATATTATTGAAGAACGCGGATTCAGTCCGACATTCAAGGTAATGTTTGTTAATAACCTTTATTTTTAGTAATCATAAATCACTAATTATCACTTCCCTTTCGGCTATACAGATACAAGGACAAATTCACCATAGAATTGGTTCATTGCAACTGGTTGAAGACGCACAGCATAAAAGTGTTACAAATTTACTTCATGGCCAATATGGAGGACCAACTTGATCAGCGTCAAACGATCAATAATGCAATGAAAAGACAAATTCTTCAAGATTTGCAGCAAATACTTGATGAACATCATGCATTGATTCGGTTGTTGAAAACTGCGTTGGATCGCATGCCAAGTGATGACTATAAAGTCGTGATCAGAACAAATAAACGCTCCGCTGGAACACACGAACGGCAATTCAACGTTCCCACAATAGATAAAGTCGCAAAATATAGTATATCACAAGGTGCTCCAATGAAGATAATCAACACGAGTGCAACACATTCAGCAAATAGTTTAACAGAAAGTTGTGCTACAACGACACGCGAATCATTTGGTTTACATTCAATAAAGCAAATGCTTTGCTTCCACGTGAATTTGATCCTTTTTTAACTTTTATTCCACTTAATTAATCTTAATATAAACAAGTTAATAAAACTCAGGTAATAACTTAAGACAACATTTATTAATTCGGGTGTACGAAGTTCGCCGGGTCGGCTAGTTACTAATATATAAGCAATTACAAGTTTTATAATTTCTAACGAGAGGTGTCGATTAAATAAGTCGCTAAAATTGGTCGAAAACAAGGTTGATTTACATTTACGCCTTAATAAGGAACTTTTCTTCAAGATCCCGTGTTTGTTGCACGGCCATGCATTATATTCGTTTACCAGAAATTTTGGACCCGTCCACTAACAATAAGCAGAATTATTAAATTGCATATCGCATATGTGTTCATATCCACGTGTAGCCATGTCAGCTGGATTTTGTTTTCCAGGTACGTGATACGTATTATTAACGTTGCTAATGATTTTTAAATTTATTGATTCAGCATGAAGCTAATTTTAATTGATTAGTGATAAATCACTAAAGTAGAATGGTGCTTACTTAAAATCTGCGGTCTTTACATTGGTAATTCAATCGTATAAGTAACTTGATGAAGGATAAAGAGGTCGAGTCCATGAAGCAGGCCCTAGAAGAACTAAAGTCTAAATGTAGGTGTTCAGAATGGAAAAATGCGTTAAAAGACTGACTGAATCTCTGACTGAGCAGGCCAATCACAGTAAATGTAGCAGCTTGGTGGTGAACAAAACACTATAGAAATAGATGAGGAAGTGGTTACGATAACATTGAACAGGATGATGTGGGAGCGAAAATAGAGGAATGAAGGTACTTGATGGAAGCAAGACGGAACAAAATCGACAAGAAATTCGATAAGGAAATTCAACAACTACGATCAGAAATGAATAATAATAAAATAGCAATTATTGACTCCACTTACTTGTCAAAATTTATAGGGGAAAAGCACTCAGAGACAACATTGGCCCATATATAAAATATTGACAATCGTAATGTAAATAAATAAACGCAATCAACTATACAAACGAACGATACTACGAGCTCTACGGAAGTTTTGCGTAGACACCTAGATTTACACCACAATACATAAAGAAGAAAAAAGGTTGAAAAGTCTGTTTCAAGAACAAACAAGATAGATGAAGGAGATCAAGCAAAGCACGCGAATGTAAACACAACAACCTCAGAAAAAGAAATATACACATTTCAAGGTTAGGTACCGATTGGGAGAAGGGAGTTGCTTTCGAATTCAAAAACCTGCACTGGATGCATGTGGGTAAATTCAGGGCTAATTTTACATGAAGGATTTATTGAGGGCTGAATTTGGTATGGGAAACTATTACGTCATAGAGAGCTTCACAAAAAAGGTAAGGAATACTCTGAAATATGGAGTTTAAGATTTTGTAGAACTAGGTTGTTAATTTTGTTAATTACAATGCTCCGCATAATATTAAACGTGGCAGTCAAATCTTCTTAAGTGTTGGTACCCGTGTTGAAGAACATAATAATGTTACCTTGATCGGTACTTTTTAGATAAATGACTGTCGCGTAGGCCATTTCAGTATTGTCAGGAAACCTACGTAGTTCAGTAGTAATTGGAAAAGTGCATAGACTTGTCGTGGTGCCTACTACCTAATTCAACGTCTGTAATTGTAACTTCATACGTGATCAAGCTGTCAACGTATCTTTCGCAATTCTGTCATCTCACTGCAACTTTAATGTCTATAAACGTTGTACAAAGGATTTAGCATGAATATTTAAGGGAGTGAAGTACTAACCAATCTAAGATTTTTTTAATTGTCAACGATCTAACTCTCTACGTTATTTTATCGTTAACGTCTTTTATCAAGTATTGCTACTTACACAGTCGTGAAGGTTCCAACGCTTCCCCATTATGCAACTTAAAACAGCCGTCGTTTAGTATTTTACATATTTCAGGTTTTAGAGTAATTGCTTTTTCGATCGAATGTGAACCCGTGATTAAGTCGTCAACATATGTATGCACATGTCCTCCTTAATTATACGCGCTGCTAAAGAATATTTACTCGCGTAACGGTCCACGAGTCCTTCAGACATCGGGTTGTTAAGAATGTCGCAGGCGTAGTGCAATAAGTAGTCTGGGTGCACAATTACGAAATAAGTTACGACAGCATCGCCGAGTTCCCATCGCCTTACCTAGCTGTATGCGAGTAGTTTTATATATATGTAGGCTGTCGTAACTTATTTTGTAATTACCGCTGTTTTGCCCAAAGTAGCCACGAGTTACTCTACATAGCTGATATATTCCGATGGAAGGAGCGGTATTAGTATGCTATTACTATTACTATTATTACTATTTGCCATTACCTGCCGAAACACTTTTTATATGTCTGCTAATAACGCAATATTATGTTTTCTAAATCGTATTAAAATAGAAAGAAATTTGGTTTGAGTTATTGGGCCAATTGCATTATTCGAGAAAAGTCCCATGTCTATTTGTACGTATGGGTCAAAAACAACTTTGCCCTAGACGTTTAATTAGATATTTGAAACACAGAAAGAAGAGGTATACAATTCTCATTTTTTCCACTTGATTCGTTGAAGCGCACAGAGGTTAAATCTATAACGCGTTGCATGTGACAAAATTCTCATAGTCTGACATGAAATTTTCGTAATCAATTTTCAGTCTTTCATTCCCTTTGAGCCTTGTTCCTAGTTTTTTAATTCGAAAAGAACATCATTTAAGTTGTGTCCTAAATTAAATTTATTTTCATTAAGTGGTAATCCTACAATATAATGACCAATGTTGTTATGAGTAATGTTCTATAAAGCGCGCTTTCACACTTAAGGTACTTATTGTCAAGATCGCTTACAGTTATTTTTTTGGTCGGTTCAAAAACTACATATTTCGAAAGCTGTATATTTTAGCTCTAAAAGATGTATGTATATAGATAAAATACTAATTGTTTACAATTTTAAGAGCTCACGCAGGTTTAATTTGTTATAAATAATAAGTGAAGAACCAGCAGGTTTGCAGGCTTGAAATTTTGAATACCATATATTCAATACGGTAGTTAAGACTTGTCAAAGAATATTTTTGTAAATTCCTTTGTTATCATTGCTTTCTTGAAGTCCAAAAAGACGGTAAACCCATGGTCATTTTTCTAATCCTTAATTGAGGTTAACTTTAACAACAAACAAGGAATTCACAAAAAGCTCGTCGATAAGTGGTAGCTATTGTAATGAATACAAGGTATGCAAAATTTCGAGCCTGTAAACGTGCTGGTTCTTCACTTACTACTGACACAAAACTAAAGCTGTAGAAGCTCTTAACATTGTAAAGAACTACTATTTTATCGTACATACTACTTTTAAAGATCAGGTATAGAATTTTCCAAATAGTTTTGGAACAAATAAAAAATTTTAAGTTTAACCGATCTTCAAAGAAAGTATCTTTCAACCTTAACATCGCTTTGTGACAGGTTTGTTTCATCGGGATATTACCCCAAGTTCTAAAATCGCTGTAATTCGTCGTGTAAATCTAAATTATTTTTTACTTCTAATTTACAAATATATGTTTCTCTCGGCCTGTGACACAGTGTTAACAGTATTTTGGTGTGTTTCGCGCAGGCGTTCAGTGTGTGATGTTCATTGTGCAGTGCTTTTGAGTTGTACAGTGCTCGTTGCGTGGTATGCGTCTTGGTCGTTAGCCGGATATCGCTGGTGATATTTAATTTCCTTAGTTTTCTACTGAGGATGGCAACTTAGTTGCTGAAATACTTATCTGTTATTATTTCCGAAAGATGTGCTAAGGATAATTTTATTTATTTTTTATATTATTTTAACCATATATTATTTTAGAAGTAAGTAAGACCTTATTTGAACTGAACGATAATTGCAGAGAAACAGAATTAAATTATATCAGTTGAGATTCGTCAGATGAGATAAATAATGTTATGTATAATATACAATGCCCAAAAGTATATACAGCACGATGCAACTTTTCGAGCAATACAGTGACGAAGAGTTTTAGGGAAATTTATCGTTTTCATAAAAGTACAGCAAAATCAATTTATTGACATGTTACATAGCACATTATAGCTCGTGAGAGAACGCAATTGTTCACTTTCCACGGCCGATGAAGTTTTGCTGGAACTATTTAAAACAGTTGCACTATTTTAGAGGCTTATAGCATCAGTTTGCTTATTTGCAACTGTATTTAAAAAGTTGTCTCTCACAACACTGAAGAATAGGTTCTATTCAGGTTCGACACCTTACTTTTTTGTATTTCTAATTACGAGATAATTGCAAATTATTATTTCGTGTAGGTTTTAATGGTTCCCACGAAAAATGTGGGATACGTGCAGTCCAGATATTACAAACTTGAAATGTACCCCAAATCTATAATGATCCAATGCCTTCGCCATCTATCAATGCTTGAGTAAGGGATAGTTAGCCTAAAGACAGCTTCTAAATATAAACACAACTGTAGATCATATTAGATAGTTATCTGGTAGTTATCTATTTCATAAAATTCTACCTACAGAAACGGCGCATAAATGATTTGTAATTAGTGTTTTCTACAGCCAGCGGTCCTTCAAGAGTTTTATTAATTCTTCAATTGTTGGTCATTCCTTTCCAGTAGCTGACTGTTCTCATAATCTTTGGGTATTACTATCTAATTTATTTGGCAATATATAAACCACAGGTGCATCCAGCTATTGACATTCCATGATCGAATATGTTTTAAAACCACTAACTCAAACGCACTTACAATAGTAACAAATGAGGAAGATAAGCTGTTCGTAACATTTTAGAGACGAAAAGATCGAGCAGGATTCATGAGCGATTTTGGTTATCAATGCGCCAAAAAAGAAAGAAGAGAAAAGCGGGATGCCAAGTCCAGGGCACAGAAGCAAGGAAGTATTATTGAACTTAAAGAAACGCGTAAGATGTACCAATGTTTAATTAAAAGGTTATAGAAGTACTACTTATACCGTCGAGATATTCGTATTTTCTTCGTCGTTGTCCTCAATTAATACGATGACAGGGACCACATTGAATAACACGATTTACATCTTATAATTTGTATCCGGATTAAGATACTAAGATACATACCAATATATTCCAGAAAATAGTACCCGTTTATTCATACAGGTGACGCTATTGAACCAATTAAAAGTGACGCAGATATCAACAGTAACATCGTAGCTTTGCGTGTAGAGATAATGTACATGATTAACGGCGGTCAGATCGCCCGCCACTTATCACCGACGATCTGAAGTAACGTGTCGATGATTTCATCTCCGCAGATCGACGCGTAAAACTAAAAGAAATAAGTAAGCAATTTCCTGAAATGTCACAATCATTTCTCCATGAAATCGTGACGGACCATCTGAACTATAGAAAAACTTGCGCAAGATGGGTGCCCAACATGCTTACCGATGAGCACAAGACCAACCGCATTGGTACAGCGTTTACGTTTTTAACTGGTTACAAGCAACAGGACGAAGCATTCCTTGACCAAATTGTTAGTGGGGATGAAACCTGGGTATAGCATTTCACACCTGAGACAATACGTAAGTCCATTGGGTGGCACCATCCACGATCTCCAACAAGGTGGCGCAAGTTTAAGCAGTCGTTTTCCACGAAAAAGCTTATGGCATCAGTGTCCTTGGACCGAAAAGGTTCGTTGTTGGTTGATTTCATATCCCAAGAGACGACAATCAATGCGGACACATACTCTGAAACACTTCAGAAGCTGCGTAGTGCCATCCAAAACAAGAGACGGGAATGCTGACAAGTTGCATTGTCCTTTTGCGTGACCCACACGGCTCGAAAGACCACTGACCTTTGTCGGAGGTTCAAGTGAAAGGTTTCTGACCACCCTGCGTATAGCCCCGACTTATGATTATCATTTGTTCAATAAGCTCAAGGTTTATTGTCAGGACAACGTTTCCAAAGTGAAGACATAATTAAACAGATTTCAAGATACAACCAATGTCTTCACAACGGCGGCGACTACATTGAAAATTGAGTAAATGTATTACTTTCATTTAAATAAAATAATTATTTACTTTCCTTCATTTTTCTGTTAGTTATATGTAAACGGGTACTATTTTCTGAAATACCCTCGTATATACTCATGCGCCACTAGCATCCTATTACTGGGAAGTCCTACTCAAAATTGATTTTCTTAATTTAGGTTTTCGATCCACATTCATGCATATATCATCGGCTTAAATACATTTTATATGCACAAGCATTATTTAAAGGTATCGATGCGCCAAATATGTCACGGTCCTTAACGAGCGTTACCTTGTCTGGGCTAAATTTAGCGTCTTGCCAGTTGAAGGGCTGCATGAATAATGGCTTCCTATCAGCGGGTGTACTTTCCATACATCAATGTTCCGTCAGATCTTGACGTTAACCAGCCGTATAAAATTCACTTCGCTGATGTTTAGCATTTTCCCCTTTTCGATAGAAAAAGAAAAGCAGAATTGCAGAATACATTGTATATAAAAGAATACGAAGAAGAACACGAAGCATATGTTTTAAATGATACGCACCCATATACACTGTTAATCACACAATTAATTACATACATGTATATGCGGAACACGAGCTTCGCTGGCAATATAGCAGCCATCTTCAACCGTATTAAGTGAATGTTATTATACTAGACCACAGTTTCTACCATTGATAAACAAGCCCGGATTTAAGTATCATGCATTTTGTTATGCCTATACACAAATTTTGGTGTTTATTTTTCTACAAGTTCCTGTGTAAGAGTTCACCACTTTAGCTAAAATTATCGGCTACAACTACAAACAATGGAACTATACTTAATAAGACATATACAATAGAACATGCTAATACAGTACAGTCTCGAGAATTATCTGTTAAATACTTTCTACCAATTTAACCTCAACCAAAGAAATTTTTAAAAAAACAATTGTGTATTTTCACTGACGAAAGGTAAAAGAAAAAGATACATATCCGTAACTTCGTTCTTTTTAAAAATAAATAATTCTTAAAAGGAGGAAAATTTTCTATACGATAGGGAAAAGCAATTTACAAAAAATAGTTCGTGTAATAACAACAGTATTCATTTTTTTCAAATAGTCCAGTATACTTTTTTTCAATATTCAGATAATATGTTTTATTCTTTTTACAACCATGTAAATGAATATGAGCCTTATATGAGCTTAGTGTAGTGCTTATGTATTAGCCAAAGAAACCAACAGCGTTAAAGAAAAATATATATTTTTGTTCGAATTGGTATTGAATTCAGTTCAAATCATTTTTTAATAACAGCACTTACTTATATCGAGATGAAAGCTATTAAATTCATCAATTATCGTTAAAATGAAAATAACTAGTAGGTAAGTCCATGTACCATTCGGATTAATTGCATGCTGATTTTGAGGAAGGTATTGAGAGTAATATCCAGAGAGACGGCATCCTGATCATAAAGCATTTAAACGTTTTAACAACAATCTTAGGATACATGGATCTTTTTTGGTAAATAAAACTATACCGCTTCCTAGGAACAGACATGCTACTGATGAAGAACATACAGTAGCTGCTCTTGGTTTTATGGAGGCCAATCGTACTAGAAGTAGCTACAGAGTGTGATGCGTCAAAATCGACAGTACAACACAATTTAAAACCATATCGTTATAAAGCGTACAAATTTAAACAGATACAAAATTTGAAAAATAGTTTCAAAAGCTTGGAGAGAATTACAAATACACACAACTTTTTGTAAAAGTTGGCAAATAAATACCTCTCAGTAAAATAATTTATGTGAGAGATATGTAGAATTTTATTTTAGATACATAAGCTTTACTCCGGAGAATCGGAGATGAGACATATTTATTGCTTGGGTCGGAGAGCAGTATGATCAACA
This sequence comes from Chrysina gloriosa, assembly GCA_038088585.1. Lineage (NCBI taxonomy): Eukaryota > Metazoa > Arthropoda > Insecta > Coleoptera > Scarabaeidae > Chrysina > Chrysina gloriosa. Next base: position 25,689,258 of record CM076090.1, read on the forward strand.
ACCTAATTTTTAGAGACAAATAATGTGTTCTAATGAAAGTAGATTCCAAAACAATGGATTCCTTTCAACACAAAATTACAGATACTGGCTCATAAAACACAATCAATCCCTATTTGCATTTTTCAAAAGAGAATTTCTCTCCAGAACTTGTAGAAAATGTACCTCTCCATATAGGACAAAATATTTTTAAGTTAAGTATTTTTCGAAAATTACCTCATGTAAGACCCATATTAATTTTTACGGCTGTAAAGAGAATAAGAGAAGCAATCTAAATATTAAAAAAGAGAAATATACTATGCTATTTGAAAAAGAAAATTTGAATATCACTCTTATTACACGAACCCACTTTTTGCAAATTGCTTTCTCCTATGATATAGAGAATTTACCGCCATTTAAGAGTAAGTATATATTTTATTTTATTTATTTAAAAAAACAACGCAGTTAAAAACCTGTCGAGTAAAATCTGGTATAGCCTGTACATTTAGGCCCATACATAATTTAAAATATTGGTGTTCACATTATCACCTGTTTATAACATCACGACTGCACTATACCATATATTCGAAACCAGGTTCGTACGTAAATTCTACAACAGGCAGGAAATTTTTGCGCTTAATATTTTGGGAAACGAAATTTGATGGAATTATTATCACCAGCGTTGTCTGCTTAACATAATAATCCCAACATTCGCCGTGAATATTGCCCAGATAAGTAAAATATTAGCTCATTTTCTTCTTTAACTCAGGGAGCGTTATAACGGGAGACACTGAGCCAATAATACAATTTGAGTACGTCTGTTTAATTTTATCCGATGTCGAATAAACATTTCATACAATTTGCATAGAATTTGTATTCTTCCGGACAAATATTGAATAAATTACAGTACGCAATTGCATAAAATATTTCAAAAATATTTCAGTTGCGCCATGTTTGCATTTATCGCTTCTCTGCTAAACGGAATGGTTGCACTTTATTTTCGAACCCAAATTTAATTATTCATTATGGATGAACAGCATATGGTCACACCTCAAATTCGATTGGATTATTATTTCACATCACATCCCCCAAGGGAATAAAAATATAGATTTGTGTATCTTCCCACACGCTGTTATAATTAGAATTGTGCGGATACTCATATACATATGTATATAGATACACATATCCAATGTTATTTTGTTAATTGTGATTTGTACATTTTACCCTTTGGAATATTTAAACTGCTTAACAACGTTTCACGTCGCTCCGAAGCAGTATGTGCCGCTGCAATTTGATATGCAAACGTTATGACAACATAGTAACATTTGTTAACTTGGATTTACCATACGAAGATTTAAGAAATACATACAAAGTTTGTGATTCAGAATGAACTCAAGTACAATAGGTCTTATCCGTACCATACTGTCTAGAGAAGATAGGTATTTAATCAACTAAGATGTCATCCTCAATGAATAAAACATTTTGCTGTTATCATTTTATGTTACATAGTTCTATGTATCCAAGGCCTTACTCCTATGGAAAGAAAAATGTCACAGAGTAGGAATAGAAATAAACAATAACTGCTTATACACAATGCACTTTGAGGACGATCAACTCATTACCGCGAACGATAGAAAAGGCATGAAATACATAGTAAGAAAATTAATTAAGGAGTATTAAAATCGAGGACTAGATGTGAATATAGAGAAGAGTAAATACTTATGCATTGGAAAGAAGTCCAAGACCCCCATAGTCAACGACAGAAAAAAAAAATTGAAATATACAATGAATATACATATATATACGTATGTACCTTAGAATAATATTTAATAGAGACGGAACGGATGATCAGAAAATTAACTCTAAAATTACTAAAGTGGGGAGAAGGAGTTTCGTGTCTTAATGGAATTCGATGGAGTAAAGATATTACCAAGAAGAAAGTACAACATATACGAGGCGATAGTTAAAAGCACACTACTGTATAGGAGTAAAGCTTGGCGTGTAACATATCATAATATAAGAAAAATAGAAGTCACAGTAATGGATGCGCGAAGCGTGTTAATAATGATATGAAATAGTCAGATAACGTGTGGGAACAGAGAAAACAATTAGAGATGATATACAGAGAAAGCAATGAGTACGGTCCCCTACCATGTCCAAAGGATGGGGAACAAAAGATAGCAAAACAGGTGATGTATTGGATACCACCAGTGAGACGAAAAAGAGGAAGATCAAACAAAACAAGGATAGAGGGAATCAGAAAATCCATGAGAGCAAAAAATCTTACAGAAGGTCAATGAAACAACAGGCAAGAATGGAAATTAGGTACTTGAAAATGTAGGAAGACGTTCTGAACCGATACAGTATATCTCACTATGTGATGTTTTTTTCTTTGCGTTTTCTTCTCCGAGGGTAAACTCACGAAATTATCTATGACCTTCGAGGTACCCAAATCAAAATAAAAAGAAACGAAAAGGACACTTTGTTTACGTTAATTATTGTGTTTGCCCATTTTTATACTTAGGTTTTGAACAACACTTTGACCTAAAAGTGATAAGGAGAACCCAAAAGATAAGTTAATTAAAGTAATTTGTCTATTGTGCGAGTTCATATTCAACTTATTTCATATTTAAATGCATAGATATGTGTTTCGTGACCTTCTAAATCTTGTTTCTTAATTGTCTCTACTACTTTAAGGTCGATCAAACAACTGATTGGGATATAGCATCTCTATTGTCAGAACGGTAACGAATAGCATTTTCGTATAAGCTTCGTCAGTGAAAATATAACGTTGTGTATACACACACAATTGTCACCTTTAGAAGATTTTGTGAGCTATGAGATTCCTCCTCATATGTAAATTTTGATCCATGATGATAACTATTAAAGGAATGTAATACTTCACCAGCACTATCTTTTCTTACGGAGCAAATAAGTATGTATCATCCACATAACGGCTCCAAGCTCTCGAAGCGCCCAGAAAACAACAAGAATGACCATGTCAAAGATCAAAAGCATGCTAATTTGCTTTTTAACGGCCAGAGAATCGTTCACGACGAGTTTGTGCCTCCAGCGCAAGGGACACTTTTACTAAAAAGGTTCTTGAAGACTTCGAAAACGGGTCATGCATGTGAGACCAAACATCAAAAGGAACTGGATCTTGCATCACGACAATGCGCCTTGTCATACAGTAATTTCAATAAACCGTTTTTAGACCAGTAAAACCATTTCTGTCCCTCCTCAGCATATTTATTCGCCCAAATGGAGATCTTGTGCCTTTCTTCTTCCCGAGATTAAAACTGCACCTCAAGTGACGCCATTTTGATGCACTGAACAACATTAAATTAAGGCTATTTTAGTATCCACGTTCCAGTACTGCTATGAGAAGTGGCAGAACCGTCTCCAGGGCTGAGTGACTTCCTAAGGTTGTTACTTTGAAGGGTACAATGTTGAATTGTAATGTTCTAATTACCTACTTTATTTACACGCCTCTTATGTAAGGGATGCTTATTTCACATTGAAAGAATACGGGAGTCAATAAAACTCAACATATTTAATTAAGGAACTCACATTTAAAGTCCAGATAGCAAGAGACATATTACCAAACGGAAGAAGAATTATCGGCCGACCGCGTAAACGATGGAGAGACAATGTTCTATAGAGGCATCAACCCACCGATGAACAAGCAAATTGGTTATAATGACGAAGAAGAATTGAGGTCAGAACTCAGTACGATTTTCGATAAATTTAATTTAAGCATAGGTGTAATACAGTTTGATGGCTAGAAATATATATGAGCGATTGACCATCATTCCTCTAATTCTTTTGCAATCCGAAATTGAATCCCTTTTGAATGAAACTCTTTTCAAATTTTGTTTTATTTGACTGACGTATGTATCTTTATGAAAGAAGATGTAAAGCAAAATTCAATATTGAACTTGATCCTATATAAATGTATGCGGCATATCTCGGAAAGTTAATGAGCTACACGTAATATGGAATTCCGAAAGCCATCGGTCACCCTAAATCCAATATTGCGCGGATATGCTAATACAACTACACAGAGTACGGTCGAATGCAACATTTACATAGTAAACCCAACTCGTATCCCTGTTTTGCGATTCAGTAGCACGCAGATGCTGAAACTTTTAAATCTGAAGCGGTTAAAGGTATATTGGATGTTGATTTCATTCGTTAACGGAATTTTTTCCGGCTACCTTTTTACCATGTCATCGCAAACTGTTTCGTTTTTAATGACGTGGCTATACACAGCCAACGCCGACTGTAAACAATTTAATTGCTGGAGTAAATACGTTTGAGAAATTGGATTAAATTTATTTGCAGCATACCCGTCACCTAGTAAAGTTCAATGCGAAGATTTCGTCGCTAAGTATTGATTTATTTATAAGTTGTCTTGGATTGGATTAATCTTCCTGGATTTCGTTATTTATTTTTGTCTAATAAATTCGTCTTGGCGCAAAACGTTAGCGGATATTTTCGGAGAGGGAATTCTAGAAATTTAAATAATTGATGAATACAAGCGACAGAAATTTCAATAATCTCAAGAAATGAAAATACATAAAGAACAAAAGGGAATAGGGAGAATTCTGTTATGTTTTCAAAATTGCTACGCCGCATAAATATTCGGTAGCATATTTATGTCCTTGTTTTCAAAATTGATTTAATACCCTTTGTGCAAATGAGTGTGGAGCAAACATTTTGATGAAGGTATAATTACAGAATGATAATAAAATACTTTCCAGTTTAATACAAATATATCGATAGATTTAATTGCTGCTACGGGAGCTGCTGCAAAGATTTCGAGAAAAGTTATAAAAAGTAAGACAGAATACAGTAGTAATGCATTTATTGTTTCTCCATGTATTATCCTCTTTAATGAATAGACTTGGAGCCAAGTATATCGGGTATGTGACTATTGAGTACTGCTACAAATATTGATATCGAATAACAGATATTTTCGATATATGGGTACAAAACGTTATTTTGATGAGACGAGGCAATAAGTTAGTTTGAGCTTTTGCCGCTCTAAATAAATAATCGATAGCTCGTGATGCCTGCAAGATGCGGTGCTATAATGATGAGCCGACGTTTTGTATTAGCTTTCCTAATATTCCCCATAGTTTTTGTTACTGTTACTGTTACAGTTTGCTTGATTTCATTGATTACGTCCTTATACACAATTTGGAACATGATTTTTCCTGAAAGTACTTTCGTCAGGTACAGTATTTCTGCAATGCTTTAGCAAAACCATTTTAAAATTTCGGTTTTATAAAGTGGAATATCAGCAGAAAGCAAAGCTTTAGTTAATTCCGAATTAAATACCTGTTCTTCACTCTGATTTTTTAGAGATGAAGATGAACCTGCTAGTGACTGATCTACAGACTCAAACGTTTTGATTGTCTCATTTTTTCTAACATTCGTTTATGAAAGTCAGTCGAGAGATGAATAATTTGGGATTTTTCTCACATTGAACCTATAAAAGAAAATTATAGTAGAAAATGTATACATCCTTTTAGATATAAGATAAGAAAATGATTTTGAAATTAAAGGAAAATATTTTTATTAATGGAAATAATTTTATTCAGCAATTCAAAGCAAGTTTTCGAACCAATTGCATGTAAACTAGAATTTGCAAAATAAACATGTAATTTGAATGAAATAAATAAACTAAAATTATTTTGTAAAATTATCAACTTCAAATTTTACCTCACCCTTTGCAGAATACTTTTTCTTCGTTCAAATGTAATTCTGGAACGGTCTTGATCCAGGAGGTTACTAAATCGCTTTTCACTTTTGATATTTTTGGATAACACTCGGTAACACTTCATTTTATTCGGTGTTTGTAAATGATGAAAATTGTTTAATGATAAATGCTGGAACGTATACACCCCCTACCTAATTATTTTAACCAATCGGAACTCGCCTTTATTCGTTTAATTTCCGGTTTTTATTGCTAGAAACCGTAACAACATAATCTTTGCTCTTCGGTATTGAACACGATATTTCGTTGGAAGTTTAAAGGCAATTAACAACTTCTTAGAAAAATATAGAAACATAAATTTATTGGGAAAAGCATTAATCCCTATTTAAGTACTATTTATTTTATTATATTTAACGAAACATCGGTAATCGTACAATATAAATTTCCTAGGAAGTCGTCTACTATATTTTTCTATAAAAATATCGCGATTTTCAAACGGAAAAATATGTCGAATAATTTCAAATATGTTAAAATATTCGAAATATGGGAAGAAAGCCAAAATATTGTAAATATGTAAAATTAGTGCTAAACGCTTTTATTTACCCTAGTTCTTAAAACGTTCAATTGTACCGTTGATACTTACGATATGCAAATAACACAATCCGGTCTCCTGTTATGATAATTACAAGATATTGGACAATAGCAATGCAATCAGTAGTACCGAAAAAACAGACGGCTATTTATTTCGAAGGGACGAAAGATTTTTATTGAATGAGATTCGTCTTAGAGTACCCAAACAGACAAACTAGATTACGTCACCTATAGCGATGTTATACACTAAATTTGAAGTACTGTGATTAAATCTTTTGCACAGGTTGCTCCATACACAAACCTGTTTTTGAGCTTCAGGCAAACTGTATAGAATCCAGCCTGCAAACAACTTTGTAACAGATTAAAAAATTTCTTGTTATCTCACCTTTATTGGAAAAATCTACATACGTGTTTCTACTACTAAGTTGTCATCACTCATCACTGAGATTCCTAATGGAATTAATGTCAACTATACATGACATCAACTAATCCTTTATGAAGGAATGAACACCGGACAATGGACACTCACATAGTACATATGTGAGTTACAAATAGATCACTATTAACATTTATCTGGTTATGTTTACACGCACAATTTTCTGATGTTAGTGTTCTAGCATTTAAAAATAGTAGTAAAGTAACAAATTTTTATTCTAGTTTTCTTAGTTTATCTTGAGAAAAGAACTGGAAATTATTAGATTTCCCATGCCAAACATACATTGGAAATTTATAAATATTTCGTTAATCAGTTACAGAGACACTTACAAATAGTAAATAAATGCTATTAAAGCTTACAAAACCAATACCAGTCTGAACGCAGGTATCGCTCCATTAACATATTTGTTCATAATTAAAATCAATTTTTTCATTGCATTAATCCGTTAAGTGTTAACTATTTGTGATATGATTTTCATATAGATGAAGTATTATATTGCCAAACAGTGACAAGATGTTGATTGGTTAATGCACAAACTAAATATACACCAATATATATCCAAAGACAATATAATTAAAAGGAAATATTATGAGTGAGAGCAACTGAGAAACATTTTCTCACTCATTCCTCTTGCATATTACTTTCTATTCCCATTATTTAAGTAACTCTGGTAGCAGTTGATTGTTAGTTTGCAAAGAGTTGATTGCTCATAAAAAGTTTTTGTCTGCGTGTAAATCGGAATGCCGCTACAGCTCGGGGAACAAAGTAAATATATACTAAAAAGAAGAGAGCAAATAGAACAAAGTCCTATGAATAACAAATACAAAATATTTTCATTCCGACTTGAAAGCATGTACAGATTAAAAATTAGTGATTGGTAGTTTCAATAGCTAGAGGATAGAAGATAACTAGAAGAACAAGGGACGCATGTGTGAAATTTAAAAAGCTGAAATAGTTACTTAAATATCCAAGAATTCCCTAATACCAAAAGAGCACAGGCTTGGACCAATGTACATATAATATCCATTACACGTAAATAGAACATAAATTTTACAAAGGACTACAAAAACAAATAATATAGTGCTTATAAAAATTTATAGAAGCAGAAGGAGAAAGCACCGGCAACTAAAACAAAAAAGGAGTCATAGAAGCCTACACACAAAATGTGTGCATAAAGATATTTATAACGTAGAAAAATCCAGAAAATATTATGTAGTATAATAATGCTCGAATGGTTAATTACCATTAGAAAATATATCATTTATTACAATTCAATATATCAAAATTCACAGTAAATGTTGGGGTTATGGTTGTTTATCTTTAAATGACATTCGGTTTATTTTGGGTTCTATTTATACCTTTTCGATACCACACCACCTTTTAAGCATTTTATTACCCTACGGGTGTTAGCTTCTTCTCCAGCCAGAGACATTTAACGGGAGAAAAATTTAACTAGAAATTAAATTATTAATTATTATAAAACGCATCGATTAAAAGATAGAAAAGCATTGTAAACATTCAGACACATACATTACATTACTTTCACATTACAAGAATTCCTAATAAACACTGGATATAAATAACCTAGGATACATCGACATTCAATACAGGTTTCTATAACAACCTTATGCCTGGATGAACTGGAGTCAACGTGAATTAAAGTTTTCGTTCCGTGGACAGCGAAGAAATAATGTAGTGTAGTCTTGGTTTCAAAAAAAAAAAAGAAAGCTTGTTTGGTTAACGACGAAGAAAATTGACAAGATAGATAAGTCAACAAAAAAGTATATTTGGACTAAAGGGGTTTTAACAAGAAGTACCAGTGAATAAAAGAACCTCACCACACCGGAAAAGAATTTAAAAAGAAGGAAGAATCCATAGAAAATAGAGCCACATCGAAAAAAAAGTTAAGAGAGGGAAGAATCCATAGAAAGTAGAGCTGCATCAAGAAAAGAAGTTAAGAGAGGAGACATAGAAAGAACCATCTTCGAATAAAAGAAATTACACTCACACACACACAACACTAGGTAATTATCTTGATTTTATGTTAAATATTTCTCAAAATTTATAAATATAATTTATGCTTTTATATCATTAATTAAGAACTAGGCCGGTGCAATTTTGTTTAAAAATGAACTAAATTCTCAGTATAATAAACATGCATATTCTAAACATTCAAAAGTTTTAAAAAGATAATATTGAATACAGTCAAAGGGTGTGGTATAAATAAGACTGAAAATAAAGAGAAAAATGTATACACTCGTGGGGCACAGATATAAAAGACATCGAGGAAATTATGGAAAAAGATTAACGTCAAGGAAATGTTGGAACAAGAACGGAAAGCTACCGTAAAAAAGAAAAACATGAAAAGTTGTTCTATGAAACCTGAGAATGAGACAACACTTTGAGAAACACATCACCACCAAACAGAAGTATAAATATGCATAAAAAGGAACCAAACATAGAGATACGGGGTGAAGTGGCTATTAACATAGTTATGTTTCCGTTGAGGCTTTAGCTCTCAATTATAATAGCCAAAAGGTATTGTGGTGAGGTGATGTGCTCAAATATGATAGCAATGATTTGTGCTGAAAAACTTGTATTTTACTTAAATTTAATGTTGCACACTACGTATTACGAAAAAATTATGGTGGTCTCCCGGTGAATATTAGCAAAATTGATCCAAAGCAAATAGAACGGACAAAAGTTCCAATCAATTAACTTATCGACATTAGTATGAAGAGAGCGACAATCAATTATGCGCAAATTATCTGGGAATTTCCTTACCACGCGAATAGAAAATTTGTTTGCAAAAATTTTAGAAACGAGTTTAGGAAACCAAGTAGATCAAACTATGGATGAACGCGGAGCAGATTCAGACATAATGGCGAAATTCAAGTTCACATATTTACCATCTGATAGATTAGTGAAAAGCACTCAGAACGATGAGATAAATACATCTATCAAATTTTTGGAAAGTAGTAATTGTCGGAAAAAGAAACAAACAAGAACTTATTGGAAAAAGTAAAAGATCTCTACACGAATACCAGAAATTATATACAAACAAGAAACAGTCCAACCTTTTAATACCGAAACTGTACTGATCTTAGGTCCATTACGAGAATGAAACTACATATAAACTAGAGAACAACAGAGATATTTTTCGACGAGGAGTGCACAACTAGTATATGAAGAAATGGGGACATCACAAACGAGACAAAGTAAAAACTAATGAAGAGAAGTGGAAAAAGTATACAAATTAGTCAGGGGTAGTAATAAATGATGCAAGAAATTTGAAAGACAAAATATGTGAAGATAGGAATAACAACAAGATTCTCCATGTCATAAACGCCAACTGAGTTAAAAATTAATTACTAAAATAAATTGAAAACGAAGTTGTAGGTAGAGTATTGAAATATACATCGACACTTGAAACCGAATTGTTGACACTAAACGGAACAAAAAGAAACAAATTAATAAGTACAGAAATGATATTCCTTGGAAGGATAAAAGGAAAAACTAACAAACATGGAATTAAAACGAAAACGGAAAAATCACATCGGTAGAAACAACAGAAAAAGTCAATTAAGATAATATGGCCATAGGAGGAAAGTCAACACGCACATGGAATTATGCTTCAAGACTCTAACACAGGACAAAAAGAAGTGAAAAGAATTTTGGAGAAGAAAATCTGAAAACTCATCATAACCGAAAGGTGGGTAATGTTATTGTGTAAGATATATGTAAGTAAGGCATTACATAGTATGACATATGGTTGACAGAAAGATCAACAACAGAATAAAAACAGAAATACACTACGTGGAACTTCAGTTTTCCAGACCACAACGCAAGACAAACCGACAGTAGATAGAACAGCATAATATGTATAGTAATGGATACCATGGCTAAAGAAGAGGATTAAGCAGACTAATATTTTATCGAGCAACATAAAGTCCATTAGCACATAGTGTTTCAGTAAACGTGTTTAAACACGAGATTGTTCAATAGATTATTAATTATCTCTTTCTCCTTTTGCGAATGATTGCAAAGTCTGTGGTATAATATTGTTGACATTAAATCACAGTAGTAAACTGCTCGTGATACAATTATCTAGCATGTATTTCTAGGACAGATACAATCTGGAATTGATAGCCTGATTGCCAATGGAACACATGTGTCCCAAATAAGTAATTCTGTGATGAAGAGTTTAATTAATGCAATCTAATGTCAGTTTCTTGCCTTGTAATGTTTGCAACTTACAAATTTTGTTACTACCTTAAAGCCACCTTCCAGTAACAAAATCAATTGTCAATTCAAAAGCTGTACTACTTCAGCGTGTTGTGCAGCTAATGTGACTCGGCACGTACATATGTATATCTACCCGAACTAACAAAAGAAAGAACACAAGAGTAACGAAACACACCAAAATAAAAAGTCGTCATTTAACTGACAAAATGAATTATTAAAGCGACTCCATGTTTATTTCATGTGTACGGATGCATTGACTGAGCACATGCGTTCCACAAAAAGTTAACGCAAACCAATAAATCGCGAAACTTTCCTAATAAAAGTAAAACAACGCAACGAAACCGAAAATACCCAGATACGACAAAACCGTAAAACTCAGGAACATGGATGTATGTATGTATATGTATAGTTTTTTTTGTTCGTTTGAAGTGCACTGTTCGACTGCTTTTTAGACTTTTTGATTATTTTTTTCAGTAAATGGGAAAAAGCTAACATCGCAAATAACATTTACCATCTACATTATCAAGAGACTATCTCCAAGAGACTTTATTGCAATGGATTAGAACTAACGTCAAGTGACAGTTGCATTCGTCCACATTACCTATCTCACGGAATAGTTTGCCGTGTCACACACACTCGTACCACACTGGATACATGGAAGACCACGTATCTCGTGCGAGAAACATCAGAACGACCGCACATTTATCAGGCCCTTCGTGATCCGAAGCTCTTCCACTTCATGAATACAATTTCCCCACCTTTCGGCCACTATTACTGTCTCTTTCCTCAACGGTTATACTTATTACTATAATTTTCACACCATATATCTACAACTTAGGCTTCGCGAACATTATACGATTCTCACATTCGCGTATGAACTGCACTTAATTTTAAAGATGAGTTCCCACCGTATATACATGATGATTTATATTTTCTATCTGAAAAGATCTTCACCCGAAGCAAAATTTGGTTAGCTCAAAATTTAGTAAGGTTATTTCCTTTGCCAGTTTTAAACAAGATTTACGTCAAGTGAAAACAATATGGTTCGCAATTACAATAAAACTGTAATTGAAAATGTAGTTACCTGCAGTTAAAATAATGGAAATTTGGTCTACAAATGAAGTCATAAAAATTTGGTGAAACTCATTTGCAGCCAATGGATTTCAGTAATCAGTGATCTTTAATAGTTTCTGATGATTCTATTGCGATTGGCAAGAAAGTAATTTTGGTTGCCACACATCAAGAGCGTTGTAATTGTTTTGAAAGACTTAGGTGCTGATTGCATAACAGAACGCATGTGTCAGAATTGGTTTAAAAGATTCCATTCCGGAGATTTTTTATTCAAAGGTGACCAACGTTCTGGCCGACCTACTGGAGTTGATGATGACCAAATCAATGCCTTAATTGAAGAGAATCGTCATCGTTTGAGGGATAGCAGAGAGATTAAATGTATCGCAGGCGACAATTTAAAATAACTTAAAATGTTTTGGACTCGCTAAAAATCTCGATGTTTGAGTTCGGTATGAATTGAAGGAGAGCGCAACGAAATCGACCCTTTTTTGAAAATAATCATCACTAGTGATGAGAAATGGGTTATGTACCGTAACATCATTCGAAGACGAGCATGGTGTACGCGTGATGGACCAGCACAAACCACATTTAAAGAGGAACTGCATAAAAAAATCATGGTGTCAATTTGGTGGGATTACAAAGGTGTTGTGTATTTTGGGCTTCTCCCAAGAAATCAGGCGATTCATTCGAATACTTAGTGTCAACAACTAATAAAACTGGATGAAGCAACCAAAGAAACACGGCCAGAATTGGCAAACCGCAAGGGAATTGTGTTCCATCATGATAATGCCAGGCCTCAGACATCTTTAGTAACTTGTGGGAAATTTTTAGAGCTTGGTTGGGAATTGATGTACCATCCCCCATACAGCACTGATCTGACACCATATGATTACCATTCATTTGGAAATTTTCGAAACCCTTTGAATAGTAAAACTTTCACAAATGATATTGACCTCAAATCACTTGGTTCTGTTTTTTAATGATCAGGACGAATTTCTTTGAGTGTGGAGTAATGAACCTACAAGAAAGATGGCAAGAGGTTATTGAACAAGATGGGAAATACAAAATTGATTAAAATTTATTCTTTATATAAAAGAGAGAGTTTTATGTCAGGCCATAAAACCGAAATTACTTGCTTGCCAACCTAATAGTAAATAATAATAGTTGTATTACTATAATTACAGCCCAAACCGCAAAATTGTATGACAATGAATCGATTGCCAATACGGACAAGGTATGAAAAATTTACCAAATAACCTTAACTATAATTCGAAAATATTGTATTCTAAGCTTCAGAATTCTTGTGAGAAATTTTGCTTCCAACCTGAGATGAAGAACATGCACTAACTTTGCATGTTAAAAAAGACTTCTATATAATATTGGCTAAAAGCGGCCTTGAAATTGTTGGAAAGATGTCCAATTTTAGTTCCAAGGTCCATGCTGCATGATAATAACGGTATTACTACACCTGAAGGAAATTGTGGGCGCTTTCGTGGAGATTTTAATACATATAACGACAGTTATCCAATTTCTTTATATCCCGTTACATCCGATGAAGTATTGGGATGTATTCACAAACTTAAACCTAATTTAGCTTTGGGCCATGACGGTCTTCCGGGCTTTTTCGTCAGGAATTGTGGAACTGTGTTATCTGAACCTTTGGCAATGATCTTTAATCTGGTCATTGCATCGTCTAGTTTTCCTGAGCTTTGAAAGATTGCCAGGGTTATTCCCGTACACAAAATCCTTGATTTATCACCAAACTGCAACACTTACTAAACACCTTCCTTTTTACTCACTAGCATGGTTTTATCAACGAATCATTACAACGAATTTATCTATTATAACACAATCTATTAGTAAAGCTATTGATGAGCGACTGCAAGTTGATGTGATTTATACGGATTTCACTAAATTCTTTTATTCAAATTCGTTACTTTTGGCTAAATTAGACAGCTTTGGGCTTTCCCCATCTTTGGTGAAAGTTATATCCCCCTACTTGAGTCATCGTTTTTGTTATGTATGTTTCAATGGACCTCATTCGTTGCATTTTACTCCTACATCTACTGTGCCTCAGGGTTCCAACCCAGGGCCACTGCTATTTAACCTGTTCATTAATGATCTGTTAACCTTATTGCATTGGGACGTTTTGGCATACACCAATGATTTAAAGATTTTTGTAGGAATTGGTAGTGATGCAACTGTAACAGATTACAACGAAATTTACAGTTAGTGTACGGATAGTGCAGGGATAATAAATTACTTTTAAATGTAAATGTAAATGTGCTATGGGCACATATTCTAAGGCTTCCAGTCCCCTTATCTACAACTACCATGTTGATAGACTAAACATTCCACGTAAAACACAAGTGAGAAACTTAGGAATCCTATGTGATGCTTCTCTACAATTCACTGAGCACATTTATGTTATATGCAATGCTGCCACAAAATCCTTGGGTTCTTTGATTCGTACATGCCGGCAACTTAATAATCCGTTAATCATGAAGGCTTTGTTCTGTGTCTTCGTTAGATCGAAATTAGAATTTTGTTCTATTGATATCTTTTTCATACATACCAACAGATGACACTTGAAAGGATTCAAAAGAGTTTCCTCAAATGCCTTAGCTACAGATGTGAAGACTATTATCCGCCACGTGGCGTAGACTGTAACTCTCTTCTTGATGGACATGGTTTTCAGCCATTTACAGCTCGAAGAGAGAAGAGAGAAAGCTAGTCTAACCTTCCTGTTGAAACTGATTAATAACGATATCGGCTCTCTAGTCCTTTTATCTCAGATCAGTTTTGCCGTGCCTACTCATAACACACAGTCTTCAGACACATTTGTAGTACTTAGGGGTAGAACCAATATTTGGAAGAAGGCTCCATTGTATCACGTGATGAGCAATATTAATAAGATCGATCTTGACCCGTTTGTCTAATCTTATTCTTTATTGTTAATATATATTTTTTGTTTTTGTAAAGCACTAACATTTTTGTCTTTTGAATCCCTTGTCGTGTATGTGTGTAATATTATTTCTTATTCTATCACTTATCTTATTATTTAGTATTATCTTATAAATTTTATTCTGTTGGATAATAAAGGCTATTCAGGTTGGTTATGCTTTACAATATTTATATCTACTTTAACCCCAAATCCCATGTCAATAAATTGCAACAGCAATGACTTTTGAATTAAAGATTCCAAAGGTAGTACCTACAAATTGCGAGACACTAACGTCCCAATAAGGAGCATAGCTTACGTACCAATCCATTCGCCAATTATATGTAGTCATATGGCGGACCCCTTGCTCACAATGAATGCTTTTGTAGACAGATATATGCGCCGTGCAGGACGGCCCGGCATCCCGATACATTTAACCGACACTTTACACGTACATTACTTACTTACTTACTTACTTATTTAATCCTAAGCCTTTCTACCTGGGGGTGTAAGGCTGGGGAGCTGAATTTTATAATTTTCTCTCCGTTTTCTATCTTGTGCTACTGTATGTATCTCATTCCATGACATTCCCCTTCTATGAGTGTTTTCTCTGATTTTGGCGATATACTGTGTTCTCGGTTCCCCGCCCCGTACCTTCCTTGCACTCGCGTCTCAAACACCACCCTAGTGAGCCTGTCCTCCATCATTCGGCACACAGGTACAAACCAAACGAGTTGACCTTCTATGATTTTCTTCTTTATGGGTTCTATCTTTAGGTTCTGTCTGAATATGTCGTTTCTTATTTTATCTCTTTTCCATTTGTTTTCTATTTTCCTTAAAAATCTTGCCTCGATTGTATTTATACGGGACCTTTGTTAGACTCCACCATTCTTTGCTATATGTGATTATTGGCCCCACCACTTTTTCACCACCCTCGCTTTTATGTTTTTCGTACCTCCCTTTTTCCTAGAAAAATGGTTTTCATCTTATTGAACACACTTCCTACTCTTCCCATCTTTTAGTTTATTTCTGTTTTTTTTTCCGTTTTCTTCTATGATTGAACCCAAGTATTTGAAGTGTTCTACTTGTTCTCTTTGTTTTCCATTCAAATTTAGCTTACGCTTTCTTTGTGTTTTAGATTATCATAGTTTTTGTTTTTTGTATGTTAAGCCTCATGTTTATTTTCGTTCTTTTATTATCAACAGGCTATATTGTAGATTCTTCTTCGTTCCAGTCAGCCGCATCCTCCGCAAATCCGTCAGTAGTGTTATCCTCATTCTCCAATATGCCAATGTAATTTTCATCATTCTTGCCTTGGCTTTTTTAATGCTTCATCTAATACTGTTGAGAACTAGAGTGGCCTCAGTGCACACCCCTGTTGGACTCCTTATTTAGTTCCAAATTCTTTCTTAATTGTTTGTTCTTACTATGTCTGTGTTTTCCATGTATAAGTATTGTATTATTTCTACATTTCTTCCCGTAGTATTCTGGCAAATGCTTTTTCAAGATCTATAAAACATATAGGTATATATTTCTTTGTTTTTGTTGAGTAGCTTCTCACTTATTTGTCTGAGTATAAATATGAGGTCTTGCGTGCTTCTATATTTTCTGAATCCGCCCTGCTTTTCCTCCAAATTTATCTCTATTTTTTCCTATTCTCTTTTCTTTTATTTCTGTGAATACTTCCCCGAGACAGTTGAAAGTGCTATTTCTCTGTAATTTACACGTTTTATTCTATCACCCTTCTTATAATTTGGCAAATACCTGTTTTCCAACCCTTCGATACTTTTCCAATTTTCAATATATCATTCATCATTTCTTTCAGTTTATCAATTCCTTCTGTTTCCATATACTTTATCATATCTGGTGTAATATTGTCTTTTCTGGTAGCTTTTCCTAGTTTCATCCTCTTCACGGCCTCTTTTGTTTCTTCTTCACCTATATTTTCCAGCCTTTGTTTATTCTCCTCCCCTTCTTCGTCTTCTTCTTCTATGTTCGGTTGGTTTTGTGTGTCCGTGCTTGCGATCTCCGAAATATTCCCTCCATCGTTGCATTATTCTCTCTTCCCTTCTTAATATTTTACTTTCTTTGTCTTTCATGTTCAGCATATTATGTTATTTCCTTTACTTAAATTGTTTTAGTGTAGTTCACCATAGTCGTTACTCATTTTATTCCCGAAATCCTCCCATGATTTCCTTTTCGCCTCCTTGACAGCATTTTTAGTTTCCTTCCTTTCCTCTCTGCAAACTTTATAGTCCTCAACTCCGTCAGTATATAACTATTTTTTCCACTTTCCTTGTTTTATTTTTCTTATTTCCTGTATTTCATCTGTCCACCATTTCGTCTCTTTTTATATTGGTATTTGTTATTTTTAGCTTTCCGCAGCTCTCCTCAGCCGCAGTCAGTATACTATTCTTGAGGTGTTCCCATTTTCCCTCTATATTTGTGATCTTTTCTATATCCTTTAGCTTATTTTTCAGAATAGCTTGATATTTTTCTGGTCGCTCTCGTCTTTTAATTTAAAACTTTGACTTTTTTCTTTTACTTTATTACCCCTTCTGTCTATTTGTTCCCTCGTCTCCTTTAGTCTCATTACTAATAGGTAGTGGTCCGGTTTTCAGATACTCTTGTATATACTCGTATACATTACATTAATATCGAAGTCAATATTCTTAACATATTTAAACCAAAAGGAAATTCTCATCAAAATAAGCTTGACTATTCACTAATTTTACTGCCAATTTATTTAGAAATAATCTAATGCAGGGTTTCTTAACCCTTATTCTACGGACGATCTACAATATATTTAATGAAAAATACAATACTATTTTCTATTACAGAAGCCGAAATAATAATTCAAAGAGAGATGACTTGAGTTCTCTCCATGCAATTATGCAACTACTTATTTCTCTGTTGTCACAGTCTGTGATGTATCCAGGCATGCCGAATCGTCCACCCAATCCAAATCTGGACGAACTCCGGCCTGGTGAATCTTATCGGTTACAAAACTCTGTTCGTCAAATCTGTGATAACAGAGAGTTTTTCAATAAGGATGATAGAATTTCGCACATAAATCGAACCAGGTTTTTGTGTTTTTATGGAAAAGAGGGAGGTTAATGATGGAACACGCCATTTTTGCTTACTTTTTCCATAAATCGACCGGTATTTCGCCAACACCGCTAGTAATATTGGCTCTAAGTTGTTGCTGATATATTTCTGTGACCTTGTGACTTCAAACATTCCTACAGAAAGTAATCCGATGGTGTCAGATCGCACGAATTGATTGGCCCATTTTGCAAAATTAATGA
Organism: Chrysina gloriosa; assembly: GCA_038088585.1. Taxonomy (NCBI): domain Eukaryota; kingdom Metazoa; phylum Arthropoda; class Insecta; order Coleoptera; family Scarabaeidae; genus Chrysina; species Chrysina gloriosa. The sequence continues at coordinate 25,707,548 of CM076090.1, forward strand.
ATCATTGAATTTCCGTGTCAATAAATCAATGATTTCGATAACTGTGTAGCTTGCAGTAACATTCTGTTGAAACCACATCTGGTTCAAACAATATTATGCAAATTCAGAAACAAAATGTAATTTATCATTGATCTGTAACGAGCACCATTCACTACAACATGCGCTCTGGCTTCATTCTTTAAAATAAAATAAGGACCTAGTAGTAGCCTCCAGTATGTAAAGTACACCACACAGTCACTTTGTCAGGTTCGAATTTGGTCAGTCGCATCATCTGCGGAGTCAGAAATGAGCCTCATTGCTGCATAAAATTTTACGATAAAAATTGCCATAAGTGGCAAGGCATTCATGAGCAAAATCAACGAATTTATGCCGTAGTAAATAACCATTTGGCTTCACTTCTTCCACCAACGGAATTCTGTAAGGAAGTAAACCAAGATACTTTTGCAAAATAGGAAATGTGGATGTCACAGACAGGTTCAATAGTTGAGAACCGCTAGAATTACCAAATTTGGATTGTCACAGACACTTGTCTTACCTGTATTTTGGTAACGTCTAGAGTGTATTGCAATTCAAACCTTGCAATAACACGACGAATAAACTGCCCAGAAGAACAATTATGTCGAGCATAGGAAGACCAAAGGGCCCTTTAAGTTTCACGCACAGACTGATTATTTTTATCATAAATTTTTACTATTTACAAACATCGTTCCAGCGATTAAACTTTGTCAATTAGTTCATCAAAAATGACTGAAGAGAAATCACTTTGGTGTGACAGAAGACAGAATCGGTGTGGCCGTAGGAAACGTTCAAAGTTCTATCATCCTTATTGAAATATCCTTTATTACTGGAAGCGGCTTTACCTGACAGCGCCACGCGGGCGTACACCAGCGCAATCATTTTCGCGGCCGACGAATCTTTTGAACCCATATCCCAAAAGCTCTCCGCTCCGAGAGAACTGAGAGCACTTATTCACGAAAAACGACAGGTTGAAAAAAAAAAACACAATGTACCTAGCGCACAGAAAATTGAAGACGAGCAAATTATCTGGATCATCAAGTTCGAGACACTTTGCCGTTCCTAAAATTTGACCATTACATTTGCAGTAATTTACAGTAACAAAATGGGGTGCAATTTCTGGGTACACAAAATATCACCATTTAAACAGTACAATTCTGATTTATATACATGTGTATCTCGTCGTTAGTGTTGAGTACACTAGCATCAAGCAATGTTTCTATTATGAAGATACGTTTTGATTCAAAAATATTTACACATAACCGTCTGCAAAGTAAGTGTAACATTTACTATATTCACCATTAAGTCGACATTCATTATTGTCACTATATCACATCGGTAAACTCTTCACCATATAAGTATTTAATGAAATCGGGTAACACGTGATGGTATAGCTATGAGATTAACATCTCCAAACCGCACCGAATGCACCACGATTTCTAAATTCTATTCATGCAAAACTAGACTTCCCCCTCTGTAACTCTGGAGCACACTTTTCTACCTAGTAGGATGGGAAATTATTCCTAGAAGGGTCACGTCATCGTAAATCTCGGTAAGACGTTCATCTTTACACTGACAGAAGAATTTCTCTGTTTACTAGCCTCTTATGCAAAAGGCAGACTATCTCTCTCTCACTCTGTAATAGATCAGTCTAACCAGGCAGACCCAGAGGACCATTATGTTTGCTCTGTGTCGTAGATATGATTTGCAACACTCGATGCATCTATTCTACCGTAATAATTATGTGCCGCATGTTCTTTGAATCAAGTAACTATTGCGCTCAGCACTGGCTCAAAGTAAAATTTTCACCCGGGCGAGAAGGTAATTTGGCAAACTCCCTTAAAACCAAAAATCACCATGATGGAGATTAGATTAAAAAAGGTAAGCATGACATCAGAACATTTTATTATAACATACGTACATTATTGTCAAAAACAATAAACAAAAAAGGAAATATCAGAAAATTGTTATCTACAAAAAATATTTGCGAGCTTTTTCATCGGTAAAATCTTTAATAAATGTGTCAAGATCTATTTCATCTAATAGTTCATGTTCAATTGGCATCGTGGCTAATTCAACCAGTAGTTGTAAATCGGAACAGTTTTTTAACAAGGTATATTTAGCTTCAGATCTTATGTCGTCATATATAAATCTGTGACTGTTAATTTGGGAAAAACGATCTTTCAGTGAATTGACAGCACACTTCTAAAAGCCTTCTTGGGGTACGAAATTTGCCTCATCTTCAGATTCATAGTCAAAATCACGTTTGCTTGACTCATTGCGAAAAATAGGTTCTATTTTTAGATTCTCTGTAATTTCTCTTGCGTCAACCAATATATCTTCAAAACCTATATCAGTTCGCATTTCCTTAAAATGACATTGCACCTCGATCGACCCATTGCTCGTCGATCATCTGACTTGATGTTGAAATATTTGTCTTTTTTTCTGAAGATGTTGGCTTATAAGATTTATCCTTAAGAGTATTTTGTGTCAAATAATTAGGGAAGCAAACAAACTTCCAAGAGCAGCGTTCTTTCCATATGCATCAGTTACAAAGTCTTCTAATATCTAAACTAATGCATTGTATATATCTCCAGCCTGATAACGAAAAAGATTGACAGCATTAATATGACTTTCCCATCTGGTCCCACTTAAGGGCTTCAAAGTCAACGGTGGAACATGTTCTGTTAACACTGACCGTCTATAAATAGACGCAGAGAAGAAGTTATATACTTCCTGTAAAATTCTAAATATACTAACCGCTCTACGCATGATGAAACTGCATCATTGATAACTACGTTCACAAAATGTGCACTACATGACTTTTTCTTGATTTTCATCACCAGAATGTCATTCATTTTCTTCGTCGCTGATTTTTTTCTGAATGTCTGTGCTAAACAATTGGGATATGCCAACAACATCCTCCTAAAAATACCATACAACTGAGACTATTCTAAAGGTAAATGCCGATTGCTTAAAGTTGTATAAATTATTTATTATTATTACTATATGCGTGGGCACCTACCTGAGACGAATCGGATTCAAATGATGACGTATTTGTTGAGGTATGAGGAATGGTGCTTTCACTAGAAATAATTTCTTTCGTTGTACTCGCTTGTTTTCTGGTTCAGTAGCTCTTGATGACTTTCGCTTTGGATAAAATGAACTAGAATGCGTCTTTATTTCAGATATATTTGCCACAAACAACAGATATCGCAATTAAAAAGAAATCCTGTAAGGCTGTAAACGCTGGACGCACCACAATCCATATCACCAACTCCGTGATAAATACACTACATATTTTCAAATTGGCATTTATTTATTTGAATGCCACCAAATCGCTAGAACCATTAATACAAATTGAATGTCGTGGATAAGACATGTGTTGATATGTCAATGAAATTGTTAAACGTTGTTAAATGCTAAAATGCATCGGTTAGAATTATTAGATTTCGTATATTATTATAATTCCGTATTAGAAACTAGCCCTCGCAATAAGACAAATGTATTCTTCACTGGGAAATCGTGGGAAGAGATTACAACACTAAGCATACTTACTGGGGATCAAGGGTAATAACTACTAAAGGTAGACAACTGTATATGACTATGCAAAATAACAACTTTAAATATCTTTCTACGGGCGAACCCACGTATTCGCTCACCGATGGGGACAAAAAGCCTGATTTGGTTGATGTTGCGTCACAAAAGCTGTACCTACTAGACACTAGACTATTAAGTGCCACATCATACTCCGATCTATCATCTTATCACTCGCCTATACTAGTTTCACTAACAAGTGAGTACTGGGGCTATTGAAAAGAAGAGGCCCTTATTTCTCAGCAACAAGCACACCAATTTGGATGATTTTCGCCTTGAACTTAATACTAGTTTAGATTTGAACATATCTTTCAAAGATAAAGATGATATTGACAGAGCAGTGGAGCGACTAACGGTAGCTACCCAGGAATGCGCGTGAAAATCTACTCCGGCCACCAATATAAATAATAAGAACAAAGACTTACCTAATACCATTAAAGACAAAATAGTTCCGAAACGTAAATTGAAAAAAATCTGGCAGTCTACAGGAGCTTCTCAACATAAAACCATCCTTAATAGAGCCTCACAAGAATTGAAAAGGTTATTAAATGAACACAAAACGATGGAATTCGAAATTACTTAAATAATCTATCAGTTTCAAAAACAACAAATTGCTCACTTTGGAAAGCAACTCAAAAATCAATCCTCCACAGACTTATAACCCACCAATTCGGACAGTAGAAAACCAATGAGCAAAAACTAGTGCCGAAAAAGCAACATTATTTGCTACTTAGAAGGGATATTTCAACCGCTCCCACTAGAGTTCGAAGACGATAACGACAACGAAATTCCCAATTATTAAACTCACCGTATCAGCTAGAGTTACCGTTAAAAAAATTCATTATAGGCTACATTAAAGATGCTATCAAGACAATATTGAATCCTAGGTATGAACTGATCACTGGTAAGGTTTATCAAGAATTACCTCATAAAAATTTAAAATATATAATACTGAACGCTGTACTAAGGACAGTTCACTTCCCTTCTCAATGGAAGGTTGAATAATCCTTTTGCCAAAACTAGGAAAGCCATTAGAAGATGTTAAATCATAGAGACCGATTAGTGTACTTCCCATCAGGTCAAAACCTTTTGAAAATATATTGTACGAAAGTGCATCCTATAACTAAAAGAATTGGCCAAGGGCTGGAAACCAGGGAACATTATTCTGCAGCGTTCCTTGACATCACACAGGCATTCGGTAAAGTGTAGCATGCAGGCCTCCAGTTTAAAATTAGAAAGGCTTTACCCCTGAATTAATATCTTATCCTAAAGTCCTACCTTGTAGATCGCTACTTCCTTGTTAAATATCTCAATGAATAAACACCTCTCCATAAAGTCAACTCTGGAATCCCCCGAGACAGCGTTCTTGGAACATTACTCTATCTGCTGCATACAGCCGATTTTCCAACGAGCAATAATGTCTTAGCAGCAACCTTTGCAGATGATATGGCCACTATAGCATCTCACAAGAATCCTTTATTATATTTATTATTAATTATTGCGTCACAAAATCTTCAAGATTACCAAGTTCAAAAATAGCTAAAAAAATGACGAATCAAGGTCAACGGGACAAAATTTGCACAAGCAACCTTTATAAATCGTAAAGGCAACTATCTACCGGTTACTTTAAACAATGAAGAACTACCTCAAAGTGAAGATGTCAAATATCTAGGTATGCACCTAGACCGACGCTTAACATGGAAAAAACACAGATTCAATAAGAGAAAACAACTAAGGCTAAAGCTCATTGTCAGAGAAATGTACTGATTGATTGACAGAAAGTCCAAATTGGCAACAAATAACAAGCTCTTAGTATACAAAATCGTTCTGAAACCTATATGGGACCTACGCCATTTAACTGTAGGGCACAGCACTCACATCAAATGTTGAAATATTGGAAAGATTCCAGTCAAAAGTGCTAATAATGATAGGGAATGCTCCATGGTTCGTCCCAAATCAAGTTATCATGCGCGATGTACAGCTTAAATCCGTTAAATCAGAGGTAACAAACTGTATTGTAAAATACAGTGAAACACTAAGTACTCATCCAAACAGCTTCCGGCCTCATGATTCACCCAGTAGGTGAACCTAGATTAAAGGGCAACACTCCCTGTGACTTAGTTAATAGGTTTTAGTGTTAGTGTTTATGTAGTATTCCTCAGAGACAAAACGGATTAAGTAGTAATTAATTGTAATTTATAGGGAATAACCAAAGGGTTTAGCTCTAGCATGTCATAATGTATTGTGTCGCATAATTTTCTCATTTTAATCCTTATTACCTATTATAAATAAATAGGGGAGATAAAAAACAGTGATCTTTGATGCCTAACACGTTTTTATTTTTGTATTTCTAGGATAATATTTATCCTTTTGGAAATCATATCATGTAAGGGAAAATTTAGTTTCAATGAACAGAATTAAAAAATTGCGGTCTTTTCTTATGAGACGTTGCTAGCGAAACACGTATCATCAAATTAATTAAACAATTGTGGTGAGTGCGGTTTACTCATATGATGTAGTGTTATTAATATTATACCAAAGTCCTTGCAATTACTATAAACACTTGTGTTAAAGTTATATAAGTACATACTACTATGTATTTGGTAAATTCTTAACCTTCATAATACTTTGCCACTGGAATGAACTTGTTTTAAGAGCTACGCGATCGGCAGGCAAAGACCAATTTTCATTGGAACGAATCGAACGAATGAAACTCGATAACACCATAAAAACATTTTCGATCAAAAATTTCTTAACAGCCCTTTAAACTCTAACTGTACGATATATAATATATCCTTATGCTATCGGGTAACTTATTATTATAAGAAACCAGATTATATGTTTTTTTGTATATCGATAGCTATCAACGGTACAATTGAACGCTTTAAGATATACACAAATTAGGGTAAATAAAAGCGTTCAGCACTAATTTAATTTTACATAGTTAGAATATTTTGGCTTTTTTCCACATATTTGAAATTATTCGACATTTTTCTCAGTTTGAATAACGCATTATTTTTATAAAAAATATAGTAGACGATTTTCTGGGAAATTTACATTGTACGATTACCGATGTTTCGTTAAATGTAATAAAATAAATATTACTTATATAGGGATTAATGCTTTCCCAAGAAAATTATGTTTCTACATTTTTCTAAGAAATTGCTAATTGCTTTTAAACTTCCAAACGAAATAACATGTTCAATACCGAAGACCAAAGTTATTTTGTTACGGTTTCTAAGAATAAACATCGGAAATTAAATGAATAAAGGTTCTGTTTGGTTAAAAATAATTAGGGGTGTATACGTTTCAGCATGTATCATTTAAAAATGTCATCATTTACAAACACCGAATAAAGTGAAGTGTTGCCGAGTGTTATCTTCTTCTTCTTCTTCTCGTCAATCCTTATGCCTTTCAGCGTCGGATTATTTTTGGATCTTACGATGATTTAATCCATTCTTTCCATCGTGTCCGGTCTGTACTCATTTTCCTCATTCTTCTATGGTCTTCCCTCGCTTTCGTCCTAATTCGTTTACTCTATCAATCCTTTTTTTCCTTGCTCTTCCCCTTTTACTTCTCCTGTTATTTTTTGCTTCTATTATTTTCTTTGTTAAACTCTTTTGTTCCATTCTAATTATGTGGGCGTACCAATTCAGTTGACATTTTTCAATTCTTTTCAGTATATCTTCTTGATTTATCATATTCCTTATCTGTTCGTTTTCTATTTTGTCCATTTTTGTTTTCCCCACGATCTTTCTCAAAAATTTCATTTCCATAGCTGTTATTTTGCTTTCGTGTTTTTGCTGTATGGTCCACGACTCACTTGCGTACATTATTGTGGGGGCTACTACTGAATTGTATACTATCTGTTTGATGTTGGGTTCTATTTCTTTTTCCCAAAGATGGTTTGATTCAGAGCGTAGTATATGTTTGTGGCTTTCCATCCTCTCTTTGCTATGTCTAGATCAATTTTTCCATCCTTCGATATAATAGTACCAAAATATTCGCATGCCACGACAATTTCTTCTTGTTCATCGTTTATTGTAATTATTAGATTACTAGTTAGCTCTTTATTATTTATCACCATTAGTTTGCTTTTTCTACGTTTATTTCCATCTTCATCTTTTCTATTTCTTCTGGCCATATTTTTGTTAGTTTTTTCATTTTCACACAACTGTCAGCTATTAGTGCCAGATCATCGGCGTACAGTAATGCATCCACAGCTACAGGTTCCAGTCTGTTATATCCTATCAGTGTCTTCACAGTTTCGGAGCGTTTCCTCGTATTTTGCAGGATTCTGTCCATTACTATAATAAATATTAATGGACTTAAGCTGTCTCCTTGTTTTATTCCCACTTGCATTTCAAAATCTGCTGATCTTCTTCCATTCACTTGTACTATCCCCCTAACCAGACAATATAGACTATTGATTATTTGGCGCATTTTTCTTGGAACCTCTAGTTTCTCTAGACAGATATCTACACTCCCTCTATCTACTGTATCGAAGGCTGCTCGCAAGTCTATGAAATTAAAGTAGATTTCCTCCCCTGTCTCAATTTTACGTTCTATAATGTTTTTAATTATGTGGATATTATCGTTCGTTTGTTTCCCTTTTCTATAGGCTGCTTGTTCTTCTCCCAGTTTGTCTCCTAATAAATGTGTAAGTCGTTCCGCTATTATTTTGGTATAGACCTTAAAACATACTATCGACAGGCATATTGCCCTATAGTTATCGCACTGAATTTGATCGCCTTTCTTATATATGGGAGTGATGAGGTTGTTTTCCCAATCCGCAGGAATTGTGTTCGTTCGCCATGCCTTACAAAAGATGTCAAGGATCCACTCCTTTCCGACCTGCCCGAGCCATTTTACCATTTCCAGTTCTATATTATCCGCACCGCAGGCTTTTCCTGTTTTTATTCTTTTCAGGACTTTCTCTACTTCTTTCATATCTATCTCTTCAAGTTCCTCATTATATTCATTTCGTGTTCCAGATTCTGGCAATAAATCTGTATGATCTCCTGCATCTGTGAATTTTTTCGTGAAGAATTCTTTCCATATTTCAAGTATATCTTCTGTTCTTGTTTTTAGTTCATTCGCGGTATTCCTAATTGGTTTTATTTCTTTCTTTTTCTTTCCATTCATTGATCTTATTAGGTTCCAAAATTTCCTGTTATTTGTTTTATATTCCTCATTTATATCATTTCCAAAATGTTCCCAGCTTTTCTTTTTCGCTTCTTTGATTCTCTTCTTAACTTCGTTTCTTATTTTAAGATATTGTTCTTTGTATCGCTGTTCCTTTGTTAAAACGTATTTTCTCCACGCATCTTTTTTCTTTTTGACTTCCTTTTGTATTTCCCTAGTCCACCATTTTGTTCTTTTCTATTTTTTCCTGTATCTGATTTCACCACATACTTCTAGTGCAGAATTATAAATAATTTCCTTGAAAATTCTCCACGTCTCTTCTAGTGTCATTTCTTCCTTGTCATGTCTCTCTAGTAAATCGTTCGTTTTCTGTTGGTATTCTGCTCTTTTCTTCTCGTTTCTTAATTTGCTGATTGCTATTTTATGATACTCAGCTATTTGTTGTTCTGTGTTAATTTGTTCTTGGAGTTCTGCCGTTAGCAATCTGTGTTGAGTTCACCATTTCAGCTTCTTTTTGTGTCTTTATGTTTCGTATATTGGTTTTCATACTTTGGGTGTAGACTATGTAGTGTATTATACTCTTCGCGTTTCTCTCTTCCGCGACAAGGGTGTATCTCTCTTCCAGTGGTTGGTCCCAGAAACCGTTCCCTATTAGGAGATCATTACGTACACAAAAATCAATCATTTTCCTACCATTTCCGTTTAACGTTTCTTCTCCATATGCTCCAAAGCAGCCCAGTCCCTTATTTGTATCATTACCCAATCTACCATTCCAGTCCCCCATTAATATTACTTTTGAGTTTGTCTCTCTTATTTCATCCAGCAGTTCCTGCAGTTTTTCATAGAACTCCTCCATTGTACTTCCATCTGTTCCTTCTACTGGTACATACATCTGTATTATGTCAACCGATGCCTTCTCCAATTCTATTCTCAGGCGCATCAACCTTGATGAGAGTGATTGATGTATAGTTACTCTTCTACCCAGTTCCTTTGTTAATAATATCCCTACTCCCTCTTTTTTCCTTTGACCCGGCCTCACTCCTGAATAGTACAGAAAATATTGACGTCCTACCCCTATTCCTCCTGCTCCGGCTTTCTTTGTTTCACTTATTCCCAGTATTTGAATTTGGTACTTGCTCATTTCTTCTGCTAGTTCGTATTCTTTTCGCATTAGGGAAGTTATGTTCCACGTTCCAACGTGTATCTTTCCATTTTCCTTGTTCATAGCTGTGATCGTCATCGTATTAGCATTCCTCTCTGTCTCTACCTTGTTGTACCTATTTTCCATGCTTACATCCATGTATTTCCGTGTTCGAATTTGTTCTGTATCTGCTCTCATTGCCAGGTACGTCTTCTCTATTCCCTGCTCGTTCACGCCTTCTAGTTTTTTGATTTCCGTATCTGTGTGAACTTATCCTTCTCTCTATCCCACCTCCATTCCTCATTCCCGATATACAACTTCCTGAACCCAATTTTTGTTTGTTTTCCGTTTTCCCTCTCAGTTTTAGCTCTAAATCTAATTTGTTCTTGTATCTTCCTGTCCCGCTTAGATAGATCATCGTTAATAAAAATCCTTCCCCCTATTTTTGTTCTTAATTTCTTTTTGTTTTTCATTATCTCCACCTTATCCTCTGTCCTATCTAATTGAACTAGACAGTTTTTTTCATCTAATTTTATGGCTTGTTTTATCTGTACTCTTATCTGTAACTCTTTATCTATGAGATTTTCCATTGCGTTTTTTAGTTTTTCTCTATCTTCTGTATCTATTTTTCGACCCTGAATCACTATATTATTCCGTCTTTTCTCATTCTCTACTCGTTCTAGTCTGTCTTCCATATTCATTACTACCCCCTTAATGAATTTATTATCCCTTTTGAGTTCCACATTTTCTGTTCTTAACTCTGACATTTCTTTTCTATATTCTCTCTGTTCCTCCCGCATCTCTTTTATTTCTATTGATAAATTGTTCATCTTCGCTCCCATTTCCTCAATCATCTTCATCATTACTCCAATGTTTTCTTCCAGCTTTTTATGGGACTGCATAGGCGATCTTATTATTTTTTTACTTTTCTTGAAAATATTTTCGCTGTTCTCTTCATCCTCTGCTCTTTTTCCTTTTCTCTTCTTATCTTCTGAGCTGTATTCCTCCGTATCCATGATATATACAATTTCCCACTCCGTTCCTGTTCTCTACGGATATGTATTTTTCTGTTTTCTTTTCTTATCACCGCGCAAAAGCCGAGCCCCGGTCGACTCGTCGGAAGTCTGGCTTTTATCAATGATATTGGAATAAATTGTTTAATTTTACCTGTTATTTTGATTCCCAGATAATCACTTTCACTTTGTTTTTATATTTATCACTGTGTTACCAATTAAAAGACCACAATTCCCCAAAAAACTTGGGTATAAACACTGAGCCGACCGATAACACACACCCCGTCAAACACTCCAGGATCCCCGAGTGTTATCTAAATACATATATATATATTTTTTTCAATATATTTTGCTCATATTTAAGACATATATATGTACATATTTTAGTCTAATCTCGAAGATATAATCCGGGCTCTCCTTATTATGGGTAATATCACGACGTTTGTAAAGCTACTTCTATGTGCCGATACGCTAATATTACTCAAAACGCTTGTTTGGTTGATCTGATTAAAGTCTTATTTTGTTCAAAGTCAGGTGGGTCTTGGTTTGCGTACATAACACATTCCTACAGGTAAAGTGAAGGTACTGTCAGAATATTATTGTTAATAAAATGTACTCGGTAAGAATCTGAATTTTATAACGAAAAAATGACTCAAATCTTCTTTGGTATAATAAACAAAATATTCATGGGAAATATGAATGATAGCAAACCGTAGCGATTCAGCACATCCATAATAGTATAACAATATTGCATCTGAGTCCAAATTTTGTAACTCTTATTGCATAAAGAAGTGATTCGGTTTCCTTACATGCTCAAAATGGTATTCCCAAGTTAAATTCCGATTCGGCATGGATCCCAAAAATTCATTCTGTTGGCATGCATGTATTGTCATATTGAATTTTATGTACGGGAGGATGTTTCGAATGTTCTAAAAATTTGGCTCTAGTTCAGTTGTGTAAATCTTATAGGACACGCTATTGGATCGGAGGTAAATTTTAACTCGTTTACGCAGCCGTCCCGTGCAATATTGCTTAGTATACTTCAGCTACTTGATTGATACAGTCGTATTTCCTTGCTGCTGATTTTGCGATCATGGAGAATGCAACTAAATCGCAAAGAGATATTTTTAATAATTTATAATAAATAGAGTATGAAACATTCAGAAATCATTCCATTTTGATAAAAATTGTAGAATAAAAGAAATATAGCCAAATCATTTGTTGATGGTAACAGTGGAGAGAAGGTTGATACAAATATGTGAAAATATATGTACACGCTTACATATGTTATCGCGTAGAAAGGTCGAACTTTAAATTACTACATCGTTGAACGCTAATATTGCATTTTATGCATGTGATAGCATCACTACTACTGATAGAGGGCTTTGGTATCGCATATCTCACATCATTTGCCCACAATGATACAATTAGCTCAACAAATGATTCACCAGATCGCATGCTTTGGACCAGTCAAATATTATACATATATAAATAAAATACGTGTTGTTCACAAAGAGTAAATGTTGTTGGAAGTGATTGTATAGTCTTGGAAACATTATCTTTTCAAATACGTGTTTCATTTATAGTTTTATACATATTTACATACAACTTATGCACACCAAATAATTCGTTCTGGTGAATCATGACTTGTTTTACATTAATTATGTATGGGTATTAAGTTTGCCTGTTTTAAAGCGGAAGCAAAAATGTCTTCGCAAAATGACCATCCAGGATTCCGTCTAAACCAAACGATGCTTTTTTCATATCACTTATTATTGTAAAACCTAAATTCATCACTTTCATTAGTAGGTAAAAGAAACATTGTACTACTTTTCTATATATTAATAAATTGATAGTCGATATTGGTTGGCACTCTGTCATTCTGAAATAGAGAATACAAAATATTTTACCTGGATCTTCAATTACCTCGTCATCATCATTATTTTTGATTCTCCAGATATTATTTACTGTTCCATACACACTTGATTTTATTTAGTGTGGTTGTGTAAATTGATTATTATACTTTACCTTTGTTCCTCTAAACAAATTAGTATAATACTTTTTGTATTCATTATGCTCATCAAATGTGGAGCAATTTTCCTTCACTTCGTACTTCAAACCAAAACTATCCTTTTTGGAAAGATGCACTCCATCACCTTTCTTCACTACCAATAACACTGTTTATATCTAGAAAGAGCGCGTTTGTATAATTCAGGCTCTGTATCTATATGTATAATTTCCTTATTTGTTCCTCTTTTTTCTCTATCCAAAGGTTTCTGAAGCCCACTGATGGCCTAGAAAGCTGAAAATTGGCATGCATATAGTAAAACGCCTAGGCCAAATCCTAACGTAGCCGGATTTTTGATTTTTTGGCCTGTGGGCGGAGAATTAAGACGAAAAAGGGGCGTGGCAAAATTCAATTTTTTACATTTTAGCTTATATTTTCTTTTTCTTCCTGCCTGGTAGGGACAGACTTAACAGCTAGTACAGTTATATATGTTGCAACTGTACTCAGATCCCATATTTATTTAATTATGTCTCATATTCTCCTTAAGGAATGGATAGATTCCTTACATTCGTATGATCGAAAGCTGCTGAATCTGAGGGTGCGCGCTAAAATTGTTCAGAGCAAAGTTTTTCTTCTTAAAAAGTCACGGGGTGTTTGACACCCTAACAACTTTAGGCGGTTGCCTTTTTTTAGATATTTATAATTTCGGTCTGAAAAAATTTCAATGCAATCTTTAAGCTATTTAGAATATCTCCAAAATGATTTGAAAGGTAATTTAAAGTTTGTTACTTTATCTAAAATTATCAAAGTATCGGAAATGCAGATTCATAATTTATTTTAAAAAAAAAGCGAGGCCTATTCATATAAACGACATCTACAATAAATAAATTTAAAATATTGTACAATTGTTTGAATATATAAATCGTCTGAATGCAAAAGCAGACATTATAATATGTATTACATGTCAGTTGGCTGACTCAATTTGTACGCTTCATACGTAGATTATGGTGCATGAAAAGACATAACATCCTCTGAAAATAAGTCTAGATGCATCTTTTGGAAAAAAAAATGATATAAAGCTCGGTCGTCGTTTTGAGAAAACGCAGTAGCAACTAGACACTAGAAATATTTTACCAATACGCACATTTAAATCTAAAATTTTGACGAATACAGCACTCTATGCCGTTGATGAGTATTTTGTGATTCAGTAGTGCAAAGGTACTTTTGTTTTTATTTTCATTTTATTTTGCTGGGGTTTCTGTTGTGGGTATTGTATATTATATATATATATATATATATATATATATATATATATATGCAGCGCTACAGGTCTTTTAGACCTTTGGATTGAAATCTCCTTATGATTTCTTTCCATTCCAATCTATTTCTTGCCCCGATTTGCCACTCATCCACGCTCACTTGTGCCAGAATTTCCTTTACAGCTGACAGCCATTTCCTTTTAGGCCTTCCTCTCCGCTTCTTCCTTCAACGTGTCTGTTCTCCGCCATCCTTGCTATATATTCCAGCCACCTCAATCTATGTATTTTTACGGTCTGCCATAGTTTTGATCTTTTATACAGGTCTTTAATTTCTTGGTTTGTCATCCTTCTCCGTCCCATGCCTATCACATGTACTCCTCCGAATACCTTCCGCAGGATTTTCCTCTCCCATATATCAATTCTTATTTCATTACATTCATTATTATTATTATTATTATTGCATAGACGTTGATTTCTCTTCCATATACTTCGTTCGCTAATGGGTAATCCATACTCTTTTCCTTACTATCTAGATTCTCGAACATTTTCTTCAACTCTTTTCTATCCCTTGCCATCAGCGCTATGTTGTCAGCGTAAGCTATGCATTTTGCCTATTTTATATATTAGACCATTTTTCTGTATTGCACTTTCACTAATTATTATTTCCAAGCTCAAGTTCAACAAAGTCGTCCACAGAGGATCTCCCTGTTTCAATCCTCTCCCACTTCAAATTCCCTTGATAAGCTTCCGTCTGTAGTTACTTTGTTGGTGATTTGCTTCAACGTCATGTTGACTAACTTAATCAGTTTCACCGGTACACTTAGTTTTTCCAGAACTCTTTGTAATTTATTTCTTGGTATGGAGTCGTATGCCTTTTTGAAGTCAATGAACAATATATGAAGTCCCAAATTCTGTTCATATGTATTATGTAGTATTTGCTTCATTACAAAAATTTGGTATATTGTCGATCGTCCTTTTCTAAACCCACCTTGGTACTCATCTAGGTGCGTCTCTTTTATTTTATATAATCTGGTTCTTAATATGGTTACAGTTATTTTATAGACTACACTAACAGTGCTATGCCCAGATAATTATCACAATCTGTTTTATCGCCCATCTTATATACAAGACATAAAACGGCCATACTCCATAACTTGGGCATCTCCTCTTCTTGCCATATCCTTCTCACCAGCTGTGCAATTTGTTGTCAAACGATTCCCCACCCTCCTTCAACATGTCTGCGGAAACTACATTTTCGCCAGAGATTTTATGGTTTTTCAGTTCCCCAATTATTTCTATTATTTCTTCCTACCTTGATTCTTCAGTTATTATTTGCGTTTGGATTTCCTCTTTTATATTTAGTTCTTCCGTTTTGTTGCATTTCTATTTCTCCTTTTTGCTCATTCAACAGCTCCTCGTAGTACTGTGCTGTCTATTATTACAATTTTAATAATAGACATTAATAATTATTTATATACCGTTTTTATTTACTTAGTATTTATTTATTTTAGCGGCGGCTTGTGACAACGTACATTCGGAGCTGCAGCGAAGATAGCAGTCGTTCGTATATAGACATATATCGCCGGCATTTACCATGCAATTACCGTCGATACACGAGCATATACGAAGTAATGTTTTCTTCGCAGCAGATCCGAATATACGGTGTTACAAGTCGCCGCTGATTGTTTTAATATGTATGTGCTGCTTCTTTATTACTTATTATATTAATTTTATCTTTGGTTGGATCAATAAATAATAAACAAAACAATATGCACTTGGTTTCTTGATTAAATATACGTCGATATTTTTTCGGCACTAGAGAGACATCTACTATTAAATGACCCAATTTTTAAGATAAAACATGCGTTCTTGAATGAATCTCGAGTATTAAAGTTCTTCTCCGCCAGCACATTAATACGGATTCCTTTTATACTCTACTTTGGAGATTCCTAATTTCAAAAATAGCTACTCAGTTTCTTGATGGACTGCCAAGATGCTTCCTTTTCTTAAGAATTAGTTCACTAAATCTGTAACACCATTTAATAACCCTCTCAATAGATATTTGCGTAAAATTCCAAAACATTAGTTTCCTTTTAATAGAATTCAACTTTGCTCAACCTATTCGAGATCATACAGTTGTAAATTAGATGGTGCAGCATTTGATATTGACATGGTACCTTCAAAATTCCTTGTGTATTATGCCAGCGGTTCGCAACCGCTGTGTCGCGACACATTGGTGTGCCACCAGTACATGTTGATGTGTCGCGAGATTTTTAATGCCTTTTAACCTTCCTATACTCACGTCAAAATGAAAGACGTATACTATACTATATAAGTCGGTCTCACAGACCGTATGCGTGAGAATAGGAAGGTTAATCTTCCACAGGTCATCTTCTTGTCTTTTTATATTTCTGATGTTTATGGTTAGTTTTTATGTTCCTGCTTAAGAGCCAAAAGTAGAGTCTGTTAAAAAGGTGGACGACATGCTATTATTAAGTTGTGTAAATCGAAGTGACGCTGTGACTCCTTCGAATTTTATGATTCAATGATAAGTTGTCATAGGTTGTTCCATCGCGATAATACGCCGTCTCATTGGTCCACTGTTGATATACAACAAAATTAGTCGAATTGCGCTACAATTTGCTGCCTCACTCCCCATATTCACAAGGTCTGGCTCCCAGTGTAAAAAAAAGGTGAAGAAATATGTAATTAGGCGAGAAAAATACAAGAAATAAATAACATAACAGTAAATCCATGTTAACATACTATAACTAAGTGTTTCATTCCGGGTTTCCTGCAAAACTTTGCCTCAAGAACGTCTTTGTAAGGTCCAGCAGTAGTCGACCAGCATAGCAGTACTCCATTTGCCTCGATACCGCTTTCCCATTTGTAAAATATCTGGGAGAAAGCGTTCACCATGTTCATCGCTAACGGCGCCAAGGTTATCCGGGAAGAAGTCCAAATGGCCATTCAAGAAATGCAGTTTCGTTACATACCATACAGTGGTATAGTCTAAGCAGTTCATGTATAGTTTCGTGATAGTTAAAGACAGCCATGCCATTTGTTCAACATCATTTAACAAATTCAACAAAATTGATATTATTTATTAACTCTCTAATTTGTGGTCCTACAAATATTAATTCCTTAACCTTCCTATACTCACGCATACGATCTGTGAGACCGACTTATATAGTATAGTATACGTCTTTCATTTTGACGTGAGTATAGGAAGGTTAATTATGATATCGCTGATCTTGTGGAATTTTTGCTGTAAATACATAAAACCACGCGACATTCGGTCCATGGCTTTTACAATAATTTTTACGAGTCCCAATTTTACGTGCAGGGAAGGTAGATACACATTTTTGGGTAAAAAATGGGAGTGTTTATCACATTCTGCTGCCCAGGGAGTAAGTTCATTACGAGTATGCCATTTTTGTTTCAGAATAGTGGTCTCTTCTGTCTCTGCTATCCCACTAACATGATACACAAATGTACAAGTAGTTTGAAGTCTCCAAATATATTTCATTTGTATATCTCATATTGGATAAGTGCCAAAAGCAGTTTCAAGTTTTCATATGTCTCCTTCAGGTTGACTGCATGAACAATCGATACAGAAGGCAATTTGCTTCCATTGTGCAGAAGTATGTACTGGCTCTTAAAGTAAGTTTAGTTCATCGACGAACAGACGCCACTAAGTGTACACGATACGATCGATAAATACATGCACAAAGATCGCTCTGCTTTTGTGCTTTTTTGGTGGTAGTATTTCAAAACATTCAGTATTGGTTCATACCATTGTGTATTGTTATTTTTCTCTATCTAATGGTGCATTGCAAGTGGAGATAATATTTCGTAGTAAGTTGGAATTGTTGTAGTACCTAAGTGTTTTTCCTCTTTTTGTAAAACTTCTTGCGCTCTTTTTCTTCCCCGCGTGTTGGCATCGTACACTGTTAATATTGCTATTCATATACGTGAAGTTCAGATTTGCTTCCTTCTCTTTCCGTAGCAGATCCCTAACGTTGCACTTTACCCTTTGTTTTGTGTATTGTAAAAGTTCCTGCGACGAGTAGCACTAGGGTGAAGTGTGTTCCCTTTTACTCCTTAGTTATTTTACACATATATCGGTTTGCAATGAGTTCAATTACATGTTCTTGTTCTTGTAATAAAATCGCGGAGCTTATAAAATTGTGGAGTGTTCAATATGTAGAAAATCCTTTAGGACAGAGTGCGTAGATATTTCTAATGCGGAGGGACGTAAAATTCATGCAAACACTGGTTTGGCTATCATATTTGATAGCCAGTGATGTTTCCGTTGAGACTGTATCAAATATGATAGCCACAATGTATTCACGTGTCAGGCCACTGCTATCAGAAATTTATCACTTAAGCGCGTTTTACATCATCATATTAAATTCGTAAAAATTGAATACTATTTTATAGTACAATATAAAACACTCTACTATTTTTCTGTCAAAGTCATTGCATGAAATTAGATCCTGTCCTATTTTCACACTAAATGCTTTGACTTGCGCCTGCTCACTAGTCTGCATTGCACGTATTCCGATCTAACCTCATTTTCTTATGTTTACGTCTTGTCCAGTCCTGATACAGTATAAAATAAACGTGGGGTTATACATTATACTGTGGTCGTGTTAGCGTGTTTTATTGAGCGTTTTTCTAAAAGTATTAGTGTTATTAGCTAAGCATAAAATTAATCTTTGTGGAGGTTATGAGAAATATTTGTAAATACTGTGTGATACTGGTGTACAATTTAAAACGAGGATGTAGCATGGCACAGAATCATAAACAGAATTTTTGTACATAATACATATGTAGTAGCCCTGACGAATGATGGAGTCTAAATTCATACAATAATCTTATACAAAAGACTGGTAAAGCATTTTACATTGTACTATAAAATAGTATTCAATTGTTTGGTACAATTTAATATGATAATGTCAAACAGGCTTTAGATGCAACCGTGTCGTTTGACTGCGATGTGCTCAAATGTGATAGCCATGGTGAGAAACTTGTGTTTAAGTTTCACGGAGAGCCGCGGCTATTTTTTCTTTTTTTCTTTTGATGGCCAGGCAGAAATTCATTATTACCATTTAAAATTTAACCAGATTAAAAAAACATTTTTACTTAAATTTAATGTTGGATAGTACGTATTACGAAAAAAAAATTATGGTGGCACCTCGGTAAACATTAGCAAAATTGGTTGAATAGTCATCGTGTTAACACGGTCATGTTCAGCTTGCACTAATTGCAATGATTTAAATAGTTTAAAGACCGCTATTGTTTTGTTGCAGGACGAGAATAAAACACTCAAAACGACGATTGCTGAACCACCTACTACTGCATAAGTACCTCTTCTTGATACAGAAAAATTATATTATATTATTATACTAGGGTTTCTGAGCGTGAGAAAAAACGTAATAATATACAGCTGTGAGGAATCTTGCAATTCAAACAAAGAACAAATTGACCATGACAATCTAGTGATTCGCAAAATATGTTCTACTATAAATCTAGCTAAATCTAATTCTGGTAGTCAGCGCTTGGATAAATTTGATTCTACACTAGCTACACGTCGTAAGCTGATTAAGATATCCTTCAAGCGTATATTCTGACAACCACACTCTACCTATACAGTTGCTGTGTCCAGACCTTGTATCTTTCAACATTCCGCCCATGGCTTCTCTTTCGAATAAAAACACGTCAGTTGATAATCTCATTCCTAGCTCTTGGTTCGAGATATTAGATTTATCTTATCTGTTTCTTTGGCACGGCCCGTCTAAACTTAATTCATAATGAATCATAAGGATACTACAAAAATGTATATTTTTCAAGATTACTCACAGCATAAAACTTCTACAAAAAAGGTTGTCCATGCCTGCTCTAGATGATCAGAGACAGGTTGACGTGGTGTATACCATTTTTTCTCGTGCTTTCGATACCATTAGCCATATTTTGTTGCGCAAATTACATTACTATGACTTTGCACTATCTCTAAATAAGCTCATACGGATAAATGAACAGATATCATTACATCTTCTATAATGGTTACAGATCTTACGAATATACTGCAACGTCAGGTGTGCCGCAGGGTTCAAACAAATACTTTTTAACTTAAAGATTTGTTAACAGCATTGCACTGTCATACATCAAACAGACGTAGTCCGATTAAGACGTGTGTGAATAGTGCTCTTGAAATAAGTTTAGAAATCAGTGTTGTTAGTTCCAATCATCAATTCACAATGCCGGGCTTAAGATCCGGCATAGAAAATAAAAATAAGAAATCTATTTCCTTCCTAAAAAGTCAAGAATTTTCTCTTATTATCCAGAACTTCGTGCAAAATGAAGTCAGTTCTTTGAATCGTATAATAGACGATTTAAAAAACAGGAGTGGCAAACTTGAAACAATCGAATATCGAATTAATACAATTGCTGACTACAAAGCCAATGATTGAAAATACAGGTGTAAGTAGACAAGTACATTCTCAAGAAAGAACATCATCTAAGGAGAAAAAAACTCAACAAGCTCGGATTCCCAAAAAGCTGAACATTATAACGTCCATAAAAACGCCAGACCATGAGATGCAAAAAATACTGTGGATAGTGCAATACAGCCGAATATATCAACGACAAACGATACATGGACTACGGTAAAAGAAAAAAATAGGATAAAATTGAATTCTATTTATGGAACAATCGAAAATATTTCTATTAAAGGAATAACAAATTATGCGCACTTCCATGTGTGTAAGTTAGAACCTACTATTACAACAGAAGAAGTAATTAAATATCTTAATGACAAGAACATACACGAAGTTAAATGTTCTAAAATAATATCCAAGCGTCCAGACGAGTACTCGTCTTTTAAAATATCCGTACCCTCGACCTATAAGGACAAGATAGCGAACCCTGAAATAGCAAAATAAAATATATAAAAATTATACATCAAAATATACAATATTTAAGCAATAAAATAACTTTACTGGAGATGACTTTACAATCAATTCGAGCGGATATTGTGGTATTCTCTGAACATTGACAATGTGAACAGCAGTTGCTTCCATTAACTGTGGAAGGCTACAAATTAGGATCTTACTTCTGTCGGGATCCACACCTTCATGACAGTGTGGCGATTTATGCCAAAGAGAACATAGCATTGCAGGCAAGGAATCACATCACCACCTACAGCATCGCTCAGGAAGTGGAGTGTTATGCGGTTGAGTTATCTAACTATGTGGTAATAATTTTAGCATTTTAGAGACCCATTTCTTCCAATTTTGGCTTATTTATTAATGTAATGACCACTATTCTAGAAAAACTGAGTGTCGAAGATACGATTATTATTGTTGGCGGAGATTTTAATATCCACTTTGACACTCACAACACCTACAATTCTGAATTTGGGACTTACCTGCTTCTCACAATTTTCATGTTACTAACTCCCAACTAGAATATGCGAGTCGACAAAATCCTGTATAGATAACTTTATTGTTAATATACGTCACGATACATATGAATCTGTATGCATCGATTTAGATTTATCGGATCACTTGACTCAGATTATTAATTTTCAATTAAAACAATTTTCTCATACTCGAAAAAGCTATATAACGAAACGTAACATAAATTCTGAAAATCTTAATCAGTTCACGCAGCATTTAGGTAAGGAGGACTGGCATTTAGTATATGACACAATATCAGTTGAAGATTCCTATGACAATTTCTACGAAACATTTATGCATTATGTCAACTTATATTTTCCATATAATAAGCATTACATCAATACAAATAACTGCAAATGGATTTCACCTGCAATTTTCGAACTAAGAGAAAAATTATTATTCTTAAAAGATATGTCTACAAGATACCCCCATTTCAGAAACGAATACATTGCCTTCCAAGATTATTACGAACATTTTCTTAGAGACACTAAATTTTTACATAATCAAGCATTTATAGCAGACTCCAGCAACAAAATGAAAGCAATGTGTCAACTGATACATAAATCTACAGGTTGCACTAAATGTAAGAACAAAATATTACCCGCCAATTTTCCCAGCAATTTGGAGTTATGTACACTGCCTTTAACCAAGATTTCTCCACAGTTGCTTCTAATATCGTAGCTGATGAGTTCCTTAATGATAGTTCATCTATTAGCGATAACTATTGCTGTACCCATAACAAATCATTTTTTGTTTCACCCGTGGATAACGCAGAAATTCTTGAATATATCAAAAGCATGGCATCCTCTACAAAGCCTGATGAAAACAACTTGTCTTCTTCTATAGTAAAATATTGCGTTGACCACATTGTGAAACCTCTATACTATGTTATTAATTTATCTTTTCAGTATGGAATAATTCCATCTAAACTGAAGATGTCTACGATTCATCCAGTCTATAAGAACGGTGACGTAAATCTGCTTAACAATTACAGGCCTATTAGTATTCTACCCACGTTCTCTAAAATATTTGAACGTATGATGAATAAACGGTTAATGTACTTTTTAACTACTGAAAAGATTTTGGTAGATACTCAGCATGGTCTTGTCTCGGGCAAATATACTGATACTTCAATTTTTTATCGCATGTCTATGGGGCCTTAGACCGTCGCAAATTTGTTCTTGGCTTATTTGTTGATCTGAGTAAGGCTTTTGACTGTGTGAATCATACCTACCTTTTGTATAAGTTGGAGAAAATGGGTGTTCGTGGGGTAACCCTACAGTGGTTTGAAACTTATCTACATAATAGACTGCAGAGTTCGCTGTGAAAGCGATTATTCTAATTTGACTCACATAAACATTGGGATTCCTCAAGGTTCAGTCCTTGGACCAACACTATTTCTAGCTTTTATTAATGATTACCGCGGGCTACAGAACATACTAACTGCCATCTTGTCAATTATGCAGATGACATTAACTTGGTTGTGGAGCATGAGTCCTTAAATAATCTTTATCTAACTATTCAATTGATTTATGAAAAATTAACTACCTGGTTTTCGAATAATGGGCTATTTTCGAACATTGACCTTCTTAAAACTTTGTATTATGCACTTGTTTCCAGTAAAGTGGAATAGGCATCTATTGTCTGGCACGGTTCCTGAAATACATCTCTTTCAAGTTGAGTGGCAATTATCCTGACAGAGGTATTGATTGCGAACTGCTGCTATCAATCCACAGTATGCAGTGCTTGGCGTCCAGAAGAGAGTTTCATAGCGCAAGATTTTTATTCAAGCTTATTCATGGCAATAGTGATTGCGCGGAATTAATGTCACAGGTTAAGTTTCACGTACATCGTTTATCTGCTCGCGGTAGACCAACTTTTTCGCTAGTAACGAATCTTATGATGAAGGCACCGATAGTCCATATGATCCAGAATGCATATTAATGTATGTGTTTATATTATGTGTAGTTACTCTATCACTGTAAATTCCTGTTGGGTAATAAATTATTATTATTATTATATATTTGCTCATTTATAAGTCATGAAATTCGCCTCCAAACGAAACGCTTTAATAGGAGGAGAAAAATGGAAACAATGAAATGACTAAAAACTTTATCAATTTATTACAGGTTCCTTTGAAAAGCACACTGCTGAAACGTTCTCATATTTAAAATATAAGTAACTCTACCTGATTAAAATATGGAAATTTGACGGTACATACGTATTTGGCAAAGCAAAGCCAACGACAATAAGAAAAGTCAGTATTGCAACACAATAGTACATAATTTAGCATCACATGTTATAATATCGTATATATATATATCATATATTATATTACTATACATTCACTAGGTGCAATTACAGTTATAATAAAATATATTAAATATGATAAAAAAAGAAATGGATCCATTAACGTTGGACAGAAAAATTAACTGAAACAAAAACAAACGTAGGTAGTTCAAAAATATTTTAAAAGATACAAAGTAGTCCAGTCTAACAAACTTACTTCTTTTTCAGGGTGAAAAACTTTTTCTCTTTTGATCATCCTTCTGTCCTGAAGCAGGCAGAGTTTGAGAGCGCGACGGTCCGGCGGATTTCGCGTCCTGTAAGTCGGTAATCCTCGCGACCCAATTATTCATTTCTTGGTCGTCGTGCGCCTGGAATAGGAAATCGGCGCCGGTTTCCAACTTCAGTCGGAAAACGTGTTTTCTCTTCTTGTAATCGTTCGCTACTACAGCGGTGGCACCAATTAAATACAACGGTTGTTCTCCTTTCAGGGTCTGTTCGGGCTGCGATTTGGCGGACTTAGCATCCTTGTAGAAATGTAGCTGTGTGCCTTTCAATACACAGTACATCGCTATCCACGACCTGTTCGACGATTTCAACGTTGTGCTTTCCCACTCGTGTTTTCGCGTCAGAAGACCCTCCAGAGCAGGTTCTTCATCGGTCGAACTAACATGCTCTGCTCGAAAGAAAGGTATATAAATAGTTATGAATAGGATTTTATCGATTTGGGAAACAAAACGTAATATAAATATCGTATACTTTTTTACTTCCAATGCTAGAAATTGTTTCCGCTAAATTTAGTTACTTCTCATATAAACCGTTTCATTTCTATGATATTCTGATCTGTTAAGTAATCTTTCATGCAGCTGTCTATCAATTCCGTTTATCAATATGTTGTGCTGTAAAATACATAAATAAACATAGAAAGTTTTAGTTCCAAATACAGTTTGTAACAAATCCATACTGTATATCATTCTATCGACCTAAATAAATAAACGAGTAAACCAAGATATAGATTGACTACTAACTAGAAGAAGTTTCAAACGAGATCAAATCATCTAATTGTGCATGTGACTAAAATAAAGATTCAGAGCCACAATTATCCATTGAATTTCGATGCAGTGGGCGTAAAATCACAACCTTAAGAGAGGCAAAAATAACACTTCCACAGCGGTCATTTATCATATTTCTTTACTGTAAGAATCCCTTATAAATGCTACAAACTTTCTCGGCATGAAAATGATTTGAGTTTGATATGTGATATGTACTTGATGCACACAAAACTACTCATACATACACATAGTGACAAAAAACGAATCACCCAGTAAAAGTACATATTATTAAACCAAATCTACAAATTTTTACCGTGTTGAAAATAATAAATGTTTAAATTTTCATTGTAAAATTCGTACCCTTTATAGAGAAAATTTAATAATCGGTTTCCGCTCCATGTAAATGAAACATTCTGCTTCTCGCCTGGGGATGCTTCTAGCTCTGACTCCTGTGGGAGCCCCTTCCAAGCAACTTGTAGGGCATCATGTAGCTGTTCTAAGCTCATTAGAGAGTTAGAAAGCATACCAACCCTTCGACTCA
Source organism: Chrysina gloriosa (assembly GCA_038088585.1). Classification (NCBI taxonomy): domain Eukaryota; kingdom Metazoa; phylum Arthropoda; class Insecta; order Coleoptera; family Scarabaeidae; genus Chrysina; species Chrysina gloriosa. Next base: position 25,733,068 of record CM076090.1, read on the forward strand.
TCATATTTGGAATGTTCTAAGGGATCCGCGAATCGCGCAGCCAAATTAAGAATATTGATGTTGGGCTCTTGCAGGAATCGTGACGTACCTGCAGCAACATGACGCCAGGGATTGTTTTGCTGAAATGTGGCATTTAGAGCTTGGAAATATGGTAAAGCGAATGTTTCCAAACCTTTGTGATATTATATATACACTTCAGTATTTAAATGGCCTGTAAGGAATACTAAAGACTTTCTACTTCCTATGCGAATTCCACCCAAAAACCATCAATCCTCTAGTAAATGCAGTTTCACATTCGAAGAAAAAACTCAAAAATTCTTATCTCGTCTTTGACGACCATCATCGATCCACAAATAGAAGCGAGATTCGTCTGAAAAAACCGATCTTGTTCCACTCCTCATTCCAATCTGCCTGCACATTACACTATTCGATGCGGATTAGTGAGAGGCAGCATTAGTCTTTTACGACAGGAAATCAACCCAAATGACCGAACACGCCGACATTACGAACGCATTGTTATTGTGTGGCCTATCTATGCCAGAAGTAGGTTTCTCAGACACAGTATTGGTGAAAATATAGCAACTTTTTCTAAGTGGTACAAATAATTTAAGTGTATTGTATTATAATTCATGGACTAATAGTAAACAGCTGTTGGAAAAACTACGTAGCAGATATGAAACAAATTCAAAATTTATCATTGAATTTTATACTGCAATCAAATAATGAATAGTACGGTATATACAAGCATGCCAATCATAAATAGAAGTTGCTATAATTATGGCCAATTCTATACTTTGGGGTGCTATGCCGATCCCTAAATGTAAATAATCTTAGTCTCGTATCTTTCCGTAAGGTAGTTCTAGGACATCCAGAGCCTCTTCTACGATGATTCATACCTTCTTGAAATCAATCTCTCTAACAACGAATAACTGTAGCAATATTCTTTGCATCCGTCTAGCCACTTTACGAAATCCAATACCCACCCCATGTAGTCTAACAATACGACGCCGTTCAAAATCGCATAGCTGTCGATAATTTGGTTGTCTTCGAAGTCTTGGCATTTGAATACACTACTTCGCAACAATAAACCGTTACAGTCGAATAACCGAAGTAAACTGATCCAAAATAAAAAAGGCACACAGATTTATTGTTTTCCGGTTATTTTTTATTTTTTCCTATTGCTAACACCATGAACATCTGTACAAAATGTGGATTAAAAATATAAACTTCAACTAGGTGATTCGTTCTTTTGTCACATAGTATATACATGTATGTATCTCTTTAAATAATAAAATGAAAATCTAAACCGTTTCTAAATGACCATAAATACTAATTCAAGTTTTGAGTACAATCAATTAAGGGATTATATTATTAATTACATTATTATACCAACTAAATAAATTACGCCAAAAATAGTATTTGGAAGCATATAATTATTCATTTTTCTTGTTTGTGAAACGTTTGACGACCATCAACTTCCTAAATAAAGAAGTATTGTTGTCTTAATAAAGCTTTTTAAATAGATGTCTTTTATTCCCCATTTCACTAAGTAAACTAAATGGGAAATAAATTCTACTACTACTTATCACCCGCAAACTGCGCGACGACAACAAATTTTCCAACTGAAACAAAAGGGTTTAAGCCTTTTTGTCTGACCCTAGATCGAATTAAAGCTCCACGTGTGTTGCACAACATTCAGCAAGTGAATAGTAGTTTAGAGAACGCATCTATATTTTTAGTTTCCTCATAATTCCATAAGAATTTGATTGTGCAATATTATTTATTATTTTGTGCTATGTAATTAATTAGCATTCTTAATAGAAAATATCCGGTAAAGAATTAACCGAAGAACAAAAACCTGCTATACCAGAGTCGGACAAATGTTCACAACGGAAAATTGTCAAATTATAGAAAGAATCTTCTAGCTCTGCATTCCGTTTAGCCATGAAGTTACGTAAATAAAGGGGCTAGCACCTTTACATAAAGGTAAGGAGAATGTGGTCGTACAAGAAAAATTTACGGGGATCTGACCGTGAAATTATTCGCTAGGCTGTAATAGATTTCCTATAGTAAAAAGTCAACGAAGTTTCGACTAGAACTGTCATGAGTCGACTATACGCCTATTGGGCCGGAGACCTGTTAAGCCTAGTTTAAGGGAAAAATATAATCTGTTCGTCTAATTTTTCTAAATACCTATTAAAACTATTTTCTATCAAATTATTGTTTGTATCACCTAACATGTTTTCTTTAGCTGTGTGTATTGAACAGCAATCGCAATTTGTCAACAGACCACCTGGCGATCATTTCATAGAGACCGCGGTTAATCGAATTGCAAAACACCCACCGACTGCAGGTTACGGATTGGAGTGTAATTGACGTATCTGGACTTTTATATTTTGTGGAAGGTACAATGCGCCAAGGGTAATATCCTAAAAAGCGTGTCATTACCAATATTTTAAGCATACCGACAGGCATATGGCAAAAAAGAGTTTCTTCGTGAAAACCGTATACCTCTTTTGACTTGGCACGGAAATTCAACGGGCTCCGTCGAAAACTCATGGAGTCGACTTAAAAGTAAATTAGAACCCTACAAAGGCAATACGAATAATATAAAAAATGTATAGAAAAACGACGGTGACAAAAACAACAATTACGTCTAGCACGCCCCGCAGGATTAACACACGATTAGACGTTATTAAAAAACTTGGGTTATGTACCAAATACTAACCATTTATTTAATATTGACATAAATCTTCTACTTCAATTTTATAAATAAGAAATATTGTAGTTATTCTATTATGAAAAAACTATCAGATTGTGTCTTCCAAATACTTTGGAAAGGAACTGTAATATTACTTACATTATTAAGAACGTACATATTTATAAGATGAGCGTATGTAGAACCGAATCTAGGCAGATACCTTTTTCCCTGAATTTTAGGTAAAGAGTCGTTATGATAATCCTTCGACATTAAAAAAATGAAGGAAAATAGTGAGAAAGTCTAAGGCGAAGAGTAAAAACTATCAAGTTGTAAATGACCCAGTTCAACTCATGGAACATCAGAAGACGTTTACTGATCCGTCAATTTAATCAAATCCAGATCTGCTCCTATATAAGTATACAGCACTAACACCTCAAGTCAAGTACGCGCAAATAACATACGATGACCAAGAACTAAAATCAAACTGCTCTTTTATGACAATCATATCGTCGAATGATTCGACATGCGATAAAAATCAAATGGAACACGATTGAGTCATTGTGATTAAACTATGACTATGACTAAGTCAATTTGGACTTTTGTTCTTCTACAAAGAACCGGGCCAGTAAAGAAGAAATCTAATGGACCAGTTAACAATTAAATACAAATGTCGGGTTGCTTCAGTCGGTACGGTTTCGGCAAATTACAGATGTTTTCTGAAAGTAAGTATTAAAAGGGAAAAATTAAATTTATTAGAATATCTAATAGCGGCAGCACGAAAATACCAAGAAATAAACATTACAGAATAGTAATCGAAAACGCCTAAATCGATGTTGTGCCTATTGGATAAGTGGATACAGCATTCAAGTATCGAACCAACAGCCTAACGCTAACCCCTTGAACGCCAACTAAATACAAATGTATGAGGTTGGTTGTAAAAAGTAAGCCAGGTGGTTTACCTGTATTAATTTCTACAACTTTGCTTATTTGTTGAAAGCATATCAAAGCACCATTAAACCATACTGGATAATAACGGAAACTGTACTAAGTCCTAGCGTAGTATTCATCGTAAGCTTTATACTCAAATATTGACATATATTTGGTGTACTTTATGTTATTTATAAATCAGTTTTTACTTTTATTATAAACTGTTAGTTCCAAAATAGGTCCTCTTTACTATTTACTGCGACATTTTGTATACGATGCACGTAATTTTTTACGGGTTCTTGTAAGCCGCCACAAACTACGACTTTCCAAATACAGTGAAATCTCCTGTCACGGACTGCTCCCTTAAGCGCACATATTTTACTGGTCACGAATTTGTCCTAAATGTAACTTAACTCTTGAACAGCCAGTATTTTGTAAGGAGGCAGACAACAAATTTCAACGCGATATCATTAATTAAAATTTATGATGGAAACCGCGCTTGATAAAACATAATGAGAATATAAGATGGCAGAAATCATAGAAGGAAGTAAGGTGCTGCCAGTACACGTAATAACAACAAAGAGTGTTATTATTAAATATATGCTGAACAAAAGTCATTCAAAGCAAAGTATTTCTCAACTTAACCACCTGACATCATTACGAGTCAGTCCAACGGTGTTATCATTACAATCGTGGAGATTTACGAGAACGCAAACTAGGCATTCGTGGCATATGAAGCTATTTGTTTTGACATCGGTACGACCGAAGTACAGATATCAGAAAATGTCTGTTGGTTAAATGGCGATGAAGCATCAACATCAACGAGAAACTGAGTTTCTTAAAAGAAGAAGGAACATTTGTTATAAAGTTCTTCACATGCACACATGCTAACTCGCAGACGTATTGAATGCTCTATATGGTATTCAGTGGGAAAAGGGTCAAAAGAAACAGTCGATAATTGTTTTCGAATGGTTTTCAGCTTGAATACCAATTGAGAGCAGAATATGATATACCCTCATCCGTACCAACTCAAATATTTTAAAGTGCAACCTCGTTTAAAATTACGACAATCAATGCTTAATTGGTCAACACTCATCGTCAGTAAAAGAGGGTACTGATGAGTCACTTGGTCACTTTTCAACTAGAGAATGATGATGTGACTGATCGAAAAATTAAATAAATAAAGATAATTCCTGTAAATTCGATTAAAAATTGTCTGCAAGGTATTGAAGTCATTAAACTTACAAACTAAAGCACAACTCACTGTTTTGCAAGGAGAGAAATATCCAGGCTTTAATGAATAATTACGTAGATGCACGTGCAATTGCGTCCAAGTTTATGTTTAAATTATTTGAATAAATTTTATGTTTAGAAAAATTTTAGATGTTTTTTTTTAATTTGTGTTAATGTTTTGTTTTAATAAACAATATAGTTTAATTTTGTGAATGTGAATTGATATTATGTACGCATCTTGCTTGTATTATTAAAATCTTGGTTGACCGGTTTGTAAAAAAACAAACACCCTTCTTAATTAGACACTTTTTTAAAGTTTCGACAATGTTCGTTCAAGGACGATTTCACTGTATTTTGGCAACATTATCTCAAATATAGGAATGCACTTGAAGATCAGGTGCAAACTCAATGTTCACACGATAACAACCAACTTACATTTTGCACCCGACCTTGAATTGCGTTCCTATACTTGACAGTACAGTGAGTACTTGCGAATACAAATGGTCTGCACCGCACTATCCGCACTATTTGCCGTGACTCTGAATAGAACTGAAATACATTAGCTCTTATCATTATCGCGACTCTGAAATCAAAAATGCGGTTATCTTAACAACTTTACGTTAACGAAAAACCATTTACACGATTGTAAGAAAATGGGGCGAATAATATTCTAATTAGTAGCCTACCATTAAAGATTAAGGCTGAAGAATTAAAGGAAATCATTGGGGAAGAATTTAAATGTAGTGATTGGTAGCATGATAGGCTCAGACAGAAGATTTTCTTTGGAAAGAACATACTGATATGTACAAACAAGATTAAGCACAAACTGCAGCAACAAGTCAAGAGACTCTATGTTCATATGGACGAAAGAAAACTCATGACACTTTTTCAACAAGGATATCTGAAGGATGTTATTCTTTCTAACCTTCAAGAAACTACAAGAACATTTGTAAAAAATTATAGCGTTCAAAAAAATAATAGACCTCCACTGTTTATTCACATATGTACATATGTTCTCCGTTTTAATATATTTACTGATCATTTTGTGATTTTTCTGGTGCTGACGTTTAATTCAAAGTCTTGAGATTGAGACTAGGTTATAAATAAACTGGGCACATATGCGGTATGATGAGTCATCTGTTATTTGTCCTCTGTAATGTAATATTACATTGTGAAAAGGACACATGACTCATCATACCGCATATTTGCCCAGTTTAGTAATAAAGTACCAATAACATCAATCCATTCTGGTTCATTATGTGCAGATTCTTCGGTGTATTGATTTATTTAATACGAACGAGATTTTATAGTTAAAGAACATTAACGTTATTGCAAAACCCGAGTTTTTACGCAAATGGCCTGATAAAACCAATTTGTTGCAAAATTCATGTTCAGAACCAGTTAAATAATTGCACCTGTATTATTCGCAAATAAAGATCTAACACAACTCCAACTACTTAGCCTTTATCAGTATTTAACAAGATTATAAATATTTTGTAAAATGTATATACATACCTAAATGTTACATACTGCACAATGCGCAACATACTATATATACTAAATATTAAGAAAATGACAAGGCAGGAAAAATAATTGTTCTTGTACAGTAACATCACCTAGAATAAGCGGACTCTATTGCACATATAAAGCATATACCTGAATGGTGAGTGGCTTCATCGTCACTAGCCCCTGAATATTTGGGACTCTTTTTCCAACGGAAACTCCTGAAGGGCGACTTGCTACGAGACCGATCCTTCCTGCGCGTCTCCTTCTCAACAGGCCGAGGTGCTTTAACAACATAAATAAGCAAAACGCACACAAAACATGCACTACGACTATTACTCAAAAATTTGACACACAACAACGATAAAACGTTTAGAAAAAATTTAAATTTACCGCATGCAAAAACATACAACTTTTAGAAAAACAATCAAAATATATAAAATTACATTTAGTTAAGCGGAATAATCACTCTACTTCTCTAATAATACTATTGAGAATATTTTTAATAATTTCAAGTTTAAAAATGTTGATAAATCTGCGTTTTTCATTCAAGTATTCATTTTTATCATTTACAGTATGTATTATTCGTAATGTTGACAAAATCTAATCAGGTGGTTATTTAGTACTACCGCGGAATTTCGCATACAATTACAAAAAAGACGCCATCCTTAAAAGATGCAAAAAAAAAAGATAATGAGCGTGGCACGTGGCATTATGTCCTTGCACATTGTATAATACTTTAAATCAATGTTATACTCGTGTAAAACTCGTTGCGAGTATTACATTAGAATGTTCTGCTGAAGACAATCGCTCGCTTTAACATGTTCATGCGTTGATCCTTCACTATTGTTGAAATGGTTTACTTCAAAAACAATGTGTATGTCATCTTTCATTGGCTTGTAATGCTTAAGCACCATTCACAATCAAAATTTATCGGTGGTTTTCAGAATTCAACTTAGCCGCAATAGTATAACTAATAAACTTTGTTCATGAGCTATAAATGCTATTTCAAAAAACGTCGATGCTGAGCGTAAAATGAATAACGCGGATGAACATCTGACATAGAGACAATAGAGTTAGTCCTTGACATTGACATGAAACATACATCAACGATTCTGCGTAGACATTTAACTCTTAAAAAGTAGATACTCGATGAATTCAATCGTGGTGCTTCACATATGATTTATAACAAGACTTACTAAGTTTTCAGACGGTCGTGTAATTTGTAATATATAAAATTGCAATACTTTCTCTATTTCTTATTGGCATATAGACATATCAATAAAATGATTATACGTACTTTAAATTAAAAAGAACCCCTTTAAACAGGCCGACACAGAAATAAAATACATTTCTCTTGAGGAAAGTAAACAACTTTGTCCAATAAGCCAGTGTCACAGCGGATATGGGTACGCTCAAGTTAAGTGTAGTTCCACGGCGTGACTAGTTCTAACCTACCAAGATTATTATCTATAATGAATATCTAAAATCAGGTTCCTTAGATTTTTGCCTCGTATGATGCCATCTGAAAACCTAAGTTCTCTGGTTATAACATCGCTACCGGTAACGATACCTGCATTTATTTCTATAGGCATGAAATGAGGCAACAAACGAGTAGTCCAAGATGACTATAATTCAACAAGTTCTCCATTCATTCACGGTTTCGAAGCAAATGATCGCCCCTTTCTGGTTGTCGCCATAGGGAAGCATCAAGCAATCAATGCTGATTGATATTTATTTGTCGCAAGTCAATGAAATACAAACAAATGCAAAACGTCAGATCATGTTTCATAATGAGCAGAAAACGTCGAATTAACGACTCGTTGTTCATATAACTTTGAAGTTCGAATCATTTATTTTTGGGCTCGTTTGTAAAAATTAAAATGCGTGTTACTCCTTTACCAATATATGTATTAGAGTTTGTAGAAGTATTCAAAACCACGTTTCTGGCATACCATCTTTCGAATTACAATGATTGTGGGAGAGAATATTTGCATTTCTATAGTATTCTGATATTTTTTTATCTTTCTCGGTAGTTTTTGCAGCGGACAAAAACGAAGCCTTTTAGACAAGATATACCTGGAATAAGTTTCTAAACTTCTAAAGTCTCATAAGTCTCTAATCTTTCCCGTCTTTCTTTGGTTATATTTAATATGACTTTCAGGTTAAAGGACAACCTGCGACATATTCATCAAGACATGAATCTATACATTAGCCCAAAAGAAAGTAAAAATCAATACCCGGAGTAATTAAGCTAAGAATTGTCATTATTTTCAAAATGAACACACTTGACGAAAATATAAATAATAAAATTCACCAACATTAGAAAGTCTCATATGATAAAGTGAATGTATAAAAAAACACATTGTTAAATGAAACACTACAAAAGTTATAAATCATCCATTAGTTTTAACTAACTAATATTATAGAGATAGAGCTTATATGGTTGCAATTTTTATTGATTCAGGAATTAATTACTCTGTGAAACGCAAACTTTTCCTTTTTTAGTAAACAGACGTCCGTTAAAAATAAAATTTGTTAAAGTGCTGGCAAGAAACCAAAATTTTCAAGAATCCGATCAAATTGTTTTAGTAAATATATAGCTTACGTATAGTCTAAGAATAATCGGGATCGTATTCGATCACTGGAATATCGACGTCTGTATAGCGTCGATATTCCAGTTTGTTTAGTGCAACCGAACTAAACCTCCGATGAAATTTTATAATTACATCATTATACATAAAAATAGATTCCGAATGATTTAATGGAAACGCATCAAAAAAATCAAGCAATGTTTGTTTAGACATTGCAAAATGCTTACAAAATGAATATCAATGACTGTCGAATTTCTATAAATACATGCAACGATATACATCTCATTACTCATAATTTTCATCGAGTTGTCAACTTATTTTGATTTTTTTTTAACGAAATTTATCCAGTTTCTCACGCGCTTTCTTATTGTACTACTTTTCCTGTTTGAAATCGCAGCCGTCTATATCAACGAATTAAAGAATAAATACACGTACTAAGGAAACTGGATAGTATATTATTTTAAAGATATCTCTTGCAAAATTACATTGAGAACTTGAACTTATATCGAAACAATTACAAATCAAGATATCCAACCTACTGTCGAAGAAAGATATCATAAGGGCCGCCATAAGTATCAATTTCTTCATAAGTTGTTTGAAATATAAACGCGTTGGGATACTCAATAATATAATTTAGATGAAACACTTTCAAATACTCAGCGAATTTTTATGTCTCGCTTTCTATATTACAAAATAAATAGTGATAAGTTGCCAATTTAAAATCTTATTCATAACGGTTTTCAATCAATTTGGATTGAGAATTATCTGAATCACATCTGCAAACAGATTATTATTCAAATGGTATTGCCCTAGCGTATATATAGAATATTAAAATTCAAAAAGTTATTTTCTTTCAGCACTAACGATAGTATTACACTATCGCTCAAAAGTATTTGCCCACGCACATTTTTTGGATCTTACGTATTTATAGGCAGATTTATTCTGTAAAATAATTTTAATATTGATTTAATTGATACTCCAGGTCTGTTTATAAAAAAAGTTGTAGTTGTGGTCATAAAATTTACGCAATTTTTCGGAATAACACAAAAATCATATATGTACTGCTTTTGGATGAGATTTACCGATTTAGATAACCTAATCTCTTATATATATTTTTTTCTTATTCGAAAACGATACTGTACTTTGGTTAGGAATGCGTCCAGTTTTTAGTTTATGTTCAGCTTTTCCGAAGAATAGAATATTTAAAATTTACGCTGTCTGCGACGTGACCTTCTTTAAGAATTTTTTGTGTAAATCGTAACTACATATGTCGAAACCGAAGGAACTTTCAATTGAAATGTGTGAAACTTAAGACCGATGAGACTTACAATCAAAACACGTAGTGGAACACCCAGAACCACGACTTCGGCTGAAGATAGCAAGATTGTGATTTCTAGCAAACGTAATAGACGCCCTACTGGACCAGAAATAGCAGCGCAAGTGAATGCGGAAAGGTTTAATCCCCTTAGCGTCTCGTTCAAGAAACAAATCTTCATGGCCAAGTAGCTGTAAGAAAACCGTTGTTACGCGCCGTCAATAAGAAACGATTGAAATGAGCTAAACAACACAAGAACCTGACACTTGAATACTGGAAAAAGTTTTGTGGAGTGACGAGTCTAAAAAGTTTTTGGATCGAGATGAAGAATCTTTGTGCGTAGGTCAACACGAGAACGAAGATCTGATCTGATCAATGATAAATTATCGGCTGAGGGAACGCTCAATGTTATGGTTTTTCCACCAGTCCCCTGATCCCAATCCTATTGAGCTCTTGTGGGATGAGCTCGACGCAAACGTTAGAAACGTTTGCCCTATTTCTACATAATACTTGAAGGATATTTTGCAGGCAGCATGGTACAAAATTTTACCAGAAAATTGCATGAGGATGCCAAAACTTTGTGAAGCGGTGATTACAAATATGGGTGGGCACACTGAGGAGTCAAAAATTTAGTAATAATATTGCTATTTGTAATATTCTGCTTCTAATTTTTATTTACTTTAAATATACTACATACTGCTACGATACTGCTCATCAGAAGTTTTTATATCTATTTTCTTTTAACCTCAACAATACTCCATTTTCGTGGCGAGCAAATTTTTTGAGCGATAGTGTACATATTAAATCATATCTAGTGGTTGAAAAAAGCCTATTATAACCTAAACAACCTAAAAACCTTATTACTACTTATGATATTACATACTCTGCTTAAAATTGGATATATTCCGTCGAAATACATGTAAAACAAATTATATTGTAAAATCGTGTATTCGTATAGTCGTAGTAGTGGACTTAAAAAGGTTACCAAAATAGAACACACCAGTTCTCTAGTGATATCTAGTCTATTTTCTAAACAATTACGCTTAACGTTTGTTCACGGGTATTAACAATTATAAACTCGAGATCAAATTATAATTAACACACTAGCTTGAAATCGGCTTGTAATCTGATACAAATTAGACGCGATAATATTTTATTTCATATAGAGTGATTAGGTCGCAAAGAAGTGTGATTATAAATACTTACTGGTGTGTGCCTTAGTTTGTATTGGAGATTGTACTGGAGTTGACACAACTGTTGGCTTAGGTTCTTCCACAATGGCAGGCTCGGTGGCTACATCAACATGCACATGCTTTATTATCATGCATTTGAACTCTTAAAATTAATGTGATACAATTCCCAAATGGTTATCAAAAGCTACGTGACAGAAAGTACCAAAAATACCACCACCTACCTATTCTATTGGGAAAGAGCGGATGATTGGTCGGTTAGAATAGTGCAAATAAGAGGTGCCTAAATGTGTACGATAACAAATTGATAGATAATTGTGAAAATAAGTGCAATAGAGCCAACACCAAGGTGATGTTATTTCTTTAAGCTAGTGCATTCACAAATGAGTTTTAAAGTAATTCTCGCATATAATTTGAATTATAATGAAAGTCAACAGTACATAAGTGAACGCATAACTCGCCTTAAAATATATACACAATATGATAAAACAATATATAGATTGCGCAAGATTACCTTCACCGGGTGAAGAAGCTCTTAAAGAGCCCTTCTGCCCAACCACAGCTGCGTGTAAGCAACAAGTTTTCCGATTAATACATTAGGACAGGACATGTGTTTAGCTGATGCTTGATTATCAACTAACCTGGTTTTTCCTCTTCTGTCGGCGATGGAGCATCTGGTCTATCGGCTTCGGCAGTAGCAGCTTGGGCAGCTTCTAGAGCTGCTTTTCTTTCCGCTTCTTCAGCTTCTCGCTTTGCCCTTTCCTCAGCTTCAGCAGCTTCCTGACGGCGCTTCAATTCTCGAAGTTCAAACTAAAGAGATTTGATTTTTAAACAAATAATTAATTACAGAGAGAAATACGAAATATGATAAGCATGAATGTAAGAGTTTTGTCATCACTAACCTTCTTGAAAATCAAATCGATTACAGACTATAAGGCACTGTTTCCCTTTTACTAAGGAAAGCGAGCTTTTTTAAATTCCAACATCAAAAATACATATTTAAAAGTATCCAAACCGATTTCATAGATAAGCAGGTTCTTTTTCGTAATTTAACAAGAGGAATAAACGCAAATGTTTCAAAATTTCCGTCGAAATCGGTCTATTATAAATCAAAAAAATATCTAGCTTCGCATTTTTCCAGTTATAAACATATTCTTATTGAAGAATAAATTTATTTGAATTTATTTACATTTGATTGTGTGCATTGGTTAGAACAAACAAATTCGTTTACATATCAATGAAACTGTACGTTCTTTAAATAAAAGAATCACGTATTTTGTAAGTTACTATTCTAGGTCATTGAACTTCACTATCCAAGTGCAGTAAACATTCAACAGCAACAATTTGGTTTTAAAATAAAAAATGATTATATCATATTTAACAACACAACGCAAATGCTCTCTTAAAGGTGCGTGATTTTTCTTCATTCAATTGTCAAAAACCAGTAACTTTCAATAAAAGATTAGCGATGGTAAGGGTATAAAAAGAAATCTATTGTTCAACTCTAAAATATTTACCGTACGTCATTAGTGCAAGCATCATCTAATAATTTAACTGACCGTTGCAATATGCACATTCCCAAAAATTTTAATGGAATACCGTTATAAAGGATTCTTCTTAACCCATGCATCAAATAAAAACAGAAGAATATTCACACGAAATAAAATAAAATTTGTAAGAGAAAATATTTTCGTACTATCGCAGGAAAACCGTAATTATGTCTTTTTAATTTTAAAGTTTCATATTGAAGATTTCTAGAGCCCCTGAGATCAAGTACGATGTTTGTTTTTAGTAAAATGGTGTATTCGTTTGCCATATGGGCTGTAAATCATATCTATCGACACTCATAGAACATATGATTGGAAAATGAGGGCGATGCTTGCAAAATTCCGACCATATGTCAAGCACGGTGAAGTGTTTCTTTTGACAAGAGGTATTTTGTTTATATTCATGGCCGGATCGTACTGTGAAACTTTGTAATGAAAGGAAAACAGAGATGTGACAGTGAATTAGTCGCCAGATTATAAGTAATAATTTTGCTATAGTAAAAACCATTAAAAACTTGAGAACAGACATAAAACTTTCGACAAGAACTGTTTGGAGTTTACTGTATAATGCGCCAGTGACCTATTGAAAAGCCGGGTTTAACCTCAAAAATGAAATCTACTCTTCCTAATTTTGCAGGAAAATATCAACGTTTCGCAGAAGAGGAAAAAGTTAATAGAACGATGTTTATTAAATTAGTATTCGCGTTAGTTAAAATGTTTTCCTTAGTGACAAGGTCACTCTATGTAGTGATCGCAGTTTGACGAACTAGCGAATGACACGACGTCCACCGTTTTTAGAACTGTAAGGTAACGACCCCAGATAATGGTTTGAAGTGTGATTGGCGGAGGCGAATCTGTCCCTTTCTAGAAGGTACAATGCGCCAATAGCAATCAATGTATATCCTAAAAACGTCACACTTTAGGCAAGCACGTTACATGCCAACATTACGCATATTTGGGCAGGATGGGCCATGCGATGTGGCGGAAAAGGTAAAGCCCTTCTTCAAAGAGAACCATATACGTCCTTTCAGTTCACTCGAAGATTTACCGCGTCTTAACCACACTCAAAACATATGGAATACTTTAAAACTAAAGTATACGGAAGACAGTACCCTACAAAGGAAATATTAATAAATAAGGGATGTATAGGAAAACGATGGTGACATAAAAACCACAACAAGTCTTCCATTATTAGTATGTTCTACAGATGAACTATGTTATAAAAAAGTAGGCCATAAACCAAATATTAATCATTTAATTAATATGGATGTAGTCTCATATTACTACAATACTTTTTATAGTGCATGTGCAGTTTTTATTTTATTATGAAAAAGCAATCAGATATTTAGTGTTCAAAGTAATTTGGCAAAAAACTGTATGCAGAATGAAAAAGGCATTGTGTAGGAGTAAGTTCCTTGTTGTTTGCAGCATTCAAGAAAGGAATTATCAGAAAATGCTGTCAAAAGACAAAGATCAATATGTGATGTAAAAATAAGCTGCTCAAATATCTGAGCATAGGAGATGTATCAATAAAAAATAGGAACATACAAAAAGATTTAAAAATAGAGTTTACTCTATAAATCATAGCGAAAAGATCGGTAAAACACTTACGAGACAAGTGAAATGAGTTTGGAAAGTAAGAATACAGACCAACAAAGATGGAAGAGTGGATGGATCTAGTGAAGTCTTTTATATTCCAGTATGATACCCTAAGCCAGCGTGGTCCAATTTTTTTTAACTGAAAGGCCAGAAAAAATTATCAAAGTCCTTAGGCCTGCTACCTCTTAAGTGATATGTATAAATAATCTATGGCCTACATACTGACTTATTGTTAGTGCGCTGTTTTGTTTTGAGGAGTACTTGTCGCTCCGCGAGACAACGTTAAAAAATTGTTACAAAATGTTACAAGAAAACGGAAATTCTAAGCATGAAACACTACGTTAATCTGAAAAAATGGATATTTTTGCGTAAGCTGGATAATGGTCCTCAGATAGCTACTTTGGCGACATTTTACAATGTGGGATGTGCAACAATTTATTACCAGCTAATGTATTACGCCGAAAGCGGTGTATTATTATGAAAGGATTTACAAGAAAACTTATTGTAGAGCAAATTATGGCTGGTTAACAAGATTCAAAAAAGGTCGAGTGGAGTTATTACGCATTTGGGACCGTTTCTTATTTTGTATACGTCCTGTAATCCGGCCTTTCCACTACTCCGACAAAGGCAAATTTTTATAGTGTCGGATTATCGAGCGTGTACTGTATGTGGACACTAAATCACATCGGATAGGAGTTTTCCTAACAGCACAATTATTGAATTAAGTGTGGTGATACAAGATGCTATCGTGTACTTGAAAATCTGATAAATAATTCGAAAATGCTTCGACTGCTATTATATGTGACAAATAACTGCAAACTACTTAGTAACGTTCCAAGGTACCACTTCGGCGTACTGGCTAATTGGTCATGTAGTAGTTTCGTAACCTAATGTACTTGGGTTGGTTTCAATGAAGAGCCGGCAAAGAGGACTCTACGGGATGTAAATTTTTATGAGATAGATAGTCTCGCCAGAAGCTAGGCCTCAATCCTGTTCAGCATTTACAACCATCTACGAGGTGAGGTCAACATTATTTCCGATAGCTGCTTTATTGTTATTAATTTGTTGTAATACACACAATCAGTTATATATATATATATATATATATATATATATATATATATACCTATACACCGCAAAATCTATATATTCTTCGTAGTAATAAACACATCTCTAGGCTCGAAAGATAAAATTTGTCAATTAGCGATACTGCAATATACAGTTAGTTGCTAAAAGCATATTGTGTATTAATGAGTCTTTTAATTGAAGATAAATTCGGTTTATAAAAGCAAACAATGTTTAAATTTAAAGATGTGAAGCTCTAACCTCGCCTTTTGCAACACTTAACAGTCATCATAATACATATTGAACATTTCTTGACAAAAGTTGAACAATAGTATTTCTAATCGCAATATTTACCTTAAAATAGTATAACTTATTTCAGCTCTAGCTTCAGCAAGAAACAACAGTTTCGATTAATACGATTTAAACCGTAAACATGAAATACGTATGTTAAGATAAGAAGCTATAGATGTAACTGTTTACATTGCAATCCGAATAAAGCATTTACATCTAGTAAGCAGCCTAGACAAAAGGAAAGCTAAAATGTTTTTTACTAATGATCCATGCAAATCGCTTTCAAGCTCAGATGTAACTGATAGCTTTTCGATGAATCTACTTACCTTATCCACAAGTGGAATTTGAATGGCCGATTTATCTCTAACTAAAAATATTCTTTTAACTTCATCATCGAAAGTGAATACCGGAAATGCATCGGTCGTTTTCATAAAACTACTAAAGGCCCTTTCCATAGCAAGGAATTTTGAACATACCAAACACGTATACTGCAGTGACATATAATAACTAACGTGCTGGTCGTGAGAATCGTCGTAGAAAAATGGAGGCGTTTTTGGAAATTGAAATGGACTAGATTCCAAATCCGTTGAACTTCTCGCCGAAAACTGTTCTACTGCTTCCGTTTCACGGTGCAAGAACGATTTATTTGATAGGTTAGTATCGATGTTTGGATAATACTTGGTGACACCTGATATAGTGAAACAACGTCGAACTGTAATACGCGGTTTATAGAATTTGTCCATGCTATTCACGATGATAGGCACAACTTCTCCTGGTGGTCGTTTAGAATAAGTTCTTTGGTAAATCGGTTTAAGAGATTTAGGAGGTACGATTACAGGAAATGTTAGATCAGATGGTTCATAAGAAACATGCGCTATGTCCATAATGCCAACACCATCAACTTTAAGCTTTTCTAGCTACAACACAGATATTAATAGTACAAAACAGAGAAGAGATTAACAGCATTGATTAACCAGTTGCTACATATTCTACATGCGATATATGGAGCTATAGTCAATAATTAGTTGTATATTTTAGGAACGCACTGTATAAGCATGTTTCCACACATAATGTTATCAAAATATCCATTTTAGATAACATAATTTTCTTCTAGTCTATACCTCATCCCTAAATTAGGAGTGGTTTGAATATCTCGCACGCCCAATCTATCAGCTTGATAATCATGAACCTAACCAATAAAATTATTTTCGTAGATTATTTTGCATTACAAAAAAGCACGATTTATTAAATTTGTGTCGAAATAAAAATTAAAGTGTATTAAATTTTTTTTTTTTTTTGAAAATTAGTAATATTATAGTAGGTCACTGTAACAGATATTCCCGCCAAATTTTTACTTTTTCGTTGATTAGTGTAAACCGGACAGACGCTGTCACTCCTAAGTTTGAGACAAAGTATATAAAATAACAGTTCGGTTTTACTGCTACTATCCTATGATTCACTTTCTTATCACATTAATAATAAATTTATTTTTATTGTTATCATATTAACCTTGCAACATGTTAAGAGTTTAGAAAAATAAAAATTAGTAGTATCTGTTACAACGCATTATTTATTTATTTATTTATATATATATATATATATATAAATAAATATATATATATAGTAGAATATGTACGTATTAAATAAAAGTATATGTTCAGTTGAGCGATCACGTCAAACAAACTCATTAATGTTATCAAGAATGTTTGTTAATGTCAAGCAGCAACTGACACAGAAAATATCGTATTTAGCCAAAGGTCAAATCGTTAGACCATGAGCTCATAAGCATCGTAATCGTACATACTAATTTGCCTGATTTACGTAAATACTCTTAACTTAACTTTTTTTCGCCAGGTATGTTTGTTAGAAATGTGTTCGTAATTTAGTATTCTTGGGCAAAAATCACTACATTTACCAAAAGGGGGATAATCATTTTAACAAAATTTAGACACAAAATGTACATATGCGACTTAACAATATCTACATATCTAGCTATTGGATTCATCACAAAATATATGAGAGAACAAAACAAGAATTATAAAATGCAAATCTAAAATGTACAACTTTTAAAATTCAATAAACTCCAGCTAATTAATGCTTTAAACGGAAAATCAACGAACACATACCCATGCAATTGATTGATATTTAGATTTCTTACCGTGGTAAGCCTCTCCAAAGCACTAAAGCGCTCCTCTTGTGCAGCCGCAGATTTCTCAAACGCTTCATGTTTCTTAATGAGATTTTCTACGTCGTCTATTGAATGACCCAACTCGGTACTCATCAGGTATGGTTCTTGTGCAATCAGCCAGGCTTCCGCGACAGCAGCATCTCTCGCAAACTGATATACCTCCAAAATAAGCTGCAGATTTTCCCAGCGTTCCTCCCATCGATTATGTAAAGCGTTCCTTTGATTGTTAAGCGCCATTAGCTTATCTCTAATTTCAGCTGAAGCATAGTGGTTTCTCGAAAGAAGCTCTTTTCCTAAGCTAATACAAACCGTAAAATTATCTTCGCGTGCGTCTATTTCAGCTTTCAAACTCTGATGATTATTCATTAACGTTTCAACTCCGCTGACATCACGCGGTTTTTCACCAGTGTTCATTTGTCTTATAACGTCGTCCATCCACTGCATCAATGTTCGTACCAAATTAAAGAACTTGAACAGATCTCCCGTATCTGCAAGTTTAAGCTTCCTCTGTTCGCACACTGTTTGCAACGCAGCCCAAGCATTTACTACTTCGCCTTCACGATTTGTAATCTCACGAGCCTTATCCCCCGCATACGCTGCCTGTAATTTTGCCGATTCTTCCTGAATTTGTTGAACTTGAGATTGTAATGTTTGTAGATCTTGTAAGAAGTTTTGGTGTTTCCTTTGAAGAGTCGATACTGAACCGGCATCCCTACCTAGTTCGTCGCTCATCGAAACTTGCTTTTCAAGTATACGTCCCAGCACATCTTTGCAATCGTGGAAGAATTTATGAAGTTCCCTCGAAGCTGCTAGCATTTGTGTGCGCGTTTCAATAAGTTCTAGCAAATCTTGCCAAGCTTCGTTGAGTTGATCTTTCCACTCTGCAACAGTTGCAGAATCGGAATGTCCAGCAGCAATCAATTGATCAGCGATATCATTAACAGATGTAACACGTTCTGTTCCAATCGATTCAGTATCTCGAGCAAACTCTTTAAAGCGTTCCCATAACAACGTAACGTGATCGTAATCTTGTCCTAATTCGTGGGACGAAGCAACGACCTCTCTATCAGCAATCCATTGTTCCAAATCACCAACTTCTCTATTCAGTAAGAACAACTGAAGTGCTTCGTCTAATTTCGCACGCCTTTCTCCGGCAAGATCTTTCAATCCAGCATATAACTTGTCTAACTGTGACTGTTTAACGGAGACTTGTTCAGCTAATGGATGTCCTTCAGCTGTTAATGTACGTACAGTTTCTCCCAAGGCACGAATTGTATCAGCGTATGCTTCGACTGCTGCCTCTTGACTATCATGCTTCTTCAATAAATTCCTAGCAGATGTCTCATCTTTTCCTCTATCTTCTACCATCATGTACAATTCCTGTTCGCTCATCCACGCTTCCGCCTCTCCGGCGTCAAATAAGTATTGCTGAGCACGTTCGTTTCTCAGTAAATTTTCCTTACGATTCTCAATTGTGTCTTTTTAATTCTTGCCAATTCCCCAATAATTCTGTAATGAGGTTACTAAATTCAGGGGCAGCTTCATGACCTTCGTCAACCAGTTTCTGGCCATTATTGCAAACAGTACGGATTCGCGGTTCGTGATTATCGATTTCGGTTTTGAGCGACTGATTTTTCTTTATGAGCATATGAACGTGGAATAATCCCGACCCATATTCGGTAGAAGTAGCCAACGGCATCTTTTCCGCAATCCATAACAACTCATCCTCAACGTCCCTTCTGAATTGGAATGCTTCTTTTTTCTTCTCCAACTGTCTTTGCCTGACGACTAAAGGCTGCTTCAACTGTTCAAATCTCTGCTCGACCTTTGTCTTCTTGTATTTAATATCATCCATATCTTTATCAGGCACTTTTCTCTCAAGATGTTGAGTCTGAGATTCTAACTGATCAACTTGGCGAGCCTTAACTGCCATTTGGGTTTCAATCATTTGTTGTTTTTGCATTAAGATGTTTACAGAAGCAAGATCCTGACCAGTGTCTTCGTTTTCGATTTGTTTTTCGAGTTCGTTTATCCAGCCATCGATATCATCGCAAGTTTGATGAATTAAAACTTCGCGGTTAGCATCAAAAAGTCGTTCGCCTTTGTCTTTCGTCGTTTGTTCGAGGATTTCGAATTGGTCATCAAGTTCTCTCAATTTGGGCTGAATAATTTGAGCATATTCCGGCTTATTTCTAGCAAGATCTTCTCCAGCTTGCTGCAAATTAGTAAGGCGTTCCTTGTTTGAACCGATTTCTGCTTCGAAAGCTTGATGCCTAGTCCATTTTGAGTGAACAGTTTTAGCTGATCGATAGGTCTCGTCTTGTGCGGTAATGTGTTTCTCTTGTATCCACTCTGATAGCTCATCACAGTCACGCAAGAACTGTTGTAGCTCAAGAAGATCCCGCAATTTATCTGATAAAGCTTGCGCTCTTTCACGGTTATTTTGTCTTCTTTCGTCGATGGCATCAGCTCTCTTAGCGATCTTGTCTGAAGCAAAGTGACCTTCATCACATAATCTTCGACTGAATTGCACCACAGCATTAATTTTATCGTCATTCGCGTCCATTGTTGTCAAGAACGCTTCGTGTTTCTTCAGCAAGTTTTCTGCTTGCTCTAAAGTACTTGGACTTTCATCTTTATTAAGAGCATGATCTTGCTGGCTCAATATTACTTCTGCTTGCCTTGCATCTCTGTTCAATAGTTGTAAACTTAACGATTGTGACAATAATTGTTGTCGGTTTTCCCACATTTGTTTCAATTCAGCCCAACCGTCTTTCAACGCCTTTAATCTTTCTCTTAAGAACATATACTGAGGATCATCTTGAGTGCCTGGCTCTGCTGTAATCCGTTCACCATATTCCATCATCTTCGTGTAATCGTCAGTGTAATTATCAATTTCATCTTTAATGCTTTGATGCTGTGATAATAATTTCTCGGCTTCGGCTAATGATCCAGGCGTATCTTCCGAAGCTACATCTGTTTGTGTGCGGGTCAACCAAGCTTGGAAGTGATCCAAGTCTCTTAAAAATCTGTGTAAATCACCAGCTTCCTCTAATTTAGCATCTCGTTCTTTCAGCATTTGCGTTAACTGTTCCCAAATAATCTGAATTTGCACAATGCGTTCCCTTATAACTGCGGCTTCGTCGGGATGCTCCTTTTCCATATCCTGTGCTTCTTTTTCCAATGCGGTAAGTTTAGCCTGAATGGCAGCCAAATCACGTTCCATGCCAGATAAACGTCTTTGTAGTGTCATAATACCTGTTAGATCCATTTCCAAACTGTCTGTGCTTTGCAGGATACGTTTCTTATCCTCAATCCAAGTAACTGTTTCGCGACATTCAATATGGAACGTTTGAAGTCCATGAGCTTGATTAAGTTCATCTTTCTTCGATTCTGCTTTATCTCTAAGTTCGGCCCACTTTTGATTAAGTTGGTTTTGCCTGGCGGTAATTTGTTCTGAATCTGGATGTTCAACGTGAAGAAGTTGCCGAGCTAGTTGATTTACAACAGCGACCCTTGAAGCGTTCGCGTTCATTTCCTTTTCAAAACCGTCATATCTATGTTTCATTATCTCAACATCTTCTATATCTCTAGCAGGAGTCATCGTCTGTAACATGCGATCTTTCTCTCCGATCCATTGTTCGACACCGTCACTTTCGGATAATAATTTATATAACGACAACGCATCCAACAACCTTTGTTTTCTTAATTTTGCAAGTTCCAATAACTCTTTATATCTGCTGTCAATGGATGTTAATCTCTGTTGAACTTCCGGAGCATTAGCAAGTTCAGGACCCAATTGTTCGGCTTGTTGGCGAAGTGCTTCAATGGTAGAAGAATAATTCTTCAATTCATCTGTAACATCGCGGTGCTTCTTAAGCAATGATTGAGCATTGGCTTCGTCGCGTCCAACATCCTCGCTTGATACTAATCTTAAGGTATCTAGCATCCATATGTCCACATCATCGGCGTCTGCGAAGAGTTGATGGTAATCTACGGCTTCTTCTAAACGCTTGCGACGATATGCCGCTAAGTCTAGAAGATGGCGCCATGCATCGCCCGCTTCTACTAGCCTCTGTTGAATTTTATCAGCTCCAAAGTGTCCCGCATTAACCAGTTCTTCTCCAACGTTAATAACAGCTTGAAGTTGTGGTTCGTGCGCTGCGATCTCATTTTCTAACGCTTTATGCTTCGCTAATAATAAATGAACTGTTGTAAGATCATGGCCAATGTCTGCTGTTGATACAATTTGTCCCTTTTCTTTAATCCAATTATCTTCATCTGCCATATCCCAATAGAATTGCCACAGTTTTCTCGATTCCTCCAGTCGTAGTCGCCTTTCAACTGCCAAACGAACCAATTCGGCATAAGCATCTTCCAGCTGTTGTACACGTTCGAGAACGAGGGATGGATCGCATGGTTTATAACCTTCGGTAGTTTCAAGATCCAAGAAACGTTGTGATGCTAAAGCTACGGCTTTTACGCGTTCACCCAATATATTAATATCAGCTTCTAGCAAATTGTGTTTTTGGAGTAAATCTTCTACTCCCATAAGATGCTTTCCATGATCGTCGGTGAGAAGACGAGCTTTAAGATCTTCCATCGAGTCCAAAATATGTAACATTTCTTGGAAGGTCTGTTGCAACTGTAAACTGAGTTCAAGTCTCATTCTGCGTGCTCTCAAAAGCTCTAATAGATAATTCCATAGTCTCAATACGTTGTCTTTACGCTGTCCGATGCGTTCCATATCGTGATAATTCTCGGCAGATAATTCTGAAGCAACTGCAACAACTGCTTGCACTCGCTCCTCGTACGCCAAGATATCTGTTTCTATGGCTTCATGTTTCTTAGCAGCAGCTTCAACCGCAGCTAAGTCATGACCGAAGTTGTCTTGGGACACCAATCGCTGATTTTCGCTTAACCACGTTTCACGCATGCTCGCTTTACGATTGAATCTAGCTGCTAACTGTTCTAGCTTCTCTTGTCTTATCAATTCCTCTCTCAACGCTAATTCTCTTTCGTGTTCAGCTTTTTCCAAACGTTCCCAAGCTTTATTAATGTCAGCAATCATTTTTCCTTCTTTCGGAGTGTACACACGTTGGTTATTTGCACGCATCTTAGATTGTAATGTAAAAAGTAATATTTCAAGGTTACCCTTTTCGACAAATTTTGGTGGTTTCTCTACAGTTCTGTACGTATTGAATTGCGATAGTTGTTGCTGTACACCTTGTAAACTATTGGCGAATTGGCGATCACCAAGAGCTTTAATAGTGCCCTCAATCCAAGCGAGTAAGTCACTAGTTAATGATTCGTATTCTCTTATCATTCTTTCGTTGTCCATTGCAATGCCCACTACTTTTCCGATACGTTTTCCTTGTACTGTATCTTGTTTCATCTTACTGAAATGGTGATAATACGTGACAACGTAGGTGATTATAGATTTCTCGTCTGGTTGCTCAACGCACACATCTTCCGCGTCTAGTAGTTTCGTCAGACCCAGTTTATCTTCAGCGATATTAAAAGCATTATTCAGGTTATATGTAGGATTTGCTTTCGTAAGTTTTTCATACTGTATTAAATCAGGTCTGTGTTTGTGAATGATAGCGTTAAATGCAAGGCCGTCGCGCCACGATGTGGTAAAATTTCGAATATTTACGTTTTGATAGCCTGCTGTTTTCATTTGACACCATAACAGCAGCGCATCCTTAGCAGATTTCGTCTCCTTATTGTCTGTTTCTTCGATTGTGATGTCTTGAATTTGGAAGCGCAATATGATGGTCCAAATGAGACCAAGAGAAAGCCGTGGATTACCGTCTACGATATCGTGTGAGCCCATATTTTCTAGGTGAACCCGCTGTTCACGTAAAAATTGTAGGGCCTTATCTACGTTTTCTAGGCAGTGTATACGCATTTTTCCCTTTGTAGGTCGGGGCAGTCGTTCGCCAGAAAGCACTTCCAGAAGCTTGATCAACTGTTTTCCATCTCGTAGGTCCAAGTAGAGATCAGATATGCGTGAATTTACGCGCACCAAGTGCGAATTAACCCATTTCTGGAAGGTTTTCTTCTGTACCGATTCTCGCTCGTCAGCAAGAGCTTTTATTCGAGAACGTTCAAAAAGTCGTGAAGAGGAATTTCCACCATCATATTCGTACTCTTCGACGATTTCTTGTTGCAAGGTGGGGTCCCATCTGTTTATACTTATGTCGGTCGTCATTTTGTGAGCTTATAGGCCAAAATGGCCCTCTGTAACAAAAGTAATCATTCTTTGGTTTATTAAGAGTAAAAGTGAAAATATATATACGTACATATATCTAGTTATAGAATACGTGACTTCAGATTAATAAAAATCAAAGTCCAATTAGACATTCTCAGTTTTTTATTGAATGACATACAAAACAATACTATGGATAAAAGTATTAGGTATTAAGCAGTTGGTATAGATTGACCGATAAGATGACAAAGTAATCTAAAATCGTTAATCCGATGATCAATTCTGGTGGGAATATATTGCCTTAGATTTAAATTCCAAATAGAGTGCTAAAAAAAGCAAGCCAACAATATTGTTTTTATTTAGAAAGTACAATAATTGCTGGGTAAGAACTATTGTTGCTCTATCAGTTCAATTAATTCCAGTTGATCGGTCTGCAAAGATGATATGCCTAAAGGCATCGTTTATACGGCTCAATTTTATTGATCAATCAAATTGAACCAACAATACAGAAAAAGAATTGAACTGTGTAAAATGTAATTCAACAAAATTTATTCGACTTTCAATTATCAATTTCGTTCAATTGCAATTTAGACGGTTCAATTTCCGTTCAATAGTCTTGATTCAATTTGGTTGATCAACCAAATTGATACATGCAAATGTGTTTTAACGTAACTATTTCTTATCGGAAGTTTAATTACATAAATAATACAATGTGGTTTCTAGTAGAAAATAAATTAAGAGTTTGAAAATTCGATTTAGTTGAAAATCCAACATTTTGAAATACTTGTATGTATTTACGAATTTAAAATTTAAATGAGGTTTTAAATCCAATTGTTTTTGTTTTGGTTTCCTTTTTCCCATGTTCTACAACGCTCCAAAGAACCAAAAATAAGTACGAATAATTATGCAGCCTTCCTGCCGTAGTTTGACGTGCTATACTGTTAACTATTTGCAACAAGGGAAAATATAATCTATTGTTACTATCTCTATGAGGTTGAGTATATATTAACTATTTCGAAAAGAAAATTGGATGGTGATATAATTATTCAAGAATTAATTTATTTATGCAATCCTAGGGTATACGTTAGACCTGGCAGAGTAATTTCTCTTACATTTAGAGTAACTTTCTGTGGATGATATCAAAAGTAATTAATTGTAGTGTCAACTAAACACTGAAACAAATACCAAGGCGAAAAGGACAGGAACGCCCTATGCTTCTAAGAAGAGATAATCGTATATTCAATATTACTAATACCACAAAAGTGTTATATTAAATTATATTCAGCAAAAAAAAATGGAAAACAAAATTAACTTCGAGGTGTGCTAAACAATGTAACTTCATATTATTTTATATTGCTATTTATATACTGCAGTATCAGAATTTTGATTATAGCAAATATTAAGATTACGCAACGAGAATATTTACATTGGATTCGTGCAATTACTTCCACTTTATCTTATCATAGATAAATAAACGACATTATATATTACTAAACCTTTTAGCGGCGTTTAGCCAATTATATAATCAATTTAAAATACTCTTGTTAATCAGGGATAAATATTACCTGGAAGAAGATAGCAATTTTAATACTCGTGAATGATTAATTCTGCATGATATAAGAATATGTAATACGAATTTTTTGTAATTGCCTTGGAACTATAGTGGAACTGAGGGGCAATTAGCCGACTAATTTAACAATTATATTAAATATAATTACTTCTAAGGCAAAATATAGTGCAATAATATATTATAGTAGAATATGTATTACAGTATGAATAAGTATCTACCTAATAAAATCTGGCTGAAATATTTACAAAATATTATAAATCCCAAGTTTTCCCATTTTGAAAAAATTGGTACCAAGAAGCATTAACCAAAAGGTTAACTAAATCAGCTAAATAATACTCTTAGCACACTTTTACCAAATAGACATTTCAATAGCTAAACTGATGCATTCAATGCAAAACCATGAAAAATTAAGTGTCACCGTATGTGGTTAACACTGAGAACCACGCAGTGTTGTCAAACTGATAATACTTGAGTCAAACATTTCACAACTCTTCTTTCTCACTTAGCACGTTTCGATTTATTTTGGTCATATTCGTGGTGTCGGAAAAAATAGTGCCTTAAATCTTCACTCGAGACTAATGCATGCAAATCATTAATTTGGATTAGCAAAACACTTTCTATCAAATTTTTTTTTACAATCCTTCTTTCCAATTGATTTTTATAAGATTTTATGAGAAATTTTCAGGTTTTGCAAATACGATATCCAATGAAAATTTTACACAGTTCCTTTTTTTTTTTTTTAATATTTTTTATGGAAATCTACGGGTAAGTAGACTACCACTTCTTTTTCTAAATTGTCACCCCATCCTTTTCCTAACTAGTTTCTTAGTTCCCAGACTAGCCTAACGTAATTGTTTTACATTCTATAATCTACCAGCTCGAGCGAATGTGCTGGT
The DNA here is from genome assembly GCA_038088585.1 of Chrysina gloriosa. Taxonomy (NCBI): domain Eukaryota; kingdom Metazoa; phylum Arthropoda; class Insecta; order Coleoptera; family Scarabaeidae; genus Chrysina; species Chrysina gloriosa. The sequence goes on from CM076090.1 coordinate 25,759,898, forward strand.
TAAATCACCGACTAGTGTCATGTGTAGTGTGTGCAATCGTATCAGTTCTAACAATAAGTGTCATATATTTTTTATGCATTGCCTCATGTAATAACTATATATTCGTTATGAATTTACATTGTTTACACTATTTACACTGTTTCTTCTGCTTCTCACCACTCAGAATCTTATTGTAGTTAAATTTAATCTTTAACTTTTGATTTAGCTAATGTGGTTCGTTGTGGTTTTGAAATTATCCTACAGTTGGTTATGAACTGTTGGATAATAAACATTATTACTATTGCTAGTTATATTTAAGGGAAATTTCAAAAGATGATTATCAATTTAGTAGATGTGATAACAAACTTACGTTATCTCGGACGTTTTACAGTAATAGTAGTTTATATAAAAAGTTGCCAGAATCTTTTTCGATTTTCCTTTCGTGGGGAATGTCATGAAGTAGTCCCAAAATGATGCGTAATCAGAAATTGAAATGGTATTGAATATGGACACAAAACTTGAATTAGCTTGAATGCGTCTTAAATTATATTTTTAATCAAAATTTAACACGAAAACTAGGAATATCTGCGGTTTAGGATGAACTCAAATAGAATGATAAAAGTGCTTGCCTTTATAAAGAATGGGGCACATTAGAAATTGGTGTAAGTATTTATTAAAATAAAGTATAAGTGTAGTGTAAGTGTAAGTATTTATTAAAATAAATACTTACACCAATTTCTAATGTGCCCCATTCTTTATAAAGGCAAGCACTAAAGACGACAACGTATATGGTACAAATAAAGATTTGACTTTAAAATAAACTTTTTGCGCATCATTAACTACACTACCTATAGCAAATATTTAGTATAGCACAGACCTGAATTGGATAACTTTCTAAAATTTAACACTGCAGTTTGCCGAGATGAAAGATGTAGGTCAAATTCGTATATGTAAGCTGTATTTATTTTGGATATACAGATATAATACGAATATTTTTGTTAGGTATCACGCGACTTTTAAATAAATTCAATATTTATTTGTTCATTCATACGGCAAACTAATCGTCGGGTATCACATTTGCATATATGTACATTTTTCAATAATATAAAGGGTTTTTAACATAAATACAACGTTGAAAAAATTTATCTTCGGCGATAAAATTATTAAATTGAAATCTGCAGTTGTTAACATTGTAGTATACCTTTTACAATACCTCACCTTTATGGTATCAGCAAATATTTATTGATTAAATATAGCAATGTGTACATTTAACAAAAGACCAGTAACACATAGATATAATAAATCTAAAATTAAGCGAGAAATAAACGCGAATAGAATTGGAAATTTGATCATGAATTAGGTGTCTGTTAAATTAATTATATCTTTATCTAACAATTTCGCATTCACGCTGATAAATTCTTATATATTTTTGCAAAATATTCTACCAGTGCTCTATATCAAAGAAAATTATGGAATGCCATGCCATGTTTAGACAAAATATTTAGAATATTTTTTCTAATTAGGATTTGCAATATTATTACAATTATGAAAATGAAACATTGAATTGCGATGTGAATTTGAAATATTGATCAAATTTTAATTAATACGGTGAGGCTTACAAAATTATCACTCACTCTTTCACATTTTTTTCGGATAAATCACAAAACTCAGTATACACCTAGGATTCATCTGACAAAACTGTTTTGTCGTCTAAATGTGCTATGCGGCACTTGTTGGAAGAACAGACGGCGCCTGAACGACTGGGTTCCAGCAATCGATCGTCAAATTCACGACCTCACCAATAGAGCAAGTGGGTCAAGCCGGGGTTCCAACCCGACGGATTCCTAATTCCTAGTGCAAATTTCTTAATCGGCAAAATTTGGAATTGGTAACGCGACTCTGAATAAGACTTACAAATTTACTCATCTACCCATCTTTAAATTAATTCTCATTCATTAAACGCATCGAGAACGAAAATTACGCCCCCGTTGAATTTTCAAACCGGACACTATGACCCCATAAACCCGACTGCGAATAACCGCACGTCTTGGATGACCGTTAATCGTATTAAATTTAAGAAGTGACTAACAACAATAAGTGCATCGCTACAAACAAACCCGATCAATAAAAGAGCGCACGAAATGCAGGGAAGATATGAAAAGTTACCACCGTAAACGTGGAACGATCTCGGCATCATGTTCTAGATGTTGAATGAGAGTGACATTTTTTTAATTGACCATTTACTCAACCCGAAGGACAAATGTACGCATCACATTTATTTATAGAACGTTACACATACTACATGCATTATACACAAGTTATCATTTATCGTAAGTAATGAAATGGACAGTGGAAGCTGTTCATTAAACTGGTGCTGACACAATATCGTACATCATATCTGAGAATATATCCGAAGCGTCCCCAATAACCAAATTATATCTTCCAGTATTGGAACTTACAAAAAGAGCTATAGTATAGCTATCTTAAAAAAATTTTTAAAACCACACATTTTCACACTCTTAGTAGTTAATATAATAAACGGATTTGAGGAAGAATTACGAGTTCACTGACATTAACGTATAGGGCATAGCCCTATTAACCCGTTATCTAAAATGTAGATATATTTCTCAATTTGGTTACATACAATCTATTCCCACCGAATTGATGCATAAAACAACCGCTAAATACCGGATATCTGATAGTGTACAATAATAATTTACCGCTTAAAGCGATAAAATTTGGGTTACACCTATCAAAGTCGGCCATGTTTAAAGGTTATATTTATTTCTAATTTTCTCAAAATTCATCTGATACATCTTGTACTTTATTTACTAACCTGTATAGGTTTCACTAAACTACTCCAGGGATATAATTACGACACTATTTCACTAATAATCCACACAAAAATCACTGACTTTGTAGAAAAAGATTCACTTGCCATCGCCCTCCATGACCGATAAAATAGTACTACACGCAAGCGCATGAACAAAAGTAAATTGTCGGTTGAACACACCCAAATGCTTGGCTTTATTTTTATATTCGTTTCCATTTGTTTATAGTTTATAATTCCAATAATTATTCATGCTTAACGCACAATAAATACGTCATTCGAATATCATTGATGGTATTCTTCTCGGAATTCGAGACAATTGGATAAATTATTAAATGTTATGAGAATTTGCAGTTTATGTACACATTACGTAATGTGCCGGGTACAAAAATGTTGATAATGCTATCTAAAGCCAAAATTAATTAAACAAGAAACCCAAAAAGTTGTTATGTGTAAAGAAATCTTGTGAAATTCTAACTATCTGTTGTGCAAATGATAGAAGAAGCAAAAACTAAAAGAAAATTAAACGTGAAATTATCAAAAACGAAATATGGAGCGGGATCTTTAAGATTTCTTTGGAAAGATTTGGTGACCTTCGCCCATATTATTATAGGTATGTTCAGGTGGCATCTTTGAACATACGTAGATATAGTTAAGGTTGATAGCAAAAGATAGATATAGGTACCGCTATATTTTTATAGGTATTTGTCAAACATCGGCATTAAAATTTTGGTCTCGACACCAACAATAAATTTCGCTACGGCATCTCTAATACGACGATAGGGAGTAACGGGTCCACCGAAAGCGTACTTTGTGGGTTTTTATGGCAACTAGTGGTGCAAATACTGCTAATAAAATGAAGAATGTTACAATCTTAAAAAGGAATTTAAAAGATTTTGCCTTAATACCAAGAAGAAATATTAGGTAATAAAATAACATGCTGTACGCTCAATTTTGTAGAAGCATAAAGTACCGTTGTTTTAAATATTTCTTCTCCATATGAATTGGATTATTATTCGTATTTCATATTGCCGAATTTTCTGGGAAATAATGTATGTTTAGCTAAATAACATGAACCTATAGCTTTAACTTTAGTCAACTTTAGTTTACTTAGTTAACCTTCCTATACTCACGTCAAAATGAAAGACGTATACCATACTATATAAGTCGGTCTCACAGACCATATGCGTGAGTATAGGAAGGTTAAAGCCATAGTAACTTTATTACAGTAAGTATATGTGCGATACCATCAACAATTCCCGTATACCACGTGACTATCAAACTAGGCAACCCAAATAACAGCAGTTGGCAGTAACCAGTAGTACTAACGTTTAGGCATTCAACTGGCTGCATGTGCAATCACAATAACCAATTATATGTGATTGCCAAATAGGTGAACATCAGGAAATGTATTAGATGTGGTGCATATTAAATATTGCTAGACATGACGACATGATGTGATGCGGACATAACCTATAAGTACCTAAAAGTAGAAAATGGATTTATATGGTATTGCGACATGACTGGTATGTTATAATTAGCAAATTTTTTACACTATTGTTTATTACGTATCTTCAATTTACTTTAGGCAATAACAAATTATGGCAGACAGAAGAAATTATAAACAATCATACTATAGGCCAAAACCGCTACCGTTTTCGGATTTGCGTGAATTATTGAACTTAAAACGGGAGCAAAGAGAACACCCTTCTTCACTTCTAAGAGATCCTTTACGTGGCGATGAACCATCAATATCACAACAACCAGTATTACTATTATTATTATTTAATAACTTAATTGTAAAAAATAATTATTTTAGTATAATTCCACGCCCAAGAATATTCCTCGTGGTAGAGGTTCATATAGAAGACGGGGTGGTGGTACACGGTTTGTGCAAAGAGATTCAGATAACAGGCAAACAGTCAAATCATCAGAGCCCAATATAAAAGTTGAATTTTCCACAGAAACAGGACATAGAAAATGTATCATAGATTCAATAGAAAAGGTTCAGATTTCTACAGGCTCTGGTGATCCAAAATACACATCCAGAGATGAGAGATTCCCTGCAAATACTAGTCAAGCTAGGAATGAAACTTATCATGATCGAGGAAGTTTTAGAGGTCAAAGAAGAGGTCGAGGTAGGTATAGAGCACAATATTTTTATCGTGGACAAAATCAAAGAGCCTACCCTAAGAACCAATCTAATCCAAAGAATAATATGCCTATTAATACACAAGCTGTATTAGAAGATGAAAACTGGGATAATGATGGAGTTCAGTCAGGTCTAGATGTAAATGTTGATAATAAAGACCAAGAAAATAATGCAAAACTAGAACAAAATGCACTCCAACCAGATGTGGATGAAGAAGAAGATAAGAAGGAAGATGTGAAGGGTGAAGAAAATAAGGAGTACGATGTGGTAGGTGAAGGAAATAGGGAGACCATGTGGAAGGTGACGATGATAGGGAGGATGAGTTGGAAGGTGAAGAAAATAGGGAGAATGATGTGGAAGGTGAAGATTATATTCTTACATGTGAAGGAAAATGGGGTACTGAGGGTACAGATGTAGGGTCAATACCAAATAATTATTGTGACACAGGTGGTATTGAAAATATAAATATTAATCAAACACAAGGAAATGGAAAAAAAGCTGATAAAACTAATGAAGAACTGAAGGAAGAAATAAAAGAAGATAAAGTTGCAAGCAAATATAATACCAATCTTCTAAAATGTGAAGAAAATTATGGAGCAGATGGAAGACTGAAAGATGATGGCTGTGATGAAGGTAAAATAAAACTGAATGGGAAAGAAAATATCACTGGAGATAATGGTAAGGAACTAATTGATATAAAACATTATGATGATGTCAATAAAGACATTAGTAATAAGATAGATGATAGTAAACAAAAAGAGAAAGCTGCTGTATGCAATAGTCAAACTAAAGAAACAAAAGATAATGCTAAAGTGGTAACAACTGGAAAAAGATAACTACTCCGTCAGATTCAAATGATACTTCCAATAATCCTGCAGCAAGGTCCAAAAATGATACTCCGTGTGATGACCCAAATGCTATAAGCACACATATTGATCAAGAAATTGATCAGAAGGAATAGTCAGCGAAATATATGTAACTATTATATACCTCAATCAAAATGCAGTGGTGTGAGTAGAGATTACAATATCTAGAAAAAGAGTTGGAGCAAAGGAATTTCATTTATAACTTGTGCCTATTGAGATGTACAATTCAAGAAAAACTATCTTGTATGTTAAAAAGCTTTTGGATATTGTACCAATTATGTTAAATTTTAAATTTGTACATCCTAATAATTTTCACCTTTAGATGAAATTTGATTTTCTCAACTCCATTTTTTCTTGGTGTAACATTTTCTATTCACAGGAATGTAATTTGATGAAAGGTTTTAGTCTTTTTGTTTGTGCTTTTCAGCTTATTTCGATCTAAATTATATACTTTAACCAATTTTTAATATTTTAATAGTGCAATAAACCGGAAAAATCAGATATATATGTATAGTGTACCCCAAATTGACATCACCATAGGTATGATTGCACAAACATTTTTGAATTTCATTTTAATGTTTTGGGATGCCCCCTGCTTGGTCTGAAAAGAATTTCAAGCACATTTTTACTTTGTAAAAGTCAAGGTCGTCATGATAATTTAGAAAAAACATTTTCCGTTGAAGTAAAGTGCCATTTATATCAATAATACGGCAATATATTATTGAGAAACGTTGTTCAGAATCTTATATTATATTTACATTATAAAAAGAAAGAAAAATAAGTATTTTGTATAAGTTGTAAAAAAATTAATGTAAGTTTCTAATAATTTTATTCAAAAAAGAAAATACGTAACAATGACTCAATTTAAATTGTTTTTCTGTAATTACAATACAAGAACAAAAAAGGACGGATTTAATCAAAGTGATCCGATATTTGTGAAATTTTGCATAGAATCATAATTTCATATTCTGAACAACTTTTCCGATGACATTTTGCCGTATTATTGACCGAAATGGTACTTTACTTTAACAGAAAATGCTTTTTTCCTCAATTGTCGTGACGGCCTTGATTTTTCAAAAGTACAAATCTGCTGTAAATTCTTTTCAGCCGAAGCAGGGCAGCATCCCAAAACATTAAAACAAAATTCAAATTTTTTGGTTAATTATACCTATACTGAAGTCAATCCCGGGACAACTGTATATAGATATTTCTATTAAGTGCACTGTACAGGTAAGCTGTGATTTTTAATAATCCGTTATTTATACAGTAATTTTTAATACTAAATTATTGCTTAGCACTGATTATTTACATTGTATAAGGTGATACTAACTTATTGTGTCATTTATTTTTAATATAAATGTTATTTGCTGTTGTGTAAGGTATTCCAAGACAACAGTAAAAGATATGTATCTATTTGTTGGGATAATAGATTGGTCAAAAAATAACATTTTTTGGACTCTTAAGTGAATCAATTGTCAATAGGAAATTTTATGGTACCTGCATATTAATAGATATAAGGAAGCAGAACGGCATACTTAAATAAAATATAAGCTGAAAATGTGTACATCTATGATACATTTGTATATAATATCCGCTTATCAATTTTCATTAAATTTAACTTGTTGCACAATTTCCTTTGATCTTCTTTTGTCTTGTCTTCTCTGCTTTGTCCTTCCTGCCATATTACACCCTTATATTTTTCTCAGCATTCTAGTGGGATTCTTATCACACGACTTAACCATCTCAACATACGTCTCATTTCTACTCTCAATCTATTTTTTCCTTTCTTCCGGGACGTACCATTTGCGTACTTTCCGCATATATCTTGCAACTCTCAGGCAAACTCTTATCCTTACCATACCGATTTTAGCAACTTTAAATACGTATATCGACAACGACCCTTGTTTTCTTAGTTTTTCCTACTGATGACAAGTACAGTCAAAATACTTATTTAGAGCCTCCAAAATTGCATTCCTATTCGTATTACTGGCGACGTGAAACACTAGTTACTGCTGTATCCTTAAACTATTCTTTTTGTATATCCATACATTTACTTAAACGGCATTATCATTTTTGGGAACAGGGCCGCAATTCATTTTCTGGAATATGGTTGAACAGCAATCTTACCATCTACTTACTGCGCGTTCCTATATTTAACACGCTGCACTAGGTTAAACATGTTTGGGTACGAATGTTACTGTTATTTCGATACAATTAGATCACGGATTATATAATCTGTGAATTTTGGCCCAACTTGCGCAAATCAATATTACAGTCATCTTAAAAACGTTAGTTATGGTGCAAATGACGAATAACAACTGATATACACTGAGACTTCTACTAAGTGACCACTGCCGGTTCTCCCAAAAGTAGTCTTTTATTGGAGTGGTCGCCTTGCAGAATGTATAACTACCTCCCACTTTTTAACTTAACATTTAATAAGTACATATGTATATGAAACAGCAATACATTTATTTAGAGATGCTGTAGGTACATAATAAAACGAAATAATCTCTATGTAAATTTAGTATGTATGTATAATATACATATCATTTGAATAAATTCTCAATACATACATCTTATTCAAAATAGTCATTGATGTTTGAACCCCCTTTCTTACTTGCCTGGACAAAATCTCTTTCAAATAATGGTTCAACATTGGACAAGAAGTTATTTAAACGATTATTTCCCAGTTCCCTAGAAAGTCTTTTTAGTGAGGTTATGGCATTTAAACAATCTGAAATTGGCATCATTACCTCGGCTTCTTCATCCCCAACAGGATTTTGACTCTCTCCATTGGTATTGAGACTTTTGTAGAAAAGTTCTTCCCCCAATTTTCAGAACCATCATCACACGCATGTTCCCCTTCGTTATAATCAAAATCAATTAAGATATCAGCTCGTTCTGCGACTTTTCTAATATTTCTTCAGATGTCTTCCTGATTATCTTCCGCATTATTGTCAACCCCAGTTCCAATTCCACAAACATTTTAAAAGTGTTACTGGTTCTACACCAGCTCATGCTTCATTTAACCATTTTAAGAAATCACACAAGTCAATTTTCTTTTGTAGTTCGTGAACCTCGGTTGCCTCGTTCATTCTTGCAGCAAGTGCAGGTAAAATCCACCGACGATATAGAAGTTTGAAATTTTGGATAATTTGGGTCCAGTGGTTGCAGTTGGCTTCAAGTATTTCCGGGGAGAAACTCTATTTTCACATTTCTTAATTTTAAATTACTTGCATGGCAAGGCGCATTATCTAATAAAAACAGAAGATTTGTTTTTTCTGTTCTCTTCCTCTCATGGAATTCTTTTATCCATTTAGTAAAAATGTCCCTTGTCATCCATTTTTTTATTTGCAAACCAGTACACTCCCTTTGTAGACATAAGAAGATTCTTGAAACAGCTCGGTTTTAACGATCTGTTGATGACAAGCGGGATTTCCTTTACACCAATAGAGTTTGTACATACACTGTATGTACATTGCAATTTGGTTTTAGTTTATTTTTTTTTACCACTGACACATTCATTATATTTTTGAGTAAATGTTCTACCGGAATTGCACGAAAGAAAAGAGCCGTTCTATCAGCGTTTTAAATATCTCGGAGTTCATAATTTTCTGTAACATCAGGTAGTCATGCGATCCAGTCAGTTATGTAACCGTCATTCCAAGTCGCTATTTCACCACAATTGGCACGAAAAACAATATTATTCCTAGTGCAAAAAATGGGTAACCAACCATTACTTCTCCTGCATTTTTCAAGTTGGAAATTTGTTGCATAAAACCGGGCTTTTCTTGTATAATTGGGCAACTGATAGGTAAACCGCGTGAATAAGCACCCTAATACCATGCTAAAGTCACATCATTCACTTTGTAAGTTTGACACGGATCACGTTTTAAATTTTTTATTAGCATTTTGATGCCACTTTAATTTGAGCTCGTTCTGATTCCTTGAATTTGGGTTTTGACCCATTTATACCGCCGAGCTAGTGCTGTTTGAGACATACCTCTATCTCTCTCTTTTATAACATTTATTCTTTCCTTAAGAGTTAGCACTTCGTGCTTTGTACACCGATCCGGTAACGTTTTATCTATTGTGTATGAGTCCTTCTGTAGTCTACCAAAGATAAGAGTAAACTAAAAGATACATACATATACGAATGAATGGTTTGTCGTTTGTTTTTTCCCCTATTTAAGTGCAGCTGTAGTGCGCATCTATAGAAATACTGTTATTTCAGGGTAGTCCCGTAATAAACGGGCGAGCGATGGTTTGATTGTGGTCTCGATCGCGTATTAGAATGGTCGTTTTGTAGGAGCTGATAAATACAGAAAATTGTAATGTTTCCTAGAAACTAGGTCGTTTACTGGACTGGTGGTGTTCTAAAGGTGGTCGCTTCTAGAAGTTTGATTGTATCATAAATGTCTAATGTTTTCAAATTGTGCTGTACCTACATGAGTAACTCCTCTCTTATCTCTCAAACTTTCGCATTTTTCTATGCTCTTACACGCTCATTCAACGAAAATGCGTTTCTGCGTCAGTGCCTTAGCAAAATTTATCGACTCTACCTCTATCGCACGGCTATTCCAGGAATTAAATTGTCGCACATTGTGTCTGATAAGCCTTAATATCGATAACTGCTGATTTTAGTTTATTGTTTATTACAAAAATATCTCTAAGCTTCTATTTTCAACTCCACTCTCAAAAAAAACTATCTGCCCAATTATTGGATTCTCTTCTTGCGTTGTTTCGGGTATTGGTACTATATCAAAGTTACATTTTCTAAATCCTTTACAAAATTCCCTTTGCAAAGGTACACTTAGTCTGTGAAAATAAATACCGGGGTTGATTTTTAGGATAGAATAGAATGGTTCTATAGGTTAATGATGGCTGACGCATAGTGTTGACTAAATTACCTTCATTTAAAAATCGATAGTCTGCTTAGCTGAACCTAAGGACCCTCCGTGGCCTCTAATAAGTTATGTTAATTAAATTTCTTAAAACGTCTTTCACGAATGCTTCTCGAACGTTCCATAATTGTAATCTAAGGCGATAATCTACTATTACACCGATTTTAGCTGTTTTCCTATTATTATTTTTTTTACTTATAGCTCTAGGCTATTCCCGTTTTCAAATTCTTCCTCTCCCTTATTTGGTTTTTGGTTTCACTATTCCTTATTACTCCTTCATTTTGCACGGTGTTCCGTCCACCGGAACTCTTTTCCGGTCCATGTCCTTCCTTGATATTTAGTCCTCTTCTTTTTCGCTAATTAACTTTCACTTTTCATTTAATCGCTATTGTTGCACTCTTTAGACTAGTTCAGCGCATTAAGTGTATCTTATCCCTATTATTCTCTGGCTTAACTAGGACCTTTTCACAACAATGTTAATGTTGATGTTTAGAGGTTCCCATTTTCAAAATTCGCGGTTATAAGTCGGAGGTGCGTAAATCAACGTTTCAAAATAGCACACAAAATAGCAAATATAAACAAAGAACATAATCTTTACTGCTTTGTGATTCTTTTTTAAAGTTGCAGTGTTAGTGCTTATAATGTTAAAAATCTATATAGTAAGAGGTACGCCTAGTAATAAATAAGGTTAGATATGCTGCAGATTTATGAATAACTTAAATTCTTACTTAAATTCGGACGTTAACATGATGATTTAACATTACCGTTAAAAATATTGTGAACATTGTAATGAGTACTATATATTTTGAGTTTTAACACCCAACATAACATTACTATTGCATTAACATTATTGTGAGAGGGCAGTAAGAAACACATTTAGTTCAACAAGAAGAGATACGTGCCAAAGTTCACAAACAAGTAGATACAGCAGCTTAAACGTGATAACCATTCTATATACTTTTAGGGTTCTTGTAAAGAAATTGTTAAATACAATTATATAACTATATTATTAACTACAAATATTGTATTATATTAAAGATATATACCAAATATATTTTAATGCACTTGAAAGTAACGAAATAAAAACTTGTTTTATTACATGTCATCTTTTATTAATTCTATTAATGATACGTATAAAACTTTTACTGCATATTCATAGAAGTTATGATTTTTTCAACGTTTTTCATCAGTGGTGAATCTTTTGGACCAAATTTATTAGCTTGCGTTAAGCATAACTCAGTTTCTTGTTCCCTTCCCAAATGAGCATTTATTAATGCTAGATATATCCAAGATTCTGGCAAGCAATTATCGCATAGATTTGCTTGAATCAAGCATTGCTCTGCGCTCAAAAAATCATTTTGTTTGAAGTAATAACTCCCCGCGTGCAGCCATGTTTGCGGCGTAGGACTATATTTGCAAGCCAATAGGGCAAGCTTACGAGCTTTTTGCCAGTTACCTGTTACATCATAGCAAATTGCATTAAACAAATACACCAGATGAATATCGTCGGGTCTGTTGAACATTGGTAGTATCAGTTCGTATAAGGTTATAGCATTGCAGTGTTTGTTCATTTTTACAAAACAATGTCCAATTAAGTCGCACATACCGTAATTCTGTAACAACAAAAATTGCGAATACAAAATAGAATAACACTTGCCACATCATATAATAAATGGAAATGATAGAAGTAATCTTTACGTGTTGCATGTGAACACATGACCATCGCGCGCACACGACACGTAACTGCGCAACTGATATTAGAAATCTTTCAGATTATCTTCACTACTTTCTAAATCGATCAAAGACAGATTTGGTAGCTTATACTTTATAACGGTAATTTATACCGTTTTCGTAAAAACTTCCTCAATCACTCTTTTTAAGAGCTGTTAAGCTGAACATTTCAAATTTCTCTTTGAGTGATCTAGAAGGTGATAGAGGTAATCCAAAAACTAAGTATTTAAATAGGTCACGATTTATATATACGATGGCGGTTTGGTGGATAAAAAATTTATTTTACTGTAAAAAATATATTTTATTTTTCGACATAATACCCTTTTCACTCTACACACTTAACCCAGCCAGTTTCCAATGTTTTCAAACCATCCCGAAAGTAATCTTTCGGAAACCTGCATTTGTCTCGGATATCAGCTCTTTATTTGTCTGAAATCCCTTTCCACCGAACCATTTTTTTAATTTGAAAAGAAATCACTAGTAGCCAAACCTGGTGAAGGATGAGGCAGCAAATCGTAACGCAATTTGACTAATTTTGTTGTAACAACAGTGAACGAATGCGACGGCGCATTATCGTGATGGAACAACACATTTTCTTTAACAAATACGGCCGTTTTCTTTTAAGTTCGGCATCCAAACAGAAGCATAATATTTGCTAGTTATCGTTTTTCCTTTCTGTAAATAATCAATAAAGATAGCACCTTTGGAATCTCAAAATATTGTAGGCATGACCATATTGGCTGAGAAAACGGTTTGTGCGTTGTGTAGATTATGCTCGTTGGAAGAAGTCCATTGTTTCGACTGTATCCTTGTTTCTGAAGTATAACGGTGTATTCAAGTTTCATCCACTGTGATATGGACGGAAAATTCCCTCGGATTACGTTTGAATATAGCCAAACTTTTTTTGAACTTTTAATGCGAGCGAGCATTTGATCAGCATTAAGCAAACGCGACACCCATTTCGTTAATAGCTTTTGCATATTTACACGTTCATACAAAATATTGCATACCCGTTCGGTTGAAATATTTACTTCACTACCTATCTCACCTGCTTTCAATCGACGAGCGCTAATTACAAAGGCATGGATTTTATTAACTATCCGTGCTCATATGGCCACTCTTAAAACCAGAAAACCACTTGCAAATCATGACGCAGCACATTCACGATAACTTTTCCTCCGTTTCTTTTATTGTTTTTCCACGCAAAACTATGTTTAATTAACATTCGAAATTCTTTTTTTATATATAAACAAGTTTTCTTTAAATGAGTATAAAACATAACCTATTATTGGTATGAAATTTTAACAGCAGACATCAGAAACATGGCGAAAGCCAACAACATAATCACCGTAGCGAAAGTTGCCGTCAAACCGCCCTCGTATATTTTATTACATACTGTTCAATCCGAACACAATAAATATTGTGATCTGGTTAAATAGGGCACGCTAGGTGCGCAATTTTCATTTTACAGTGTTCTATGTGTTGTGTCCGACGGAGATTCACATGCAAAACTTGAACTCCATTGTAATTTCAATAATGGTGTCAATTTAATTGTATATACATATATGCGTATATCTGAATCTTGCTTAACAAGATGTAATTAGAGTTACTTTATTATTAGTTATCATTTTATTAACATATCTAAACCAAAGTCTTCCACGATTGTTCTTGTACTTACTAATCCAAGACTATCTTTCGCATTTTCTAAATATTGCAAGGCATGTTGAAAGTTTCGGTTATAGTACATCAATACCCCCATCAAATACTCTCGAACACCTTGTGGGTGTATGAAATTTATTAAGAATGCGGCATGCTGGAAAGGAATTAGTTTATATAAATTAATTATATATATGAAAAAGTTACTTCGAGTAAACGGAGTTTGATGAGTAACACGGCAGCTTTAGAATAAACGTTCTCTAAACAATGCTGCGTTGACCAAGCCAAATCATCAGTAGTGTTAAAGTAGTCAGGTGGCATATTCCTATCATTTATATATTTATTTGCCATTTGCAGGGCTAATTCCATTCCTTCTATATTATTGACTTCATTATAATAAATGTATAAAGCAGCCCAACCTTCAGACCAGCGAGGATGTGTCAAAGTCATAGTCAATAGACATGTTTCCGCTTCTGCAACCTTTTTTTTATCGAGTAGGATTAGTCCATACATTAACAAACTAAAAGTGTACAGTACATGTGATAAGGATATTATTAATATCATCTTATATAAAATAGTTTTGACCCATATCACATCGATTTAAATATGTGGTATATATTTCGACAACTAAATTATCATCCTCAGTGAATGAGAGAAATCGCCACTCATGAAATTGACATGACGGTTTCTCCCTTTTAATTCAAGACGACAACTTGGAAGTATCGAATTCGGTGTGGTAAGGGTATGAAGTGTTCATTTGAGTTTATTTTACATCGCAGAATTGAAACTGTTCTTATGAATTGTTGAAAAACCTGCGAAAGAAATATTTTTCGATGTAATTAACCATATTCTTCCTAGCACTTCTAACCTGTAAACCTTGTAAATTGTGAATTTATGGAAACAGATTTATCTTTAATATGCTTGCCATTTTAACTGTTTGCTATTTAGAGAAAAATAAAAAGCATGCAATTGTAAAACTTACCAGTGATGTTGAAGATTGTGCCTTATAAGTCATAACTTTAAGCAAACCTGTTTATATTCTTATATTACTATGCACGTTATCTCGACATTGTAAATTGCGAATTTGATATTACAGTCGAACTTCTTTTTAGCGAAGTCGCAAAATCACCGCAAAAAATCGTTAAATAGAAACTGCGCTATATAGAAATAAAAAAATTTTGGGAACAAGTTTACATATTATTATAAAAATACACACATATTACATACATAATAGAAAATCTTAAAAGTAGATACATACATATGTAACTTAATTTTTTGATATAAAGTCCGTAATTTTTCGCAAAATTGTACACTTAAAAACGTTTGGTGTACATAAAAATGTTCATATTTATTTAACGACTGGAATATATTATCCGGTACGTTTTCACAAAATTGCAGTCCTCGTCGAATTGTTTCGAATGCACACAACACATCATCTTCAAAAGGTTTTACAAAGTTGTCGTTTTCGTTTTCGTCATCTTCTTCGTGTTCTATAACCGCATTGTTTCTGTCACGCCATCTAAAATGTCTGCATCAGTAGGGTATTCTGAAATTGCAATTTATTCTTCTATTTCGAGATAGTCTTCAAGTTCTGTATCTTCAGAAATATGATTGCAATCTCAAAGTCCTGCCCATTTCTTTTTAATTCAGACAGTTGCAATTCGTCCTCATCGCAGTCAATAGAAACCGAAGAGAATCCCGCTTTTGAAAGACAATTTCTAATTGTTTTTCGGTAACATCATATGTCTACACTCTTGTCAATATGGAAATACATCACTCAAATTGATGGAAATTTCGTCTGCGGGCTCGTTTTTCTTTCAATTTCCCTAATAATGTTGTTCAATATCCGCTTGCACTAATGAAATTTTATATTTTTTATAAGGCCTTTGTCCGAAGGCTGCAACTTCGACGTCATATCTGACGGAATAAATATCAGCTCTATGCTTTTTAGCTTAGGTTGCAAACCTTTGAAGCATCTATGATTTTTACTCTTTGCAATTACCGAAAGATGTAGTTCTTCCGTCCCACTCATATTTGCGCCAACCATAACTGTGATTGGTTCTGTGTTTTGAATGACAACGTTTTGTCTGGTAAGCACTTGAAAAACAGCCCAGTTTCGTATGCGTTAAAAACGTCTTTAGGATCATAGATATTAAAAAAATTTAACACTGTTTCTCTCCAGCAATTACAGTCTGTTTTACTAACATCGATACTTTCTCCGAAAATCACTTTCTGTATTATACCGTGTGTCTAACCAGCCTGTGCTCACTTGAAATTATGAATGTCCCATAAATTTTGCATATTCTAATGCCTTTTCCTTAATTAGCGGACTTGATATTGGTATATTTTTCTCACGGAGTATTTCCACCCATTTTAAAACGGCTTCATCCTCATCTTTGTTAAGTTTAATTTGCTTTTTACCGGAAGCAAATGCCTCGCTTTGTTTTAAAATTGAGTCGTGGTTTTTTAAAATTGTCGATAAACTGTTAGCAGGTAATCTCCTCAGCAACATCTTGTAACACTTTGACAAGAAGAACTGAAACAAATGTAACTACGGGCCAATGAGATTCGAATGGGTGTATTTTAATTCTCACGACTTATACATTAAACTTCAAAGGATAACTGTCCAAATGAACGCTTTCCAAGATTTTTATAAATAGAATCGCATTATCCGACTTAACAAGCTGCCTACAAATTTTGAGAAATATTTCTTTGCGGGAAAAAATCTGGTGGTAACAAATAGAACTGAAAATACACGCAATTGTATTCTGAAGTTCAATGTGCACGTGCAAAAATCATTAAATAGAAAAATTCGTTAAAAGGTGTTCGTAATATAAAAGTCTGACTGTATAAACAATTATTTATAGTTTTCCCTATAAAGGGCTTTTCTAATTTTGATAAATAAGGCCATTTTCGCCAATTTTAAAATTTCAAATGTCGTTTTAATGCTACAACAAGAGTGCCATGAAAATTATTTGCTGCTTTTTGGTGGTTGGAGGCGAAACAAAGACTAATACCAAAATCATTTTTTCAACGAAGCAATTAATAAAAACGTTTCCCATTAGACTTTTTTGCAGACCATATGTATAAAAAAATTTCATGTCCCCTTTTATGTTTTCTAACATGTATAAACACTTGGTCGAGAATGATTTTTAAAAACTCTACTACAATAAGTTTTTCCCACATAGTGCGAGCAATATTACGGACACGGTATATGCACGGTACTGAACCGAAATTAAACTGTTGTGGATACGCCGTGGTAACGTCACAGATTACTTTGTTTTATGACCATTTCGAAAATTTGAATTTCATCGATGACGTCACGCCGTAATCTACGTCAAAACACCTATTATTATTCTACTATGGGGTTGTCTTTGGGAATCTTAGCACTAGCAGCCGGGTGGGAAATTATAAATGGTGCTCCTATGAACTTTGATGCTTTCAGATCAAGTTTGGTTTTGTATAAGCTCCTTCGGTGTTTACTCCTACATACCGGAGTACGCTTTGAATCGGAAATATTTTCACCCTCCACAAGTAGCAAAAAATTAAATTAGCGTCTGGAATTCTGTCTGACAATTGGTTAATCTGTACTGACGGTATAAGAAAATGACCAACTTATACTATGCACTGCTGGACAAAAGGACCTTATTCATTTACCAGTTCCGACGCAACGATGTCTCCGGCCTAGTTGCATAAGACATTAGTATGATATGGTATGGTCAAGAACGAAATTGGAGTTGGAGAAAAATATTGATTGTGCTTCATTTTGGAAAATTTTAAACACAAAAGGTTATCCCAATGATGCACAAGTGATAAAAAAATTAACACCCGCTAGTTGCGATTTCATTCTAGTAAATTTTTATACACATCTCACAGATTAGATTGACGAAGGATGTAAATGCTCAACGCCTGAAAAATTATTAATGAGTTAGCTACATAGATTTAGTTCGTAATCGTATATTTTAAGTCGTATGCCGTTTGCATTATTGACTGCCAAACTCGGAAAAAACAATTACATACGCTTATCGTATTCATACACAGCGAGAAACCTTATCGCCTTATCGCACAAATGTTGATAATGCGAAGGAAAAATAAGCGCACGCACCCGGTTTACCTATTTCTGCACAAGCGGACTTACGTTAATTGCTAACTAGATATAGTGGCCTCAATTGAACATGAAACATAATATTTTCTGCTGTTATCTAGTAATAAATAGTATCTGAGCCGACCAGACTTACAAATACAGTAGAAGCCGCTTATTATAATCACGGTTAATGTTATCAAACGGTTATTGTTATCGAAAACCGTTGGTCCCAAATCACTCTATTTAAAACTCATTGAAAGAAAGCCGCATATTGTAATCAAAAGCCGCTTAATGTTATTAATTATGAATAGTATCCTTTGTCGGAAAGTTTCTTCAGGCGACGGTGTCTGCAGCGCAACTCCTTTGAACGAGCCGCTTTTTCTCGCCGATTTCAATTAAAACTCTCATATCGCATATTACAATCTAACGAATTGTTATTTCTATATTATGAAGAGGTCATCTTTTTTTTTTTTTGATGTACTTTATGTATAAAAGGTCCGTTCGTTTAAATGATATTCAGTTTCTCCTATACTCTTCTACGAATCTTACGTTCTACAGTCTTGTGTACGGGTAAATTATTGAAATTTCGCATAAACCACCGTGGTCATGGCAGAAGTGAATAAAAAACGTCGCGATCTATCGAACGAAGAAAAACGACAAATTCTCGATAACTTCGATAAACTTCCGAAAATGAGTCAAAGGAATGCTGCGGTACAATTAAAAATTTCGCAACCGCAGTTGTGTAAAATTTTAAAAAATCGTACAGAAATAGAAACGTGTGCGCGTTCGAATGAAAACATAAAACGAAAAAGGGAAAGATCTGGAAAGGATAATCAAGTTGAATCAGCTTTAAAAATTTGGTTTACAAATGTTCGCGAAAAAATGCCTCTGTGAATGGTCCTATCATGCGTCAAAAAGCAGAAGATATAGCCAAAACTATGGGGAAAGAAAATTTCATTGCAACAGACGGATGGTTCAATCGGTGGAAAAAGCGAGAAAACATCGTTTATAGACCTCTGCACGGTGAAGAAAAAGTGCTGATTCGTTAGCAGCCGCTGACTGGATGCGTTCGGAATGGCCAGAAATTATTGCAAAATATCCGCCTCGGGACATCTACAATGCAGATGAAACAGGACTCTACTTTCGCGCGATGCCTAATCATACTTATTTGTTCAAAAACGATAAAGTAAGAGGTTGCTTATCTTCGAAAGAACGAGTAACAGTGTTATGTTCTGTTAATATGGAAGGTGAAAAGGAAGAACTTCTAGTGATAGGAAAAAGTAAGAATCCTCGGTGTTTTAAAGGTGTTAAAACTTTGCCCGTGGAGTATTTTGCTAATGCGAATGCTTGGATGACAAGTGTCTTGTTCAGCGAGTGGTTACTCAGGTGGGACAAAAAATTGAAACGCCAAATCGTCTTATTAGTAGACAATTGTACTGCGCACAAAGTGAATGCAGTTTTGACGAACATCCAACTTATTTTCTTACCTGCGAACACTACGGCATTGATACAACCATGTGATCAAGGAATCATTCGAACATTCAAAGAATACTATCGAGGGCAAATTCGAGCCCAAATTATACAAGAACTTGATGAGAATCGAGATGCACCTACTGCAGATGCGATAGCAAAAAATCAGTCTTCTAGATGCGCTGCATTTGCTGGTGAAGTCATGGAGGCAAGTTCAACCAGAAACGATCCAAAACTGGTGATGAAGAACCTGATCTCCATGAAACGTGCGCTGACATTTTAGAAGGTATGAAAAAAGAACTTGTTTTGTACATCTAACTAATATTTTTTTAATTTTTTTGTAGTTCAAGGTCTGTCCAAAAGCGAATTTTCCGATTGGGTGGATATCGACAATGATGTTCAAACAGCTGCCACAATGACTATATCAGACATTTGTCGGGAAGTTGTGGATCAATCGTCCGAAGGAAGTAATCCTGAATTACCCGAAGTAGGAGAAGAAGAAGAAGAGGAAATGTCTGAAGAGCCGCCAACTAATGGCCAGATGCAAGAAGCGTTAAATATTCTCCGACGTGGTGTACAATTCCGAGAAAGTAATTTTGATAGATATTATGATTTTGAAATATACATACAAAATCTTATTAATAAAAATAAACGTCAAACGACGATCGACCAGTTTTTCGAATGAAATCGTAAAGTGTAAATAAATGTACCTACGTATTGTATCGATGATAAAAAATAAACTAATTTGGTAAAATATTAAAAATTGTTGATTAATCGTTAATTTTTCTCTTGAATTTTATTTGTAAGTCGTTAAATAATTTGATTACATACATACATATTTATTATTGACTACATCAGCATAGAAAAATACATTTATATTTACCTTCCGCTTACTGTTATCATTCGGTAAATGTTATCAAAAAGGGTTTGTTCCAAATTGATCACAATAAGCGGCTTCTACTGTAATAGTAAAACCATCATCGATTACATTATCACTAATATTAAGAACAGTAAATATAAAGTACACAAAACACCGAAAATCAGTGATCACTGCATCTTGACAGTTCATATTGATGGTTATGTAGATGAAGTAGATGTAGTAAATGTTCGATCTTTTAAGAATTACAGTGTTAATCGGTTACAAAACGAAATACTTAAGATTCCTTGGAATAATGAAACAACAAATGTCAACAAATTACCTAATGTCTGGATTCATTCACTAGAAACTGCCATACAAGAAATGTGTCCAATTATTAAAAAATATATAAACCATAATAAGACAATAAACAAATGGATGAACAAAAATATTCATGATGATATGAATGAAAGGGATAATAAATATAAAGTTGCAATATTAAGAAAGAGAGAAGAGGACTGGAATGAGTACAAAATATCCAGAAATAAAGTGGTTAAATTAATAAGAACTGAAAAAGAAAAGTATTTTATAAAATTGTTAGATGACAATAAAAGTAATACTACCGAACTTTGGAAAAATCTAAAAAATTTCTACCCAATAGTAATCAACGTAATGCAAAAACAATCAACTTTGGATAAAAAGAGATAAATGATCAAATGGAGATAGCATCCAAGTTTAACGAGTATTTTGTTGATAGTATAGAGGACATTGTTAATAGAATACCCAAATTAAGTAGTGGTAATCAAGATTGCTATAGAGTAAATAGATGTACCTTTACTAAGTTTCAAAGTGTCACAATGACTGGATTCAAAGCTATACAGAGAATTACTAGTGAGGAAGTTGGAATCGATGGGAGTTAATGAAACTGTAAAAAAGTGGTTTTCAACATATTTAGACAATCGATATCAAAAAGTGAAATTTAATGGATGTGTATCACGCGAAATAAAAACAAAATATGAGGTGCCACAAGGGACTGTATTGGGACCCATGTTATTTAATATGTATATTAACGATATACCTATTATAAATAAGCGTGACATAAAAATGTTTGCTGATGATACAATGACATACATCAGTGGTAATAACATTGAAGATATGGTGAAAATATTAAATGAAGAATTACAAAAATTGTTTGAATGGCTTTGCAGAAATAGTCTTTGCATTAACTTAATGAAAACGAAGTTTATGTGTATTGGAAGTAGATATAATTTAGGGAGCATAAATGATTGTAAAATAAAAATAAATGGGACAGAAATAGAGCAAGTAGACAAGATAAAATATTTAGGAGTTGTTATAGATAAACATCTTGGATTTAAGAAACATGTAAAATATATAACAAACAAAATGAATAAAAAGAAGCTTTCTGTATAGAATAGGGAAAGAGTTCTCCGTTTGCGAATGCTTAGATTGTATAAATCTTTGATTCTTCCTCATGTACATTTTTGCTCATCTGTGCTGCTAGATTTAAACCAAACTGAACTTGGACAGTTACAGAAGGTGCAAAACAGAGCTATGCGAGTGATGTTAAAATGTAATAAGTATATACCAATTAAATTAATGTTAAATACTTTAATTATTCTGAATGTGAAACAGACTGTAATATATAGGACACTGACTCTGATACATAAAATTAAATTAGGTAAAGCACCCATTTATTTAAGGGAAAAGCTAACGTATGCGGATTAGCTCCACAACTATCATACAAGAAACCGACATAATTATTATATAAAAACTTACAACGCAGAACCCACGACAAAAAGTGCTGGCATTAGACTATGGTATATAATGATTTACCGAATTTTATTAAGGAGAGTAATGGTATAAATAATTTTAAGCAATTAGTTTATAAATATACATATGATAAATACTAGAACTTAAGTAAGTTATAAAATTGTTTATAATTGGATTACATAAATAGCAGTTGCTAAATAAATAAATAAATAATTAATTATAGTCTCGGTATAGAACTAATTAAGTTATCTACATAAACACTAGTGTCCAAAAGTTTGGAAGCACCAACGGATTTTGCAAAAAGTCACAGATACCGTAAAATTTTATTATGATATTAAATGAATTTATACAACATAAGTGACTATCGTTAAATAAAAGAAAGTTTATTCAAATATAATACTAATTTATGCATTATATAGCTCGTAGGTCTATTTTCGTCTATATGACCTCTTTTAGCGTTGGTAATCTCTGCACAAATTTTAGACATTCTGCAAGGCAATTTTTCGAGACAGTTTGCGTCAATTTGTTTCCATGCCTTCTGCAAATATTCCCACGGCTGTTGGGTGTTCTGAGGTTGTCACTATCTAGCCCTTCGATCTAGCTTATACCATAAGAGCTCAGTGGGGGATAAATCCGGACTTTGAGGAGGCCAAACCATTAATTTTAGTTCATTTCTCTCTGCTTTCTCCTCTAAAAAGTTTTTACAGATTTGAGCCGTATGTTTGGGGTCATTGCCTAGCTGGAGCACAAACGGCTCACCAACAAGACGGCTTCCAAATGGAATAGCATGATATCAAAATACTCTTCTTTCCGCATTGTACCACTAATTTTCACTAAATCACTCGTAGTTGTTTCAGCAAAACAACCCCAAACCATAACACTACCATTTCCGTGTTCCATTCATCCAATGACCACTTTGCATGTTCTCTTGCCCAAGTTAGTCGTTTCTGTTTATACACATGTTTTAAAAACGGTTTTCTTTGCAGCCGATGCGCCCCCTTAAACCTACTGCCAATAATCCCCGTTTGACGGTGGTAACAGAAACATTTGTTCGTCGGTGTGTATTAACGCGCGATGCGATATCCGGTGCCGTTAGACGTCGATCTCGTTTCGAAGTCGTTACTATAAATCTATCTTCAGCTTCAGAAGTCACCCGTGGGCGCCCATTTCGTCTTCTATCAAAATTTTGCCCTGTATCTCTTCTCCGGGCCAATGTGTAGTGCACACCTTTTGCTGAAATCCCTAACCGTAGAGAAATTTCTTTCTCCGTATATCCTTTGTCGCGAAGAGTACAAATAGTACAACGTTGGTATACAGTCAACTCTCTGCGTTTTGGCATTTTTTACGCTCAATACTTTACCAAATTGTTATAATGAGGCACTGAATTCAAAAACTAATTCCGCAGAGGAAAGCGATAAGACACTAAGGATTAATATCTTTACCACATGCGCTAAACGATTACCGAAGTAGCACTAAACCGTTTGACCGAAAGTAATTACTGCTGGTGTCCAACCCATCCCCGTCAAACAATAGTTGTATTCGGGTGAAATTTGTATCTAAATGTTTGGAACTTAAGGATTATGTGTAACAATTTTATATTTGCATAGAATTATTTATAATAGGGATTAACGATTTCACGATATGCCTAACAGTTGTATTATTTTAAAGGAGTTTCACCTTGCTTCCAAACTTACGGACGCTAGTATATATTCTTGTGGTATCTCTTGTCATACCAACTAGTTTGATAGCGAACAGCTTAGAATGTCTGTAAAGACTGAGGGAAATTTGTTAGTTCGCTACCTATTGTACCCACCATACGTGTGTTTAATTGAGGAAAGATTGGGAAAAGTCGGTGGCTATGGTGATAGATTAACTGAGGATTATGGAAGGGTTTAAAATAGCCGTGGCGACATGAGGACGAACATTACCTGTTGAAAAGATAATTTCTGGGGCGTTTGCAGATATGGTGAAACATGGGGCTCCATATATACTTCTCCCTAAAAACTATGGATCAACATACGTTTTGCCCGAACATGTATCTCAAAAAAAAGGAAGAAAAATGAGTGGGACTCGTCACCAAAAACGGTTGCACTCCATTCCTTGCCCCAATGCTAGCGAACGTTGCACGACTTAAAACATTGACATTCTATAAATCATTCACTTACATCTTACATATATACATAATATAATATAATTATTATATTATATATATACTGTAATATAATAATTATTATATTATATATATAAAGATATATATATATATCTAGTTATATTTTCACCGAAGAAGGTGTTCCAAAAACGTTTGTAAACGTTCTGGAAATATAACTATCATTCAAACCAGTCTTGTTTAAGTGACCTAATTGTGGTAAAGAACTATCATATAAGATAAGTATAAAAGTGGTCACGAAGTATATATATATATATATATATATATATATATATATATATAAGTATATACAATAATAAGCACCTCCATCAAAATTGATTCAAAGTAAAGCATTCGATTGTTGGAAAATATTGTTCATGTTTGCAAACTTTCCGTTTTGGAATCGTAAACGGCTTTCTTGAGTTTACAGAGGGAGTGCAGAAGAAGTCACCACAACTGCAGCGGCTGCTCATCGCAAACAAGTAATCAATCTTTCAACAGCTTTCATAGTCTACAAAAGTCAAAAGGGGCAACCCCTTGTATTTAGCCTTACCCGATGAAGCGGGACTCTGATTGGGCGGACAGATACTTCCCTAGCTACTCTTCGTACAGCTACGCTATCTGGAATTTCTAAGGCTAAATTGCAAAAAAAAAAAAATTTCTTATGAAACAGGGCCAAGATTACATACAGGTTAATAGAGCCATAATGAAGGCCAACTTCACTAGGCATGCACAAAGGGGCCAGGTTTAGTCTAGATAAGGAACTGAGGCCTCAATAGACGGCGGAGGCTACTAAACGTAAAGAAAGGGCGGAAGTCCAATACGGCAGAGGTCGGTGGGCAGTACTCCCGCGGGTCTTCCGAAAGGCAAGAGGCCAGAAGGTTTAACCTTCAAGGAGGCTGCTTTGGAGAAGATCGCGGTAGTATGCAACGACTATCCAGCCACCCAGATGGAGCCGGCAAAACCTAAGACAGTCCAGGACTCTATTATAGAAGCATATAACAGCATTACGGAGCAAAGGCTTCAAGTCTGCTTTAAAAATACACGTATATGCGGAAAAATCGCTCTCAAAGCTGTTAAGTCTAATTAAAGGAATAAAGCTGGCGAACGTACTCGAAGGAGGCATGAAGACCACAATAGATCTTATCTTATCTTATAAAAAGCTGCTGTAGCTGTTTTTAAGATAGGTTTGAAGAAGCATTAATGACTTCTTTACATAAGAGGTAATCAATGTATGTAATCATGTTCCGACTACTATGTTAGTTTTAGACAATTACTGTCGTCTTTCTGGTATTTTGTTTCTTTCAGTCGGTTTACCTTTCAAGGTTTTTTAAAATTACTTATGGCTATTTTTCTTTAGTGAAATAAAGGAATGCTTCCTTATCATACGGTACAGGTGGCCATTGTGTGGTGATTCCTTTTAAATCATTCTACGGCGTTCATGTATGGTTAACGGGTTTTACGTGCAACAATTACTTGCCTTTGTGTTTTCACGAGAAATGCCAACTTACAATTAGTAATTGGTTGTCACAATAAGTGTTTGGATTTTCCAAATAAAGGTGCAGTAAACAAAAATTTCTTCATTTCATCTGTTTATCAAAATCGCAATCACACAATTTTTCTCAGACTTGGGCGTTACCAATTACATTTTGTAATTATTACACGACCAATTATGTAATTAGTAATTGGCAATCATCTAATTACCTGTAATTTGTAATTAAATTATTAGTATTTCAAGGTTCTCTGATTTCAAGTTCACGCCTCTTTTCTATACCCTCTCTATTTCACCGTCACATAATGCATGCGGCCAGTGGCAGAAGAGTCGAGAACATTATTCTATTTTTTTCTTTCGATATATTCAATGTTTCAGTGAATGAACCACTTTTAAAAATTCCTTTATGTGAAGAAAAAGAATTAAAATGTAATTACCATTTGTGTAATTAGAATTACTTTATTGCCAATTACCAATTGCATGTAATTGGAAATTGACATTTCCCAGTTACTAATTATAGTCATTGGTAATTGTAATTGGTAATTGACAATTGCCAATTACAAAATGTAATTAAATGTAATTGGCAAAATTCCATTACAATTACCAGTAATTGGAAATTGGTATTTTTCAATTATCCATTACAACTAATGTAATTGGTAATTGGAAAGTAATTGGTAACGCCCAAGTCTGATTTTTCTTAACAATCACTAGTTATCGTTTATATGTGTCTGTAATTTAGTTGGTTTAGGTACCCCATATTTAAACTTTGTTGCTTGTAATGATTTTTTCTAAATTTAATAATGTACCTGTATTTGTGCGAAGAGTCTTGTGATAACGCATCTTTGAGACAATTAACTGCATGATCGACATTTTTGGTTTCCATATGAAATACTGCATAATCAAACCAAAAGTCTGCTTTGGTTTCATTACAACATATTCGCTAGAAACATTTCACACGCATTAAATTACATTAAATCAATATTTAGAAATACTAATGATTACCTCTAAGTAGTACCTTTCTGCAAGCTTATATTCATGCATTTCAGTTGCTTCTTTGGCAAATAGTAGTAATTGTTCTTCTTTCATTATGTGTTTATGAGGCACCTTATTTATATTACATATAATCATTTCGTTTGTCACCTTATTCACTTGCCTCATCATATCAAGGTGTACATGTTTAATAAAACTCTGAAATTCTTTAGAAAACCTTCCCTGAACATCGTTCACAAATTGATACTTTTCCGGAATTAGCGTAGCAAGTGCACGTGTTACGGTGGCTACGTACGTCTGATATACTCCGGCTTGTTGCAAATATGCCAAAAATCAAATTTGTTGTTGCATTCGCATTGCTTCTGTTCTTCGATATACAACAAGTATTGTTCGTTCATATCTCTTATTAACGAACGAATCGTATCATTGTAGATTTCTTGCGCTACGGACGAAGATATGAGGGACTTTGGTAGGGTTGGCGGTACTCTGATAATTGAACTCAGTCTATCTGTTAGATCTTCAAGAACTCTTTCTGGATGTAACGGTTTCATGAAGCAAAATTCGATTAAAAGACAAGTAGGTTCGCCTTTGTCGTTAAGTACTTGTACGCTTGGTTCTGGTTCTGGGGGTGGAGGAGATGGTAATTTCTGTTTGAATAACAAGAGACGTAAAGTTTATTTTCCACAATTGGCTCAAATGTAAACTAACAAGCTAATAGTACGTAAATCAGTGAAATGAGAATAATCTAGAAATAGGACAAAAATC
This sequence comes from Chrysina gloriosa, assembly GCA_038088585.1. NCBI lineage: Eukaryota > Metazoa > Arthropoda > Insecta > Coleoptera > Scarabaeidae > Chrysina > Chrysina gloriosa. Next base: position 25,787,613 of record CM076090.1, read on the forward strand.
TTCGAATTTCACTAAAGAATAAGGGCATAAATTCTATAAATAGTATCTTATCAATATCACAGTTTATGATTTGAAAAGATCTTTTATGGTAGTTATGATCAAAATGTGTACGATATTGGCATTGCTGCGAGGATATATTTAATAAGAAATGGGCTGTTGAAATGTTATAGCTATGAGATACAATCAGAGAGAACATAAGCAATAGTATATACTTAGTTATCTACCGCTTCTCTTCATGCCAGCATGACAGCCATCTACATATGTGCCCAAATCACAGTAAGGAAACATAACGAGGATCAGAGAATCTGGATCATACCAGCAAAGTAATTGAATATTCCTGAGTTCAAGGTATGGTATACAATAAAGTTAACATGTAGGATATAAATGAAGATGCCTGCAATCGTCAATACGAAGAACCGACGCTGATACTCTTCATAGATTTCAGGCCGGTTTTCAATCTGGTGTTACCCGCGATAATAAAGGTAACTCTAGAAAGAACAGAAGAAACGTAAAAGTAAACAATAGGCTAACTGAAAGCTTTGAAGTCGCGAGAATAGATGACGGTTGGGGGAGAGGAAAGGGGCTTTTCTTTGTTTCTTTTTAGTATAGTACTGGCGAAGACTATACAAGAGGCAAACATAAATCAGGTTTCATATAGAGAAAGCACCAGTGCCTGCGTTTTGCTGAGGACCTAGTAACTCTAGCTAGGAACAAAATCGACCTAAAGGACACACTTAAAGAAAAAGCGCGAAACTAAAACAGAATACATGGAATGGAGAGAAAAGGAATTTACTAATGGACAATATTTAACTTTAGTCTAGAGAAACTTGAGAGATTCGAGTATGTAGGAACAGTATTCTCATGTAAACCACACACCAAGAAGAAACCCAAAAAGAATGTCTGGGAATCGCTATGTAATCTCTCTTAAACAGACTAAAAATAAACGCATATCCAGAGGGGCCAAAATAAGGATTTACAAGACAGCGATAACACCAATCGTTGTGTATACGTAAGATGGACGCTAACGAAAGCTAAGCAAGTATAAGTCCAAGTATGGAAACGAAAAGTATTGAGGAAGATATTTGGCGGGAGAACTATAAATGGCAAATGGATGCGAAGAGCACATTTCCTCAAGCATTGCCTAGGACTTAAGCCACGTTGGAAATTGCAAAGAAATCACGGGCCAATAATGGTGTTTGTTCAATTCCATGATTTCTTATGCTATGGATCACTTTAAACTTGGGTATTTTAAAAATATTCAAATATATTTGTTAACTGTACTTGTTTGGAACATACCTCAGCTAAATTTATAGCTGCAGTTTTACTTGCCGTAGATTCAACCTTCTTCCCCTTGCCCTTTTTACCTTTGTCAGATTTCTTGCTGGCGTTGGAATCTTTAGATTCCTTTGATAACTTGTCTTTTTCTTATCCGCTTTTTTATCCTTATCTTTTGTTACGGCTTCCTGAGACATCTCTGGCGGCTTAGGCCTATAGTGTGAATTTTTTACGCCAGTCAGTTTGAAAATTTCCTGTTCGTGATACGTAGATATTGGGCAAACTATCCTGCAGCTTTTAATGCCTGGATACAATAATTGATCCACATTTGCTATCGCCATCAAGTGTAAGTATTCAACTGCACCGTCGTGTGTGGTAGATGCAATGTTACTCTTACTCTTGCCAGTTGTGGAAGAACTTCTACCTTTGTCACTCTTTTCCTTTTTATCCGACCCTTTGCTTTCTCGTCTTCTATCAATGGAGCCAATTGAATGTTGATCCTAAGAATTGCATGTATAATTTTTAAAATATACCACTGTAAGTGTGGACAACTTCCAGGAGAAACAAACCGTTTTAGCAGGTGTTACATATATTTCTACAGGAATCTTCCTAAACATGCGTATATGCTTGAAAACACGTTCCTTACATTCCTCTTTTAAATAAATTCGTTTGATTGTGCTGTATTCAATTCTTGGATTGGAAGTATTGATATTGATATTGCCTTTATTTACAATACCAGACAAGTCGTTATCAATCCTGAAAGAATGATAATTGGATAATTATTGATTCTAATCAATTCTACATTTATGTCCAAAATGGTACGCACGCCCTTTAAGGAAAATTTAATTTGTTTTATTTCTCTTTCTTGCTTGTATCTTTCTCACGTTAACATACTTTTATACTGGCTTACCTGTAAGTGCTTTCTAAACGTGGTTTCGACGTATCTAGTGATGGCGGCCAGAATTGATACCTTATAAAATCTTTCTTAGTGGTATATACACCATCAGTAAACTCTACAGATTCATAATCCTCAAAAAAGAATATGCTTTGATAGAGAATATGATATACAAAAATATAATTCTTACTTCAGTCCTAACCGGTAAAATCACACTCAATTGATAATTGTAGTTTTGCGTTAACAGATTAGGTATATTTAAGATTGATTCAACTGTAATGTGAAAAACGTTTGATTTTTCTGCATTTATATCAATACCTTGTAGAGAAGCAGTCACTTGCAGCTTTGGAAGGTCGTCCATAGCAACGGCCTTCTCGTTAGCAAATCTTTTAATTTGACGAATATATAGTTCTTCTGAAAATTCCGGTTTGCCTATAATAGAACGTATGGGGAGAGTGAATTAAATTTGAAAAGTTACAATTTTTTCAATACCTAAAAAGAACGGAAGCAAATCTAGCGTCGCCATTCCTATTATCTGTGGACCCGTTATAATTTCCTCCTTGGATTTAGTGTCAAAAATTCCATTGCTTTCTTAAATTTAGACTCTGTAACAAAATGATTTACAAAATGCTTAATACGGCACTTTCAGAAATTCAACATTTTTTGACGTATCCACATTGACTTTTTACCTTTCTTATCTTTTCCTTTCCCTCTTTTATCTTTGTCTTTTTTACTAGCTTTATAACTGGATTTGCATTTTACGCTGCTTGTAAGTGAAGACTTGCTCCGTAGAGGCGCACCAACTTCAGTCTTTTCCACGCCTCCTGCAACTGAGACCTGAATCATGCTGACTTCTTTCAGCGTTTCTGTAACAGTAACTGGAAGGAATCGCTTTAAAATAAAGACGCTTGTCAAATAAAATATAAACACACTTGTAATCGGGTAGGATATAAACTTGTCTAAATCGCTGATGGTGGCCAAGTTGCAGGGTATTAACAATTCATAATCCATGGGTACGAATTTGTTGCTACAAACGTGGATCTTCTCAGACACTCCCAATATAGAATCCGCTAGTTCAAACTTCATTGTTATTTCCGCAACCGGGTAAACGGGTACCTATTCGAAAATGTATCCTAAATTATCGTATAGGGGGCAAATATATTTTAATAAAGCTATAGTGGTAATTATAATTATATATATATATATATATATATATATATATATATTTCATTCTAAAATGAATTCTAAAATGAATTTTAACGAATTCTCACTAAAGATCCACATATACAAGGGATATTTCTAAAGTTCAAGTAATTTGGCAATTTTTTATATTCTTCAATTTTCATAAAATATGTGGTTTTTGAATACAATCTTAATTTAATTGAATATAATCCCAATGTGAAACTAGGTTTTGCAAACTATCTTCAAAGAAACTTTTTGGTGTCTCAGTTATTTACAGCAAATTTTACCCCATTTAAAGTCCCAAATCAAACACCCCATAGTGGTTGTTTAAAATTTGAGAAGAAATGAAAATCAATAAGAATAAGATCTGGCGCATAGAGTGGATGTGGAAGCAACTCCCAGCACAATTGGTAAAGCATCTTTCGTCCTTTGTGCGGTATGTGGTATTGCGTCCTGTTGCAATAACGGACGCTTATATAACTTCCCCGATTGTTTCTAACAAAGCCCCACCGCATTGACTCAGATTAAAGGTTAGAATAATATTCTGCGTTAATTGTAGTACACTTCGACACATAATCCATACAAATCCCTTCGCAATCCCAGAATACATACTTTTCCAACCGACGAAACCGTATATGCTTTAGGCGAAGGCCCTTCTGCTGGTCTTATGCCATTCTTTTGACTGCCTTTTGGTGTCAGAATTGAAGTAACGTTACCATCGGCTTCATCGGTAGCTATTATTAGTTGCCAAAATTGGTCGCCGTAACGTGTTAAAAGTTTTTGAAGTTGGTGGCATGTTCCGGTCCCAACAAGCTTGGTAACCAGCGGGCTGAAACTTCACACTAATTTCATGAATAGTTATTCGCCTATTATCTTTTAACAGATGCTCCAAGGCGACATCGTTTCTTTCATGTACAGAGGTACTCGTGACGTTTCGTCAGCTTCAAAACGATCGATCCATCAATAGACTGTACTTTTAGATTCGGCAGACCCTTCAAATACACCTTAAATAACTGAAGATTTCACACCCTCTTTAAATAAAAAGAGAATGATAGCTCTTTGTGATTTAGTGGTGTCTTCCATGACTGCAAAATTATCGGTACCGAAATACATCAGTATCAAATAGCTGAAGTATATTAAAGATAAGATAAGATTTACGCAATGGAACTTAAGTCAAATTCCAAGAACATACGAAACATTCCTCGTACTTTCAAAAATATTTACAAATTTCAATGTTCATAAAAGTCAATTGAATCGATCAAAACTATGTTCTAAAAATATCAAAATTGGACTTACTATATTTTCAAATCCATTTACTTTTATCCGTATTATATTTGGCGGTGGTAGCTTCTCATTTTCATTCTCAATATATCCGGACTCTTCCACGAGGTTTGCATTTGATTTTTTCGGCGCCATATGGTGACATAAATCGCTTGCAACTTTAAAATTTCAGAGAAATCTGTGATGTCATTTTTGATAAGTCATGCTTCCATGCTCATGGTTGATATCTTTCTTGTAATTTGGCTAGGTTTTTAAATTTGGTTTTCCCTAGTCCTTGAACAGAATTGTTAAGGTTTCACAAAGATTTTTTGATATAAGGTTTTACTTAATTTGCATGTATGTTTGCACATTAATTTAGTTTTTATAATTTATATATATATAAAAGTTGGTTACACATCCTCTATATCAAGAAATCCTAGTCATTAGTTATTTTGTTGATAGTCCCAAATAAAAAACAAAAGTTTGTTTATATATTTATCTAGTAATATTTTCACTGACGAAGGTGTTCCGAAAACGTTTGTAAACGTTCTGAAAATATAACTATCGTTCAAACCAGCCTTGTTTTATTGATCTATTAGTGGTAGAGATCTATCATATAAGACTTGTAATTAATGTAACAAAACATTACAAAAATCTGGGATATTACTTTGATTTTGAAAACACAATTATTTTTAAAAAAGAAAATAATTACACCTAAAAGACTAATATACGAAATGATAAATATACAAAAAGCTGTTAAAACTATGATTTTCTGAACCGATGTTCAGAATTTAAGGAATGTCTATAGTAATTTATTAAAATGACATTTATATTTCATAAGAAGGAACCCTTTGACTAGGTTGTTGATTCGCATTTTCGGATGCTTAACTACTATATTTTTTTCCTTATCTTATTTTCTATTATGCGTTCGTGTACTTTAAATGTTGATCACAATTGGGATATTGGTTTATAATTTTTACAGTTAATGTAGTCTCCTTTTTTATAGATCAGTGTTAATATTATCGTCTTCCATTCTTCAAATATCTCGTCTTTTTTCATACTAGTTTAATTATTCTGTGTAATAATTAATAATAAAGTTTTTTTTTCTCCCATGTGTCTCAGCATTTCTGAATGTATACTGTCAATATCTGGGGCTTTGATCATTTTAAGCTTGTATAAACCTTGTAAAACTTCTTTTAATTCAATGTATGTGTTTTCTTGTTTATTTCAGTGTGTTGAGTGTTGTTCTGTTTCTCCTGTACTTCATTAGATTGTTATTCAGTATTTTTACCTCCAGACAATTCTTCATAAAATAGAAACAGAATACTGTCTATTTTTCCGAAGTATTGTTTTCCTTTGTAATAGCCTATCCTTCCTTTATCTCCAATATTTTTAAGACGTTCCTTTTTCCTCTCTTTATATTCGTTAATGTTCGGCACAACATTTTCGTATTATCTGCAGATTCCTTTTGCATCTTTACTCGAAATTTCTGCCAGGGTTTTGTTTTGGCTTCTATATATGTATATATAACCATCAGTTTAACTTTGTTCCTCTGTCCTTTATATTACGAATTCTTGCTGTTCCCAAATTTCCTGAACAGTTGTTTTTCTGTTTGATTTTTTCCTTTATATCGCTATTCCCCACATGATTGAAAAGGGCTGACATGTTACAATAAGGAACATTCAAGCAACTCTGAAAGATTGGTGTGAAAACAATGAACACCCAATTATTTGAACCTGGTTAAAAGACAAGACCACCATGATATAGGTACACCATTATAAGTGATAAAACGTGGGTAGTACTGCTTTGATCCGAAAGAAAGCAAAAACCGACGACCGTATCTTTGAAAATGTGTCCCAGTGAAAGATATTCATAAAAAAGCCGAACCAAAAAAATGGTCGCCACATTTTTGGAATCACTGGATGTGCTCAATATTCGCGAAAGGCATCTAAGAAGGTCTTGCATTTTGATCATAACCGAGCTCACACTGCTGCTTGATTCATTGAGTACCTATTTGAATACATAAACCATTGAAATAATTCGCCATTTGCCGTATAGTCCAGACCGTGGCATGTATTGATTTCTTTTGGTTTCCACGTGGACGCAATTAGAAATGATATAAACAACCAAACGCGACAAGGTTAGATAAAAGTTTCTAATTGTAAGATTGGTTTCTACGAATGCAAACATGCATTAGCTATAAAGGAAAACACTTTAAAAAATTATAAATAAATGTGTTTTTTCAATATACACTGCGCCTCTAAAGTATGGAATAAATTCAGTAAAAGCGAAATGAAATTTTGTTGGAAGAAATCCTTCGATCGACCAGGTCGATTTTTCTTGATAAAAGTGCACATTTTTGCGTAACGGTCGATTTTCAACCTTCAGTTGTATTTGAGTACTGACGACATAATTTTTAATGTAAGAACCCTCAATTGTTTTCTTGATTTTAAGAGATTTTTTCATTGCTGAACTGACAGTATAAAAATATTGCCATCTTCCATTAGAAATTCTTTGAGTACATGACAATTGAATGTCATGTACTTTTTTCCTTTTACGTTTAAAAAGGAAAAGAAACCAAATCCTCTTGCTAATAGAAACGTTATCGGAGTTTCTTTTCCGAAGTGGCAGCTGCTTTTTACAGATCATTACAGAGTCAGCTTTACATTGACTTCTTAACACTAGCGATACAGCAATCTTATTGCAATTTAAGTATTATGGCACATTTAGCTATTAGATACAAGATTCAGATTATAATTAATCGAATGCATTAATCGATTTGTTTAATGCAAAATATCCATGTCGCCCTATTAGCCAATCTGCGGTCAGTAAGATTGAGTCTAAATTTCGAGAAACCGGTGATGTTAAATATATATATATATAGTAACAACGTATATCGATCGTACTGTTTAGAGTAGAATATAAAAACGAGCGAAAAACTCTATTGGGGTGGTCGGTTCGTGAAATAAAAAGTCTCATTTGTTCAACCTCTATATTAAGTATACATGTTAAGCGCAAGAGACAAGAACAAGTTTGGTTTTATTGACGTGCAAATATTTTTATGTAAAAGATGAATAAACTAAAATTTATACACAGTTCATCCCAAAAATCTAAAAAAAAGTAGAGGTTCAACAAATGAGACTTTTTATTTCACGGACCGACCACTCCAATAGTTTTTCGCTCGTTTTTATATTCTACTATATAATTTATTTGGTTAGGGCCATAATAAGTTCAAATTTGAAAAGAGAAGGCGATGGAGTTAGTTCCCTTTAATACCAAATTAAAACTGTTTGAAAAACAAAACAATTTAACTCAAAAGAAAAGGTTTATTTAGTATTTAAAAATATAAAACTTAAGGTATCATATATTCTAGTTCTTCTTCTCTTTAGCGGTGGTAGTAGGCCATGTTAGGCATTCTCCATAACAATTGCTTGTCTCTTCCATTTTTCTCAGGAATATACTTTATCAGCTCCCTAACACCATCTATTTTGTTCTACTTAATGGGTATGCCGGTAATATTGAATCAAAGATTCTTGACGAGTCTGGTCTTCTACTACTTCTCTACGGTTAAGGATTTCACCAAAAGGTGTGCATCACACATTGGCTCGGAGAAGAGAGACAGGGCAAATCTTGATAGAAGGCGAAGTGGGCAGCCACGGGTGACTTCTGGAGGTGACGATAGATTTATAGTAACGACTTCGAAACGAGATTAACGCTTAACGGCACCGGATATCGCATAGCGTGTTAATACACAACGACGAACAAATGTTTATGTTACCACCGTCAAGAGACGATTATTGGCAGCAGGTTTAGGGAGATGCACCGGCCGCAAAAGAAAACGTTTTTAAAACGTTTGCATAAACGGAAACGATTAACTTGGGCAAGAGAGCTTGTAAACTGATCACTGGATGAATGGAACGCAGTCTTATGGACCGACGAATCCAAATTTGAGTTATTTGGTACGAAACGGAGAGTTTTTCTTCATCTAGCTAGTGAGGCCTGCTTAGTGGCGTCCGTCAAACAGGAGGTGGTTGTGTTATGGTTTGGGATTGTTTTGCTGGAAGAATGAACTAAAATTAATGGTTTGGTCGTCTCAAAGTCCGGATTTATCCCCCATTGAGCTCTTATGAGATGAGCTCGATCGAAGGGCCAGCCAGCGACAACCTCAGAAGACCCAACAGCTATGGAAATATTTACAGAGCGCATGGCAACAAATTGACGTGGACTTTCTTGAGTAATTGCTTCGAAGAATGCCTAAAATTTGTGCAGCGGTTATCAAAGCTAAAGGAGGTCATATGGACGAAAATAAACTTACGAGCTAAATCATGCATAAATATTATTATGTTTGAATAAATTTACTTTTATTTGACGATAGTCACTTATGTTGTATAAATTCATTAATAATCGCAATAAAATTTTACTCTGTCTGACTTTATCAAATCGGTTACTGCTTCCACACTTTTGGAAGGTAGTGTATGTTCCTGTTTCTTTTCTTTTCGAGGTTAGAATTGAAATGTTTACCTATAAAATATTTGAGCCTTGAATTACAAAACAACAGGTTTTTAGTCTTATTGTTAGTATATGTTGGTAGTTATTACAAGAATGCTGCTAGTATATGCTATTGCTTTGCATTAATCTGATTACAATCCTTATATGAACTTTGCTCGGTCGTGCAATAATCGAACAATGCCTATACATACGTGGCGATATAACATTTAATAAATATTTTTAATTATCCCCATTTAATTCAATTTCGTACATTGGACTATTTATGCATTTATAGCTATGTATACAACCTTCCATACACATAATACTTTTATTCACTTTTATGCCAGGATTTCCTGCATAGTGTCAACTCAATTTCAATAGTAAACCAACATTCGGTGTACAATGAGTTCAAACAAAGCTTAAATTTGAAAACATACAAAAATTGGAAAATTTGGTACCAGTTAATTTTCATCAAAAGTTACTTTTAATCTAATCCAATTAATTGTGAAGCCAAAAAGTGCCAGGAAAATTTAAAAAATGTTTATTCCAAAAAATACAATAGTTCTCTTAAAAAGAAGTGTTTTCAAATTTCCTTGCAGTGCAAAGCAGGTATGTATTTTCTTTGCTATAAATTTAATTCTGGCACACTTTTATTTTAGGGAGCTAACTTACTTATGAATACAATATCTCTGAGAGCTGTGTCTACGTTACCAATTACAAAAAATTTAGTTATAATAAGTAATGACAAAAAGAAGGTGTCTATTAAAAATTTGAAACTCTCTCCAGGCCAAGATCGACCACTAGTTGTTATGCCAACTTGGTTGATGGCAAAGGAAAAGCACACGATAAAGTATGCAAAGTTTTATTTGGATTATGGTTTTGATGTTTTAAATATTAGTGTTACTCCTTGGCAGCTACTCTGGCCAGTGAAGGGTACACAGGTAAAACAATTACAATTCACTTGTATTTATGAATGATAAATACAATAGTAAAATAACATATATATATAAAAAAATTCAGCACAAAATATGCACCAAGTAATAAATGAATGGAAATCTAACTTTCTATTGTTAGTACAATTAAATTTCTGGCATGCATTTTTTAACTTACATAAAGGAATTTATTCGTGAAAGTTATGTCTACATTTTTTACTTCTTAGGTAGTTGCAAGACAGATATTAAAATTCTTGCATGCCAACGAGAGCTATTCACCCTTAGTAGTTCATGCCTTCTCAGTGGGTGCCTATCTATGGGGTGAAGTTTTAGTACGCATGGCTTCTGAGAAACCTTTATATCAGCCTATAATAGATAGAATTGCTGGACAAGTATTTGACAGTGCTGCAGATATTACAGAATTAGTAGTTGGTGTACCAATCGCTGTATTTCCCAGCAATAAGGTGATGCAAAACGCCTTAAGGTCATACTTGATGTAAGATTGCAACTATTCAATCAGATAATTAAGAAAGCTATATTGATATTGTTCAGGTACCATATGAAAACATTTGATAAAGTTGCCACTTCACATTATGTGAGAGCCAGTCAACTGTTTCACACTAACTTAGTTCATGCACCCGCTTTAATTTTCTGCAGTAAAAAGGATCCTATCGGTGCAGAAAGATCTAATCAGCGAGCACGTGAAAATTGGGAAAATAATGGAGTAAAGGTAAATTTTTATATGTAATTATAATTCAATGTTGTAATTTTGTCCCCTAAAAATTTTATGACTCTACCCCCAATTTTAGGTATATTGGAAGTGTTGGGACGATTCACCTCATGTTGGACATATGCAGAAACATCCCAAAGAATATTTGGACACGTTAACGAATTACTTAAACAAACTTGATTTACTCACAAGCCGTGAAATAGTTCAAGTCAAAATATAAATAGGTGTATTACATGATACATCACTACATACATATTTTTCCAATCCAAAATCTCATTTTTATTATTTCAGTAGTATTACTTATTTACTAATATTTTGTGAAAAATATTTTGTAATTAATTTTTAAATATCCTCTCCCCTACAACTTTCAGGTCAATCAAACAACAAATGGGGAGTTAATAGTTATATTTTCAGAACATTTTCGAATATCCTTCCTAAGTGAGAGTATAACTATATCTATGTATAAATAGACATTTGTTTTTATTTGAGCACTATCAACCAAAGAACTAATGACTAGGATTTCTTGATATACAGGATCTGTAAAAAAGGGTATATACCTAATATTTTAATGTGCAACTACAGATTTATATAAAACATAAAAGAAAAAATCCTTATATCAAACAATCTTTCGAAACCTTAATAATTCTGTTCAAGAACTAGGGAACACCCAAGAAAAAATCTAGCCAAAGGTTTCCTTCTTATGAAATGTAAATAATATAAATAATAAAAACAATGTAAATATAACTTATTCCAAATTATAGTAACAAATCTCTTTTTACGAAGTAAATGTAAAATAAATAAACAAAATCAAAGCAATATAGTTTATAAAATAAAATGTCATGGATATTAATCGTTCAGGTAAAATAATATTTTAAGGAGACCTTTGGCTAGTCCTTGAACAGAATTATTAAGGTTTTGATAAAGATTTTTTTGTTTTTATGGTTTCCTTAAGTGTGTACAATGAAATATTAGGTGTCAAATTTTTTACAGATACTATATATCGAAAAATTCTAAGCAGTTTTCTCCCTCCAATAGAGACGCCGAGTTAAAGTAAAGCGATTTCGTCTATTGCGCAGATTACCTAATGTGTACTGAAAGTTGTAACTGCTTATATTTGCACACGAAGGTTTTCCGGAAACGTTATTTTAACGTTCTGAAAATATAGCTTTTAACTCGCAACTTTTTATTTAATTCACCTAAAAGTGGCAGAGGAGAGGTTATTTAAAAGATAAGTACATAGATCACGAAACATATAGAATACACTTTTATAATTAAATGTATTTTTGTTTTATAAATTAAGATTTTACAATTTTAAGGGTATGTTTGTGAATATTTTGTTTTAATGTAAAATTCCAAACCATAGTCATTATAAGAACCATAACGTTCTACAACTTCTCTATTGTTCTTTCAAATAGGTGTTTTCTCCAAGATAATTGTATAATAATTGTGTTAAAAAAGTTGTTTAGTAAATTGTTACGGCCAAATTGTCACAGTTCCGGTTTGTTACTTGTGACCTCTCGTTTCAACTTTTGCCGTAGATGGCGCCCCGCGTTCATAGGTTTTGATAGAACTCGCGCATTTTGGATGCCCGTCGAACAGGTTGTTCTCCGGGAATAGGTTACTCCGTTTTCGCTTTTAAATCTCGTTTGTCGACGATATCCACGGAAATTTGACGCTGGGAAGTGGAATAGTATCGTTGTGTTAATCTAGAAGTTTCGCTTGCCCCAATTGTGCTGTTCCAACTAATCGTCACCTTAAGCATTTGCTTTTCCCTCATTTGGAGGTGAGTCTTTCTTTTCGGTAATTACGATGTCGTTATTTTTCCCTTTCATATTGTTGTAGCAAACTAGTGCAGGCTGGTATAAACTAGTATATACTAGTATAGGACTAGTAGATAGCTAAGATTTATTTTTGAGAACATCTGAGAAATATCGTAAAAGCTAGAACCCGACTTCGTCTTCAGGTTGCTGTATGCGGCTGGTTTCCCGACATCTTTATATCAAGTGCGGGTTCCGTCCCGATACTGATTACCACGCCGTATGAAGTTTGACAACCGGAAATTTGATTTTATGTTTTTGACTTGTTGAGTTCTGGGAAAAATTCCCTAGAAGGTTTCAGTTAATTTAGAGTTAGGAACTCGGGGATTTGTGTTCGAATAAACAGGTTTTCTTACTTTCGGAAACATTCAATTCTTTTCAGTAAATAAATCAAATAAGTTGTTTATCACTTCGCTTAATTGCGATATGAATATTATGAAAATTGGGAAAGAGCTAGAAAGAAGAAGTTTCCGCACGGGGATTTGACATTGTACCAAAATTACGAGTCCGAGCTTTTACCACTACGCCAACCGCTACTCGGTAAGCACCCTAACCATAAACGTAAAAATCTATTTTCTAAACGTTTGGCCATCTGGAGTTTCCACTTCGAGTACTTTCATTAGCCAAGCCTTGCGCATGCTGTAAATTTGAGTGAAATCCTAGGCACCCTCTCCTTGTAAGCATAATTAGTTTGTTCATATTTGTCTTAAAAGAATTAACTAAACTATCACAACAATCTAATATTACAAACGAAATTTTTATGACCAGAAACCATATCTTAAGTATCAGCTAGTTTCTTCAATTCACTCACAATAAGTAACTTAACAATTAATGTGATTAAATACAAAAAGAAAAATATTTTTCGTTAAACGCACTAGAAAGTTATATCAACCTCATATTTTACACAAATTCGTAGCAAATTGAACAAAATAGTGGTATTTCTGGCACTTTAGTATATAAGAAAGATTTAAAAAATGAAGAAGTTCAAGCTCTACAAACCAAAAGAAATTACACTGTGAACCACGATCAGCGTTTCGAATTCTGCTTTTGGTATTAAGGAAAATTAGGAGAACAACGATCATTTGCGAAGTATGTGTTGTTTACTTACAAGTCCACATTTCCTTGCAATGGATTTGTAAGCTCGCAGAATTGCCGTTGGTGGGCCGACGAAAATCCACATTTTCAAATAGAATCACGTAATCAATACCTACTATTTTGAAATAAATGTGAGGCGTGGAATTTTCAATAACCAAATATTTGGACTATAATTTTTTAGAAATAATTAAATTCAGCAAGATATTTGGAACTTTTACAAAGTTAATTTTTGAACGAAATTGAAAATTGTTCCCTGCAATTAAGAAGAAAAATATTTCCGGCAAGATGGTTGTCCGGCTCACAGTATCATGGAAGTTCGAAATTACCAAAATGAGCATTTTCGAGCAAAATTGGTAGGTCGCTTTTCTGGGAATTCGTGACCACCACTATCGCCGGATCTGACGCCATGTGACTTTTTCTTTGGGCGCCTGCGTTCTCTTGGAACTTCAATTCAATTTCTTGGGTCAACGAAAACCGTCTTGATCCCTCCTCTCAGTGAATAGACAGCTGCAATCGCACAGTCTTGGGAATGATGAAAATTTAGAATAGTCTGTAAGCTAAATAGGGAGTGAAAAATATCTTTTTATTTAAAAAAAAATATTTTCTTTTATTTTCACTAAAGATGGGGGTCGATCTTGGAGATCGACGACCATCTGATCGTTAGAGTTGTGTTGTTCGATGAGCTCGGACCGAAATCTGAACACGCAATAATCGTCCGTAAACGGACATACATAGCGGAAATTAACCGGCAGTCATCGTCGTGGAACTCCAAAAGTCAACCTTTCTGAATCAAGGCTGGGCTAGCCCATAAGCCCTCTTGACTTCGCGTGTTTGATGCGACCTCCAATCTAGCCGCGAGAAATTTGGAGGGCGATCCATAGCATCCAGTCCAGATGTCCTCGGAAGCGTAAGATGTTTTCTGGTCCTGTTAAGTATAGCCCAGACGTAGGGCCGACATCTGGTGTAGGAAGCCGATCACTTCCTCAACAGGTCGTGTACCCGCTGATCAATAGTCAACGGCGGGGACCTGTCCGGGTCGAAGGCGGCGGTATAGCTCACCAACGGATTGTCCGAATTCTGTTCTCCTCTTCATGGTTGCTCATAACCAGTTAGAAAATATGATCTCGTAGATTGATAACGCAGAGCTCCTCGTGTAGTTGGATGATTCGGTCAAATCACGGTGATCACTCGTAGCATTTTGTTTTGAGCGGTCACTATGCTTGTGATATGACTCTTCACCGCAGTCGATCACGCTATCGCTCCATATGGTATGGGTCTTAGATACACTTTATATAAAAGAGTCATGATCCGAAGATTAAGTATAGATCTACTATACAGTAGCGGCAACAGGAGCCGTCGGGCGCTGTAGAACTTCTCGAGGATCATCAGAGTATGCGGTTTAAATGTGAGCTTCTGGTCCAACATCACCCCCAAATACTTTTCCAAAAGGCTCCATGGAACGCGAGTATCTCCGACGTAGATGGTCTCGTCGGGAGGCGTCTGCTTCTAAGTGAATCGCCATTTCTCTGTCCATTGACACGCAAGTCGTTCGTCGCGGCAAGTGGTAAACACGCCGGTATCATCCGCATATATGGCCATCTACGTCATGGGCGTGCGCGGCATTTCCGAGAAGAAGATGGGAAACAGCTCCAGACCGAGAGGCGAGCATTGGGGAACTCCCTGGCCAACTGGCTACTGCATCCTGCGCGACACCACTTGAATACGACTCCGTGGTGCCAGACGGACTCAGATGCGTTGCCCCAGAAGTCTCCCATCTTTTAAGGGCCTCTCTGGCTGCCTCCGCCGGGGTGAAAGATTGGTAATCTGCCGAGAGGCTGGCAATAACACCTGCTGCCGTCCTGCTGGACTTGGTTTTCGAACAGTTCGTCTCGAAGACGGAAGGGGACGACAGCTTCAGCTCAGCGGCGGTTTGTGGTTTAGCAACATGCAATTGACGTCGATACACAACCATATACGAACTAATGTTATCCTCGCAGCACCTCCGAATATACGGTATCGCAAGCCGCCGCTGCTTCAGCTACTTTTGATAAAGCAGAAAGCGGCCTGGGAACGGTAATTCACAGGCAGCCACGGTCGTGGGCTTCTATTTCTTTCTAGGGTCGGGCGTAAAATGTCCCTTGAACCTCTTTGTCATCACGCCTCTATTGGTGTCTTCTCTCTTTAGATTTTCTCTTATTAGTTTAGGCGAGCGGCCTATTTCCCGTCTTTCAGAGATTTACTTCACTGATCCCCTTAGTTAGTTGGGTGACCAGTTCTGTTCAAAAGTCCGTGCGTGCTGTTAAAACGGTAGCTTGTGGTGGGTCCTATGAAATTGTTTGTGCCTTTCGGGAATAAGTCTTCACAGCTTGGGCGAAGTATAATCCCTTTCACAATGTGCTTGGGTGTGCCCTGTCTAGGGCACCTGGATCATCCCTTGTAACTTGCTGCTTGCATACTACCGCAGTTCGCTCAGATTGCTGGGTCACTGCTAGAACAATCACAGGTTGGCTTTTTATGGGGGCGCATTTTTCCCGGGCCGTGCACCGTGATTAGGCGTGTTTGAAGCGCTGATATCGGTAACACAGCTCTCGACAGACTTTAGTCCAAAGGGACTCAACCGTTACATCGATCTCTAGGATCTTCTTGACGGTGAATATGTACTTTTCCTGTCGGTTAGTTTTGACAATAACAAGGGGACAATGGATATTGCACGCGGATTACTCGCTCCGGATGTAGACCTTTGCTCCTGAGGTGTCTCGCAATGTCTTCTTCGGAAATGCTAACCGGCAGTCCTTTAAACACCACGTTCATCGTCTTTTCAGACTGGATACGTGTAGGAAGCTATACCTTTCCCATTGAGGTGTCTTACAATCCCTCTAAATGAAAGCAAGGTGTCGGGTTCAATTCTGACACCGTCCACCGCCGGTGAGATCCAAATTGCACTGTCATTTACCACGATCGGAAGGATCCTTTCGTCTGGCTGCTCTTTCGTTATTGTTTCTAGCGTTTTAGTAGTGGCTTCGCCAATCTGTTCAATTTCTACGTCGATTGGTGTGCCTATGATGTTTGCTTTCGAGACAGTGTCTGCGTTTTTCTCGATCGTTTGCATTCTTGGTTTGGGCGGCGACTAGCTTCACTGCTTTCCTTAGCTTCCCGCTCATCATCAGCTTTTTGAATTCTTGTAATGATTTCTCTTATAACATCAAAAGGGAAATCACATCCCCGCCGTGAGCGATGTCGTCGATATCGACGTTTTGTCCTTTAGCCATCGTAGGTTCTTCTGTAGAGAAAATTGAGGGAATTTCTAAATTGGATTTGCATATGTACAAGCATCAAACGTACTAGCATATACATAGTGCTTATCTGGAAATGCAGATTACTTTTCATTAAGTCGCACTGACGAACGGTATAACCGCGAAACGCGTCTGGGAATTGTGAAACTATTTTTTTAAATACATTTTACCACGGTTGGTTAGCCAAAGGTGCGGCTGCAGCTACTGCAGGAATCTGCGGAAACCTAGTTGTCCACTTCTGTAGAAGTAACTAGCTGCAAAAATGCGCATTTAAGTACATATTGGGGGAATTTCTTAATTGAATTCTCATATGTATAAACATCATCGTAGCCGGTTGACGACTGACGAGACGCCCAGACAGCCGGAGAGCTGTCAACCATTCCTCGAGGCTGGATCCAAAATGGATGCGTAAGCCCCTCGATCATCAGATAGGCGGCCCAAGATCCAGCCGCATGGAAACTGTGTTGGAGATGACCCGAACGGGTACATCGCTAGCACGACATCTTCGGCGTCGGACTTGAACTACTTCCAGTGTCATCAACTAGGCTCCAGACGATCTTCATCCCGGGTTGACCTCTGGATTCGTCCGAAATTCATCCTCAATCCCTTAGCAGGTCCTGCACCCGCCAAACGATAGTCTTAGGCGGTGGTCTACGAGGGTCGAGGGCAGCGGTATAACACACCACCGAGTTCGCCGAAACCTTCATTCTCTCCATAGTGGCTCTTGCCAGTCGGATTATGTGATCATTCGTATTTGGAATTGAGAGATCAGCGTGCATCTGTTTATTCCGGACAAACCACAGGGCGCAGGCAATCATTCGTAGCATCTTGTTTTGGGCCCCTACAAGCCTTTGGATGTTCGACTTCGCTGCAATCGATTAAGACACCGTTCCATATGTAAGTATCGGCCGCAAGAAGGTATGGAAAAAAGACCTTCATCTGAATCTAACACGGACTTGCGACACAGGAGCGGTAGCAGGATCCTCCTAGCATCGTTGTACTTGTTGCCGAGGACCGTCTCGAAGTGTGTGCAGAAAGTAAGGACTTCTCCGTCCATTTCACGAGTCCATCAACAGCCATCTGGAGACGTTTGCTCATAAGTCAATCGTCCCTACATGTGATATACATGGTCGTGTCGTTCGCATAGAGCGCCATCTCCGTTGTCAGCGGTCGTGGCACGTCGTATATGTAGATAAGAAAAAGCTTCGGGCCAAGAAGGGAAGCCTGGGCAACTACAGTGACCATGGGCCTCGTGGTAGATAGATGATTCCCAACTCTTACCGAGAAAGAACGCCCCTCAAGGTAAGATTTCACGATCCTAACCAACTGGATATTAACGTCTGCACGGCAGATCTTCAGGATAAGTCCGTAGTGGCAAACCGAATCGAACGCGTTGGCTAGCTCGAAGAATAGCGCCCACGTCGTCTCCCATCACTCTACTATCGTTCTCGCGGCCTGTCAGTCGGAAAAGCTGGAAATTCGCTGACAGGCCGGCTCTGAATCCGTACTACTCAGCTGCCAGTTCATTTCTGAGACGGGAGAGAATAATCGATTCTGCCATCTTACAATTAGATAAAGTTAATAGTAGACTTATGGGGGAAGGGTAATTCTGGGGAAATAGTTTGTCCTTTCCCGGTTGGGAACCATCACGAATGGCCCACGGCGAGAATGGGCGTTGATTATCACAATGAGCTCCCCATAAGGATCTTAGGCATCCTTTTCACGGCGATATTGGAGACAGTCAACTTCTCTGACGCAACACTCGCCCATAATTGTAATTAGTGTTGCTCATGCGAGCCAAAACTGTCAAGATCGGAGTTATTCCCAGGCGATGTTGTGGCTCGCATGACCAAATCCAATTATAACATGATTAGATTTAGTGGCGACATCTTATGTTGAATTTAATGAATGATTATTGCTACTGCACTACTGATAGATTGCTATCTTCTAATGTCAAACCACAAAACAATTATCTTAGGTTACGTCATCAGACTGTTTTGATTTATTGGTGTTATGAAATATCCTTGACCTGAGAGTTAAATAAATTCTTTGTCTACATTACACTTTGTTTACTGATCGGAATGATGAAGTATTTAATCTGAATTAGTCTCAGTCTCAGTGCTGCTATACCGCACGACTTAGATTTAAAACAATGAACAGAAGATATTGAAGATGAAAGGGTCTCTTCGCTTGCTTTGCTTTCTAATTTACTTGAACCAAATAGTGGCAGACGTTTTTTATTATCAGCCGGAACAAGTACACATATCCTATGGAAAAAATATTTACGAAATAGTTATAACTTGGTCAACATTTAATGATACAAAAGAATCAGTTGTTGAATATGGAATTGGGGGAATGATCTTGAGAGCTGAGGGAACATCAAAGTTGTTTGTTGATGGTGGCCCAGAGAAGCATGCCCAATACATACACCGAGTTAGATTAAGTGACTTGACACCTGACAGTACTTATGGTAAAACTCTTATTATTACTTGTTCGTAAATATTTATTATACAATTATAGTATACCACTGTGGAAGTGATCTGGGTTGGTCAGCGCAGTTTTCGTTTAAAATTGCACCAAGCAGCAGAGATTGGCAACCCCATTTAGCAATTTTTGGAGATATGGGAAATGAAAATGCCCAGTCATTGGTACGATTACAAGAAGAGACACAGCGTGGAATGTACGATGCTATCTTACATGTTGGCGACTTTGCGTATGATATGGATACAGTAAGTGCTTTTTATTTTTAACATATTTTTGTGAAAGGTTTCAGTTGCAACCAAATTATTTTAGCAAAATGCGCATATTGGAGATGCTTTTATGAATCAAATTGAATCTGTTGCTGCTTATGTACCATACATGACATGTCCTGGAAATCATGAAGAGAAATAGTAAGTTGGATTTAGTTATTCCTTGTGATATAGACTGATTATAATGAAATTTATAGTAATTTTAGTAATTATATGGAACGATTTACGATGCCTGGCAAACGAGAAGATCCCTTTTATAGTTTTAACATAGGACCGATGCATATAATTTCGATATCAACGGAATTGTATTACTTTTTAAATTTTGGGTTGAAACCATTAGTTCTCCAGTATGAGTGGCTAGAAAATGATTTGGCAGAAGCTAACTTACCTGAAAACCGTGAAAAACATCCTTGGATTATTATCATGGGACATAGACCAATGTATTGCTCCAATACAGATAAAGACGATTGTACTCACCATGAAACTTTGACTCGTGTTGGACTACCATTTTTGCATTTCTTTGGTTTAGAAAAGTTATTATATGATTATGCTGTAGATCTTGAAATATGGGCGCATGAACATTCATATGAAAGATTATGGCCAGTTTATGACTATAAAATCTACAATGGAAGTTATGAACAGCCATATACAAATCCTGGAGCTCCTGTACAAATAGTAACAGGCTCGGCAGGGTGTAAAGAAGGAAAGGATGATTTTAATGTGACAAAACCTGATTGGTCGGCATTTACAAGTAGCGATTATGGGTATACAAGGTTAAAGGCATACAATGCCAGTCATATATATCTGGAACAAGTATCGGATGATAAAGATGGCTTGGTTATAGACTCGTTTTGGATTATTAAGGATTACCATGGACCTTACCAGTATTCGATGATGGACTGGAATAGGGTAGATAAAAAAGATTGGAAAATTTTATAGAGACCTAAATGCTTAACGGGCCATGGATAATGATGTATAAATAAATGTATCCCAAATTGCAATTATCACTGTTATATCTTATATTTGTTTTCTATTTATATTTTTTACCAAAGTGCAAAATGTGATTTAGGTTTATTTGTATTGGTAAGATGGTTACATAAAGTATAAGATATGCAGGTTGCTTCTATCTGTTGTAATTTAAAATGCGCTTGCCATATTAAGCTAGTTGTAGTTGTTCACTTACACCTGGCATATACTAAATTTGTAAAATACTCCTATTTTTTTACAATATATATAGTAAGTATATATTACCTGGAAATAGTAATAAATTAAGAATTAGCAAAGAAATTGTTATTAGGTACCTACCGATTTCATATTCTTTTGTATTGAGATTTGAAAGCAATTCAACTTTACTACAAGTCAGTGGTCACCTTACTAAAGTAAATATTTCAACTAGTTGGGCCGAATAGCTCAATAAATTGCAACTGTGCAATGTAGGAAACCAAAATATACCAAAAATACTTGTGCTACCATAACAAAGTAGTCAAATTAGATCATACTTTTCTAAACTGCATTTACTTTCATTGTTTAGAGCTAAGTAATTCTAAGTCCTAGATTATGACTATAAAGGACAAATTAAGAGTTTCAAAGCAGCAAGAAATGTTAAGTGTTTAAAAATCAGCCTCTTTTAGAAACAATTTGTTGATAGTAAAAGGGACAATAACGCCCAGATGAAAAGCTTGTTAAGTTTTCTTATTATTTATGAAGTCTATGGGTAAATAACTGATATCCAGGATTAAACACAGAAATGGTGTTTCAGATAAAATTTGATATTATTTCCGTCCACCTAGTATTGCTACACATTTGGTTTTGTTTTACTTTAATCTTTTAGAATTATCTTTTATTCCAGTCTTGCTCTTATTTGCTGCACATTAATGAATGGAACTTAAACGATTGGTATTGTGTTGGGACTTGTGTGCACCATCAAATTTGAACAATTCTGCTTCTAGGTACAGTCGAGTCTCGTTTATATTCAGTCCTCCGAAACGAACGAGTTTCGTTTATCTAAGTCGGCAGGGGTCCCCACTACCGCCACCGTTGCTGTGCCAATTGCGTCACCTCCACCCCTCCCATTTCTTCCAAGTTCACTATAGATTCTACCGTGACGGTGAAATTGTGGAACATGGAGGGGAGCGTGGAACTTAAAATAAACGAGACTCCCAAGTTAAGATAAATGACACTCAAAATACATGAGCCTCAAGATAAACGAGACTAGACTGTATTTATTTCTTCAGAATATATCACATTCCTTCATAACAGGGTTTCTATCTCAATGATGGAAAAACATTTATTCAAACAGGTGGATTTACTTTTACTAATATTATTTCTGCTCATCTGTACCAATTGTTTGCCTTTGGCAACAGAGTGATTGAATAAGTGTGCAAGATTTGCCTAAATTTTAAGAAATTTGACCCATTTTCATACAGTGATGTTTCTGTATACTATTGTATAATGCCTTTAATGGTTTACCGTTATATTAATTCATTTGTTCGTTTCTTTATTTTGTATCATCCAAGTATAGTAAAATCTTGCGCATAACCAAACTTGTTTTATCAATTTTGTTAAATATTAGTTACCTGCGGGGAAGAATTATCCAACCACAAAAGGTCTTGTTATAAGAATGTACTATAGGTCACGTTCCCCAGACATAACTGTTCATGTACTGTTGGGAGTTTTTCTGGTGAACGTTGTTCACTGCACCCACTATACAAACATATTAGGTGTGCTCATTAGTTTATCAAAAGAGGATTTTCCTGGGCATTTACCAATGCGCGCCATCACTCGCTATTAGTTTTGGATGTTGCGCTGTTGGTTGTTTATTTCGCTACTTTATTGACTGGGGTAACCAAGGATGTTATAAGGAGAGGATAGGGCATTGACTATGAATGCTATTTAAGCTCTGCGTAATCAGAAAATAGACGGAGATAGACTGAGAACGACATAAATTGGTATTACTAAAGCATTATACAAGTCAACAGATAGCATATGCGTAAATTGTAATGTACGGCCAAAACAGGATTTTCAGCCTAAACCGAAACCGAAACCTAAATTTCGGCCTCGGCCTCGGTTTCAGCCGAAACGGAAATTTATTTAGACATGTTAAAATTTCAATTGTATGCTGAAATCTAATGTATGTTTTACATGTTATATAGTTCATTTGTGTTAAATGAAATTAAAAAACATCTATTTCGGAATGTAGGAAAACTAGACATTTATTTATGTAATATTAACTTTCTGACTATGAGACACGAACAAAGCGCGATAATTCACGAACACTGAGTTTCGGTGCGGCCGAAGTTTCGGCTGATTTTTGGCCAAAACCGAATGTTTGGTCGACCACTAGTAAATTGTATACATCTGGTCACGCATATTTTCAATACCATTCATAGTCAATGTAATACCTTTTCTTTATAACATCATCTTGAGTGTAACTAGATTAGAATTTTTCAATGCTCGTCATCGCTAGATGCGCACGAGCATACCTAATATATTGGCTATATCAAGGGTATCCAACATACACTAGGTATGTGTTTCTACCATGGTGATAGACTGCTATTCATCGTCCAACTTAAATATCCAATGCTCGTCATCAGAAGATACGCAATAGCATACCTATTTGTAATTCTACCATGGCAACAGTTACCATTTTAGTGGAAAGAAGTGTAAAGAATTAATGTCGGTGAATACGGCTCCTACACGCCTTTTTAAGGTCGAACTAGTTTTTTTGTCTCTATAGCGACTAACCCATGGATAATTTATAATGTCACAATTTTAAGTGCTTTTGTTTTAGAAAAAATATAAATATTTACCTAAATATGTTGTTTATTCATTATAAGAAAATGGAGAATTCTTATTTAACACTCTTTGTTCCATTTGCTTATTAATATAGCATATTCACGTATTGCTAATTAAATTATCTGGCATCAAACCGGAACATCAGGATAGATTCATTCAGTTCTTGACAGTTACACGACAGTAACGTCTGGATACAACGAACCGTAACGGAGCGAAAAATTTACTTCATTATAAGCGGAGTCCGCATTAAAGAACGTTGAACAAATTAAAAATGATTAATAACTATTCCATAACCATACATCCGTTGTAATATTTATTACTAATTTTAAGTTTGTAATTTTTTATTGTTTCAACATCGCGCTCGCCGAAATTTGCGCAATACTGATTAGCCACAGTGTTTGTATCATGAGACTGTAAAAAGCAGAGAAGTTTACTACTGAATCGTCTACAGATTTATATTAAGATCGTGTGGTTGATTTTATCGGAATCAGTTAAAATGTTGGTGATTTCAACGAATTTGTTCATAAAGACTCTATAATTGATTCGTATTATACACATGTAAAATCGTTTCAACCGAGTTCGCATTAAAAAGAATATTTTTATATTATTTTTGTAACAAATATTTTATTGTACATGAATATTTAAATAAATAAATGTAAATTCTTGTGCATAAGTGTAGATTATTGTGCACGAAAGATAAGGCATTGCCAGAAAATAAGTCTTTTGAAACAAAATTACTAATTAATATAAGACCCACTCTTATTTTCGGAGAAACACTATTCTCGTTGACAATTACACTTATGAAGTGCAGTCACATGTGCTAAGTAATTAGGGGCTTCAAATTGCATTTAGCTAACCCCGAATAAAAATCTCGGACCGGTTTCGCTCCCACTGGAGCTCGCCAGTGAAGTTTATTTACTCGCAGTCAATCCAGTGCATCTGATCCCCAGGTCGATAAAATATGGATACTAGGATAGGAATATTCCGACCTGTAGCACGATACATAATTATCTACATGGATTTCGCATACACCCAGTAATTACCTAATTTTATAATTAAGTAATCAACGAATCTCTGAAAGTAACTATCATCCGTACGAAACCACTGCCAATCATTGAATTGACCAAAATGGCTATCTGTCAACCCCTGAGATTTTTCAATTATTCATTACCCATGTTACTCATTTATCCACTCATCCTCAGTCCGTCTTAGAAACTCGATGTAAGTCTTGGTGAGATTCTCAATCATGCTATCTAGCACACAATTTACAATTTAAAAGTTTTCGTCGCCCCGAAGTCCTGCAAATTATGCCAGTATAGGTAGGTACCCCAAATATTGCCGTTAGTTTTTAATGACAAAACGACCAAATAACCACAACATACAACCTTTAGTTGCGTATTAGATTGAATACTTTACAATGGTTTTGTTGACTAGTCTTTATTTTGGTCAACCACATGTAAACCAAATATACATACATTGTAAGCATAGTCCCTGTTAGGCCATCTTTTGTTAGTTTCATATTATGGTACCAATATATATATATATATATATATATATATATATATATATATATATATATATAGTGGGTCTCCTACTATGTATTAATGTTTTATGTACTTACCAGCAGTTCATAATTTTCGATTCTTTGGAGTAAGAACGTATAAAACGCTTTTTCTATCTAATTTGAAAAGCTGCTTATTGCATACCTAAATTTGTTGTCAAGAAGTAATTGATGCTTTAAAATTTTCGATTTTCTGAGACTCGTTCTTTTGTTGCATATAAATGATAGAACACGATCTATAAATGAGATTTAAAAAAATGACAAGTACATATAAGGCAACTAACAAGTACAAATTCTTTATTTTACAATTTAAGAAAGAAGTTTGTATATACATTATACGGACGGACAATTGATCACGAAAATCTATAAGCTCTTATTATAGCATTTCCGTGTTCCAATTTTTCTTTTTTTCGACTATACAAGTTTTATTCAAAGGTTTATTTCGACTCGGACATCCATTAGCTAAACATTCCGCAGTTAATTTATTAAAATTATAGAACATCTCGTTGTCACCGCCATTGGGTCCAATAAGAAAATCACAACGTAAATTTGGCAAGTCTTGTAAACAGCAAGTCATCAATTCGACATGAACAGCAAAGTACCTGTTTATGTTCAAGTGTCTAATCCTCAACTTTTGGGCAAATATACCGGTGATTAGCACATCATCGATCCAGAAGTAGTTATCTTCCTTAGCTAAAGATGATATCTCTTTTGCTACTTGGGGTGTTGTGACGTATAACCAACCAGATACAAAAGTAGGGTACCGTATTGGTTCGTATTCTTCTTTTGTGACATACCACTTGTTGGTGGATTCACGTATTGGACTCATTCCACGTAATATGTATCCTACTATGTAATTTGGCGAAGGCAGTTTGAGGTTTTTTATCAAACTTATAAATTGTTTTATATCGACTACTATATCATCATCCATCTTTATTACGTATTTTGTGTTATTACAATATTCAGAGATCCATTTTAAACCCATCACATGCTTATAGGTGAGGTTTCTGTAAGCTTCAATGAATGACCCTTGAACGATATCTCCAAACCGTTCTGCTTCATTAATTAGAGCAGCCTGGGAAAAATATCGATTTTTGTTATTATACCCCAGGAGAAACACCCTTTTTAAACCCATTTTCTCGAGCTCATCGTTTGGAAAAGCCCGACGCATCGCACTACGAGTTTCCACATTGGCGAAATATGAAGTTACTATAAATACCGCAAAATAGTGTTCTGATTTATTTCGACACGCTTCACTCTTTAATAAATAACTAAATTTTAGATTAAATAGCGTGTTATTAGAATTAAGGTCACTATCATATACAAATCCTTCAGATTTTAAAATTTGGGCATAGTTTTTTTGGTTAGCACTCCATATTATTAGCAAAAACGCACCGATACACAAACATACTATAATAAGAATTTTATGAAATTTTTGCATATTGCTCTTGGCCCATACTTCGAAAACTGATGGTTAAAGCAAACTATTTAATTGGCATATAACGCGAACACAGTCAGCTGTTGAAGTTCCGTTAGGTGAATCCTACTTGCACTTCAAGAATAAAAAATATGGGTGGGCTCCGTTTGGTAGGTTGCATACTAGAAGGATTAATGTTTAACTCACATTCTTGTTTTAAATTTCTGAACTAAATTTCTTGGAATTTTGCTAAGGACTTTATAAATATTATATAAATTTACAAAATTTATCGTCTAGTATGTGGAACATAATAAAATTAAGTTAATTATTTAATTGGTAACTTATTTCCTTTTTGCTTAATTGAATATTGCTCTAAATTACAAATAAGTAGTAATTTACGGTAGTTCATTATTTGATTTAAATGATCAGAAATTTAGGGAAGTAACCCCCAGAAAAAATAGCATTTGAGAATATTTTTAAATAAGTTTTGTGTAACGTTTGTAGCATAATATCAAAACCGAAAGAAGTTTCCGTTGGCACACACTGCCATAGTAACTTTACTACAAAAAATGGTGAAGAAACTAAACATTTGGAAAAGTGTCTTTTATACGATATTAAGAATTTTCGAAGAAGCTGATTTGTTAATAAATAAGAAACGCGCTGGCTGCAAAGCATTTATAACAGTCGAGATTATTTCATTGTTGGTGTTGTAGCACTCAAACGAAACTGATTTTTAACGATATTTGAAATCACACAAATGAACGTTTCTAGGAGGAAACCAATATCACTAAAAAGAAGATTACGAACAGATAGCATGTATGGAGAAAAAGTAGTAAAACCTCGTCTAAAATGGCATTAAAATGAACTATAGGACAAAGGTTTAATTTGTTATGGACCCATGCATGTTACTTTTAGACTTTTGGTTCTTTTGGCTATTGCTAGAATATTTTCGCTTTTTTCGTTCTATTTAATTGGCTACGTCGCTTAGCAACAGTTATATCACAACTTATGAATGAAATTCAAATAGCAGATAGAAATATTAAAAAAATTTTTTTCTACTATCACAGGCAAGCCGCAATTAGTTTTTGAAGTTTCGCAAGTTTCATATGGAACATTTGAGAGTCACTGGCAGTATGCAATTAAGTGGGATGTTTATTTTTAAACGTAGAAACCTAAATGGTAGTAAAATTCGCATAATTTTTGGAGCAAGGTCATGTAGTTCGTGTCATCACCTCTTGAAGTTATATTTGCAGCCAATAGCAAATTGTATTTAATTCCTGGTACTATCAGAGCTTCAGTCGTTATTAATCTATCTTGATATCTAGCTCGAAGTTCTCCTTTGTTGGTAGCGTTCAACACTTGCCCATTAACTATATGCACAGTAATTTCATGATCCAACTTTCTCACATTATGCACGTAATCCATAAGTTCTTCTTTTACAAAACTAATTCTTTCTGATTACAGAAGTTTGCAGCTATTAAAACAATATTGACTTTGGCGTAATTGCTTCAGTTCTTCCTTGGTTCGCTTTATAAGGTCGTCCTCTATTACCACGTCCACCTCTACTCCTATTACATTTTCCGCAGTTAAAAAGTTTTGGAAACTGTACTGTAAGTGAGATTTATCACCATCAATATAACATCCTGTAGATTTTTATAAACTAAAATCATTGCTACTTGCCTGATCTATAACACCTTTAGATTGGTGCTTTCATTCTTCATCTAAAAGACTTGCCTTGGCAAAATCCACTTTTACTTCGGTAACTGTTTCTAAAGCTGTTATAACTGTATCATAGTGAGATGGGAGTGAGAGCAGCAGATGGCATACTTGATCAGTTTCATCAATGGTAGGTCCCAAATTCTGAAGATCCCTGATGATGGTATCAAATTTTAAAAAATGGTCCTCCAAACTCTCGTTATCTGACTTTAAACTAAATAATTTCCTCCACAATGTTAATTTTGTGAATGAACTTGTACGTACGAAAACATCTTTTAAAGCTTTCATTTGTTCCTTGGCGGTCTAATAATATCTACATATTTATCGGATATTCCTTGTATTATAAATGACGGGGCCTTGTCATCTTGAATCATAAAAACTCTCCTCAATAACATATTCGCATTGTGCTTTTCTGAGAATTGCTATTACACGAAATCGCCAGTTATTGTAATTATTCGCTGTTAAAATTGGCACACTTGTGCACACGTTTGACATTGGGATTGAACATATGTATTTCGAACTTTAAATTTTAAATTAATCTGGGCCCATAACCTTTCAATAATTACTTATTGCTACTTATATTCAATACCACTACATATGTGTACATACGAGTGATGACATGGCTGTTTTGATATATGGTTATGTTTGTTACCATCCTAACGAAAGCACTATTCCTAACAGTAAATGATGAACTTTTTAGATGAGCTATGCAATTTTAGTAACACAGCCATGAAACTAATTGGGCTAATGGTCCAACCAAAAATAAAAGGGTAAGTCAATAAAACTTACTTCAAAAGTAAAAAATTTATATTTTGTTCCTAGTAATAAAATCGCAATACTTGCAAATAGTATCAATAACATTTCCAATATATTCATCAGTATTGTAACAATCCTTTTGGTTTCCCGCCTCAATCTTTAGCTCATAAGTTGGAGCATACATTGTGAAATACTGAAACACAACTTTCAGACCAATTCATGTACGGGCATAAGTTGAACAAACCTCTGAACAATCTGGTATATCTTCATCTAATTTTGTATCGACAATAATAGAAGTAATATATGTCCAGTATCTTGCTGTATTTACAAAATTATATCCTCCTGCAAACAAGTTGTTTAGATTCGCACCTTATATACTACCCAAAAATTAATTACCTCCACCAAGTACGAGAGATGGAATATTACTGCTTAAAATTTTCTTTATGCATTTAGCCATAACTTCGATTGTAACGTTGCATTGTCCTACATGATCACCAAACAAAATGTCTCCTCCACACTGCACTACTATAGCTGATGGTTCAAATGCACTGTACACCCTGAAGATAAATAGCTACTTATGCAAAAATTAAACAAAAGAATTTTTCAGTGTCCTTATTTCGTTGAAATTTTTTAATTAAAAATTCGGAACACTTGAAGGAGAATGAAAATATGCACCTACTGTCTCTAATGGTACCGCTAGTTTCTCTAATCCTTAATGAAACCCTGTATTATCAATTATATATTTAAATTAATGTAATTGTATACTGAAGACATTTAGCAAGCATATAAGCAATGCAAAATTATTCAAAGCATTCATACCTTTCAAAAATACTTTCAAACAACCTCAAGTAGTTCTTATCAGAAATTCCGTCGAAGAAAGGCACATTCAAACAATAGTAAAGACCTCCAGATTTGCCTATCTCGTCCAATGAACCACTTCCAGGGTAAAATCCGGCAGCCTTTTTATGGAATGATAGCGTTAATACGTTTTTGCTTAGTTCAAAGGCATTTTGTACACCATTACCTTAAACACATCCAAACATCCAAACATCGCAATTATAATTTTAAATATACAAACCGTGGTGAACATCTAAATCGACATATAGGACTTTTCCAATAGTGTTTTGCAATTTCTGTATCCCCAAGACAATATCATTAACATAACAAAACCCCTCGGCTTCATCTCTAAAATCTGCATGATGTAGAATTACAAATTAGGCGAAATAAATTTACCGACCTCTGTGCATGATGCCATCCACCAAACCAGTTAATTGCTATTCGAGATATTCCGCGACATAATAAAGTAACGGCCGTTAATGTTCCACCGGCGATTCTACAAACAAAATTGAAGTTCCTTTCTAAGAGTGGACAATCATAATTCAGTCCACATTCTTCCAGTTCTCGTTCATACAATTCTAAATCAACATTATCGTTTGTTTTCTTTAAGAGATCTATGTAATAACTAGAGTGAAATTGTTTTAGATCATCTTCTGTTGCTTCAGTACTTTTTACCACCAGGATTTTTTCCGAATGAAGAAGTTTATAGCTATTTATTAGATCTTGTACAATGGAAGCCTACAAGTAAACTAATTTTATTATTGGTAAATATGATAAACTAAACGATCTACCCTGTTTAACATCGAAGGCAAGCGATTACATTCCAATTCCAAGTCTTCATCGTATATGTAAGATATCTGCTTCTTTGTAACTTGCTTGAAATCCATTTAAGTGCCTTAAAATAGAATAGTTGAATATTTTGGAAAATAAGTATGCAGGGAGCATGTTCCGCATATTCTGGGAACTTGCGAACCCACGGCCTTTCTTCTTTTGGTACATACTTGGCCCAAGCAAAAATTTATTTATTAAAACGTGGTATATGTAGGATGCATTACTCTTTGATTCTTTAATATCCTAACTTCTTTGTGTTTAGTTTAGTGTTTAGTAAAGTTCTATAGCTTAATGGAATGTTATGTTTGTCTAAGCAGCTTTAGCTGTACTAGACTAGAGCGGATATTTAACATCTTAAATCCTTCTGTAAATAGCACTGATCTTGATTTTCGTTTTATAAAACCAATATTTATGTTTATGGCACATAATAAACAAAAAAGAAGGCTTTTTGCGACTTTTACTTCATGGAAGTTAATTCATGAAGTAATTCGTTAGCGGTCATCACTTGAATCATACCCACGACAATGCCAACAAAATTTTAATACACCTAGTTGAATTTAAAAACTCGGGATGAAAATGGCTCCTACAGGTTTTACTTTAACGCACTCCGTTTAATTTTCTTCTTTCTTTCAGTCCAGGTATTGGTTCACTATTTATCAATAAATTTTACAAATACACCCCTTTGCATAGAGCGTGGCGTAAATTTTTCATTTTAAAGTGTTTGCTTTTTTCCTCATGGCACTATTGGATTCAAAATCATAAATTTTGAATCATCACTGAAGAAAGCCTATTCCCAAAAGACTTGCGATTTACTTACGAGGGCTTTTTCAAATTTAAAACGTAAAGCTTTATTTTTCACTTAAATGGTTTCCTTTCTAGGAACCTACCTGTACAACCCTTCAGTGTGAAAACTTTTCGTATTGTTTGTTGCATAACTTGACAATAATTCAAAGAATCTAAACACCTTTGTACAAAACGACTTAATTAGGTGAGTTAATTGGGCAGTCATAAGGTAACTGTGCAATGGCTTTGTAAGCAAGCGTAAATTGCATATACCAATAATCACGGAGGAAATGATGCTTTATTAATCGTGGACTGCAACCGTAGAGTTTCGTCTCTCTTTGGACTCGTCAGTACGGTCTGGTACGGTATGGCCAGTGTGCGATTAATGACGATGGAAATCCCGAACAGTAAAGGTATTGAAGTACCCGATTGCATCGCAATCTGCGACGAAAAATAGTAAACTATTTGAGAGCGCTTAAATATTAATTTTGTGTTAATTGGCCAGCTACAAAGTACCAGTGCAATGGCTTATTACGCAAGCTCAATTTGCAATTTCTGCGATCGAATTCTTAGACAGATTAAAATTCATAAAGACGTTCAAGCAGTATTAAATAATGTCTGCAAAAGGAAGAGTCAAACTCAAACATAAAATATAATAGAGGCATTCAACATCGTTCCCCATTTAAACTGAATATATCCAACAGTTTACCATTATAATTAAACATATATTATCAAAATGTCCGCGGTATTCGTACAAAAACACATCATTTTTATTATAGTGTTTACAAATGTTCTTATGACCTTATCGTTGTAAGTGACAGTTTAGGTCACTGAAATTTGGCTTGATAATTTTTCAGACAATAAAAGCCTACCATCTTATAAGACGATCAGATGCGACAGAACTTTCTTCCGGAAAGACACTCTAAGGTGGTGTTTTTATTGGGATATTTAAAGAAATTCATTATTAAATGATTGATACTATAATTAATTAAATTAATTATTAATTTATTTAAAAATCGTACAACTTTAATTGATTTGGTTATTTGTAAATGTTTCTACACTCCATACTATTCTATCTAGCAGCAGTGTAACCTATATACTTCCAGATATTGCCGACCAGGATATTACTATATTTTGTGATTATTTTGAAGTTTTTCTAATTAATTTCGACTATAGTGATCGGCGATTTTAATCATCGTCAGTTTCTATCCGATTCTGATCCTTATTTTAAATGGGTCGCGCTTAAAACCCTATGCAATTCACTCGCTTTTAGTCAATTCGATTATGTAAAATAGTGGGATGGGACGCTTCTCCATTTACTTATTTCCGATGTCGGATTCCTTTTGTACTTTCATATTTGGGTCATCTACTCTTGTGTATTTATCTTGCCTTTCCATATCACAACACTAAAAACCTTGTTGGTTCACCGAATTCAAACAAAAGATATAACTTTCATAAAATAAATTTCGGTATACTTTATTCCGACCTCTTACTTACAGACTGGACTTTTTGGAGAATTTCTCTGATGTAAATGATGCGATTGACAAATTTTATAAAGTTCTTTATGATATACAGTTCTCATATTAAAACTTATCCGCAGTGGTTTACTCCTACTATTATATGTATCTAAAATAAAATGTCATTATAGATGACTAAAAATATATGGAGCCCCATTTTACCACCGCACAAGAAAAGAAAATTTTTACATAATTAACGACCTGGTAGAGAACTCGTTTTCTCAGCACTAAAAGATCCATAAATACAAGAGAGAAATCGGTAGTAGATTAGAAATTCAGTAATAAATTTAGTCTTAATAAGAAGGGACATGCTCGAGCAGCTAAATAATCTACGCGTAAAAAGAGGCCTTGAAATGGGGTCCTATCACTTCTTGTTTGAAATTAAACAGGCAACTACAAAGACGTTGGAGGCCAATGGAATTTAGGAGAAATTTTGCAATTATCAGAACATGTAAGGTGCAGCAAAAAACTACAATAATAAATGCTAAAAAGAACTTGATATCGAAGTAGGATATTTTTATAAAAAATAAACAAGAAACGACAACCTTGAAGACAAATGGAAATTATTTCAAGAGGAAACATGGAAAGCATGGAAAAACTACGACAGGTCTAAAGACAGAAACAAGTATGAACTACATCAAACTGAACGTCTAAAGGTTAAAACTCTAGTAAAGGAGGCCAAAAAAGAAACATGTTTTGGCCTCCGCCATTTTGGAAGATTTTGGTGACAACAGGAGACAACGAAATGTTAAGTTAATGCATCTAACGCTAAGGACATTGAGAATTGCAATTTAAAATTTATCAGAGGAAAACTAGCAACTACTGGATAACTCATTAAAACATATGGCACAAATACTTTTGTGAACTATTTGATTATAGAAATACATATATTAGGCACGAGTGAGGTCGTGGAGAAAATCATCATCATTATCTTCTACCCTTGATACCTTTAGGTGTAAGTGTTCGGAGCCACCGACCCGTATACGTATGTATACAGTACTGTTACTGGCCCGCAGAGCGACATTTCCTTACGTTTCATAGCATATTGGAGGTAACAGACCCATATTAAGATTTTAAACTGCTACGCTCCGCCGCGTACCGGATTTCGAACGCCGGATTTCCTCATTATGAAACGTGAGTTTCACTAGTCAGCCACTAACAACAAGTGTGGTTCCTGGATAAGATAATATCAAACCGGAAATGCTCAAATATGTGAATAAAAACAGCAAAATGGCACTATATTCAATAATAAACAAAGCTTGAAACACAAAACAGATTTAGCAGAGGATTGAAAACTAGCAGTCATAATACCCTTCTATATAAAGGAAACAGTACTCTATGCAGTAATTATAGAGGAAATTTACTATTATGAATAGCAGGAAAAGCATATGAAAGAATGCTAGACAGGATATTGAGAAGAAAAGTTGGGGCACCCATGGAGAATATCAGTGAGGTTGTAGATCAAGTCGAAGTATCCAAGATTGGATATTCAGACAAATTACAGAAAGAGCCATAATAATATGGAAATATACTCAAGTGCAATTGGCATGGAAAAAGCTTTTGATAGCCTAGCCAGAAAATTGATCTGGAAAAGCCTTGGGGATAGAGATGTACCTTACGAACTAACGGAGGCGGTAAAAGTAGGGATATCGGAAGCGAGGTAGGATTTGAAGAACAAAAGAGGAAGACAAAAAAATGGAATCAGGAAGTAGGAAGTAGCAGAGGGACGTATCATGGAAAGAAGCCAGAAAACATACGAAGAACAGGAAAAATTGAAGACTTTGCCACACAGGCAGCAACACCTACAGGCTTAACGATAAATCTAGGATACGGATAACTAACTATGTATTATTCGTATTTCGTATTCGCGCAAAAAGTTCTTGAAAATAATCGACACCCTTTCGTTTACTGTATAAAATTATTGTTTTTTCTCTTCTTGCGTCGACAACTGGTATTATTGGCTCGCACTTACAATTTTATAATTTGGGCCAAACATGGTATTGGTTGGGCCCACGATTTCACTTCGTATCCTAGAAGGCATACTGAAATGTTTTTTGCAGATAAAATTAAAAATCACCGTCTTCAACCGGCTTTCATCACGCGATATAAGCCACTACATTCCACCATGAAGTCCGACAAAATTATTGTTATAATTACCTTGGTTTTCATGTAATCCAGTGATCGTTTCGTGGGTCTTATAAATATTTTTTATGTGTATCATATTAATTTGGAGAAATTAAGGTTAGTACTTACGAGATGTACAAGTATGAAATACAGATCTTTTTCTGAAGAAACATGTTAAATTCAGAAGCATGATAACATGTGCTTTATTCAAAGTACGCTCTATCGCTCGTTATACATTTTCCCCTCTTTCGGGCAATTTGAGAATATCATGCCAGTAAAAAGGGACCAAGGCTGGTGAGTAAGCCGTATGGGGTCGAATTTCCCAGCTGAGTGCGTCCAATGTGTTGCGAAACGATTTTGGCCTATTTGATGGAGCATTGTCATGAAGAAAAATGACTTTGTGTTGCCTCTTTCGGTGTTCTGGCCTTTTTCAAGCAGCGAACGGTTCAAATCGGTCATTTGTTGTTGGTAACGTTTAGTATTAACCGTTTCCCCAGGTTTTAACAGCTCATAATAGAACACGCCCCTCTGGCTCGTCTTTCTGCCAAAGCAATTCGGTCTTGCGGTCTATGTGAATGGTGCGCCTGGGTCTACCCATGATTTTTTTGCAAAATGTCACGTGGTTTTACGCTTTTCCATTTGGTTGTGGTTCAACTCACGTGGTGCCCATATACTGGTCTTCTGAATCTTTCCCATCTCTCGTAGTCGATTGGAAACAGCTCGTTGACAAAGCCCAATTGCTCGGCGAGTTGTTTTTGTGTTTGCGAATCATGTTCATCCAACAATGCTTGCAATTCCACATCTTTGTATTTTTTTGGCGGTCTTCCACGTTCCTTGTTTGCAACATCGAAGTCACCACTATAGAAACGCCGAAACCATCGTTCACACATATCTTGCAATGAAGCATGTTCACCATAAGCTTCTCGAAGTAATCGGTATGATTCAGCAGCAATTTTCTTCAAATGAAAACAGAAAACTAATGTTGTCCGCGAATGCTCGGAGTTCGACATATTGAACACAACGACACTATGCACACACTTTTCCAATTTTGGACTCGTGCGCATCTTTATAGCACAAACTGCATTTCATACTTGTACACCTGGTAGAACTACGTATCTTGAATAGAGTTCAATGTTGAATATTAGTATAAAGAGACTCTTTACTAAACTAATGTATAAAATAAATACAAATCACCTTTACCACACATTTAAAAAACAATGCTATCCGTATTTGGGCAACTAAGCTGCCATCCGCACAATCAGTGAAAATTGGTGTAATTAAATGTCGCCAGCGATACCTGGTCAGTGTTTGGTGTGTGATGTTCATTCTTGACGTTGACCAGGTATCGCTGGGCCAGCTGGCAACACTTAATTTCCCCAGTTCGTCACTGATTGTGAAAATAACAGCTTGGTTGCCGAAATACGTATCTGAAATTATTTCTGAAAGGTGTGATAAGGATAATTTTTATTTATTTTATATACGAGTTCAATGTCATAAATAGATATCTATTTCTACATTCCTTATATGATAGTTTTCTACCACTAATTAGGTCAATGAAACAAGATTGGTTTGAACGATAATTATATATATATATTTATATATGACAAGTATAAAAAGGTCACGAAATATATACATATATATACATACATTTTTTTCTATATTCTTACATGTTCAATAATAAGATGTATTTTCTTTTATAATACCAGATATATTAAGGCTTTCGTATGTTGAATATGTGACCAAATGGATAAACTGAATTGTTATTATTATTATTTTATGGAAATAAACTAAAATATGTAGAGAAGATATAGAAATTCAACGCAAGTGTAATCTACCTTACTGTATCTACCTATGAATTTAACCTCACTCTCATACATCACATTTGAAAGCAAATATTTTACTGTATCGGTAAATTCCACGCGTGGAAACTACGGTAACATACCTGATTTGATCAGCTGTTTATCGTTATACTCAATACCTACTATTGATATAACAGTTAAGTTTAATCAAATGTCTTATAAGCTTTCATTTTATTTTTTGTAACGAACGCGCATTCAGCACATACAAGCGAGCCATCGGAAGTCAGAGTCGGTATCTAATGGGTACCTACTGTACCTAGTACTAAACTAACTAAATAGTGCAGAACGCCTTAATATGAATATTTTCGTTTTTCAATGTTTGTCGCCCTGCTTTTCTTGCTCTGACAGTTTTGATTTGTCATTCGTGGTTCTCTTTGTTTATATATTATTATTTCACTTATTTTCCGTGCCTCTACTTATTTTTATCAAAGGCTGTGTTTGTTTCAGATTATTTACCGAATTTCATCGCTGTTGAAAAATGCTGTTTAACATTACACAGGACACTTCTGTTGTTATGGCCTATTTTGAGATAGTATATAAACTGAAGATGGCACATGTACTGAGTTCAATCTAGATATGATCAGATA
This sequence comes from Chrysina gloriosa, assembly GCA_038088585.1. Classification (NCBI taxonomy): domain Eukaryota; kingdom Metazoa; phylum Arthropoda; class Insecta; order Coleoptera; family Scarabaeidae; genus Chrysina; species Chrysina gloriosa. Next base: position 25,825,113 of record CM076090.1, read on the forward strand.
TGATCTAGATTCTAGATCAATTTTCTGCTAAATATGCTAATGACCAGATGAATTATGAAACTTTTATCAGACAGAAAATATGTTTGAAATATCAAAAAGTGCAAATAATTAAATGGCATCATCAAGAATATTCCTTTGCAAAATACATACATATTTAGCACAACTATTTAATAACAATTGTTAGAAATTTAAATTGGTGAACAATTGTAGCCTTATATACAAAAATGGCACTAATGTCCAGCCCAAGTGGTAGTGTATTAATGTCACCACTTCAAAAATGACAAGGACTTGTTTAATTATTAATTATCTTAGTACCATTTTCCCAAACAAAGGGTTTGGTAGGTGAGGAGCAATTGAATGGTCAGTAAGATCTTCCGATCTAACTCCACTCGACTTGTGGGCTTATCTCAAATCCAAAGTGTACCTAAACCGACCTAATGATATGGAAGATTTGAAGCTTAGAATAACCAAGGAAATCTGGTTAATAACTTCCCAAATATTAAAAAATGAATGAATTTGAACATGGCCTTGCTCATTGTCAACATGTAAATGGTATTTTAAATTTCTTTGTAACTTGTTAGCTAAACTTTGATTGTGAAATTGAATAATATGCAAAATATATTTTTCTCAAAAATCTTATTTAACCCTCAGAAATCATTGTTCTGTGAAATATTGGGGTAATTTAAAACAAAAGGAGGTGACGTCATATCTGGTGCAACAATGAGTTTTACAAAAGTTTTATAACTGCATATAAATAATGATAATATTACATACACAAATAAAAATATAAAACTCAATCAAGTATGAACAAAAATATATAAACACAAAACAAGAATAACTTATACATAGAACTTTAATATAAATTTTCCTAGCCTCCTCTTTGGCAAATTGATTATTATCATGTTATTATTTATTATTTAAATTATTAAATAAATCACTACAAAATACCTAAATCATTTAATTTGCTCTGTCCCGCAGACAAGCGTAAATATTTTTATTTTATATGCAAGCAAAAATGCAACCCCAAGAAACTGGCGCCAAGGGGGTATAATCCTGTGGTTAAGATAACCTTGCATGTACACATTACGTGTGCAAATATAACGAAAATATGTTTCGTAGATAGATGAGACTCTTAGGAAACACTTACTGACAGAATGTAGCGAAATACTAAGTTGGAGATAGAAGTATCTAGCAGATATATTTTAGAAAAATGAAGCGGCCAAGCGTGCATCCGTTCATCTCGCTTGGTTATCCTTGTTTTCCTTAAAACTACACAGTCATATTCCTCGTGAATAACACCAGAGACACATTGATTGATGCATTTTGGAATTACAACATTTCCTGCCGAACTGGGTAAACGCTTATACAGCTCGTAAGATCAACGAATATTCTCCGACTGCCTTATGAGTAACGTTTGATAATAGAATGGATGACGTGTTATCATTAAGTAGTGTAAACCGGACTGACACCCTTACTTCTCCTAATTTTAATGTCGCACCTTGCACGTAAGTGGAGACAAAGACCGGTTTACACTACTTAATCATAACACGTCATCCACTCTATCATCAAACCTTATTTATATTTAGGATTGTTTCTCATAGAAGCCTGGAGTGTTTTCGAAGACACTTATCTGGCCATCCTTCTATGTATTTGCTTCTATTGATACAGGAAAACGTATTAAACAGCACATAAATATGTAAATATAGATTGTGTCTACATTGGATTGTATATTAAGTTGCCTAACAAAATCTCTTGAAGTGAATTCCCTATAGGTACTCTGTACAATGGGAAATTTAATAGAAGAAAAGGGCAAAGGACAAACTTACATAGATTATACACAACTCATTGCGTCATTGCTCGCTTTGTGGGATTGTAGAAGCCAATTCAGCAATAAGTTGTATCTCACAATCAGTAACAAGCGGATTTTTTACCGTAGTGTCACTTATTTAGTTATTTTCACATATGTTCGGTAAATCAATTTTCAATTAACGAATTATTTAATCTCATTTAAATAGAATCTATTAGATTTTATGAAATAGATCGTAAAGGAATAGACATGTAGAGCATGAATTTGATGCAATTAATCTGATCCGATAACAGCAAATATTATTACTCTAGTTAGAGATGATACACCGATTTTTTGCGATATCAAAAAATTAGCAATTAGCGATTATCCAAAAATGTGAGATAGGTACTGTCTAGGTAATAGCGTGTGTAGTGCTAAGCTCGGGCTTGAATAAGTGTTTGATTTGTGTTAATCCAAATTTAATATTCATACTCAATTCACCATGTAAAGAAAGAATCATTTGTTTGGAAGAGATGTCTTTAATTTTATCGAGTTTTTACAATTCCGAACAAAATTTTATTTTATTGTGGTACTATCCTACTACTATATACTTATAAATATATTTTCTGGTAAATAGTAATAACCTGGGATAACTAAGAGTAATAAAAGAGAAAATAAGTCAATAATGGTAAATATCGATTTTTCCTGATTATACAATGAGTTCGTATTTGTAATGTAAACAGGCGTCTGGGGTTCTAGTAAAATTCGTTGAAAAGACTGATAATAATAGCCACAGAATGAACTTTAAACTTTGTCTGCTGCCGAGTGTTTTGTGAAATAGTACGAAGGTTAACTGGGTGATTCCTACGATTAATAAGCGGTTACTTTTCCATTTTAAATTGATACAAGGTTGTATTGTTGTATTTGATACTATTAACCTTATCAAATATCTATACCCTTTACCGATGAAGATGAGAACATAAGAATAACTAATTGGGTTTTTGTGCTCATATGTAATATAAACGGTTTAAATAATAAAGCATATCTTAAAAAGTATTTTCAATACATTACATATTAGGGTCAAGTATCCTGCAAATAGAACTCAAAATTGGAGATGTTTATGTTTTTATATTACGGTCATACGGTTCAAACAAATATTACTGTATTACAAATAGGATTTGCAGTACATGTCTCTATTGATATTGTCATCTTTGAAATATGAAAAAGGTTTTCGAAAGATAAAAATGTACGGAGTAGATATGAATGATAATCAATTTTAGGTGAGCGAACTGTAGTTTTTTCTAAAACTGTTAGTGTTTTTTATCCAAGTTGAAAAAGTGAATGAAATAACAGCATTTCTAATGTTGTGGCTGATTAGCTTTTAAGCTCTGTGATTTGCATTAACCTTGGATCATTTTAAATTAATGCTTACATTTACATTACATAGATAGCGTGTTTCCAACACATTTTCGATCATGGTTTTTAAATGATTTGTTGTTGACATGGTAACACAATAATTAATCTTCAATTAATTTTGGTTGTTATATAATACATTTACTTCAATAATTTCGAACAATGATAATGGCATATTTAAGCTTCATAAGTGCATACTCTTCTATTTGTAGAATAACCTTTTTATAATTAAAATGATTTCTTTTGTTATTTAGGGATAGGATGCATGGTCCTAATTAGAACCAATTACTCACGGAAAAAGGCATTGAACCTTTGTTTGCACTAACCGATTTAGCTATACCTAGTAATTATTAATTTTTACAAACGTAGTGGTTCTCATTCTTTTTTCATTCAGGAAACATATATTGATTGTAGAATTAAGTTAAATGTTTGAGATTGCTTTACCGGTTGTAATGCTATTATTATTACATTCCTTCCAAATCACGTAATTGTTGGATATTTACGCTTATTGGGATTTTTATACTATTGAATTAATTATCGTTTTAAATAATCTTCATTTTAAATCATTGCAATAAACACATCCCAAGAGCTTAATAGTAACTTTTCGGAGAAGTGAACTTGTTGCAATGCAGTACACTAGCCTGTATGACCACCTATCTTTAGACCTTTTTGCGTGGTTATATGAAAAACATACTTACAATATTTCATAACATGAGTTGATGTAAACGATTGTGAGAATTCAACTAATTATTTATTATACAACTGCGTAGTTAATTGTATCTGCATCGTTTTTACGTATGCGAAAACCTCTTCCCATATTGCAAATCCTGGACAGACATGTTTTCCATCCTGAGCATTAGCTATTTGGAAATTTAAAATTAAATTAATTAAACAATTCAGTAGTAATAACAATGTGAATTTACATTAATTTGTAGATGCCTATCTTATTAAGGAAGTGCGTATCTCTTTAATCGCTTAAGTAAAAAAGTTTAAAATTTAAGACAGCTTGAATTGGAAGAAGTTAAGTATGTAGTTACTACGTATCCAGATCACATGTATACCCATTTACGAAGTTCATTGTATGTTCCTTACATTTGAATAAGAAGATCGTCTGTGTGTCTCATGTTTTAAAAATAATTGGTGAGTTTAAACGACTTGAAGATAGCGAGTACGTGCGTGATAGATATATACTATCCACGAGATAATAATACAACTGGGATTCCTGTGGCTTGCACATACATATCTGTATTCATAGGTGCATACCAACGCTAATGTGATTGCTAATATAATTACTTTGTTTTGTGACAATAAGGTGAATCGTACGAGGGACGCCTTTTACGAGGTGGGCGCCATAAATTTTCGGCCTGATATAGAAAAAATAAACTTGGTGAAACATAACAATTTTTTTTTATTCTTCAATTTAATCTCCCTTAACTTCAATACATTTCCTACAACAATCAATTAATTCCAAAATTGGTTTGAGAGCGTCTCCACACATGTTTAAAAACACACTAATTTTCATACGCAAATAGTCAGAGAATTCGACGAATAGTTGTTTTAGAAATGTTAGACATTCCTGCTAATTCCTTCACTTCCAAACGGCGATCTTCTAATAATTCTAATTTCAATCATCACAAATTTTTGAGGCATTATCACTTCGGTTGGCTCGTCATCTTCAAGGGATTTTTGCCCAAAACGGAAACATTTTGCCGACTTTTTACATTTCTGATTGACCCAGTTTTTTGTTTACTGCGGATAGCTGTTAAGAAAATTTGTTTCCGATGAATTCCGCATACTTTGATGGAAGCTTTAAAAAATGCTCGAGTTAGTTGGCGTAACGAAATACTAAAAATCCGTATAGAACATCGTAATCGAGGAAAATTGGATATATTCGTCTGAACCGGAAACTAGTCAACAATCTGTTCTCACTGTTTGAGTGTTCCAGGATGAACTGCATCTCACAAAAGTTGTGCGGTCACGTAGCAAGAAAATGATGGTTTGTTTCTTCTGTTGTACTCGACATGTGGTAACCATCCCTCTAGAGGATCGAACAAGAGTTAATCCTGAATGATTATAGTAATTTGTTTGCCAGCAGTCACCGGCGAAATCGGAAAAAGCAAACGAAGACGTCGCGTTATCCTACTTCACGGCAATACCTCACACAGCACATCAAGCAATTGATTATTTGGAGGAACATCGAATTAATGTCAACTTACCCGTATTCACCTAAACAATTTCTTTGTTCTCGAATGTCAAACAAAAGATGCGTGGACAGCGATTTACAGTACCTCAAAAAGCTGTCGTCGGCCTCAAAACGCATTTTTTGAGGTACCAATTTCAGAGTCGAAAGAATGTTTTAGGAATTTGTTTCAACTCAGGAGGAGTTGTATAAATTTTGAAGGCGAAAATTTTGAGAAACAATAAAACAGTTTGTTCCAAAAACAATTTTTTCTTTCCAAGTTTTTGTCACAATTTAAAAGACGACCTCATATGTATAACTTACTGCTATGTGACTATCTATACATCCGACTTTTGTTCAAACGTGTAGTACAACTATATTTGAAGTGAAACAACATCACATATATAGGTTCTAAATAAGATTTTATTCGATAATTTAATACTTTATTGACCCGTCTTTTGCATTAACACCGGATTAGGATAGACGCGATAAGTTATATGGATCGCTGGAAATGACTTCCTATTCTTGGAGGATTTTCTAGTGAAATTTTTTTCTTTACCCGGAATGGTGTCTCGATATGTTCTTTAAAATGTCGTTTATACGCGCATCTCGAACACTCAATTTCTTATGACGTTAAACAACATTCCTAAAGCGATGTAGGGTACCAAACAAAAGATGTTTCAATTTTCGTAGTGTACTCTTAAATTCTCGGAACTGATACCTGTAACTAAACATTCAATGCATAACTCCGTTCTAATGTCATAACTGTAGCAAAACACCCCCATTAGAAATTCATTACGGCCGTAGCTCAATTTGCGTCAATAGTACTACAACTATCTAAAACGACTGTACTAGAATAGCGCTATACGAATACATAATACATAATAGTTTTTGTATTCATATCCCGCAATGTTGCTATTCTAGTAGTCGTTTCAGATAGTTGTAGTATTATTGGCGCAAATTGAGCAACTCTTATAATGTTTTCCTTAGGTATTTAATACATATGCGCATAGCTGTATATAATAAATTAGCAGTTGTTGACGAAATGTGATCAAACTACAACTTTAAATTTATTTTATCTCATAAGTATGATTGAATAAATTTCACTTTAGGTTAAAAGTGTGTTAATATGCATGGAATTTAGAATTAGCTTTTGATGCATATTGTTTGAAATACTTTCCGAGAGATACATAGACTTCGAAGAAAGAGGAAGGAATTATTAACATAAAAGTATCTGCAATCTTTAGCATGTTATGACGATACTTAGCTTACAGCATAAAGCTTCTAGTGTACCAGAATCATCATATGTTCTGAAGAAGGATAGCAATAGTTCTGAACTTCTGAACTAGATAGAACATATATACGTAATGCACAAACGCTGATAAATTTGGGGCATATAATTCCAATGAAATGGAAGATGCATAATCGATAACAGCGCTTTGTAAATACAAGTAACAAAACCAGAGAAAAATTATACAGTATACAGTACACAAGAAAATAGAGGACTAGAAGGAAGACTAAAAGTAGATGGCAAAAAACAGGAAATCAAAACTCATCAAGAATATTGGGGCGAACCATAATCATAATCTATTGTTTATTACACTCAACGATAATTACAAAGGAAAAGTTGACGTTTACGTCGATAAAACACAGTTGGTAAATGTGTGGTTTCGAATGCTCGACATCCTGTCAAATATGGGTGGCAGAACGGGGTTAAAGAGAGAGCACCACTCCCCAATAATTATAAGAATTCTTAAACCACTAATTCCACAACCGTGAGAAGCCCATTTTGCGAGGTGGTTTGAACTTATATACATACCTCAAGTCCAATAATGTAAACAGAAAAAAATTAGTCTGAGGAGTATGTAATTTCAAAAGAAAAGTCTTAAAGCGTAATTAAATAAAATTTCAACATTTAATTATTAAAAAGTTTGTAAGAAAAAGTTTTAAAATTGGACATAGGAAAACTGATCTTCAATATACTTTCTTTAAATTTGAAATTATAAATGTACTTTAAAAATATTTAAAATACCCATAGAGTGTGTATATTCAGCGATATGATAAAATCTTCGTGAAACAAGAGAAATTAGAAAGCATGCGGTTTCTTCCTCCAGCTTTCCAAGATGGCCGAGCATTATAGGGTTCAATGAGCGAAAAGAAAGGAAACTGATACTTACAATATACGAATATAAAATCTACTTTATCATCTTACACTAGATTACCTTGCAATCTGGTAATGGCAGGTATCCGAAAAGAAAGAAACTTGCCACCTTCCTTACTGGGACGAAGCTCCTCGATAAAGTTTTAAATAAAAAGTGTTTGGTAATTATCCGGACAAGTCGACGGTCCGTAGTAAGGCCGCCTAAAATAAGTGAAACGAAAATAAAAACAGGAATGTAACAGAAAACATCAACAATCTCGTACACTTGTTCTACGTGAGAAACGAGGAAAAGGACGGTAACGACGATGATCAAAAAATGTGATTAGATAATGCGCGTTTCTTGATTCGAAATACCCCTAATCTCAACCTTCAGAAGGTTGGGAGACTTCCTTCGTTCAAAATATCCCCGTTCTAGACAACAGCCTAATTACACTGGTCAACAACTTTAAAGTTTTTGAAGTAACATTGATGAAAATAGGTGTATGTAAGGTATTTGGTGGTCCTAAATCCGAAAACGGTATGCTAAATACTATAACACTTTTTTTTGTTAAAAGGGATACATGGATAAAAAGAGAAGACGACTATTTGCAATCTAGTGTTTATTTAATATCAACATGTTAAATCTAAGCAGATTAATATAAGACATCATACAGCGACAAAATATTTCATTTTTTTCTCTTGTGTTCAGTATAGTCATCTCTTTCTAAAAACCAGTAGTAGTCGCTCAGCATGAATGGGCTCCAGGGTCCCTGGTATAGTGTTTCGATTGTACTGATGACCTGGTGAAATCTTTCTCCTCACATTTTCCGGAATTTTACCCCTTCATAGGCATGACTGGCCGAAACAGAAACCGCACTTTTACATAGTACAATCAGCTCTACATAATTACCAAATTTTATCGAAATCGGTCTTTCCGCAAATTTGGGGGTGGAAAGGCGTAATATCTTTAAGATAATAAGAGCCCTCTTGAAGCGCTATATGCTCATATGTTTGTATGCTTCTTTCTTGAAACAATTGTAGAGTAATTGGCAAAAAACGAAAAGCAGACCAATTTTCGCGGGAGCTTTTCATCCCTTCGATAGCTTTAATTGCAAAAACAGAAAGCGGTGTCTTACATAATCCTATCAGATCTACATAATTACCCATTTCATGTAAATTCCTTTATTATCGTTTCTTTCTTCAAGTCCAAAAATGATGGTAAGCCCATGGTCATTTTTCTATTCTCTAATTGAGGTTAAATTCAACAACAAACAAGGAATTTATAAAAGAGCTCGATGAGAAGTAGTAGCTATTGTAACGAATACACGGTATGCAATATTTCGAGCCTGTAAGCTTACTGGTTCTTCAGTTGTGATTGCAGAAAAATTAAAGTTGTAGAAGCTCTTAACATTGTAAAAAAACTAGTATTTTATCGTTACACACATTACTTTTGAAGGTCAGATATACAATTTTCAAAATAGTTTTGGAACCAATAAAAAATTTAACCAATCTTGAAAAAAGGTACCAAACACCCTGAACAAGTCTCTAAATAAAACACTATAAGAGCTTTTTCAGTAGAAATCATGTCGAACTGACATTAAACGAAAATTTTCATAGAACGGGGGCGCTTAATATACAGTTTATATTGACAAATCGGGCAAGCATGCTTCGCGACGCCAGGTACCCACGCGCTGAGCAAGAAATACGATTTAGCGCAAAACGCGATAGAAAAGCCGAATAGAAGAGTTCCTGAAAAATTGAAAGCGTCAAAATGAAACGTTTCAAACGTACTGTAACATTCTACTTTTTCTATTTTGTCCTTAATTTGGCTTCAGCTGTTAGGCAATAAATCATATTATTATTATTATTATTATTATTATTATTATTATTATTAATATCATTATTATTGTAGCTGTCAGTAATGAAGTTAGCTATGAGCAAACTTTTAAAGAACAACGCAGCATGTGGAATAAAATATTTCTTTTGGAAGTTGACTTTCACCGAAATAGTTTTTCCTTGTATTTTTTAACTATCTTAATTACTTTTGTAAGTTGTCTTCGCTGGCAAACAATGATAAAGATATTATTTACAGCACAATACATTATAAACAATCGCTTTTATTTAAACTACTACTTACAGCGATGTGATCTTTTTCTTTCTAATCTGAAATGCCACATCTCTTCGCTGTTATTAAAATCTTTGATATCTACAATATATGCTTTGTTATCAGATGATCACAATACAGCATTGATCAAGCTGAGAACACATATACAGAGAGATCCAATACAATTGTCTAAAAACAGAGGGTGATATCAATATTTAATATAACATTCTGAGTGAATATAGCAAGTGATTATATTTTTAGTAATATTGCAAAATATTTTAACATTCTTCATTATCATTTGACATTGGCGTACGCTTGATTATTCTTTTGTATATATACATACATATTACTCTTTCCTTTTTATTTTTGTTACAAATTCTATATTATCTGTTTGCATGAAAACAGGTATTCAACGTGCTTTAGAGAAAGTGAATTTATTATTTTAGTGATCAAATCACGTGTTTCAACATTTCTTTTGCACTGTTAGCACAACGCCCTATATTTTGGAACAGGACAAATTTCTTTTAGAGAGTTATTTTAGAAACGGACACCGCAATTAATATGGGTATCGAAGAGTTTGTGGAACAGTTTTCAAGTCAAGAATATAATAATAATAATAATAATAATGTCTTTATTGCATCAACTATTACAAAGTATAGATACATATACACACGAGAGAGTGAAGGTCGCAATCTCAAGGCGAAGTTCAGCTAATGCTGCTTTGCAACTCAACCTTGATATATTAGAATACATATATGCACACCCAAATATATAATATATACATATACACATATACACACATACACTGCCTAAATCTAAAAGATTTCGATGATGCAAATAGAGGCAAAATAAAAAACAGGAAAGGAAAGGAAAGGCACTACTACTAATTCATACCAATTCAAGCTACAAAATATTTAACAGTTTTTAAAGAAAAGTAAATAGCATTCCTGTCTAAAAAGTGTAAACCAAAATGAGGAACTACTTGCGTGCACCAGAACCCCGCCCATCTCCCAGATATTCCCTCAAACTGCTACTAAATGAGGTACTACACGAAACTTCAATAGGTAAACTGTTGTACAATATATAGATTTGAAATGAGAAGGATCTTTCATAAAGTGCCGTTTTATGTTGTGGTGGAGAAATTTTGCCCCGAAATTGATTATGATTATGAAACTTTAAAACGCTTTCGAGAGACTAAAAGTGTTACGAAAGACAAGTTGCCTGAACAAGCTCCAGTTCTTACTGAAGATAATGAAAGTGAAAAATTGAGAATGTGCGAACAAGCCTTGAGCTGAGTTTTACCAACCTATTGCGACAGCTAGCGTAACAGACAGGTACAACAACAGAAACCGAAACGGCACAGATAGTCACTTCGGATCTCACTGTAGTTAACATTCAGAAGGCCTTTAATCATTATGTTTTATTGGGGCTCTACAGACAGTATATGGAACGAATATTTCTTGGTCACATAACATAGTATAAAGTTTTGGCACAACGTCCAAATATTTGTACTTTTCAAAACTAAAATAATGTTAAAGCATGATTATAATGTTATGACTAATGACGGATATAGCAAAGGCGAAGTTTGGTAAATTGAATAATAATAATTATTATATAATGATGTATGTAATTACATGGATTGTATAATTTTTACAGCTTAAAATAGTAAGTAGCAAAGCAATGAACCAAATTCGTTGCATTTATCTGTATGTATATTGTTTTGATAATTGTTGTAGCAGTTGGAGCCCATCAATTATTATATTAGGAAGGTAATTGATAAATATAGATTTTACAGCAGTCCTACTATCTATGATATCAGAACTTCTTTCCTTTTCCCCTTTGTTTCTTTATTTGAGCAAATAAACCTTTCCATCGTCAATATAATAATAATAATAATAATAATAATAATAAATAAAAGATTTTTTTATTTAAATTTCCTATACTACGTTCGTTTTGAAGAAAACATAATGAAATACATTGCTATGAAAAGATGGGAATATAATCAAGAACCATGTGTTGAGTATAGTACCATAGAAAATACTGATCAAATATCTTCAAATATGGATAAAAATGAAAGCTATAACGGTGACCAAAATAAGCAGGAAGTGTAACCGATAGATAATGAAGACACAAACGAAATAAGAAAAGGTGGTAACATATATGAAAATAAAGATTCTAGTGAAAGTAATTCAGACAGAAGCAAAGAAGAAGATAAAACAACGAAAAACTGAGTGCAAAAGAGGACCAAAAACTTATGAAGAAGCATCCAGAACGGAGAGAGGCAATCAAAAGTGAATTGGATTCACACAAAATATTACAAACTTTAACAGAAACGAAGTTACCAGAAAATCAGATAGCAATAGAAACCAAATGGATTTTTAGAATCAAAGAAGATGGGACACTAGTTGCACGAGGCTTTCAAGAGTCATATGAAAACGGTTGTGAGTTAAGTTATGCTCCTGTTTGCAGAATGTTAACTATAAGAATTCTATTATCTGTATCAGTGAACAATTGGAGTTTACGGCAAATAGATGTTCCAACAGCATTCCTCAACAGCAAATTAAAAAGTGACATCTATATTCATGCTCCAGAAGGCTTAAAGAGTAAAGAAAAGATACTTAAGTTGAATCATGCTCTATATGGACTAGGAAGTGCACCGAGAGTTTGGAACGACAAATTTAATGACATTATGGTAAATCTAGAATTTTGTCGATCTTTATTGCAAAGATGACGTATATCTTGTACTATTTGTGGATGATGCACTCATTACTGGCCCAAACCAACAAACTGAAGGGCTGCTAAAAGACGTAAAGGTAGAATTGAAAGTCAAAATTGATGGAAATGTATCTTCATTTCAAGGTATGCAAATAAGTAAAATAGAGACTGGTTTAAAAGTATCTCAACCAAAGATAATAAGTAAATTATTAAAAGAATTTAACATGGAACGCTGTAAAGGTATCTCAACTCCCATGGAAGTAAATTTTAGAATAGAAGAAGCTCCTGTGAACTTAAAAGTTCCATATCGTCGACTGATATGTAATCTAATGTCTGCAGCAGTTATTATAGCCCGACCAGATTTTTCTTAATCTGTTTCATATTTAGGTCGATTCTTGGATAGCCCAACAGAGCAAACATGGAAAGCTGGTAAAAGAATACTGCGATATGTGAGTAACATAAGGAATATGGGATTACATTTTGTAAAAGGAACAACAGGACTAGAAGGTCAATCTGATGCTGATTGGGCAGAAGACAAGAAGACAAGGAGAAGTGTTAGTGGTTTTGTGGGTTTTCACGCCGAAATTTAATTCCCTGACATTCAAAGAAGCACACCTGTGTTGCACTTTCTTCTGTGGAGGCAGAATACATATTCGCAAGTGCTGCTGCACAAGAAATCATTAATTTGAAAGGTGCGTTGTCGAAACTTACCAATGTTGACTGTGCAGTGTTGAAAATCTACAATTTGCATACAATTTCTATGATAAATACATTTGAGAACTCTAAACGTGGAAAACATGTAGACATTCGTTATCATTTTATTAAGAACCTATGTGCTAAAAGGAGATTTGCATCGAGTATATTAGTACAAACGAAAATATTTCTGATATCTTAACTAAGTCACTCGGTAAAGAGGAGGAATTCATACAGGAGTAGGCCTTTACTATCCTAGAATACAGTGGCCATGGTTCCGCGTGCAGGTGAGATGGTTGAGAGTCGAATTTTTTTGAAAGGGGGAACCTGGATGCTTCCGTTGCATGGACTGTTGTTTCGTGTCTTGGGTGAGTTTATAAACCCAGGTTTCATCTTCGGTAATGTTTTCAATGAAAGAATTCCTGTTAGTATTGCATGAGTTTTTTTTTATCATAACGCGGTAAAAATCTCGAAAACAGTTTTGTTACTGCTCTAGCCGTGAAAACCTATGGTATTGTAGAAAAGCGTCAGATTCACTTTGCTATCATTGTGCTGGTCAAAAATATTTGGAACCCGCTTGCTATGGCGCATTTATTTTTCTTTTTCTTAAACAACCTCCACCGCATTGTTTGCAGTAGAGAGAGCCATATGCGTAATGTTTAATTTTGTTTGGATAATAATGTGCAGCATTAACATATGTACGTATGTATATCTACCGCTCGACATTTGATGTGCCAGTCAGAGAGGATGAACTGGACGAATTTCAAAAGTTCTGCTGATATTTCCGGTTCTTTATATTTCTTCTCCTGTAGTGTCCAAGATGATAAAGATGAGTTGTTAAATAGTAACAAATTTGAAAAATGTTTCTAAATGACCAGATGAAGGATCCTTACAGACATTTTTCTTACAGTTATGAGAGGGGATTTGATCCTTTTGCTTGTTTTGTTGTGTATTCCAGAATTCTGTTAAAGTAAAGTACTTTTTTCTTGTAGTGTGGATGGTACCTAACGTGATGAAGACGACTTGTTATAAGCTAAATGATTTCAAATGCATCTGCATATAATTTTGAATAGGTGCACTTGAGGATTTAGGATTAAATCTCTTTTCTAATTGATGGATCGTATATTGATTGCACAACATAATTTTGTACTATTTCTACATCTCAGGACTATGAAATAATTTATACGAAAGTTAAATGTATCGTATTAGAAGTTCCAGTTGCACTGTATAATCGCATTTGGAGGATATTCTTTGATTGACTCTTTGCTAAACCATATCTACATCCAAATACGCAGTTTCCAAGGTAAATCGGTAATTGTTTCACTATTCGCGCTGACAAACACTTTGTCATACAACCACATGCTTGTTAGCAAATGGTAGAATGATAAAATTCCGCATATACAGAATATTTACACCTGCATTTGTTGTGAAGGAAAATGTTATCAAATTTTTCTGTAATCAGATTAGTAATTCCTCTCTGGATACTATACGAAAGCTATATAAATCTCGTAAGTGTGCGCTTGCGTGTCCTTCCGTCTAGATTCTTGAATCGAGCCGTAGTGTTATTTCAGTTTGTTGTGTTGTTGAAGTTGGTGTGGAAGTAGAAGCCGGTTGTCGTAGTAAGTTGAATTCTTTTGACCTACCTCTGTTTAAAATGATAGCTTTTGCCCGATTCATTTGGGTACAAATTAAGTTATTCCAATAAAACGTTATTTATAATTACATTTTATAGTGTATGCTACATGTCATTCTAAGTACAAAAATAATAACAATTCCGTAAAAACGTTAATGATTTTTTAATAGCATTACATGTACAATATAAATTATGTGGTGCTCACTTTCAACAATATAGCTATTCCGTGTTTAAACATTTGAACTAGGAATTATAAGCGTGTAATAATGAAATCTACAAGTCACTACAAATCATTCTACAGCATTGCGAGGGGAAACAGTTCTTTTCATACTTTTGCAATCATTTTGCGTAAACAATAATAAATGATTTTTAGTACAAAGTTCAATTTCTGTTGTGCACAATACTGTTCTTTAGAATATAATTATAAATAGCCGAAAAGAATACTGAAAATTTCAAAACATTATATTTATGACGTTTTTCCCATTTCATTTTATAACTCAGGATTGTATTTATGCGTAGTTTTTTATATATATATAATCACCGCCTTACTGGAGAAGAACCCTTAATTGCGTGGCAATATTGATCGCGCGAATTAAGTTTACTATTGTCTCTATAACCTTCAGAGTAATAAGGATCTAGTTATATAGTATATCTTTATTAAGATTGAGTCTATTTTGAAAATGCGGAAAAATATGAGTAATCCGTTATCTAATAGCTGCTTGCATGTAGTAGCGTGCGCTACTGTCTGCATATAGATTGATCCAATTATCTAATACATTAAAACGTCTTCTATATAATAATTTCCATAAATGGATTTAGGGAAAAGATATTTTGCACTCCATCTGCTTTTGTTTACTACGCTAGGATCAATATAATTGATTTTCGTTAACCTTTACGGGGTCATATTCAGATGTATCAAAATATGTTTTTCTTCTATTTCTAAATTATACATTTTAATATTGTTTGGTAACGCGTAGGGTACTAGCATTTGATGTGCTGAGATTAGAAGTATTGAGTTTTATTGCTCATACATAATCCTTCCGCGCTATTGGACTTATTATAGTGGTATTAATGTTTCTCATTACGAGCATGAATAAACAAATACACAAACACATGGATGAACGGGACTCATATTTGAATGAAATCGTGTTTGTCACACGTGGCACGTGCTATTGGAGGGTATATGGTTTTAATGAACTTTGTTTTATCTTCTTGGATTTACGACTTTTTATCGCATCGGTTGCGGCAATCAAATGATGCTTGTATCATTAGAATACTACAGATAAAATGAATAATTTATTAATTGTACAGTAACGAGACGCGCACGAGATATTTATATATAAATAGATAATGTATAATTTACATATGTCTGCATACACATGCAGTGACGTTTGTTTACAAAAAGTCTTTTGGTAAATAAATCCTTAATTAGTGTTGAATATAAATGCTAAGCCAAGGGGCTGTGTTTTAACGTATGTACATACGTCACGTCACCCACCTAGTCCTTTGGGATAACTATTGATTTTTCCAAAGTTACTAAAGGTACATATTAATGAGCATCATTTATCATATAGTTGAACAATATACCTATAGCTATATTTGCCAATTCTAACTCCTTCTCTTGAATGGTATTGGTTTGGTGAAGTGGTGGACGTACAATCTACATTCATTGTTTGGTTGCGTGGTAAAATTTCGTACTGGAAAATTCTTTTCTAATCTCAGTAAATCGAGAATATAGTATTCGTTATTTGAAAATCAAGTCTGAACGTTGATGCATCTCATCCTAAACTATTTACGGGGGCCAATATGCTCATCAAATCTAGTCGAATCTCGATAAAAAAACCTAATTAATTAGGTGCGCTAATTGGCCAGCTACAAGGTAGCTGTGAATAGTTTACTAAGTAAGCAGAAATTGCGTATGCTAATAATCGCGGAGGGAGTCATGCTTAACCAAACGCGGACTGCAATCGTCGCTATAGTTTCGCCTATATTAGGAGTAATTACCACGATATAGTCAGTTCGCGGTTAATAAAGCACAAGCCGCTAAATAATATGAATATTATTCGTGAAGAAGGAATTGACTAAATATGTGGCCCCATCTCCTGAACAGAAGAGATGCTGGCCTACCCGCTTATATCACAATGCGCGACGAATAAGTAGTAAGTTATTTACGAGAGTCAATATATAAATTCATAGAATCTAGAGCCAATGTGTCATTTTGCGCATCTGAGTAGCTTCAATTGAAATAGAAAACCTCAGCTAAAGCTAAAAGTTTTGAAATGTTTTTGGTTTGTCTTGTAGTCCCACGAACATTAATCCTTTCGCAAGAAATTAGTTTGGCACTTTTAAAACTATCTGATTGTTTGCGTAAATAATTCTTTGAAAAAGGCATGTGTGTATATTAGTCAAAGAGATATCAACAAGTTCAATTCAATAAATTTAGGCAGAAGATAAGGGGTCATGTAACGAATGAAATCGTCTGTCTGATACATTTCGCTATTACGTAATAAACAAATAAAACTAAAGTCCAAGAGTATTTTAGATATAATTTGCACAGGCAAAATTATACGTATCTGGAGAATGACCTTCATAGTCGAATATGAACTAGCCATGATTTAATTCGATGAATAACAATTTGCTATTCGTTAGATTTGAAATTGATATCGACAATAGCTTAATGACGGATACCGTGTTAATTAGTGTAAGTTCCGTTAAATGTTAGAGAATAAGTGGAAGCAGTTTTGATTAATTTTCCATTGTTTGTACTTACAATCAATATCTTAATGGAAAAATAATCGATGGTGCCATTTCAATTACAATAAACAAATTAGTTAAATATTCACACAACTTAATTACCTATTGGAAGAACCACAAGAACGATTACCTATTTAGTAGATAAGAGACGGTTAGATCAGATATTGAATAGAAATTTATCGTTATCATATATAAATATTTTGTTTAATATATCAGTTGGTTAGTAGATGTTGTTGTACGTTCTATCTAATGGCATAAAATATTAAATCTACGATCGCATATGATAACACATAAACAAACGTGTGTTTGAGATGAGTTAAGATTATCTCTGAAGCCAAATACAGATACCTACATATGTATGTGTATGTGCATGTAGAATTTAAATTTTTGATAGCGTTTATGAAAGTGAGGTTCATGAAGCGCAAATGTATTTAAAAAATAACTCCGACTAACAGAATGATAATAACTCGGATTTATTTACTTGCTAGGTAAAGCTTAATGAAATATAATACGCAGAAAATTTAACTTAAGCACCATAACTAACAAATAATTGAAATGAACCCAACTAATATTATAAATATACATAAACACTATAACATGTAAAATACTAATGAGATTTATGTAGTTGTGATTTTCCACTGACAATAGTTTGCAGTTGTGAACCAATTTTACTTGTACCAATTATTAAAAGAGATTTAAGATGCTCATCGGTTAACTTCGATCTGTAAATATTGTTTATGTACTTCATTTTGGAGAATGTTTTCTCACACAAGTAAGTAGTACCAAAAACAGAAAACAGCCCAGGAGCAAATTTATGCAAATTATCAAATTGTGCCAGTGGAAGACTCTTATAAAATTCGAACAAAGATGAGTTTTGATATTTGTTTTTAAATATATCACTGCACTGTAAATCAATAATTTCCATTTGAAGTTCTGGGGCTAGGGTTTCATTGTCGGTATCAAAAGGATTTTGAAAAATCTTAATTCTATTCGCAATGACATCAAAATCTGAGAAACGAGTATCAAAATTTATATTCAAAGCACTCAAAGCTTCGACTGCAAAATCTACGGGAAGCTGAGTTTCAGTAGTGTGGCTGAATATTTCACATGTTTTAAAATGTGTGAAACACTTTTTACGCAATTGTGATTGAAACAGTGTTATTTTCTGCCGGAACGATTTGATATTAGTGTATAAATCAGGGAGAAGCTGCTTTTCTCCTTTCAACCTCAAATTCAGTTCGTTCATATGTTTTGTCAAATCGACGTAGAATGCTAATTTCCACAGCCATTCGCTATTTTGTAATTCGGATGAATTATGATGCTTTTCATTCAAAAAATTTCGATCAGTGCTCGAAGTTCAAAGAAGCGCTGAAGGACTTTTCCGCAACTAAGCTAGCGTACGGCAGTGTGATATGGTAAATCAGTTTCTCCAATCTATCCAGTAAACTTGTGGAATTCTCTGTGATTCAGCCCAGTGGATCTGATGAAATTAACAATTGATGTGACTGGTTTTAGAACGTCAGACATATCCAAACATTTTCCGCACAGAGACTGTTGATGAATGATACTAACGGTTTTGAACGACCATCATTTTCTACAGCCTTTGACACAAGAGCGACCACTCCTTTACTTTTGCCACACATGTTTTTGCCTCCATCAGTGGTAATAGATTTCAAGTTTTTCCATCGAAGGTTCTTTTGTATGAATGGCATTTTCAACTCCCTTAAAAATATCTTCACCAGTAGTCGTGCCGTGAATACTATCAATATCAAGAAGTTCTTCATACACTTCATAGCTTTTATCTACTCCTCGAAGAAAAATCAAAACCTGAGCAGTATTTGACACATCCGTTGACTCATCCAAGGCCAGAGAAAACCACTCAAGATGTCAATTTTGTCAGACAGATGAGTTGATATATTTTCTGCGATTGCTTCTACCCGTCGAGCCACGGTGTTTGCTGACAAACTGACAGATTTAAATAAATTTACCTTTTCGGGGCACATTTCTTCGGCTACCCCAATTACACATTCTTTAATCATTTCTCCATCGGTGAATGGTTTTTCACGTTTTGCGATTTCAAGAGCCACACGAAAGCTGCCACGAGTTGCAGCCTCTTGTTCAGTATTGGGTTTCGTAAACGTAGATTGCTGCGATTTCAATCCGCGCTTCAAAGCTTCAAATTTTTTTGTCCGCAAACTTCCAGTACATTTTGAGTAATTTTTTAAATGTTTCGTTTCATAATATATTCTCTGAAAACGGCTATAGTTTCATTGCAAATCAAACATAGCGCCTTCTTACTGAACTCAATTATGAAATATTGAGAGTTCCACTCATCTTTAAAAGTTCTGCATTCACTGTCTATTTCTCGCTTCTTTTTCATACTAGTAAATCGCACACAAAAACAACAAGTCAAATCAAAATACTGTTACGAAGATGTCTTTTAAACACGCACAAACACGTTTTAAGCTAAGGAGTTACGCAGTACTACTTTATTTCACAACACACCGATTCGCTTCCGTCGCGTTTCCCAGGTGGAATGACTCGCGGTCGCGCCGCTAGCGTTTTTATATTCCAATTACTGCCATCTAGAAGTGAGTGGAATACATCAGAACTTTCTAGAACCAACGAGGTTCAACGCGATTTGAGCGCTATCTGTTAGCAATGGATAGAGAGGGTACATTACCTATTTCCACGTGTAACCACTATGTCGTCAAGTGTCGCGGTCGTAACAATACAGTACAACACAATAGTGATTGAACTAGTGAATTTAGCAAGCGTATGCTCGCTCAGGGCGCGTACTCGGCGACTAGTTTAGGAATTATACATAGATACTGGCAGGAAAATTAAAACGGTGTTGGCCCTTGGAACCCACTGAAGAAATCAGTATGGCGCCAAGGCTGAAAAGTTTGGAGACCCCTGGTCTAGAACGACTAAAAAGCGATTTCTTAAAATTGATTTTTGATCGATAATGTCTATACATTAATCTGCAAATCGAGAAAAATGTATTAAATAACATTTAAGAATAGAGTCCTGGCGCCAAAGTGTATTTTGTTGCTCTTACCTTATTCTTTGATCCCCATAGATGCTGGAATAAGAAAAATAAGATCGCTAACCAATCTAAAATAGAAAAAATAACAAAGTGGTCGTCTTATGTGGGATTTGGCTTAGCAGGTGTATAATTTGTTGTGTACACGGACAACGGTGGTGTACACGGAAACCTCAAGAATTCTCTATATTGGTTTTACGATCGGAGTCCGCTGACAACTTGCGATTTGGATTGCGATCTGTTGCATGCGAAAATTATGTGAGTAACATATCAAAAGCGAAACTTCATAGCAAAAAAATGGGAATGTTGATGGAATTACAGTAGTTAGTATGATGAACACAAATTCGAATTGAAACGTGGCAACGAGGCTTACAATTAAGTTAGAAAATAATAGTTTCATATTATTCGTACATACTAAAGTGGGAACTCAATAGTCTACAAGAGAGGATTGCGTCAACCCCAGATGCACCCACTACAGCAGCCTAGAGAGCATATTGCATTGTCCAGATAAATACGAATGCGTGGCATTTTCCGCCTATCTTTATCTAGTCCGTTTTGAATAGCATATGTATTTGTCGTCGTGTTACCACTTTGTTACTCACGTGCTTAGGCGGCCATTGTATGTGTTCGCAGTGAACCAATTTTGAAAAAATGATGAATCAGCTCAATATAATGGTTGAACTACAAGCTCAACATTTTGCATGTACATACAAACCATGAGCACTTATAAATAACCAGCGGTACCGCAGCTTAGAGGACTCCAAAAAGGCTTTCATGGTTTGTAGAATGAAAAGATTAGTCACAATGAGTTCTTCGGAAGAAGCGGGAGGTCTATTGTACGTACCAGCAAGATTAGCCTAGTGTTTTTTCCAGTTTATATACATACATTACATAATAGCAAAATTCTAAGCAACCTATTCAATTCACTTCCAATTTGTTTTGAATTTAATTAGCACCTCCTGTAGGTGAACTAAAATAATTTTATGAAAAGTCAAAGTACACTAAATTTTTAGTAATAAACACAGATCTTTTGTTTGTAAAAGACTTCGGAGATAATTACATAGAGTTAAAGATAACAGTTTGCTTTTTAATTTGAACTACATAGAGTGACTGCGATCTTGTACACGACGGACAGACTCCAGTGAGATGTGATCGGCATTGAAAAATTAATTTGTATAGTTCATATTATAAATTAAATGACTGTGATATTTGAAAATAATAACTTTCGTATATAGTTGTAAAAAAGTTACGAAAATCTGAGCAAAAACCTTCTTTTCTAAAACAACAAGGAATAGCTTTAGGGTGTATTTGAGTTTGCTATGTGTTATAAACCTTTTCTAATAATTTGTCGGTGTTAGTTTTGGATTTATTTATAACTTCGCGGACAATTCTACCCCTGTTTCTTTTGGTTGGCTTAAATCCTGGTTTATCTGCTTCATTACCGATTTTTTTTTATAATAGTTAGTATTAATAATAAATTTTACCAAAGCAACAGTTTCAACAATGAGTGAATAAAGTATTGCTGTACAAGTTTATGAAAAATATTATGTAGTTCGGGAAGTCTTTATTTCTGTAATCAGTAAAAGGGGAAATCTCCATATATAGGCTGATGTACCTTGTTGTGCAGTAATATTTTGCTTTACCCTTATTTACACTATTGGATAAGGGCAATAATAAAAGTAAGTTCTTTTATTATAAATCGACTCTGCACTATGAAGATATGTCAATTTGCTAGAGCTAATACTCAAGGATTGTCTTCAGAAAACAGTTCAGCTTTCACTTTAAAATTTTCCTTTGTACCTA
This sequence comes from Chrysina gloriosa, assembly GCA_038088585.1. Taxonomy (NCBI): domain Eukaryota; kingdom Metazoa; phylum Arthropoda; class Insecta; order Coleoptera; family Scarabaeidae; genus Chrysina; species Chrysina gloriosa. Next base: position 25,847,379 of record CM076090.1, read on the forward strand.
CATGATTTACTGCGGGCAAACGAGTTAGTCGATTCATTTTTGATACTTGCATACTTTCTAAGAACGCAGCAATATAATTATTCCATTTTAAATTTTCCAACATATACAAAACTACAATAGATACAGTTGTCCTTTCATTACAAATTGGTTGCATTTTTAGCATATTTACGTTATTCGAGAAGCTATAAGGTTTATACATTATGTTCAATGTTTTATTGAGAATTTTATTGTCGTGCCCAGACTTTTGTGACTAATTTGTCTCGTTATGAAATTAGGTAATACGGGTACTATTATATGTAGTACACTGAATAAAAACGTATTATATGCACTCAGTGTTGAAAGCTGTATTTCAAGGTAGCTCTATTTAAACCTACACAGTAAATGCATCATTACAGTATTCCGATAGATAATTATGTCGTAATAATTGCACCTTAGAGATTTAATTGGCAACGGTTTTCAGCTTGAGCTTTAATTATAAACTCACACAGCTAAGATGGCTACTAGTCTACTGAAACTGGAGTCAACGTTCTGGATATAAACGTAACTGCGTCTTACTTCGTTGGGAGAAATGTGTTATTTTAGTATTATTCTAATTCGTATTTGGAATGTAAACTGCATTTGTGTTTATTCCTTAATACAATGTTATGATATGTATTTATTTGCTGCATTATTAGCAGATGTTTTGATAAAACCGGGGATTAACTACATTTACAAGTACATATTTCGCTTCTTTACTTTGTTTTCTCGTGCTAAATAAGTTAGAAATTATATAATATCACAGTTTCTATAAATTTGTTCTCTGCATGGCTGCAACTTATCTATGTTTGAAGCTGGTCTGCAATATTTGGTTCAACCTTTTACTACTTCTATTTATTTGTCTCTCTTCCCTGAATAACAATTTATCAAGAATTCGGTAAAATTATGCCTAAAACAAAAAAAATATTTAATTACGAGTTCTCGATTACATTGTGATTCACAGGTGTTATCTTCCCCAAATGGTATTTGCACTTTTATATTTTTTGCATACTTGCTGTCCCTCTGAAGTTGTAACTTCTTAAGAGCTCACAACTTACATATGTAATCATTTTATAAGTAAATTGATGATGTTGAGGGGGTTTTTCTCTTACCGAAAAGAAGTAAATATCTATCATGAGATGGTTTCGATTTATGATTTCACTATCTCTTTATTATCTCTTTGTATTTTTTTCATACAAGTGTCTGACTTAATTAATATATGTGTATAATGGGATATACTGAAATATTTGCCCGTAGGCGTAATTAAGCTAAAAGCAAGTATTGGGTTGCAACTATAGGAGTGTTTTCTTCTTGTTTTGTTTACATGAAGTACTATTAGCTATTTTCTTATTAAGTTGTTTAATCTGTTATTCAGTAGATATAAATCCACTACCACTCCTAAGGAAATGCCCTTGCCTTTGGTCAATCTGCAATACGAAAGGTGTTTGGCTTCCTATTTTTTGAATATCGTCAATTTCTCTATTGAAGTGTATATCAAGCATGGTTTCAAAGATTGACCATTTCTTTTTAACTTCATTTCTATTTTAACTAGATTTTGATTTCTTGTATTAAATGAAAATTAGAATCTTATTAAACAAGTTTCAATATCGTTCTATGGTTTTTCAAATCCATGATTTTTCAATTTACGTTTGTATTGCATCTTACTCTTACCGTTGCAGATATGAGTGCTGGTGGTTAATATTGAGCCAAAATTGGTTTGATATATATATTTAAGCAAACTGTCATAAGAAATAAGAAGGAAGTTATAACTTGTGGCTTTACATTATTCTATATCTCAGGCATTTCTTGGATTCCTATTTATTATTTTATTGTGCGCTAGAATTTCTCCTTGCATTTTCTATATCAAATAAGTGCAAACTTAATACTCGTTATACCTATTGTGCAACTAGATAAATATTCCCAATAAAAATTTAACTTCATAAAACAAACACAGGCAAGTTTACAATTTCTGTACATATGTAAGTGTTACTGAACACTCTATAGATCACGACTCTTGCAGCAAACTAGACAACTAACGTGAAAACATAACCAACAAAATTCCTATGTGGAATGTTCAATTAAATTGTTCTAATAAAAATATAAAAGCAGCGAAAATATAAACTAACGAAATTGCACATAATTTTTTTACTTTTATTATAGGATAAGGATTTTACAGGTTGGACGATCTAACCTCGGTCGTTTTCCTTGGGGAAGATTGGGCCCCTGAACATGGAAGAACAGGATATTTTGGATTGCAAATACTTGTAGTTATAGTTGTATAAGAAGACAAATAATTAATGTGGGGCCGTAATTAGAAATTAACGAAATAGAATTAAATTTACCAATTTCTAGGAGCTTGCCGAAGAAAGTTGTCTAGAAGTTACAAAATTTGGACGCCGACTCATTTTGTTTCTGTTGGATATTGCTACACTATTGGCTCAAACACGAAATTTTCACTATCTTCCCCCATTTTCCTTTTCCTGGAAGAAACTGAACGCACCTAATTTTGAGGCAATAAAGTCAATTTTGAATGATTTTTCAAGATAACTTTCGAAATCTAGGGTTTTACAACTCTAATGATGCTTTCCTATAAGGAAAGAACGGCAGAACAATCCAAAGTTGACATCCGTACGAGATCTACAAGCAATTTCCTTAGACTTTCTATCCTAAAATTATAATTACAATTATACCTTCTATCGAAACAACACAAATGTTATGTTTCTTATATTATAGAAACAAAACAAATACCAAAGTTCTTATTTCTGGCACGTACATATATCCAATTTTAGTTTAATATTGTAAATTTTTATCTTTATATTTATTTAAATTAAACGCAATAGATATTTCTCTTTCTATAAACAAGCAATATAAAGAAAACATTCTTAAACAGTAGTGTAATTTAAATCTCGTTAGTAGGTACAAGTGTCTTTAACTGTAAAAATTTCATTAAACAGGTAATACAAGTTACAATTTTTACATCTAAAATACATGAAATATTATATGTAAAAATTCACGAAAATAACCTTCAACAATAGAACCTCGCCTAAATTTTAAATGTTGCTTGTAAAAATTGATGCAACACGATAATATACGGTTAAAATTCAAACCTTGTCTATAAACGAATAACAAATACATGTAATTGATGATCGTGTAGTATGTGCTTTAGAAAATTTATACAATTATATCTACAGTAGGTAGTTTTAGTTTTTTCTTTTGATTTCAATATATAGACAGATAGATGATAGATTAAATCAGGTAGGAAGTATAAAATCTCCACCCTTACCTAGTACTCTTTCGGAAATTTGTATTAGGTATGAATTACCATGAGGTTAGCTTTATTTTCGTGAAGAATTTTGAAGTCGTATATTGAGATATAATTATATTTAGTAGTTTCATTTCTGTATCTGTTAATATTTTACTTTATTCAAAACTAAAAAAAGGAAGAACTGACATGTTGATACTGATAGGATTTGTATTTACATTCTGCTTGATTTGTTTTGTCTTACATCTTCCGAGAAAAGAATTTGAATGAAGCAGGCAACCAAGCAGGGCTAACACAGTTTCTCCTAAAACCAGTTACTAGTAGTAGCGACCTTGGGAATTTAATACGGGTCTTTGACTTTCCTCCAAAACGTAAATATTGGTAAATAAGCAATATAGTAATTATATTAATAGAATCCTGAGAAAAATGTGTATCGATATGATCAAATAAAACTTATCTATCTTGAGTTTATTTTTTTGCCGAAGTTATTTGTTTTTTAGAATCAAGTGTCATATTCTTTTATTACTTATTGTTAGCCTGTCTTCTAATTTATTAAATAAACCTTGAATACTTTTTTTTTGTGCTAGAATCGTTTTAATTTTAAAATAAACAAATAGAAATAGTTACTTACTTAGTTCGTTGTATAAATTCTTAATTTTCAATAACAACAAATTGTCGCCAAATGTCAAACAGTGTCATTTATAGAATGGAAAAGCGTGAATGTATGCAATATGTACATATATACATATGTACGATATGTGTGTGTCCGCAACACTGCATTTATCTTATGAGAATGAGCGATAAACACAAATATTATTCCAAATTATACTCTGAAACTTGTTCTAGAAACAAGAATATTCAGACGTACTTGTTTCAATTTTACGTAGTAGTCATAAATATTTAATAATCAAAACAAATTTAATAATCTTGCACATTTACTAGAAACTCTTAAATTATATTTTGAGAGTGATCATGAATTGGTTCTTTTAAGCTCATGAAAACAGTGGAAGCTAGTTTAATTATTTTAAAACTAGCTTAGGCAATCATCAACTTCGGTTCATGGTCAAACCATAGCTCCAGTCCAAAGTGATAGGAGTTGATGAGGGTAATAATCGATTCCAGTCCACGGTCACAGAAAGTTGTTTTAATCCTAATGACATGTTTATCTAGAGTAACTACCTAAATTTCTTGATTTATTAGAATTTCGTGTGAGTATATTATTATTCTAAAATAAAGATAATTTTGATTTTTTACTTCATTTTTTAACTTGAAACGAGTTAGAAATAAACTATATCTTCCGGTGCCCAGTAACTGCTTAAAATTTATTTTTTTCTTCTCCAGCTTTCATTACTAAAAATCTACAGGGTGTTACACATATCAAATAGTTGTATAATATATAAATATTAACCTAATTAAGTAATTAGTTTGTGCAATTCGGGTTTGTCTTCCTAGAATTAAAATTTGTGTAGTTCGAGTACGCCCATAATTTCCTACGCTAAATTTCAGGTTCAGGAGACAAAACGTATTAAATTTCTGATGGAACACTTCCATTTTCACATAAATTCCCTTTAGAAAATCTAAATAAGTATGTAATGGTAAATTAAACAAGAAAGAAAGGAATGGCTATAGTTTCGAATGAATTCAAATAAAACGGCCTATTTTTTATTGACAAGGCTTAAAATCGAATACATTTATTTTACAATACGCAGATATTGTTTGAAAGTTTTTATAAATTTACGTTAATTCCGCTCACAAACACATCACATACATATTGCTTATATTTCAATTAAATAATTTACATTTGTTGTTGCAGGTTGAAGGAAACATACAAAAACATGCTTGTAAGATTGGTAACTGGGAGAACGGATCGGATCCCATTTCGATGGCAGACACGAGCTTACACAAGCAAAGTAGAATATCGTCCAATTCGTAGTGTATTAGTAGCGAATAGGGGTGAAATAGCGGTGCGTGTTTTCCGTGCATGTAATGAACTAGGTATCAAGTCTGTCGCAATTTACTCGAAAGAAGATAGATCTCATATACATAGGCTGAAAGCCGATGAAAGTTACCTGGTGGGTGAAGGACTACCTCCCGTACAAGCGTATCTGAACATACCAGAAATAATAAAGATATGTTTAGATAACGGTGTGGATGCTGTGCATCCTGGTTATGGATTCCTTTCTGAAAGATCGGATTTCGCTCAAGCTGTCATAGATGCTGGATTGAGGTTTATCGGACCGTCACCTAAAGTAGTATATCAGATGGGCGACAAAGTCGCTGCCAGAGAAGCAGCGATTAAAGCGGGAGTTCCTATAGTTCCTGGTACTGATGGTCCAATCACCACTAAAGAAGAGGCTATGGAGTTTTGCGTTAAGCATGGTTTACCAGTTATATTTAAAGCAGCTTATGGCGGTGGAGGGAGAGGAATGCGGGTAGTGAGAAAAATGGAAGAAGTTGAAGAGAACTTTCAAAGGGCATCTTCGGAGGCGCTAAGTGCCTTCGGTAATGGGGCCATGTTTATTGAAAAGTTTATCGAAAGACCGAGGCACATCGAAGTACAGTTGCTAGGGATAAGGCAGGAAACGTAGTGCATCTTTACGAAAGAGATTGCTCAGTACAACGTCGTCATCAGAAGGTAGTAGAAATTGCTCCAGCTCCTCGATTAGACCCGAAAGTACGAGATAGAATGACTGAATACGCAGTAAAATTGGCGAGACATGTTGGATACGAAAATGCGGGTACTGTCGAATTCCTAGTAGATGAGAAAGGAAACTTCTTCTTTATAGAAGTCAACGCAAGATTGCAAGTAGAACATACAATTACCGAGGAAATAACTGGTGTCGATTTAGTGCAATCACAAATACGTATTGCAGAAGGCATGACATTACCCGAATTAGGACTTGAACAAAAGAACGTTAAGTTAAATGGATATGCGATTCAGTGCCGTGTAACGACTGAAGACCCGGCGAAAAATTTCCAACCGGATACTGGACGTATAGAAGTGTTTAGATCTGGCGAGGGTATGGGTATTCGTTTAGATGGGGCGTCAGCTTTTGCTGGTGCCATAATCTCGCCGTATTATGACTCTCTACTAGTTAAAGTGATAGCCCATTCGCAAAGCCTCCAATCATCATGTGCGAAGATGAACAGGGCCCTACGCGAATTTAGGGTACGGGGGTCAAGACCAACATTCCATTTCTTCTGAACGTACTCGAAAATCAAAAGTTCCTAAACGGTGGCGTCGATACTTACTTCATTGACGAACATCCGCAATTGTTCCATTTCACCGCTTCCCAAAATAGAGCTCAGAAATTATTGAACTATTTAGGGCAAGTTTTGGTAAATGGGCCTTCCACACCCTTGGCAACACCCAACAAACCGGCTGATATCAAACCACATGTTCCCGAAGTATCCAGAGGTAAAATTGAATATTCACTTTTAGAACCGTATGGTAGGGAATTGATTTAAAGCAGGTCCACATAATAAAAAATAATAAATTGCAAAAATTATTTCAGCTGTAAAAAGAAGTCCAACTAAAGAGTTTAACCTTTCAGATAGGAGGCTGGGAAGCAAAATTGTAGTCGTGGATGTTAGGTGGGAACTTAGCGGTTCGACTTTTACATTTACATTTACATATCTACTTCTTTTTCCAAAATTTATAAAATAGCAGCATACTCGTTTATGGTTATATACCTATGCCTATGATTGTGGATTTAAGTATTAAGTAATTAAAATCGTTCTAATTATGAAACAATGTAGAAACATCATGAAAAAGTTGAAATGTATGTAAATGTAGTTGCAGCTGTTCACTGAGAAGTTGTTTATCATTGTAATTGTAATGAGGTGGGGTCTGTCCCAAAATGGCCCTTTGCACTGCGATCACGTTGATCTATTGTGCTTGTTGTTTATCATTCAGTTTTAAAATTTTAAATCTTCACAATCAAGCACAATGTCTTTTTCATATTCTATAAATATATTAGAGAAGATTATTTTAAATTTCTCTTCTAACTTATCCTGCACGAATGTGTCCTGGCATATAACAAATAATATTTGGCACCAGATACATTCTTAATAATAGATACTGTATAACATTGCAAATTTGCGCTAAATGTGGCTTAGAAGGCAATACAATCACTGTCACGTGCTTCCGTTTAAATTGCTGCTGGTCGTCTAGGTAAATATAAAAATTTGTAGAAGTTATTTCTCGCTGACAGTGAAACTAGTTGACGTAGTAGCGTAGACTTCCGCAATCTAAAAATTGTGGCTAGCATACAAAAATGTGATTCTAATTTTGAACTATGTATGCAGATGAAATATTAAAGTCTCTATAGGTGTGTACACAGAAAATTGGTACGGAACGGTATCTATTTTCTGTTCACAAGTAAGTGTATAAATACTGTTTAAAATTGTGAACATTTCTGGGTATAATAGTAAAAATTGTGTTGTAAGCACTAAAGTTTCAGTTTAGAAAGAGTATGGCCAGTAAATTTGAAATTCCAATTTAAATAAATGCAGAAAAAATTGATAACAATAATAAAAGGTAACCTAAACTACTTCTCCGGTTAAGTTTTCGTAGAAAAACATGTAGGAGAAATGGTGCAATGCTTTGCACACTACTAAGGAAATGGACTATTTCATAATATATGATAGAAAATGTAATTCTCGAAATAGCCTACATATTAGTTTTCTGGGAAATAATAAACTTTTAAAGAAACAATAAAATAATTTTTTTAAACATTATTAGGTATGTACTATATTACTGGGTATTTACAACTGATATCATTTTGCAGAAAATTTAGTATAAAGTGATATGCAGAATACACCAAAGAAGATAGAATGTTGGTTATAAATTTCAAATTAGCATTCAATATTGTGAAAAAACCAAACTGCTATTTCAATAGTTTAAAATAATATGTACTTACGCTCTCTCCATATCTACACCCAGAAAAATCATTTCATATGTAAATATAAAGAAAATTTCGCAATAAATTTGCGTAAAAAGTAAAACGCCTTATGGTGAACAAGTTTAACATTTTATTTTCAATTAGGTATCAATAAAATAAGTTCACTTTTAAATTGAAAAAATATTATCTTTTAAGAACATGTTTCTTCTTATTATTTTGCTGTTTCCAAAATGGTTTAGTCCTAAATATGAGGGTAAATTGACAAGTTTCCGGAATCGCTGCTACGGGGTTAATAATTTTCAAGATCCTTTATGTCGTTGTGTTGGCAACTCTTTCATATCAATTGACTGCAAATGTTAAATCGATCTGTCAAATAGTCTCATTTTGACAGGCACTTAAGTTAAGTACCGTTTCGTGTTTATAATAATAGAAAAAACGAAGTTCGCGCGTTCAAAAAATTTTCGATTTGGAAGGGAAAACCGCAAGGAGATCAAATCAATGTTCTGTGCCGTTCTTGAGGATTCATCACCTTTATTTTTCACCGTGAGTTTTTGGGTTTTGGAATTCACGCATACAAGTGATGAAACACATTCAGGACGTCCGAAAATGGCTACCACGTCAGAAATTGTGGAAAAAATTCGACATGCGTACAATTGAGGAAGTCGCGGGCATCACTTATGAACGAATAATTTATATTCTACATAATGGATTTGGTTAAAAAAGCTTTTTAAAAGATGGGTGCCGAATTACATAGCTCAAATCGGAGCAAAAACGCATTCGAGTTCGAACCTCAGCCGATTGTTTGGAAGCGTGTACGAGAGATCCAACGGATTTCAAGACGATTCGTGGCCATGGATCAGACCTGGATTCATCACTACACATCAGAAACAAAAGTGCAATCAAAACAGTGGATTTCATGCGGTGAATCCGTTTCGAAGAAGGCAAGGACAATTCATTCGTCTGGAGAGACGATGGTATCGGCTTTTTGGGACGCAAACGGAATTTCGCTAATTGGTAATCTTGAAGAAGGCAAAATTGTTAGTGGCCAACATTACACAACACTTTTGAGTAAATTGAAAGCAGTAATTCCGGAAAAACGCTCGGGAATTGTTAAGAAAAAAGTGTTATTTCACTACAATAATGCGCTTGCTCATTCAAGTGCAATTGTTCACTAAAAATTGGCAGAATTGAAGTTCGAAATCTTTCCGCATCCGCCGTATTCACCCGATTTGACTCCGTCAGACTTGCACTTCCCGGGACTTTGGTCGAATGATGAATTGATAGAGGCTGTAAAAGATTATTTTGGGAAACGTGAAGGAAGTTACTTCCGAGAAAGAGTCGAGAAACAAGTGTGTTAGCTTCGAGGGAGTTATATTGAAAAATAAATGTTATCTCGGAAACTTTTCAATCTAGCTTTATATATAGGTATATAATTTTATATTCTAAAACCTTCCACTGCTTGCAAAATAAAGTCTGGTATAAAGTTTCTATATCATTTCCTTCTAATTTCATTAACACGTCCTTTGTCACTCGGTATTTTTTGGTTTAAAGTTAATGCTACCGCCCGATAGATTACACGATTGAATTAGTTATCAGTTTTATTTAAGTTTTCAAACTTTATCACTGGGCACAACTTCTACTTCACAATTTTCTAAAATAAAGTTATTTTCATCGAAATTTGTAAAAAGCAGTTTATGAAGCATCTTCAATAGATTTATGGTCCATGTTGAACAAGTTGTTTATGCCAAAGGTGGAACTGAATTAACGTGAACATATTTTAATATAAAAAAATAGTTTTGCATGTTGTTTAACTCTCAAAATAAGAAGACAATATTTTACAATAAAATGGTTTCAATCTCAAAAAAAAAAAAATTACGTTACTTGTATCACTTTATTTTTTCACTTATTAATTTAAATGTCGCCACTTAAAATTGAAAGGTGATTTACTAATTCCGTCTGATGACAGTTCTATGTTTTAAAACAAAATCCTGAATATTTGATTTAAAATAATAATATTAACGAAATAAATTGTAAACAAAAATTTTGTAGTTTTGAAATAAGATGTTAAAATCTGGAAAAATTTATATAAAAATGTTGGAGAGAATTTATTTTGAAATAAATTGATTTCATTTCTGTACTACGAGGAATTTGAAAAAGTCAAACTAACAATGAAATAATTTTAATTTAAAATAATAATAATTAAAATTTTTTTTTGGGTGTAGCTATAATCAATTATAATGCTATTTTTGCTAGCTTTAAATACATAACCACGCTACTTTTCGATATTTGGCCTAAATGTGAAACAGCCAGTGCAAAACACGACATTATTAACTGGTTTTAAAGGATAAGTAGCTTGTATGGTGCTTACGTAATCCGGAGCTCAGCCAAAATTTGGGAAGCGAAATTATATTTTTAAGGAAAATATATTTTTTGAGTTGCAACCAAATTTTATTACTGAAATCATGTTTTGAAGGAAAAATATCAATATTTTGCGTACATCTTATTGTTAGTTGTTTGTAACTCAATAAAGTATTGAAGAATTTGCTTAGAGAAACCAATGTGCAGACTGCTTATGTTTTTGATAAACGGGATAAGTTAAATGATTCAATAATACAGCCGGAATTAAAAAAGGATGGGGTAGTTTATTTGAATGTCAGCATAGTAAAATAAAATCGAAGATTTAGATTAACGTTAGTTTTAAAGCACACGCATGTCTACAATCAGTTATTGTTTTACTATTCCTTTTATAATGATTACATCCTGTCACGCTCTTTTCTCATTTAGACAAATAATTATACATATAAGTCAAATGTGCTAAAGCCCAACTACAAATATAATTTCTTTCAGCTTACGCGGATAGAGGTCATGGTGAAGGTGCGTTGCACTATCCCCGATTTTATAGTGGCCTGTCCTAGCTAGTTATTTGCCTAAGAAGTAACCAAGCTTGCAAATGATTGAACATAAAATAGTATCGATTCGTTCTATTGGTTTCAAATAAAATACAAATGTCGTAGATATTGCCAGTTCTGCCTTGTTTGTAATAACTGCAAGTAGCGATCCAATTATTTGTTTTTTATATTTGTTAATCACTATAATAGTTTTGGTTATCCTCCAAAATAAACATCGTTGCTATGCCGAATCAGTTTTATTGGATATAAAATATATAACTCCAAAATATTTGTAGTGATTTATAACCCAATAACGGTTTGTTGTTAAGATTGAATTTTGTGTTGTTCAAATTGAAATTAATTTTGTTCGTCTGTATTGAATGTAGTCATGAATTTGTTTCTGGGATGTTGGCATAAGGAGTAATATTCGAGTTTCCCATCGCCAAACTTTACGTTCTATGATTACACACGGTATTTTTTTGTAAACATATAATACAAATTCTATTCTACATTGTCCGCTTAATGTTTGGAATTGCATTTTTGCATGCACAATTTTAAACATTTCATTCTACATCTAAAAGTAATGTGAAATAGAAACTCAGGGCTGTTTCTGTATTGAAAGTACTTAGCCCATATTAAATGTAAAATTTAGAAATTTTACTTTAACGAAAAAGGCATTACCGTAAAATCTAGATTATCCGGATAATCGCAAATTGGGATATTTGAGGTCTCGATAATTGACATTTTACTGTACTTGTATTTTTGAGTAATGTTTTATCAACTTCAAGTTGTAGTTGACGACCTTTGTTTTCGAAAATGAATTTTACTTTTTTGAAATTAGCGCATCATGAAAAATATTGTCATGACTTGTTTCATTTAAATCGCTTAACTTCATTTTGTCGCACAATTTTGTTCTTTAAAAATTAAGTTTATAAACGTTTTAGTTTATTAGTCCTTACAATTTTGCAATTATGTTTGCAACAGATGTACTTTCAAGTATTTAGTGCAAGGGCGTGGATTTTCTTGGTATACCTCCTAAAATGAAAGTGAAACTGATTTTAGGAAGCAGGAAGTCTTTTTGAAAACTGCTCTTTTTCCAAATATGATACGGATCTCTTACACAATAAGCTCAGTTTAGTTAAATGGAATTCAGTTTCGGTCTAACCCTTCCATTTCATTACAGCTTGTGATAAATACAGAGGAATACTACCGTCATAATTTTTTAAAATTTTGTGTGATGTGGGGTTTTTATTTCCAGCGACAAGTAACTAAACATTTGGGAAACTGGGATACAAAAATTTGGTAATTTGCAAACTATGTGCAATACGACTGGTAAAATTTGGACTGTGCTTTTTATATCACAAAGATGTTTAAACTTTAAATTGTTAATAAACAGCATCGATCTTTTTCTATAGCCTTTTGGTATATCGTTCGATCCAGTTTTCTTTTGGGTAGCGTTGAATAAATCCGGAAGGCAGTGTTAATGCAACGACCATTTTACAATACTTCTAGAACAGTACAGTCCAATTTGTCAATAAATTCTTTTAAAACTGATTTGAAAAGCACTAAGATTTCTTTTTACGTTTTTCCATACCTTGAGTATACACGTTGTCATAGAAAGTTTCGGGAATTAGTGCTGTAGAAGAGAATGTAGTTACGAAGTAATTATCTGCGTTTTCAAAAATATGACCAAAGCTATGTTTACATGTATACTAACAATTAGGAAATTATTTGATTTTAGAGTATTTTAGCCACATTGTTTACTGGTTGGAGAAGCAGATTAATTTATAAAACCCCGTTCAATATTTTAACCGTAAACACGAATGAAAAATGAAAAACTTTAAGTTTTAAAATTAAATCGATAGTTGATTAGATCTGTGTGATTGCTTTCAAGGACACTCAGGTTGCAGGATTATAATTTCTACGTACATCACGTTATTAAATAAATATTTTTTATGGTATTGATGCTATCCGCCATGACACGTCTATTTAAATTCTGTCAAACTCTAGTTAGCACTCTGCTTCCCAGTCATATTCCTGTCGGCCTACTATATTATACCATTTTTGGATATGGATAAAATTATTTTCTTATTACTTTACTTTAATTTACATGGAATCGTTAGGTGGATAATAAATGCTGTAAATTATGGATCAACAAAAAAGAAAAATACACAAGCGTATTTAGATCAAACATTAAGCGGGTATATCTCAAAAACATTGTTTACTTTTTTAATTATCTTTTCTTGTCTAAAATAAAAACGCAAACATAAACATTTACTTTCTCTGTTTACTTCGAGTGATAAATTGTTTACCATTTCCTTGCCTAATATTACTATTTACTTTATCTTTATCATTTCACGTTTTAATTACTTTCATGGCATGCTTTGTTTTAGCGTACCTTAGTGCCACAGCGGACGAAAATCCAAGTAATATATATTTTATATATATCTTCTTTGTTTCTTGTAGTGCTTCTTCAAAATGCATGTTGTAGCTGTCGGCTAATGGGCTCTGTGCATGACTTGTACATATCTACGTTTACCGAAAATTTTACTCGCTTAAATAAATGTAATTCTTTTTTGCATAGATAACACTAAAACCTTAGGAGGTTTTACTAGTTCCTTTTTTTTTTAAAATAATTTTGGATACGTTATGATTCGATAGCTATGGCGTTCGGTTATACTTGATTTGAGTATTGTTAACAATCACTATCGAAATATATTGTATCTCTAACTATTAAATCGATGATATATGATGTCCATGTCATCTCATTCCTCTTGGGGTCATTATGCAAATTGGTATGCTTAATATTAACATTGATTTAATCGAAAATGTTATTAATTTTGTATATATTGAAAAGTTAAACTTATTGTAAAACAAATATAGCCTTCAATTTTGTCATTAAATTGTATAAAAGAGACATTTAAGCTTGCTAATGTTCTCAAAAGATACCAACAGCGTAAATGTCCAAAGCAAACAATTTAACCGATAAATAGATAACATCAATCCAAATTGCTAATTTTGTAGAACTTGTATATAAACGAGTTAATAAAATATTTACATATTTAGCATTTCACTAACCAACTTAAAAGGTGTTATATATATGTTAACACTACTTTGTCATGGTGATAACGTACGACGATTATTTACGTTTTTAGCATTAGTTTTATGTTTATTTAAACACTTTGGCTTAAATTACTAGCTCATATGTGTTGTCTTCATCCATTGTACAACTTACAAGTTCAGTGATATCTATGCATAAAACGTATTGTTCTAGTCTAGTACGGCACGAATTGTAACTGTGTTGAAGAAATGCTTGTGTAGATGCATGCTGAAATGGCCCCTGATCATTTTCGTTACTAAGCAAATATGTTTATTTTAGCAATTGCTCCACCTAGGGATTTAGGCAAATCTATAAGGAGCAAGGCCCCGAAGCTTTTGCAAAAGCTGTCCGCAATCACAAAGGATTACTGTTGATGGATACGACTTTCAGAGATGCTCACCAGTCTCTGTTAGCCACCAGAGTAAGGACACACGATTTATTGAACGTCTCACCATTCGTAGCATATAATTTCAACAACCTTTATGCCTTGGAAAATTGGGGTGGTGCGACGTTCGACGTTGCGTTACGGTTTCTACACGAATGTCCATGGGAACGGTTGGAGGAAATGAGGAAGCTGATTCCAAACATTCCATTTCAAATGTTACTTAGGGGTGCTAACGCAGTTGGTTATACCAACTATCCGGATAACGTAGTTTATAAATTCTGCGAACTATCCGTCCAAGTCGGCATGGACATTTTTAGGGTATTTGATTCTCTGAATTATCTTCCTAACTTAATAGTTGGTATGGAGGCAGCTGGAAAGGCGGGAGGTATCGTAGAGGCAGCTATTTCGTATTCGGGAGATGTTAGCGATCCGAACAAAAAGAAATACGACTTGAATTATTACCTTAAGTTGGCCGAAGAATTAGTTAAAGCTGGTACTCACGTGCTTTCCATTAAAGACATGGCTGGATTACTTAAACCCAGGGCTGCTAGAATGTTAGTAGGTGCTCTTAGAGATAAGTATCCAGATATTCCGATCCATATTCACACTCACGATACTAGCGGCGCTGGAGTGGCGTCGATGTTAGCTTGCGCAGAGGCTGGGGCTGATGTCGTTGATGTTGCCGTTGATTCCATGTCTGGTCTTACTAGTCAACCGAGTATGGGTGCCGTTGTAGCTTCTTTACAGGGAACACCACTTGATACAAATATTCCTTTGAATATGATATCTGAATATTCGGCGTATTGGGAGCAAACCAGAACACTATATGCTCCATTTGAATGTACTACGACCATGAAGTCAGGCAACGCCGATGTATATATCAACGAAATTCCTGGAGGTCAATATACCAATTTGCAATTCCAGGCATATTCGTTAGGTAAGTTTCACGTCATAAGACAAAGAATGTTTCATATTAATGAAGGATTTAGTATATAAAGTCCTGCCGCGTCGGTACTGATGCGGTTTTCCCTCGATGTCGGACATTTTCACTCTATTGAACTGGATACATATATTGTCTCCGATAAAAGGTCCTCCTATTTATAGATTCCATCCCTACATATTCGGTTTGGTTCATTTGCTGCCCCTTTACGTAATTTTCTACTACTCTAAACAATTATTTTTGACCTCGACCTCGAAATAATTAATAGCGAGTGCATGGTAAAATTAACATAAACTCGATTGATTCCTTCGCTTATTATGTTATTATTATGCTGTAGTAGATAAGTGAGTGTGCTATCTCTAGTAATGTATCTTCTACATTTTCACAAAAATGATTGATTAGAATTGCTATTGTGGCATGTCATATATTGATAACATGCCATATAAAACAATATCATAAGTACCAAACCTACTTCAGTATTTTTCAGTACTGAAATTCGAAGAACTTTGGCGGTTCTGTATTAACTTCACTAAAATTCTACGTTATCTATCAGTGTAAAAGTGTAGAAGAATTACAAATATGATACAAGTATTGGAAGTCGTGTACCATACTTCCTTAATAATATCATTTTCATAAGTATATAATTTCAGGATTGGGAGACTTCTTCGAAGACGTAAAGAAAGCTTATTCTCAAGCCAATATCTTACTCGGAGATCTTATAAAAGTAACGCCTTCGTCCAAAGTTGTCGGGGATCTCGCACAATTTATGGTGCAAAACAAATTATCAGCTAAAGATGTTGAGGATCGTGCAGAAGAACTATCATTTCCCAAGTCAGTTGTAGAATTCTTACAAGGTTCCATAGGACAACCCCATGGAGGATTCCCAGAACCTTTCCGTTCAAAGGTGTTGAAAAATATGCCACGTATCGACGGCAGACCGGGAGTTAGCTTACCGCCGCTAGATTTCGACGCTTTGAAGGGCGAATTGAAAGAGAATTTCGTACAAGTTTCCGATAGGGATGTCATGTCTGCTGCGCTGTATCCCCAAGTGACGAGAGATTTCCTTGCTTTCAGAGAAAGTTATGGTCCAGTTGATAAGCTTGATACTAGGATATTCTTGGTTGGACCTAAAGTAGGCGAAGAATTTGAGGCTACGATCGAGAAGGGCAAGACACTGGGTATTAAAACACTAGCCATGGCTGAAGATTTGACTGAAAATGGCGAGCGCGAGGTGTTTTTCGAACTCAATGGGACCTTAAGATCGGTTTTAATAAAAGACAAAGAAGCTCGCAAGGAGTTGCACATACATCCTAAAGCCGATAAAGCGAACAAGAACCAAGTAGGAGCACCGATGCCTGGAACTGTTATTGATGTTCGAGTTAAAGTAGGAGACGTCGTCGAGAAAGGTACGCCTTTGGTGATATTATCTGCAATGAAAATGGAGACCGTGGTACAAAGTCCGGTAGCAGGTAAAGTTAAGACTGTAGATATTACAATGGGAATGGCATTGGAAGCTGAAGACCTGCTGATTACTGTAGAATAAGGCAAAGATTAACGTAAATGATCGATATCCGTTTTGATACACACATTTGTCGCATTTGGAATCAATTAAATTATGTTGGCTGTGGTAAGGACTGGACCGTACTACTTATTTGGATGATTGGCCCGAATGACCTTTTATAAAAAAGTTGCGAGATTATTAGTTGTTGAAGGAAAGACAAAGTAATACGGTATCCGATTTTGGATTTTTTAATGCTATATTGTTTACATTTTTACATTATGTTTATTGTTATCTCATTTAAATATATTTTTATATAGAACTGGAGTAGAAATTTATTTCGAAATATATGTATGTATAACACCTATATATGTATTTAGATACCAAGTTGACACAAAGGTGATAGTAACATTTTGGGTAAGTTCTATATTAGAAGCAATTACAGACATAGTTTATCATCAGAATATCTAGTTTCAAGGTTCGACAGTGGTATATTGATATAGCTCTGCACCTGGTACAAAATTCTCGATCATAAGCTTTAATACATGCCACAATAATAGCGAGGCAAATACATATTTTTGTTACTAAAGCGAATACAGTATTTATGTATGGACATATAATAATTATTACGTAGCTACTTACAGTTGTATATATTCATATTCGGTGTTCATTTTCGTTGGGAAAAACAGATTTGACAATTCGGTTACCTAAAATTTTGTGTTTCCCAAACATGTTAACAAGTTACAACACTTTTCATTCCTTAGGCGCAAGGAACATTTATATTTCCCGCATTTTTTATTTCATATACAAAATAACTACCAGTTCATATTTAGATCACGTACGAATAAAATATGGTCTACACAATTTACTTTTAGAATATGGCATTTTTGTTAAAGGAAAATATCTATCCTACAATTTATTGTAAATTCCATTCTGAAGCACGTCATCTTTAGGGAAAAAGACATTCAAAGCGGTTCCTTCTCCAGCCAGGTCCCCGCGTATTGCTCTAATACAGGCGACTATTACCACGGCACAAATACATAATTTGGCGACTAAAAAACAATATTTTTAAAAATAGTAAATAGAATATCATTTTACGATAACTTACGATCGTATAGACTCATGCTTAATTTTAAGAAAGAACTGGAGAAGATTCTTATCTGACACTGGATGACAAATTTTGAAATTTTGCGACAATAAAAAGATGAATTGCTGACACTTATGTACTTATTCTGTCAACTATATTTTGCGTGCATCAAGGATATCTATGTATGTACATACACAACCATTAGGAAATAAGCGGATAAAATGCGGTCTGCGCATCTACCTATCTGTGTGAAAGGAAGAAATACTTGAGAGCCATTTTAAGAAATCAGACGAGTTGGTGCGTGAATTGAAGGCAGTTGGAACGAAGCGCATGAAATGTTGGTAGTATGCCATTACTGTCCTCTTTTATCTATGCTCTACATTACCTAAATCATTTGATGGAATAGTGACAACGTTGGAGACGCAGGATCCAAAATTGTCAAGGGTAGATTTTCTGAAATCAAAATTATTAGACTACAGTATTAAGAAAGTAGGAGTCGATGATGGGAGACAAGAAGAAGATAATACAGTATTTTACAATAAAACAAAGAAGTATGAATAAATCTAAAATTGTTTGTTTTAAATGCGACAAAACAAAATACAAGAAATTAGAATGTAGAATTAGGTTGCAGGCAAATATAGTGAACAAAGATGCGAACGAATCAGCTGTAGCAATTCTTGACTACAAAGACAAAGAGAAGAACGCATTTATCACATTCATTGTTGATTCTGGAACAACAGAACACATGGTTGAGAAGAACAAATATTTTAAGACAATATTTTCTTTGGAGAGGCTCGTAAACGTTGTGGCTGCAAAGGAAGATACAGCTATGTAAGCAACAAAAGGTAGTGAAATTGGAATTTTATTGAAAAGTGGTCAAAAAGTAATCACAGGTAACATTATAAATGTTTTATTAGTGCAAAACCCACCCCATAATTTACTGCCGGTACCTAAATTAGAACAGAATGGTGTAAAGCTTATTTTTAATCAGCGAAAAGTATTGTTAATTAAAAACAATAATTTATTACCCTTTGGCAAAACAGGTGCAAATTTATATAGAATTACCTTTGAGATTACACATTCATTAGATCAAAGAGAATGTTTAAATTGCATGAACATCAGTGTAGAGGTGGAAAATTGGCGCAGAAGGTATGGCCATATGAGTTACAATTTAAATTAAAAAGTAAAAATGTGGTGAAGGGATTACGTTTGGACAACGAAAAAGGGAATTATAAATCCAAAAGTGAAACAAAGAGTGCAGTATTTTATTATTTTAAGAAGTAAGATGCTTATGTAACTGCTCATTTTCATTTGCAAATTTTAACATTTATATGTGACAGAGGAGGTGAATACAGATCTACAAAATTTGTACAATTCTGTAGAGATAAAATGATTAATGTACAATACACAGGGCCTTATAATTCATATTTACACGGGGAGGCTAAACGTGCAAATTCCGAAAGGGTTCGAGCAACGATCTCACGATCATCAACATCTCCGTCCGATAAATGGTTCCAGCCAGACCTTTCTCGCTTTCAATCGTTAATTAAGTATATTTCTTGTTTATCTATCGACCTGGGCTTCCAGGTACCTTCCTGGAATTTTATTGGCTATCGATCTAGACATATAGTAATAAGGATTTAGTCTTCGCGAAGGACGAAAAAAGGACGATTGGAAATCTCATCTTTGGTCCAACAGATGGTATCTGGCTGGATCCCATACATTTTGTATGAAAATGCATGAAATATGATACATTTTGGTGATTCTACTTGGTTTTTTAAGTTCAGGCATATGGGCCTCGTATATATATACATGGTCCGTTATGAAAGTAATGCGCATTTTTTGGGAAAAATAGATTCATTGATCTTACCGGTACAAATGTTTAAAATTCTTCGAAATAGTCCCCTCCTGCATCCATGTACTTCCGGAGACGTGCTTGGATTATCTTTCGTCGGCACTGTTCGGTTCAATAAAAAATTCCTTCCAGAAGAAGTGAAGAAGAATGCTTCTCGTCCTATGCTGTTATCTGTGTTTGGTTTTCATGAAAACTTGGTTTCGCTTTGTAGCTACGTGCCGAAAAGGAACAGGGCTGTGAATTTGCTCTCCACTGTGCATTATACGAAATGTTGTGAAGGCGAGACAATGAAACCAGAGGCAATTTTGTTTTACAATGCGAATAAAGCCGGCGTCGATTGTATGGACCAAATGGCTACTCATTTTACAACAAAACGGCCAACCTGATGTTGGACTTCGGCACTTTTCTTCAACATGTTGGATCTTATGGTATTGGCTGCCTATTGCATTTGCAAAGAAGTCGATGGGACCAATAAAAATGACGCTAGACGCACTTTTCTATATACTTTATCCTTCCAAATGTTGAAAATCGCATGAACAATATTCACGTAATGAAGCATTTTACTGTTCGTTCGGCTATTGAATCGTTCTTCGGTAGATCAATAAACATTCCAAGAAGTATTGTGGCTACTCCTGCCAGCGGCCCCGATACACTCACAGCCAAGAGAGACTGCAAAATTTGTTCACACGGAGAGGAAAAGTTCGCCGAAAAACTCGTTCTTTCTGTTCAATGTGTTCAGCGCCAGTATGTCAACAACATTCTGAAGTTCGACATTCATGTTTTTCATGCATTGTTTGTACTTCTGAGAACCCATGAGAGAGTTCGGATCATAATTAACAAAAAACACGTTGTAATCCCTTCTTGTAAACATCAAACAACATTGATTTTAACTCTGAGAAAAGTAAGAAATAAAAAATATATACCTGGTTTGTATTAAAATGAATTTTGCACCACTAATTCGCACCAAAATGCAAAGAAATGCATGTTAATGTATAGGGGTCTGGCCAGACACCATCCATCGGACCGAAGGTATTAGAATATCTGTCGGGCGGAGGGTTAAAAGTAAACCTATCAAAAGACTCTTGGGGGAAGCAGTAAGAGCTGATACATATTACATACGTATTTAGTAGAAGCTTGACAACTAAAACAAAACCCCGACTAAAATGTTTTTGAAGTGTGACCAATTGTTTGAAACTTAAAAAAGCTTTTATTCTTTCCGTATAGTGTGATGCCTATATACAATTATTGCATCAAAAGTTTGAGTTAGAAAACGTTAGGTACTGAAAGAGAAGAAACTATTCGGACTGAAGATAATACCTCAGTGGATGCATCCGACGAATTAACAGAAAATATTAGGGAAAGAAAGAGGTAGAAGGAACTACCAGATAGATTTAAAGATTATGTAGTTTAAATCATGTTTAGGTTGTTCAAAAGATAAGCAATAAATAAGAAAAATGCACACAAATGGAAAATTGACACAGAAGAAATCTGTTCAATAAAAAAAAAAACTGGCTTGGAAATTGGTGGAAAGATCAGAACCTCAAGAAGAAATTTATGCACTATTGCCAAAATGTTAAGAACACAACTATTTATAGCAGTAACGAATCAATTACAACTACACCACACAAAAGTGCACCAAAACTGCTTTCTCGAATGGAAGACTCGGTGATCAACAACATAGCGGATTTGCAGAAAGAAGTGAATTGGTTTATGATCTTAAGACATCAAAAATGAAATGAATGTTTTAATGCTTAGGTATTAGATTTTGGATTTGAAGGAACTATAACTACGAACTAAAATAGAAGAAGGAAAAGAGCATATCTATGTGGAAGACGTATTAGAGGGCTTTTTAATAGTTAGTTAATAGTTGTTATAAGTATTATCCCTCTCTTCGAATCTATAGATTCGGCATTGTTAAAAAGGTGGATGACGTGTTATCATTAAGCAATGTAAATTGGACTGACGCTGTCACTCCTCCGAATTTTATAATTCAATGATAACTTATCAATAACAATTTATCATTGAATAATCAAACTCGAAGGAGTGACAGCGTCAGTCTGATTTACATTATTTAATAATAATGCGTAATCCACCCTTTTAACAAACTCTAGGAATAAGACTAATAGGCGGTTGTTGCTCTCAAATTGATTAGAAGGGGGAATGTCATAGTCTTAGATTCTTATACACAATCAACGTATTACCCTTAAGTTTTACATACTTTTCTACTAATGAGAATAAATAGAGAAAATACTATGTATATTAGGAAAGGAAAATTTCGTAATTTTCAGCTATTTAGTCATTTCTCTAGTTTGTTAGTACATTGATAAAATCTCATAAAAACTCTACCGCCATCTATGTGTTACTAATTTTATAACGGATATTTCAGCTTTACCCGCATACATGCTGTATTACTCTTTTCTTTAGTTCATATTCTTTATACTGTCTTTCATAGATGGCGGTCTATGGTAAGATCAATACATCCTCGAACTGAAAACCAATTTTTAAAAATAAGAATAGCGTCAAGCAACCAATATATTGCCTTGTCACAATTCCGCTGTAAGTTTAATTTTATCGGGAGAAATCAGTAGAGTGTACGAAATGAGATATTCGAAATTAAATATGTGGGTGAGAAACATTCAAGACTAAAAGCTTTTGGAACGAATTGCTTAGAAAATATCTTGTACTGAATTCTGTTTCTAGAGGAAGATACCGGGTGTCTATTTGAAATATTTCGATCGGTTGTACCTTTTGAAAGGTACCGTGAAATGCTCAAAGCATGTTTCAGTAGTATGGAAGGCGAGCCAAAGTGATTTCGCAAATATGACACCACTCCCATGATCATGTCCTCAGTATCTCCAGCTTCAAAATATTAAATATATTGTATTTATATATCCACAGAACATGATAAAATAACAACGGAAATGTTAAAAATGATGGGCAAAGAGGGCAGGAAACTATTCCTGCAAGTACTTAACAAAGCCTGGAAAGGAAAGACAGTACACCGAGACTGGAAAGTGGCAGCAATAATACCGATTTTTAAAAAAGGATACCCAAAAGAGTGTAAAAATTATTGGGGAATAACACTACTAAGCTATGCAATGAAAGTTTATGAACGGATATTAGAAAGAAGAATGAGAAAAATTACGAAAGGCGCTACATTAAACACAAATTGGATTCAGAAAGCGCAGAAGTGCAGAAAACCACGTATTCACATTGAAACAAATTATTCAGAAGAATAACGATAAGAACGGTACAGCATGCATAGCATTTATAGACAATATATAGACCAGTACTAATACATGGTTGTGAATCGTGGAACACAGGGAAGAGAGACACGGGAAAATACAAGCAGCCGGAATGAGATTTCTAAGGAGGATAAGGGCAGTGACATTGAGAGACAAAATCAGAAATGGGAACATAAGAGAAAATTTGAAAATAAACTCAATACATGATTACATCGAAAAGAAACAACTGACATGGTGGGGACACGACGATAAGAATGGAAAAACAAAGTCTAGTAAAAATGATCTGGGAAGCAAGGGTGGAGAGGAAGAGGCACAGAGGAAGACCGAGGAAAACATGGGAGCAAAAATGGAGGAGGCATTGAAAAAGAAAAACCGTACCTAAGTAATAAGAAACTAACGAAAGTAATGTAATAGATTGTACACTTGCTGAGTAAGTAATAATTATTGCATTTTAATCCAAAAATTATAACAATAAACTGCGAATTTAGGTTAAATGATTTTTCGTTAATGGTCAAATACCAAACACATTTTGTTCATAAAGCATATTCACAACAAACGCCAGAAACTTAACACGTGGACGGGTATTTTTGGAAACTATCGTTACCTATTCCCTCTTTATTAGATAAAATATGAATGGAGAAGTCTATTTAGACAAATTGCCAAATACTGCTAAATCTGTTATCATACTGGGGATAGAAGATCAGAAAAATGTGGATGGAAATTTATATATACTACCTAGTGCCTGTTCAACAGTATCTACACGACAAATTTCCTCATTTCCAGAAGAAGTCCTGTAGAATGGCTAACAAGATCCTCAAATTCGACGTCCCTGAATATTTTTCTCGGGGCATTTAGAGTCGATGTTTTATAAAATTCCACCGGAATCACTTGGCGATCTGCGTATCCAACCATGAATATTTTACAAATGTGATGATTACCTTGGAAAATATAGAACGAAGTTTCAAAATCGGTTATACTACTGTTTAGAGAAGAACCCTGGATATTTGGAACAATTTATGAAATGAAGTGCTTTATTGTAGATGTAACAGTTGTAATAAATAGATAGTCTGCAGTTGTATAATAGACTTGATTAGCTCACATTAATCCCTATATTGTATTACTGCATTAGTTGATAATTACGTATCCGAAATTACTTTTGAATGGTGGTGGCGCCATATTTCACTTTATGATACCTTCAAAAATAGCCCATTCAAAGTTTTCAAAAATACGTCCAGCATATTTGTTCTTAAGAACAATGATACCTAATAATTATGGAATTATATCGAGAAATTTTGCCGTAGTCACCGTATCCTCAGGACTTTCCCACATTGACTATCATTTCTTTTCTTTCATGGATAATCATATTACAAGTAAGCATTTCAACTAAAGAGAAAAAAATGGAACAAACTGTTTTATTGCTTTTCGAAATATTCGCCTTTAAGTTTTATACACTTTTACATGGGCTGAAACCATCCCGAAACATTTTTTCCATTCTGTTGCTATCTCAAAAGCAATGTTTTTGAAGGCTCCCACAATTTCCTGAGGTGTTGAAAATCACTGTCCACGCATTTTTTGTTTGACAGTCGGGAACAAAATGAAATTGTTAGGCGATAAATTACGTCAATACGAGCAATGAGATTTCTGATTTTGTCACTTACTTTTGGCAAACAAATTGTTGTATATCATTCAGCGTTAATTGTTCTTGGATTCTCTAAAGGAGTGATTGCGCCCTGTGCAGTACAACCGAAGAAACAAGTGATCATTTTCTTGGAAGTGCTTCGTGAACAAACAACTTTTATGGAATTCGGTTCACCTTGGAACACCCGAAAAGTGGATTGTTCCTTAGTTTCCGGTTCAAACGCATATATTCAAGTTCCGTCACCTGTTACGATGTTATATGCGAATTTTACAGTTAACCGGAGTCTTTTCAGCATTTTGTTGTACCAGTTAAGACGAGTTTCTTTTGAGCTTTGGTCAAAGTATGCGGCATCTATCGGGAACAGATCTTCTTCAGAGTTAAATGCTCATGCCAAATCGAATGTACTGCAGTTTTCGGTATGCCTAAGAATGCCTCTATCTCACTGCAAATCACATGCTGATTTTCTTCAATAATGTTGCACACAGCATCGATATTTTTTGAACAACAACCGATTTTGGCCGATCTTCATACAATTCATCCCTGAGGGATGCATGACCACGACGCAGTTCTGCAAACCAATTGTCTTTTCTGATAGTACTTCATTAACAAATATGAAACGATTCGATGTTGTTGTTGAGTTAGGACTTTACTAAAATCGTAAAAGATCATCCAACGAAAATCCTCACGGAAATTTCCATTGTTTCACAAAATTGCTTTTTTAGACGTTCACTGTAAACGAACTACTGGGTCAATTTCTAAGCTGTCACTGTTTTCACAATAACAAATGACACATTTCACGAAAATAATAATGTGACATCTCATTAGCGTCAACTAGTGGTTGTTTGTGAAAACATAAAAACGCCCCTCGTAATAGAACGTATGGCTGTATATTTTATTGCAAGAAACTGATTTATGACATGAATGTGGCTTTCTCAATTTTAGTCAGGAGAAAAATGAGCGGTTACAATTTCCTTGTTTAACTTATAACTACAATCATAAAACTATGCAAGTAACATTCTACAATAATTTTTCACAATTTATTTACCTGCTTAGAACTTTCGAGGTGTGTATCCGAAATGAAAGAAATTGTAATTTCTTCGTACTTCGTATCTATTGCAGATTTGTTTGGCGATAGACTTACAATGTTGGGGACTAAATTTATCATTGCACTTCCATTTAAACAAGTTTGCTGTACGCAAGTCATATGACAGAATCATGAAAGCTCTGTACGCTAGTGAGTGCATCTTTGGATGTATGTCAACATAAAGGTGTGAATTGCCCAGATGGTATGAACAATTGTTTTTCCACTAGTCACAGGTTAATATTGCTGGTATTCACGTTATCATTGTTTTGGTTTAATTTAGGTTACTGTTTTGTATTTTACAGTTTTGAAGAAAATCGTTATTATCTAAAGGATCCTTTATCAGAAAAGAGGGATAGTACATGTGTTTTAAATGCTTGAAGAAAGTTACAGCTTTGTTAATTCGTAAATTATATAAAAAAGCATTCTAGTGTCATTCAATCCGTGTTTTTTTAAAGTCCTTCTATTAATGATCACAGAGTGCGAAGCGAAGCATAAAATACATTCCGATATAAAAATTTTCATTCATAAAATTCTGATAATTGTACGGTTTTTATGAGATCACAATTCACCTGGGCACTTCTGTTCTTATTCAAAGGCCTGCAGCCGGATATTGCCAGAGTATGATCTGAAATGAAATCCACGACGAGTCTAAAATTGACTTATTCACACTTTGTAAAGAATTTAAATCAGTGTCCAGGCCAGGTTCGATTGAAGAGTTCTCGGTTTTTTAACGTTTTATATCAGAATACTTAAGGACGTTTCACAATTTACCTGAAGCACCGTCTGTAGGCCATTAACATCAATTGCCATTCATTGATGTAAGCCTATTGTGGTCTTAAGTAAATAATTATTTCTAGGTAACACCTGGCAGGAATGCGGGTATTGAGTAGAATAAAAAGCTATTCTTCATTGTTTTGTTACGTAAAAGTGCAAAATCAATTAAGAAATTGTGATCTTCATTCGTTTAAATGAAAACTTATTAGCATGCAATTGGATGACCATACACATCAGGCTTAATTAAAGTATTGTTTTGATGTTTATTTGTAATATGGTTATAGTATACACATTTATTTTCTTGGGATCAATTGGCAATAATTACTAATAATAACGGATGTAAAACTGAATTCTAGCGCACCTCATTTTCAACCACCATGTAGTTTTAGTGCTTGCCTTTTCGCAGACATATCTTCCCTGTTCTCCATTCAAACAATACGAAAAAACGAAAGATAGATATGTGTTGGTTTTTACAGCAATTGAAACACTGCAATACCCAAACTGTAATCAAAGTACTTCATACCAACGATGATTCAAAACGTTATATCGGATGCCACAAGATTCCATGGACGGAAGATCACGAAGTTATTAGAGATAGGCAAGAAACTTGTTGATAAAACTTACGTGTAGATAAAGAAAAACTAAGATACTATGCACTTTAAGTTATAAAGAAAGAACATTTTTGTAAGAAAAATCCTTTCTGTCATGACAATAATGCGTTTTAATAAAATCACGCAATCATATAAATCTATACCACAGCATTTTCAGTGCATAGTACATAGTCAAAAATAAAAAATAAACAAAAATTATGAAATACGCAACTTCCTATGTTTTCACTGTTAGCTTGGTAGTACTGATTTTAGGTGTAATTGTATCAATTATCTCCAAAATCGTGTTGAGCGATGTTCATACAATAATAAAGATCAAAATTCCAATTTTGAAAATTTTGAATATTGTTCTTATTGTTGTAGACTGCGCCGGCCATATTAGTGGCCACCAACAAACTCAGACACTGTACGGAAGATGTTTGTTTTATAAAGAAATATTATGCAAAAAGAGTGGTCGATTTATCTGGAAAAATACCGTGTTCAACTTCATTAACTAAATTTTTAGACAATTGTAGTTGGTGTACATTTAACAATAGGAGATCTTTCGGAATGGCCGCAATCAGTCTTGGTGATTCCGTAATTTGTAACCATATGCTACCACAGTTAGAAATTCGATCCTTTTTCACAAAATTTTGTATGATTTATCTAAGAAAACTGATAAACTATATATGGTATGTGCCCAAAAACAGCAAGGTGTTTTAAAATTATTTGAAAGAGAAGTTCAAAATTATTTCCTTATTGTGGGAAACACATTTTTCTTAAAATTCCTTTTTGCAACCCTTTGTGCTTTAGTACATAGTAGACGAGGTAAATATGTTTAATAAAACGGAAACAAGTGCAATTGCAATTTTTGGGATTGTCGGTGACCCCTAACTTTGAAATATGTCCGTAACACGTTTTTATATACGCCAAAACGTGGCCTTAAATATCAATCTATTCACTTTTACTCGCTTTTCAAAAACAAAAGTGCGAAAATATGTCTGCATCAATCAAACAGCTGAGGTCCATTGCAACAATATTGAACAAAATTGAACTAGAGCCAAATCCTTAGAACATTCGAAACATCCTTCGTATAATACATTTGTAAATATCTTGACGGACATGACTAGGCTTGTTATACATATATTTATTTAGGAAATTGATGTTATTATTATTTCATTCTTTAACTTAACTATAGTGTTACCTGTAAATGTAATGCGCTAGCCTTTATGAAGTCACCTTCAATAGAGTTTGCTATTATGTCGTGCAATAGCTTTTATTCCACGACATACATGTAGATATATTGAGACATCAGAGGTATCACAAGATTTTAACCTTCCATCTTTACTTTCTATTGTGTAGGTCACTGATGTTATTATTCAGTCTTTTTTCGGTATTATCATATGCCGACGACTTAGAAATTTATACTGCTATATTTTCTCATGTCGATGTGTATAACTTCACAGCTAAAACATGGCTACTGATTAGTACAATAATGACAAATTCAAACTAAATAACAATGTTGGTAATTATTCTGTCTATAAACATCCTTTGTCAAACACTTAGTCACTTTTGATAGTATATTCACTTCCAACAATGACGTACACATCAGCTATGCTTTGGAATACAGATCACTAGGTTGTATTACAAGTACTACTATTTGGTTTTCTATTTATATTTTATTTATAAAACGATGGCCAACATGAATTTTATTTTTTTAATAAACACATATCCTAGTTGAATTTTGCAGTTTTTATGTTTTTATTTAAATACAAAATACAGCTATGGAAGTTAGGCGTGAAACACAGCATCCGACCAAATGCTCGCTTCCACTTTGTTAGCAAGCGTTCACCATTTCCACGAAATTTTCATTCACACTATTGTATGATCTTGTTTGCATAGTCCTATGGTGTCAGACCACACGATTTTGGTGACCAATTTACTTCCTCCCGTTGCGAGGTAACATGTCCAGGGAACCTCGTCTGCATTGTTTCGGCCGCAGTGTGACAGGTTGCACCGGTTTGTTGAAATTAAATGTCTTCAACATGAATTTCACCCAATGCAGGCCATAAAAAATTGGTTAACATGTTACGGTAACGAAGGCCATTGATAATAACTGCATTGACGGCTGCATTCTCAAAGAATTATATGCGAATGACTGAGCCCAAAATCCACAGCAGACAGTCATTCATGGTGGATGCGTAGGGTACTGATGGACGATGAACGACTCGTGGATTTTCGTTCTTCCAAATTCCACATTTCTGTTTGTTGACATAGCCTTAATCCCCATGACCCATAATCTTCTTGGAAAAATCACCAACTAGTTGTGACGGTTCAGTATCCATATGACAAATACTCGACGCTCTGTATAGTCTGTTGGCTTTAGATGTTGTACAAGTTGAATCTTGTAAGCGTGCATATACAGTCAAAATTCGAAGCAAAGAGCTTTTGGAGATGTTTGATGGTTCAGAACGATGACGAATTGAGGTGAATGGGCGTTCGTGTTTACTCACCCTAACTGCCGCTATATTTTCAAGCGAACAACCCGTGCGAGGACGGACACCTGCTTCAACATCCTCAATTGAGTCAACATTCTCAAACTTATTGTTAAATTCTTCACAGCAGGCCGAGATGGTGCGTAATTATGATCGAAAAATGTGCGCCCATTTTGAACCGTCTCTTCAATATTGTCAGTATCTTGGTTGCGAATTTTCACAATTTTCCATGCGTTGTTCAATTGTAAAACGCTGTATGAGTTAACCTCAATGTTTATTGATGACAACTGCCAAATATCCGAGGTCCATGTTGGATACAACGAAAATGCTTCGAAGTTCACAATTAAAGTAGGTTTTAAGACACCTTATATTTATACGATCCATTCCTTATTGATGGATCATGTACATAGTCGCATTGTGAACCACTTTACCACTTACCTTGTAAAAGTAATGCAATATATCTTATCCTGAAGCTGGTACCAATCAGAAAGAATTCCTAGTACGTCACAGCATAGGTCCGCTATCAACAGTGAATGATTACCAATTAAATTACAAAATTAGATATAAATTTCCTGTGTAATATGGCTAGTGGAAAAACGTACTGTCCATTCTTGTCGTTGAAACTGAGACCTCATGTGGAATTGTACTCGAAACTCTCCTACATCTATTAACTATTGAAGTAGTTTACCGAGTTTAAGCGGAGATTCGGTTAGTAATTGATTGCATAACAAGTGACAAGTATGTCGCATTGCGCTTTTTTGTTCACTCGTAATGGAAGTTCGTCGATAACGACATTTCCATCTTTCGGACGCAATGAACAAACACAATTTCCGGTACTGGTTTTATGGTAACCTTTGGCAATTTCATAAACGACTACACCACACCAACAAGATGACGATTTTCGAGTTTGGTGCGTGTATTTCATATACCTTTGAAGAGGATGGTGTTACTGGGATAGGAAATGTATCATCTGAAAAGCACACTTTTATAATGGTTTGTAACCTATTATAGTATAGTACTCTATCTTTCTTGACCTTTCGCTGCCTTTGATAATGACTTCATTCATATACAGGTAAATAACAGAGGACTAAGTACTCTCCCTTGTCGTACTCCTGGTGTTGTAATAATTTTTTGGCTACCTTCATTAGCTGCTGTCACTGCGTCACTACTTCGTTTATACTTTATATATGTACCTTTCACTTAACATTTATCTGAAGTATTCCATATTTATTGCTTTAAGACTTTATCCAAGGAGAAATTTTCTTACAATACTAAAATAACCATTTTAATTTCTTTATGCAAAATTTTTCTGATTTTTGTTAATATCAGTATAATTATTCTGGTTTTATTTATTTTGTACACTAGCCGTCATCTTGTAATATGATGCGGTTTCCTCTAATTATTAAACCTTATATGATAGAGATCTACCACTAATAGGTCAATAAAACAAGGCTGGTTTGAGCGATAGTTATATTTTCAGAACGTTTACAAACGTTTTCGGAACACCTTCGTCAGTGAAAATATAACTAGATAAACATATAAACAAACTTTTGTTTTTATTTGGAACTATCAACAAAATAACTAGTGACTAGGATTTCTTGATATAGAGTATAAAAACTAAATTAATGTGTAAACATACATGCAAATTAAGTAAAACCTTATATCAAAAAATCTTTGTCGAAACCTTAACAATTCTGTTCAAGGACTAGGGAAAACCAAATTCAAAAACCTAGCCAAAGGTTTCCTTCTTAAGAAATGCAAATGTCATTTTAACAAATTGCTATATACATTACTTAAATTTTGAATATCGGTCCTGAAATTAATAGAAAGACACTAAAACTATTAATTTCAGGACCGATATTCAAAATTTAAGTAATGTATATAACAATTTGTTAAAATGACATTTGCATTTCTTAAGAAGGAAACCTTGGCTAGGTTTTTGAATTTGGTTTTCCTAGTCCTTGAACAGAATTGTTAAGGTTTCGACAAAGATTTTTTGATATAAGGTTTTACTTAATTTGCATGTATGTTTACACATTAATTTAGTTTTTATACTCTATATCAAGAAATCCTAGTCACTAGTTATTTTGTTGATAGTCCCAAATAAAAAACAAAAGATTGTTTATATATTTATCTAGTTATATTTTCACTGACGAAGGTGTTCCGAAAACGTTTGTAAACGTTCTGAAAATATAACTATCGCTCAAACCAGCCTTGTTTTATTGACCTATTAGTGGTAGATCTCTATCATATAAGATAAGTATAAAAGGTCACGAAATATATATATATATATACATCTAATTATTAAAGAAATCATTCCTATAAACTAATATGGTTCGAAATCGTTTAAGTCATATATGCCATAGATATAACTCGTGGTGTTAATTGCCCAATTAGGTTTATACCTCGGAACCCAATTATAGTGAATTGTTTTTGTTTTTGTTTTAAGAATACTCTCATGAAAATGACGTTACTTCTAGTATACTAGAAGTACTATTGTAAATTATTTTTACACCTATAGTTATTTATCTCTCGAAAATTATTTAATTTCTATATACAGTATGCAGAGGGACAGCAAGATTTAAAATTAACAAAAAAGAGTCGTTTCGTTACTGGATGCTAATAACAGAATCAACATTCACGATGAAGTCATTCCAATAGATGAAATTTTGCTCAACGTATTTGTGTTTTAAAAAATCAGAAAAACTTCAAAGCTACTTGAATTTTGAGTTAGCTCTACATCCTATAACTCTGTTCGACAAGGTTTAATGAGAAAGACAACTAAACCAAATTTTTATGAATTATTTGCAGAGCTCAATATTAGTGTAAACGATAATAATACATTTTCGTATGTTATTGATGGTGGAATGTTATCGCACCATTGCAAATGACAATTAGAATAATAGTTCGAGACGATATGTCATCATTACATACGATATTTAAGAAATGATGATGGAAATAAAGTTTTTCTCGCTTTGACCCATATCGTAACACCAACTGCACTAAAACAGCTGAAAGATATCGTCGATCATCGAAATATACTTCAACCGATTTAATTTTTGATGAAAATATTCTTATATAAATTCGCCAAGAAAAATTCCTTGCAAACAGCAATAAGAAAAGTAGATTTATCGACATGTTAAGAAAGAAACAAGCGGATAACAATATTTCCTCGTGTAAACCAGAAGGTGATGCAGATACATTAGCCATACAAGCAGCAACTGCAAATTTAATCAGAAAATGTTGTTGTTGTTCCTAAACATATTGATGTGTTAGTCTTATCAGCAGCTTTAACACCTCCTCATAGAGAAATATATTTTCTCAAACCAGCAAAATGCATTATATCTACAACAATTTATTCTAATAAAAGCCTTGAAGAGACATTACCATTGTGTTAAAAGTATATTTTGTCTTTACACGTATTC
Organism: Chrysina gloriosa; assembly: GCA_038088585.1. Lineage (NCBI taxonomy): Eukaryota > Metazoa > Arthropoda > Insecta > Coleoptera > Scarabaeidae > Chrysina > Chrysina gloriosa. Next base: position 25,880,562 of record CM076090.1, read on the forward strand.
ACTGGGTAAAATGGATAAAAATAAATTTGTAAAATTGTCCAAAATTGCAGAGGTTCACAAGATGCTGCTATTATCTTTGCAGATGAAAATGCTAATATCACTAATATTTTGGGATCGGGCATTTTATGTATTTTAGCATTATATGGTGCTACTAGAAATAGAAAAATATAAATAATTATCGATATCAATCGTTTATCAAAACTACCAGTAAAAATATCTGAATCAACTTGATTTCATTGATATCCACATTCAATGTTAACTAGAGCATATAAAAGAGTGTATTTGGAAGTACAGTTGTGGATGCGACATGATAAGTTGCCAGAAAAATGGGGATTGAAAACGAAAAATAATTCATTAGTACTAGTTACAATAAATCCACCAGCTCCTGAAAATTTATTAAAAATGATATTTTGTTCATGTAAAACTAGATGTGGCTATGCTTGTGGATGCAGAAAAACTGGCTTAGATTGCCCTATACTCCCTATAGCATATTTATAATGTAAAGGAGTAATTAATAATGTGAATGAATGATGTCGAAAATATCGAAGAAGATTAGTTTACGTGTTTATTTTGTTTTTATAAAATTGATAATATTTATATTATTAAAATTTTAAATAATTTTTATTTAGCATAAGTTGTCAATAAATTGTTTTCTATAAACAAATGACGTATTTATATTGTATCTTATATTCATTTCGCTTTTTGGAGCTTCTGTCATCCACAAATTCATTTTTGTTTAAACAAAGAAAATTTTATTTTTTCACAATTTTTTTGTAAACAACATCGAAAACAATAGTATTTATTACTTTCTTAAAACAAATGTTTGAAAATTGTGACAATTATATTCTTAAAAGGAATTTCTACAAATGTAAATGTCTTGTTTAAATAAATGGATTTGCAAAATAGCGGTAGTTTTCAATGGGTAAGTTTCTTAATTCATGTTATTAGAAACTCAAAAAGAATCATTCAAATCCATTCACAGTAACTGGGTTCCGTTTTTTTCATTTTTAACGTCTAATTGTTCTGGACTATGTGATGAAGTTGCATTTTCTTTCTCTACATATGCTTTAAATTTACTTTGTATGCAACTGTTTCATAAGTGACCACTGAAACTTTTCTTACACATTCAAAATGAAAACCGACATGATGAGGAACTGTATTTTGAATCTGAATTTTTATTAATTTAATCTTAATTAAATAAATGAATTAGTATTTAACAAACGAAGTTTATGTAGCTTAGAAATCCATGAAAGCAATCATTGTGGCCTTTTGTTAAATATGAATTCGACGTACTTAAATAAAAAGCCTAATTAGGTATTATGTTTAAGACTGCTGTATTCTTTATCAAGGAAATTCCACTATGATGCCGGTTACTGTATAAAGCTATCAAGCTCAACAGAATTTTCGCACGTTTATTTCTACTGTTTGTGCTTAACGTACGATTATATTTCAATTTGACAAATTAGCGGCACGTAATGTAGTTTTTTGACAGTCCCACTTTCAGCTGAAATACGTTAAAGATGTTAATAAGCGGCTCGCGGTGGTTCACAGGAAATGTACGATTTACATGGTACACGGTATTCGTGACACCTAGTAACTTCCGCATCAACTATCAAACACTACAATTTCTGTAAATGTAGTCAACTCTATACGTGTATATAAAAGCACGTGTAAATAAATTGGTCTGACAACGAAATTTTTAAGTTGCACCTGTACATTACTTCTAAACAACGGCTTCGGTAGGAAAAAAGGAGACACGAGAAAGAAGAATGATGGAGGCGAAGAAAATTACGAAACACATGCAATCTGAGAAATTTAGAATACCTATGAATGTGGACTGTCTAATAATTGGCTTCCGTGTTTTAACGCAGAATGGAAGAGAAAAATACGCATTCATTAATACGTTTAAAGACATTACCGTTTCAGCATAATTGTTTCTTACTTAAGAAGTTTAATTTCCACGAATGCGAAAGAAACAATGGGCTATATTAAGGTAAGCAGATGTAAATATTCATGTATCAGAAATAACAATGGTACCGATTACTATGCTCCATTCAAACCTATTTTAGAAAGTTGATCCTTTTCACAGATACTAAAGATTTGGTTGAGAGAGAAATATTTCCTTTTATTTCTTCTATTCCGGAATAATCCGAATAATTAGACGGTACGGTCGTCAGTTATTTCATTTTCTGTCTTAATTAAAATCTATTTTCAATTATCATCTCTCGTTTATGTAGATCACCAATTCTCAACGGTTTGTGGGGAATAATGTGAAAGTTTTGAAGTGAGAAGGTAGAAGAAACAATTCATATGTATTATTTATGAAACAAGATTTTCTTAATTTCCTTTTTAACAAAATAGGATGTAGTAATAACTATTATTTGTGAGAAAAAAGCTTATTTGCAGCAAAATACCTAAAATCATTAATTAAATTGAGGTCACCTAAATAAACTTCTTTTTCTCTTTGTTTCATTCTACTTGCCACAGGGTAATTAATGTGATTACCTCTTGTTTGTCGTCCAGAATTCCGAGAATTTTAACATTTTGCATATAAAAAGCACTTTTACTTCGCTAGGGTATAGCCGATGTGATATATTTTACACTAACTAAGACTTACATTTTGAAAAAAGATGTTTATGTCCACTAATGATGGCTGCTTTTATTTCTTGGCGAACATTTCTTTACTCTGGCAGCTACGAGAATTTACAAGTTCCTCAATTTTTAATACATTAATACAATCAGGTGCTTTATTTATCACTTCCTAAAGCCTCACTATCCATTTTTCGATTTTCTATGAAGCATACCTGAATGCATAATATATTCATCTCATTTGTTTCTTAAAAGCATCAATGTATTGTTCACCGGCGGCAAGTGGTACGTGCTGTCCAAAGATAGCATTAGTTTGTACATGCGGCGACATGTATCCAAATGTAATTGTCGCGATGGACGAGCACATACGGACCAATGCTATTTTTGTAGTAGTGCCCAGGAATTGCTGGTAGTCTTCATTCCATGGTACAATTGTTTCCTTTAATGTAGTACCATGCTAATTAATTCTTCTAGTTATGTAGAACTACAACTACAACTAAATAATTGTTAGTTGTATTTCTAATTTTATTTGCAAATTGGAAGTGTCAAACCCATATTCTGCTCTGAAAGTACACCATTTCTTCCTTAAGAAATATGTATTGACCTATTTTGTTTCTGTTTGGAGTCTATTTAATAATGGAAAGCTAATGAAGTGGCAGTTTTATAACTAGTTTGGTAAATTTCGTTCTGAAGATATTTCACTTAAATAGGAACCTGGTTCAAGCCGTGCAGTTGAAATAGATAACTACTAACATAAGTGAAAGCAATCATTGATGCGGATTGCCGTAAAATAACACGTGAAGTTACAGACAAGCTCGATCTGTTCCATGCATGACTTACAAAGCATCTGAAATAACCTACCTATGTAAGGAATTTCGATTTTTGAATTTCTCATGAGCTCAAAATTATTCCTTTAATATTACCGGCAATGATTCGTCTATTAATTGGGACGAAAATAATACGTCTATATATAAAAAAACTGATGCTTGGCAATGGAAAGTAGATTGTTTACAACAATGTCAATTGGAAAAGATAGTGGACATTGCTGGACAATGCTATTCAAAATAAAGGAACCAGAATTATCAAATCGTACAGGTATTGAGTTTTACCACGGTAATGCTAGGCTACACATGATTTGGTTACTTGGAAAAAATTGGAGCTTTGTTGTAATGCTTTGTCACATATATCGTATTGTCCTCACCCTACACTTTCAAATTATTATCTATTTGCTTCTTCCTAAAATTTCTTAAATGGTGAACATTTTAATAGTAACGATGATGTCAAATTTAGTGCTTAGCACTTAGGTCGGTGTCTCATCGACAGAAATCGAAACATTTATGAGCGCGCAGTAATTGGTAAATTTATCTATCTATTTAGACGGCACTTTTTTACACAATCTCGCTTTCAACGGGTTTTAAAATAACGGATTAAGAAAAACTGGTCAAAATGAACATTTTGGTTACACTTCTAGTTATCTTCTATGGCATTGTTTTGGTAATACTGGTATCAATTCTAAAATATGGAATTCTCTATTTTGTATACACAATAAAGTAATCTAGTTTATGTGAATTGATGCAGTAAATTTTTAGCGTCATAGTCATGATTTTAGATTATCTACGTAAGAGAAAAGGAGCAAAAGGTGTTGCTAAATATAACTTTATGAATGGAACTACAAAAGGGACAATAAGAAAGAATGAATACTCCATTAGAAAAAGTGTAGCAACTTCATTCGTGGGAGATTTTGCAATGGGAAATATGGAACCGGCAATAATGATATCATTAGAAGACCAAACTCGAAAGCGGATTCCAATTGATACTATGCTATTACAAATAAGGCTGTGAAGATTTATGAAAAAGTAAAAATCAGTTGCTATGACGCTATCTTTCTCCGCAAGCCATGGTTGGTTCGAAATATTTAAACAAAGACATTGTTCACATAATCTAAAATTGAACTGCGGACTAACATCTGCTAATTCAGATCCAGTATCACAATATCTAGCAAAATTTAATGAAATTATTGTTGGAAGTTCCTACGCTCCTGACTAGGTCTTCAATGCTGGCGAGTTCGAGTTATTTTTGAGAAAAACGCGAGAAAGAACCTATTTGGGTAAATCTCACAAATCAGCAAGTAGTCATAAAGCAGCGAAAATTGGTATAACAGTTGTTTTCTGTAGTAATGCTTCAGATGATCATATAATGAAATCATTGGGTAGTAACAAATCAAAAACGCCAGCACCATTTAAAGAAGTAAACATTAATAACCTTCCCATTCATTGGATGACTAATAAGAAAGCACTGCCACACTTTTTCATTAAAGCTTTCATAATTTTTTTGTCCCAGACGTCAAAATGTATTTAACTAATAGGGGCTTGGCATTTAAGGTCCTTTTCTTAATTGATAATGCTAATGCATTATCAATTAAGAAATTACAAATTTTGAGGATGACTTAATAGTCATCCTCAAAATTTGCAACACGGAAATGTAAAAGTTGTATTTTGACCTGAGAATACAATTTCTTTACTGCAGTCGTTAGATCAAGGGTTAAATTTTACTTTCAAGGCAGGAGCATTTCGTAGTGTCCAGAAAACAAAGTAATCAATTCCATAGTTTAAATATTGCTGGGAAAATTATTTGCGGTGAAGCTATCGGTTACAATGTTATCATCAAAAACAAATAGCAACTAAGTAAATTAAATTAAGTGTTCAAATTCTCCTCCATTTGTAATTTGACCCAATCGATTTACAAAACCGTCAAGATAATTCTCTATAAGTCCTGGTAATTTGGATTTTTAAGGCGCTGGTTCAAGTATGTACTAATAGTAGGCACGTTGTAGATAGACAAAAGAGAAGCGATAAACAAACTCGAGCCATTGGAAGTTCTTCTGTTTTTTAAAAGAAATGAAGAAACATTTGTTAAAAATGGCGATTTTTACTGCAATATGCAAACCAGATACCGAAATAATTTGAGTATACCGGTACACCATACGAGACTGTATGAATTGAGTCCAAGATATATAGCAATATATTTATATAATAAACTGCCCTCATGTGTAAAAGTCACACAATCATTCAATAGCTATAAATTAAATTTAAAAAGTATCTCTACCAGAATATGTTTTATAGCGTCAATGAGTTTATGAATGCTTAATGTGTGTAATGTATATCGAATATCTCTGTGATGAATATATGTCTTAGCGCCAATTTTAGTTTTATTTTAAAATTTGTCTTCATTATAATATATAGGTACATATATATTATTGACAATGTCCATGTTTTGATGAGCCATGATAGTAAAGGTTCTAAAAAAGGTACCTTCAGGTATATTGCAGAACAAATGGAAAATCATGGGTCTCTAACAATTATAGATGCTTGGAAAAAATGTGCAATAATAGATTTTGTTAAGCAAGCTTGTCATGTACCGAGATTAAACAATCAACGCTCTATGGCTGCTGGTAGTATGGTAGGATGTAGTTGAAAGTGAGAGTTCCAGATGACCATTGCAAGATGAATATTCTCAGATAACTGAGTTGGCGCACACAATGGGAGGACAACGTTTCGAGCATTTACTTGCGGCAGATATTGGAGAACTAATGGCCGACGAAGAACTAAATAGGGATGATTTAGACAACATGGTTGATGAAACGAATGGTCGTGACAATGATAGCGATGAAGAGGTGTCTGAAACAGTTATATTCACAGCAAAAGTCATCGGCGTAGGACTTGAATTAGACAGAAAATTGGGTAATCATTTTGTTCAAAATAACCCGAACGTTTGACGAGCTCTCCGAATTCAGCGAGATATGAATAAGTTCTTAACTTAATATTAAGAGGTCTATGAAGATTTAACAATGAAAAAAAGCACTCAAACACAATTAGAATATGATTACAGGTAAAATCTATATCTATACTTGTACACCAGATTAGAAATGGTAGTTCCTTTTTCCTTACCGTGCATCAGTTTTATAAGTTGGTTCATTTCTAACTGTTGATTAAGACTAACAATAAGAGCAGTAGCGCAACGAGCAAATAAAACGTTCAATTTCTGTTGTTGAACTTTCTTTATCTCAGAACATTTGTATATTTCTCTTTTCTGCGTAGAATTCTGGAGCCTTTCTTGCTTTTCTCTATGTCCATATTTGGTCTGTCTGATTTACAAAACAAGAAAGAATTTACCAGTAAGTTTAATTATGAAAGTACGTGCACGTCGATTATTGTTTAACTAGCTTTTGGTATCTAGTTATAGAAGCGACAAAGATATCCACGCTATGTTATACCTGATTGAATTCAATTATGAAAAAATATGCTAGTCGTATTCAGTGGGTACTATCTATAGTTTGTTTCAGAAAGAAATTAAATACAATTACTACATTTATTTATACCGTGCCTTTCACAAATTATGCATCAAATTAAACAGACAAAAGTTCAAACCAAATTAAACAAAATTTGTAAGAGAAAATATTTGCCTACTATCACAGGAAAATCGTAATTAATTTTTTTTATATTAAAGTTTCCTATTGATTCCTAAGATTTTGTGTACCCCTGAACTCATATACCTTCAGGTAGGATATTTATTATTAAGAGGTGAAAACATGGCTAGTAGTAACTAGAAACCCTAAGTGGGATATGGCGATAACCGATAACACCCATTGAACACATAGTTCATTCAACCTCAAGTATTTTAAGTCACTATCAAGAACTGTGTAACATTAAATAGCTTCCAATGTTTACTGGTTAGACACAGAAATGTAAACGGTAGTAAAAATCGGCTCATACGCTTAGCAGCTTCAAGATTTATTACGGTGTCTTTTTTGAATCGCATCGCATCGATTACCTTGCCAGGTAAAATGATAATATTTAAATAAAATAGATGATGTCAATTATTTTCTTTTACATCCATTAACTTACTTTTACCTCATATAATTTTATAAATAAGTGCTGTGAAAAAGGCTTTTTCACCACTGTCACATTAAAACAAAAGAAATTTCATAACAAACAACAAAAAATTTGTAACGGGAAATATTGTCCTACTATGATAGGAAAGCAGAAACGAATTCGTGAAGTTTTGGAAGGAAATGCACATGCGCATAGAGTAAAATGAAGGCCCATGTTTCACTGTTTAGACAAAGCAATGTAAATGGTAGTCAAATTAAGTCAATATGTTAAGGAAGATCAAGTAGATATTTGGATAATATTTACTTACTTATTTCTACGTTTAACGCGTCTAACGCCGAGTGTGTATTAGCATGTCTTTTGCAATAATTACGTCACCAATCTCCAAAGTAAACTTATTCGCCTTTTCTTTTGTTTTTTTACACCCATTAATTTACTTTTATCTCATATAATTTTGTAAGTAAATTTAACGCATTTGTTGTGAAAAGCCCCGTATATGATGTCGGATTTATGATATTTCCAGAAGCAATGCAACTTTACAATTAGTTAGTGTTTCGGTTTAATCGTGTAACCTTTATCAAAGCAAAATAGATGACAAAGCAGACTTACTTAATTTGCAGTCATGTAATTGTGTTAAAATTAATATGAAATTATAAAATGAAAATTACCTACATATTGAAAAATTTAATTCAAAATTAATATCAAAATGCTAAGAATGTAAAATAAGCGAAGAGACCTATACGCATACATACATACGTAAATAGTTTTATGGTTTAAAAAATAAATATATGTACAAAAACAGGTAATACCGACATAAAGGGTAATTTTGCAGCAAATTGTATAATTGCTATTTTATTTGCACGCAACTCAAGTATTTACGGCATCATTAAAGGGTTAAGGCGGCTTAAAAACGGTTGTTAATAAGCGGGTGTGATGTATCGATATTCTTTTGCCAGCGAAGAGATCATTCATAATCAGAACGTTTAGTTGATAATAGATACACCAGGGGCGAATTTTAAACCCACCACCTGCTAACATTTCGGGTTAGCGATTTTTCACCTGCCTGTTTCATATTGCGATTAGGCAAAATTTTCTATTAGAAAGTTAAATTTTGCAGAACCAAAACGAAAAATCGTTTACAATGAGATTTTGTGGTTCGATATAATTAGATGTTTTGTTTCACGAAATTACATGGAAATTTGTATGGTGCGTATTTAAATATACATATAGAGAATGCTTGTTATAAAACCGCTTCCTTTAATAACTGAATTTTAAGTGAATGCTCATTTGTTTATCTAAGTCGGCTTACATGTTAAACGTGAGCATGTGTGAAGCGCTCGTCGGAAAACGTTTAGTTTAGAGTAGGAGAGCACAAAGGTATCTTGATTCTCCTTTGTAATCGCATTAACAAACACATTAACCTAATAGCCATTAGTTTATCAAATTTTTAAATTGCCGAAGGAGTTAATTAAATATTATATGAAACTGAATTCCTTCGTCAATTGTGAATTACCATATTGGAGATAACAGCTTCGTTGAGGGAGAAAAAGAAAAAATGAGGCGAAGGCCGGGAGAACGCTGGAGCTGATGCGGTCAGGTTTTCTTTTAAATCGAGAATACGTCAGAATGGAAAGAAAGACGTGGAAGTCACCCGGGGCTTGTTTTTATAATGCAACCGCTTCCAAGGAATGTAAATCGAAGAAGGAATCTTAGAACAGTAGCCAAGCTGAGGCGACACATCGTTCAACGAAGCGGAAGATCTGATGGTACTCCACTTCCACCGCATCGTTCTCCTGCTGAGATACCAACAGGAACGTATTTAATCATTTTTGCTTTTTATTGTGCGAGCACCATCAGTTGCGCCTGTGCAAGCAAATGACCCTATAAATAATTACCTTTACGAAGCATAGCAAGTGAAACTGCGCTTTGGTGACAATATTAATTTTTTACTGATTTAATTAGATCGCTGTTGTTAACTTAATGCGATCTATTGATACTGTGACTTACGAAATAACCTTATCGTTTTTGCTTCATAGTTGCAATGTATAATTATCTTTATATACTCGATTAGCTCTGCTTGCGTCAATTTTTATTCATTAATACTTTGACGTACATTTCTTAATCTTCAATAAATTCCTAAGATATAAGAAATCTGTTAGATGATAATGCAAATCGTATTGCGTAAAATATATTCAGAGCTTAGTGTTAATTGATTATATAATAGTCGTTTTTAGTTTTAGTATATAAACTCTGATATATAAACTGGGACTACATATGGCAATATATATGTTATATTTGCTTCTCAACTTCACAGTAGTCTAAATGATCTGATATTCTTTGGTTGTACAATAACATTCTTGTGAACAGTAATGTGGTAGTTTATCTATTGTCTTTCATATCATATGCCGTTGAGTCCTTGGAAAAATTATTTTTGTCAGAAACGATATCTTCTTCCTTAGATCTATCTATGTATATTTTTCCTGGCTCGCCTAACGTTTCAATATCATAAGTGAAAATTAATTTCTATTACGTAGATGTTATAGTTCCATATTTGGCCGAATTTAAATGAGTTTACAAAATTTTCTATGCCCGTAATGCCATTATGCAATAGATATAAATGAAAAAAGTTGGAAGTTGGTTATCGTCCGTCCCACGATTAGAAATAAACGAAGTGGTTTTTCTTAATACTTGCAATAACAATACAAAAATGCTTTTATATGAGTATCAGAACATAAAGATATTGAGGAAGGAGAAGTTACCGATAATACTGAGAGGGAGGGATAGCTTCCTTCCTTGTATTGAAATTCACAGTTATCAAAAGTGAGGAAACCTGTTATATATACATATTTCGACAATTATGTTTCCATCTTCTTGGAGGGATTGAAGAAAATTAACGGATACTAGTGCAGCTTTCTTTGAGTAACTCTCTCCTTTTATTGTGTTTTCTTCACTGAAGATAACCAATTAGTTGGGGAAAATATGTATTTGTAGATATCCAACTTAGTATTACAATGGATAATAATGATTTTATTTGCAAACGAAGAGCTATGTTTTGGGAAAATTCCAACGATAGGAGCAAAAAGCGCACAATAATTACGGCTTCTGTAGTAAAGCTTAACCAATCTTTTAGCTAATTCCAGGTGTATCTACCGATTACATAAGATATCATTCTTTGGAAATGAGAAAAACTGTTATTGCTAACAGAGAATATGTTATACCCAAGTTTTGCCTGGTTTTGTGTAGTACCTAGATATTTTGTTACGGTTTGAATTAAGTCTCATATTTAATTCCTCATCTCATCTTTAATTTTCTCCATCGAATCAAATTCATTAACTTTTTTCCCGTCCAAAACTTGTTTCAATTTATATGTATAAATTTTATATCCGCCTTGAGATGGGCGGTTTAGGCGATTCTCTTTTCGTTCTGAATTGTCCAAGTGTAATTCCCAAATGTTTGATGGAAAGGCATTATTCAACGTTTGATGCATTGTTGGCAGCAATTTACTTAGTTTCAAAAGGAACATGTTTCCCCTCTACTCTTGAATTTCATATCTTTCACCGGTTTCGTGGTCAGCTATAGTTGACATTATATTGTATGTGGGAAGGACGGGAAGAATGTAAATGCATTTGATTCGATGAAGACGTCGAATTGATAGTTCCACCGTCCGATATGTGAATTTGCAAACTTTAAACACTGAAAAGTAAAGATGAGATAAGAAATTAAAGGTGAAACTCAATTCAAACCCTAACAATTTGTAATCATCTTTAGAATTTGCTGAAGTGGAAAGTTTCTTTCTTAGAAGGCTGAAAAGCCTATCACTACGAATTATTTTAGATGATTCCTATTGAAATGCATATGATGTAACACGATCTATTTAGAATTATTACATTCCAAAACCTTAATTCTCATTATTCACAACTGTTCCTTTGAAAAAGTTTTCTTTTGTTTAATTTTTTGTTAGCTAATCTCTACAACTTGAGTTTCCAATTTATTTTTCCGTAGCCCCTTTCAGGGCATATATATATTTCATTGACTTTTTAGATTACTGACTGTTTTTAAATCAATTATAATCATTCTGAATTAGATTCCTTAGGTTTGTTATGTTTTCATTATAGATCTTATGTTGACACATGTAGAATATTTCAGTTGAAATGAATATACATATGCATACGCAGATGATACACAAAAGTAAATGAATAAGTGAATCTCATTTAATTATAGTATTCGAAATTGAATTTAGTAATTAGTTTGAAGCAATTCATTTAGTAGATTCAAAAGTCGTCTTCCTTTTACTGTCACGTATACATCCTTCTGGAATTTAATTAACGGTTTTCCCTTTCGATGTAATTAAATTTAATTATTAACATATGAGGGGATATAAGACCAATGCATTTAAAACAATTCATTTTGATTAGAAGAGGTGCAGTTTGCTTAATACTCCATCTGGTTCTTTGTAATACCAAATAATTATCTTTCGGGTTGCCTCTACCACTAGAGGTCACATATTAAATAATAGAACTTTAAAATAATTAGCTCGCTTAAATTATCAGTAAAATTGTTGCTTCATCAAATCTCAAAACCGTGTTGCTATTTGCTTTAGAGCATTTTAAAACATATTCGTCAAATAAATTTCGTGGTAGCCCTTCAGAGCAAATTCGGTGTGTATATGTGTTAAAAGTCGGATATTTTATGCAAAAACTCAATTACAGGAGAAAGCGAAACAGAGGTGCGTCATATTCCGATTCTCTTACATTAATGCCCAACTTAATTTTAGATCTATTTCAACATGTACAAATTTTCAGATGATAGTGCTTATCACAAATTACATATACAGAGACCATCAAGAGCTGAAAAAATAACCTTAGCATTCTGTTGATTTATTGTACTAATTCACACAAATCCTCTGTTTAAATTGGCGGCGGTGCAGAAAAACGTACCTTTTTAACATGCTATATATATATTCATCACGTCGTACGTCAGATTACTTTGATTAGTTACACTAAATTTGCTAAATCTTCGTGTGTATAAGAATGTATGTATGTATATGTATATGGTATGTAGATACGTATGGTAATGCATACGTAGTACCTACGAAGCTTTCGTATTGCCGTGAGCGCTGTAAAGTGTTGGTCGCCTGTGCTCAAAGGCGGAGGTCAATTTGCGGAGAGCAGTAAACACGCGATGTTGAAGAATTGCTCCTAGGTCAAAACAAAATGTTCTCACGCTTAGTGTTTAATAATAATATTAAAAAATACGTATAGATATTGAGCAAATTATGAAAATACAGCTTGCACCTTTTGGTTACCTGCACTGATATTTGGTACTAATGATAATTAAAATTAAACACGATGTTTTGATGTTTTAACTTTGTTGGAATTATAATAAGGAAATACTGGCATTTCCCATAAAGTAAATTGAAACTGCAATATGGCCGATTCCCCAATTTGTAGTCTTCGAAAATTATATATATTATCGACAGTTATGTGAGTGAAGACGATTTAAAGTTAACACTGTACATTTAGTATTTACTTTTTCTCCTTTAAATGTCACCTCCTTTAAGAATCGATTGATTATCATCACGAATATTAGAATTTTGATCTAGCCTTGTATCCATTATGTCATATTCAATGTTTTCTTCCTTTGCTGCCTTCTTATTGTATTTTCGATGTATTATAATTTGCAGCATTTTTTTGTGGTATTACTTGACCAAGAAACTGCAACGTTCTTATATCGATTGTATTCGGTAATTATCTTCCTTTGTCCATTTTTCTGAGCACCTCGCCATTTATTGCTTTATGTATCCTGCTTGTTTTTAATAAGCACGTTTCTAGCTTGCTAACTTCTACCTTCCTTTACTTTTCACGCATCCATTAAGAAGTACTTATTTACCACAATAACTATCAAACTGTGAAATCATTTTGATTTCCATCAGGTCCACTGTGAGTCTCCACATAGACGAAATATTTTGGGGTTATTGTTGATCAAACCTTAGATAAACAACGCACATTCGAGAAATTCTCTTTAAAGGTATAATTTGGCTATGGCCGACACCCTCTAGAACAAGCAGATGCTCGAAAAGGATACACCTTACCATAATATGAAGTGAATTATGTGATATGGAGCATCAATCACACACGTTGGTACATCTTGTATGCTAAAAAGTTTGTTAACCGAAAGAATATCATAACGGAGTTCAGGGTTTTCGGAACATCGTGTTTGAATAACACATTAGACTACACCCTCTGTCCCAAAAGTAACCGCAATAGTTCGAAATAAAGCACGCTATGTATGTTATGTCCACAAAAATCATTGTATTTATTCGAAATATTCTCCATGTGCTACAATACATCGATTTGCACGGTCAACGAGTGCTTCAAACGACTTTTTCATGTCGATCTCTGGGATGGCCTTTAGGATGCCGGTCGTCGATCTTTGAATGGCGTCTACGGATGCATAACGAATTCCTTTCTGCTTCAAATGAAGACGAGGGAACAGGAAATAATCGCATGGGGACAGACCAGGCGAATACGGTGGGTGCTGTATCGAATATATTTCATTTTTCGCCAAGAAATCGGTGACAATCGTTGCTCGATGACACGGTGCGTTATCGTGCAGTAATCTCCAGCTGCCTGGCTCGCGATATTCGGGCCGAACACGACGAATGCGACCCAGCAAACGCCTCATAACATCGAGGTAATATGCACCATTAACCGTTGAGCCGTATGGAACGAACTCCTTATGGATAATTCCCTTCGAATCGTAGAATGAAATCAGCATTGACTTGATTTTCGACTTCTCCATTCGTGATTTTTTCGGATTTCCTTCTTCTGGTGACCTCCACTCTGCGCTTTGACGTTTGCTTTCTGGTTCGTATTGAAAGCACCACGTCTCGTCACCAGTCACAATCGTTTTCAAGAAGTTTTCATCTGCACGGGCTCGTGCAATAATGTCTTTGGAGTGTTCGATTCGAAGCCTTTTTGGTCGTCGGTCAATTTGTGCGGAACAAACTTCGAATTGACTTTCTTCAAACCAAGGGTTTCAGTCAAAATGCGCTGAATAGTTGTTTTAGGGATGCCAAGCTCCATTTCCATAAATCTCACTGACGATTTCTTCGAAATTTTCACAAATTCGCGCACTTTTTCCACATTTGCCTCGGCCAAAGTTGTCGAAGGACGACCGGCTCTTTCGTCATCGTTAACATCTTCTCTGCCTTTACGAAATCGTCGATGCCACTCGAACACTTGCCTCTTCGACAAACAATCGTCGCCATAAACAATTTGCAGCATTTCATACGTCTCGGTTGCAGTTTTTCCAAGTTTAAAACAAAACTTAATATTGACTCGTTGTTCGTGACTCATTTTCTGACCGTTTACGAAAAACACTCTCACAGGATGCGTGATGTATCAGCTGACTATGCACCAAATGTCATGAAAATTTGTCAGGTTGGTAAGGAAGAGTCCCACTACAATAATCAATCAACTATCAAGAGATGACGCCACTGGTTTCTGATTTATAGACGCATTGCGGTTACTTTTGGGACAGAGGGTGTATATAAGATAATTTCACATTTATTACTAGATTCCCACCTTATCCCAAGCTTTCTATTTTTGGATGTAAAGCTATGTCCAAGTTTAGTTTGTAGGGTACAGTCACTATATCTCTCTCTACATCGTTCACTTCATATCTTCTACTGGCTCCCTTATTTCGTCCCTTTTCACTGCTTTCTCTTTCTGCAGCGGTGCTGACTTTGACTTTTCACAATCTTCTAAGTCTTCCCCTTCTCCATCTTCCCATTTCTTTGGGCCTAAAGACTTATTCCAGCTACCTTTGTTCCCCATCCTCAATACATATCCTAGCCACCGGAGTTGTAATTGTTCTATTGTTTTGTTAAGAGGTACGATGTTCAGTTTTCAGTATTATTTCTAATTCTGTTCCTTTTTGTCTTTCCCTATATTCTTCATAAAAATCTTATTTCAACGCTAGTTAGTGAACTCTGTTGCCTTTTATTTGTTGCCCACGATTTGCTACTATAGATCAATATTGGTTTCATGATTTTTCTAAAAATAACTGTGTTATGCTGTCAAATAGCTTGCACGTTTTTGCAACTCCAAATAGATGATTCGAGTCAGCGCTGCGAAGAAGCTATAGCTTTGATGAGAGCATTAGAAATGGCCCTAGTTAGGACTTACGTATTGCTTCGCATCTAAATTGGGAGTGTAGACCCAAAATTGAATGTTATGTCAGTTACAGAGAGTACGCAGTGATTATCTCAATTGATAAATACAGCAGCAGCCCCAAAAGGATGAATCTTTAACGATTGGAGTTTTTGCGCGGAAGAAGCACGAAAATTAGGTATTGTCAACCGCGTAGTCGGTTAGAAGCACACCAACGATGCTGCATATACCAAATCGTGTGAAATTGCAAAGCAAATCATTTCGAACAGTCTAATCAGGGTGAAAATGGCCAAGGCACACATAAGTAATTGTTTGAAATTTGACCTATAGACCGGTTTGTTCTTCGAGGATGCGTGCTACGCTCAAGTTATCCCTTGAAGGATCGTATCGAATGGGTTGAAGAGAAAGGCGCCCGCAGATATAAAGAACAATGAAGTGACAATACGCGATATTTCTGATGACGTCAATTGTCGATAGATTGTGTTTTTGGCTCGGAAAAACGCCAATACCGCACTCGATTAAATTCAGTTTGTTTGGAATGATGTTATACAAATGTCGCGTATTAGTTTTGTATCAAGTATGGAGTGAAAGCTAACCTAGAATATTTTTACGATAAACAAAAAGTTATCTTGATACTATAGGATTTGGGAACAAATCCGATGTACAGGCTTTGCCAAGATGACGATGAAACTGTAGGACATACTTTTTGCAGCTCTATGCGCTGGAGCGCTCCGGGCCTGGGCAACAGTGATACGTTAGACATGATCTTTACGATTGCTAAAGAAATCGCTGTGAGCATTTTGACTGAGGTGTTAAGATGTTGCGATACTCAACCTTGAGACGTGTATACAGTACGGCAGAATACGCAGCACCGATATGGCTGGAGAGGTGGCACGTACGTAGACTTGACCTTCAATTGAAGTATACCCTGCCTATCATCACAGCCTGCATCAAATCTATGTCAATATATTTGTTGCGCCAACACTTAGTGATATCGCCCCGTCATTCCTCATTGTGATTTAAAACATGGAAAGGACGCGTAGAGCTATTATATCTATCTAATTCATCAGATGAGGAGTTGAGTAAAGCATTACATTTCCAACAATTCATAATAAAGGAAGCAACATTTTGTAAACGATGAATGGTGTGTTAATATAAAACGAATAGGCCTGACACGAGTGACAAACTCACAAACACGAAGGCTGCGGGAAAGGGAAAACAATAGGTAAATATTAATACACACCCAAGATAAAATAGGTACATATCAATCGAAACACAAATGCAGCTAATCAGAGAAGTGATCGCATGAAAATAGTCCAAATAGGGAGTTAAGGAAGAGTTATGTATAGCGCGACAGGTGTTATAGGCCTAAGGCTTGATCGATTACTATCCTCCATTCTGTCCTGTTCTTAGCATTTTCCTCCCAGTTTCTAATGCTCATTTCTTTAAGGTCCTCTTGTGCCGCATCCAGTCATCTTGACTTTGGTCGCCCTCTTCTCAGCCGTCTCCGCAGCACTGTCTTCGGTGATATTCCTTCACGAAGCCTTATTACATGACCCAACCATCGAATACGTTGGGAGTTCACCATAGATGCTATACTTGGTTGCCCATACATGTTCATTATCTCACTGTTGGATCTTCTCTCCCACATTTCGCCCTTTTTCTTATCACCGTATATCGATCTTAGGAACCTTCTCTTCCACACTTCCAAGGGATTCTTGTCATTTTCCTTCAAAATCAATACATCACATCCATAAATAACAACCGGTCTTATTACTGTTCGGCATGTACGCTTTAGCGCTTCATGACACACTTTTCGACTTTAATGTTTTTAACAATCCGAATACACACCTATTTCCCTTTGTAAGTCTTTCACTTATTTCGTCACTTTCGTCTACATTATTTGTAGGAGTAACACCAAGATCGCTAAAACTCTGAACAGGATTAAACATGTAACTTGTTCCGTCTACGATACCCTCTATTGCAAGTCCTTTTTCACCAGTTCTTCTCATTACCATATACTTTGTTTTATCCTCATTTACAGCCAACCCCACTCTTCTTGCCGCTACTTCTATACATCTTGTTATTTCTTGCAACTAGCACTATATCTTCGGCATAGATATTGTAGTATATTAATATTCACATGGTTAATTGTCATTAAATAATATATCATTAATTACAATTTAATATATTAAAATTCACAGTAAATGTTGGAGTTTTTGATGTCCATGTTCAAATGACATTTGGTTTAGTTTTTGGGTTCTATTTAATTCCATTAATTAAACAGAACTTCACTACACCGAAGAAGAAAGAGTTTGAGAAGGGAATCCATGGAAAATAGAGCTGCACCGAAGAAAGAATTTAAGAGGGGATCCATAGCAAGAAACTCAAAAATTACATACTGACACACACAACACAATAAGTAATTATTTTCAATTTATGTCTAATATTTCTAAAACCTTGTAAATGCAATTTGTTATAATACATGCTTTTTATGATATGGTTAATTAAGACCTAAGCCGGTGCATTCTTGTTAATATAATTATCTAAATTCTCAGTACAATATGTTATATATTGATGCCCGTGATTATAAATTGTACCTTGGGTATGTATTCTTGCGTCCCTTAATACTTCTTCTAAAATAAGGTTAAACAGAGTTGACGAAAGAGAATCTTCCCGTCTTAGTCCTCGGTCAACTCTGAATTTTCCCCGGCTTGTGTCCATTAACCATAATACTACATTCTGTATTCCTCAGTGTCATCTATATTAGTGATATTAATTTGTTTGATGTTTTAAATTTAGTTATTATCTCGTATAGTTTGTCCCTGTTTATTCTATCGTATGCCTGTTTAAAATCTATAAAGAGGATGTGAAGGACCATATTGTGTAAAGTTTGATTTTAATGACACCAGTTATACTCTAAATACGCACCAGAACAATTTGAAAAAATTATTGAAGAGCACCCATGCAATACCATCTTAACACTTTGAGATGATGCTCAGCATGTGCAAAACCTTGCTCTTCCGATTCTTCTTTGGATACATTCCCACACACAATCATTTATTACACGGATCTCTGTATAGAAGATGAAGTCTGGGTCTAAATATTCCTATTCTCTTAATTTCGTTTTCATACTTTTAGTAAAGTATACTGAGACGATATTAATTAGACCTTGTTATATTAATTTAGCATCTTGGCGATTATATATTGGCACCTCAAATGTCGTGTCGAAGTTGTGTCCTGAGTGTGTTGTTCTGGGCATATCAATAAACACATCCCTTAGATGCCCAGTAAGATCATTTGCTTTCAGTTTTGTTGGCAAAAATGCAAAGTACAATGAAAGATTTCAGGATTAGATACCTACATTTGTTGCTAACTTTCACTAGCAGTTCCCTAAGCAAAACATGTCGATATCAAACTTTATCGAAATTCTATTCCGACGAGTTGTAAACTACAGTTGCCATGATCTTTAAAAAATAAGCAAAGTCTTTTGCAGAATTTGTTTATCTTATAAAAGAGAAATATAAGAACAAATGTGGGAGTATCCATTAGAGTTCAATTTAACTATACTTCCCTTTTAGAAATATATATTATGAACTACAAAACTCGTTAAATTAAACATGTTTCATGTCGCTGGGTACTAAGTGCGTTTATAATATAGTAGTCATTTTCAACCAGCCAATGGATTTAGCGTCGTCAAAGCCACAACCCGCGTGGATTGAATTATTAATGGGGAATACAAGGTTTTATATTTCAAACTGTAGAAGTGTGTCTGATCGAAAAGAACGAAACGCAAACCCTTAATAATAGATCCTGACGATTTTTTTAATCGCTTAACTTAACACATACGCAACACTTATCGGCAATAAATTACGAAGGAGTTACGGTGTTGACTTTAAACCTAAGGGTATATAATCTCTACTCGTGGTACTATCTCCGATCTACCGAGATATGATAATCGGTCTGTTATTTTCACCTCCTCACAAATTAGCGGGTCGAGATCCTGGATTCACCTGGGATACACCTGCGCTGCCTCGCTCATTTTCAATGTGTATATACATCTACGTATAAATTTGTGTGGTAGTTGAGTTTGCGCGTGGTTTGGAAAGAAAGACTATGTTAGGAGGAGATACCAACCAAACTATGCACTTATATGCACGTATATTTACAACTTCTTCCTTTCTGATTATAACTGATATAGACCAGCAGGTGAATAGATCTGAGGAAGATTGATGTCTTGAAAATGCCCTCCACAACGCATATTGTTACAGTTATATGTTTTTATATTTAATTAAAAAGGTGTTTTCCAGTTGACTCCGCTCTTAGTTTGCATACCATCAAAACTGATAGATGGTTTCGCCAATTTATGGCAAATATCATTAAGGTCTGAGATGCGTGTGCAATGTAATTGAACGGTAGATAAGTAAGTGCCGGTACCTAAGTTATAATTTTATAATTTTGAGTTAATTAAGGAAAACAGGCTGGCGTGTAATTAATTACCGCATAATATTTATTATCTTAATGAATGGTAGCTAGCTTGGATATGACTGTTTTAAGTCGTTAACTACAAAACTCTGTTAAAATTTAGCATCGACTGCATTTCGTATTTGTTTTAAAATTATGCTGTGAGATGGTTGTTCTAAAAGTTTGTCATTACTGCTTTCACAAACTTAAATATCTTATGCCAGTGCTGTTGATGTAATATGTATTTTGCTCTTTGCAAATGTCTTTTGTAATCTTCGATAATTTTACTACACTGTGTACTTTAGAAGGAATTGAAACAACAGAACACTTAACTTTACAACAACAAGGAAAGTACGATTTGGTTGACTGGACTGTGCAGAATTTCATTGCTATTTCAGAACCATTTTCTTTAAAAGTTGAAAAGAGAATTGATAGAAATTAATACTGAAAAATTGTAGATACTTATTGAGAACTGGCAATAATTCATACTGGACATTTTATGAACGATTACGTCGCACCTTCTAGAGGCAGGAACGATGCTATTCGACAATAAATTTCTTGAAAAACTGAAGACAAAATTGGAAAAAAATCTTGGAACAAATCTCCCGATGACTAATAGAAATGAATGGTGAAAATGTTATGGATGATTACATCATAGTCCCTAAAGACAAAACTACTAAAAACTCTTAGAGGAAAGCTTTGAAAAATTGCTAGAAACTACTGGTGGAAATTCCTTCAACGTATATGTCGTAACTCTTACAGGCGAGAAACATTATGCTCCATAACCATTTTCTTGAAAAGTTAAAGATAAATTTAACAAAGATTAATACTAGACGGTTCCTGCAAAATGGTAGAAATTTATCGATCTGGCAGCAATTCACGGTGGAAATTTCATTGACGATTATATCATAGCACCCAACAGAACGAAGCTTACTTGATAATCAATTTCTTGAACAAATTAAAGACAAAGCTGCTAAAAATTCTTGGAGGGTAGTTCTGGAAAACTGATGGAAGTTAATGGTAGAGCTCCCTTGAACGTACGTGTTGTAATTCTAACAGGCGGGCAACATATTATTCGAGAACCATTTTTTTTTAAAGTTAAAGACAAATTTGATAAAGATTAATGCTAGACGTGAAGTAAACACGTGTTGTTAATTACCATTTCAGTTTATTCATTCCTCTGTTAGAGATAAGAGTTTGTGTTCATCGATCTAGAATTCAGCTAACGATATTGGTCCGCTTTATTTCATCAGTAACTGGATTAGGATTGAAAAATAACGAGAAAGAATACAAGTGACTGAAATGAAATTTCTTAGGAAAATATTAGGACTAAAGAGAATTGAAGAAACCATCGGGGAAGAACAAAAGAGAACGACCAAAAATAGAATGGAACAGAAGGATGATAAACATACTAATTGAATATAACAGAAGCTGGAGCTGATATTTAGGTACAGTTGTTCATTTCTTAGTTACTTTACATACTCTACTGCTGACATTTAAAGTTGATGCGTTCTTTCTTATTTTCTTAGACAGCACCAATCAAGTACGTTTGATGTTCGATGGAAAAGTATTATTTATTTGTTGATAACATAAACCATTTAACAATGACATTAATTTATATAGGGCAAATGAGGTTACAAAATATAATTAAAACGCATCTATTCCATAAAAATGACATAGCTCTAATTTAATTACGTCGTTTATGCGAATAAAGACCACGAATGGCGTTGCGTTAATCACGATATGTTAAAGATGAGGCTACTTTTCACACTCTACGCTTAATTATTCAAATCGCATGACAGCGGGACATAAAATTTAACAAACTTATCAGATTGTTTTAATTTATAAAACACTTGTTTTAGCTAGTTTTCTTGGGTCGTTGTATGTCCACAGACTAGCGGAATGAATAATCTGTGGGTGTGGGTTTCGTTAATGATTATAAGAAAAAAATTATGTGTTACCGTTTCGGTAGATATATGTACTTACATACAAAAACTTTGTTAAAGAAATCATGTAAATGAGCAAAGGTTTAGATTTGTAGACATTCTGAACTGTTGGTTTTACTATGTATATTTATAATAGTTAGGTAGACCGAAATTAATAATTGACTTAATTCATTTTCAAAGTAGATGCACTGTGGAAATTGTAGTAATTACACTCTAAATGGGCAAAAAGCACTTTTCTTTTCTTTCTTCAAAATTCCAATTGTAGCTATGATATTACTTCGCGAGTGTGTATGTATACACATAAAATACGTACACACATACCTCGTCAGAAGGTCAGGACCAGGAAGAGAACAGCATACCAATATACATACATAATTGTCAGACAATTTTCGTAATTATACTCAAGTACATGCGCATGACTGCTCATGATTGCCGTAAGAGAGATTATTTAAATTTTGTAATTTACTGCACGTTAAAGTTTGAGTTTTTACAACACCGAAGCAAGCGAACCTAATTTGCAGGTGGGATTTAAGGTTATTGAGTTTAATTTAGCGATTTTGTTACAATGTATGGTTTTAGATCAAAGCTGTTATAAATAAATTTACAAGGCAATTATTCATAATATGGCTAAATTTAAATCTTTCTTTGCCTTTAATTGGTAATGCTTACCCATAAAATTCATTGATAGTATTTAGTTTGGAGCGTCATATGCCCCCAACGTTGCTCATGCGTTGTCACATCAAGCAAATCATTATGACGTGGAGTTTAGAGTCAAATATAACGTATTGGAAGCACGCTATGGTGGTGAAAGCCACCCATACTATATCCCATTGGTTCGTTGACAAGAAGACGAAACTGCAATTGTAATAAGTAGACATTAGAGAGTTTAATGACATTGATAAGGAAACTATTCCTGCCACTAATGCAAGGTCCACCTCCAAACCTATACAGGAAGGGTTGTTATGCAGATGTGTTGACACGATCCGTCGAGCGCTTGCAACGCATGTTGCTGATGTAATGGGTAAGGCTCAATCTCCCTAAACTCTGTGGTGTTCAGTAATAAGCAAACAGCAGTTGTAAGTAGCCTCGATAATGTTAGAGGTTTCTCAATCCTATATGTAAATTTTGAAAAATGTAAACTCTATTCCTGGCCTTGGTGGAGTTGAAAGGATGAGATTGTATTTTCCTCCATCTGGCCGTGTTGGAGGAATGAGATGGAATTCGTGGACAGAAAATCAGAAAGGGCGAAGGCAGTTTCCTTTTGGAGGGCAAAAAGGGCAACGCGCGTTCGATGAGGTATGAGATGGAATTTGCCCTAATCTAGTACACTTGGACAGGTGATGTGGAATTCGCGGATAGAAAAGCTAAGAGAGCAGAAACGGTTTTCTTTCTGGATGGCGGAAAGGGTAGTGTTCGGTTTTCCCTCATTTGGTGGGGTTACATGAATTATGTGCAACTTTAAGGCGCAATTTGCATTTTATAAGCAGCTAAATAAAAAATATCCGGGATAATTCATTGTAGAAGAAGATAATTCGGAACAAAAATATTATAATGGGAGCAATTTTCATCAACCCGATTTATTTATTATTATTTATTAGAACTAGATACATAGGTTAAGTTAATGCATATGTGGTACAATACGAGCGCCGTTACAAACGTTTTGAGAAAATATACAAAAGGTATTAGGATGGGATTGGAATGTATTCGTAGTCTCTACACTTTTCGAAGTAGGTATATATCTACTTTCTTGGTGAACGGGTAAAAAACAAGTCATTTGGATTTAAATTAGAATACAGATAGTAAATTGTTTTCTCCTTTTTGCGATGCTCTTTGTCATTGTAGACGATTTTAGATGATTTTCCTGATTTCGTTGATAAGTATTAGAAGTTTCATAAAGACGATAGTTACAACATTACTAGTAACACCAAAGCGATTATTATATACTAATTTTGAAAAATATATCTGAATCTCCACTTGTTGCTCCATTTGTGAATCATGCGAATGAATCTTCGCTAGGTACCTCTAACCTCTACGTCACAAATAGAATAGTACTATTAACGGTTTTGAGCATACCTTTTCTCTTATAATAATAATAATAATAATAGTTTATTGTCCAACAGTAATTACCAATAATAGGACAAAAATATAATAATTAGATACATACATTAAAAGAAAAATACAAAATTATTAAAGTAACCACAAATCATTAATATTATTAACAAAAATATCCGTGTAATGCAGGTCGGCAGATCGGCACATTGTAGCAAGCGGCGAAGTGCTAAATAAATTGGTTCTAGAAAATGGTAAAAAAATGTAGTGTGAGAACGAGACGACAATCTAGGAACATAAAAGTTTAACTGGAAAAGTAGAATCGAACAGTCAATGATTCCATGTACCAATTTCCATAATATATTAAACGGACACCACTGTATTCACGTCGAAAGGCTAGAGAATTAAAAGCCGTGCTTCCCCAGCAACGAATTGTAATCAATTCCTCGATCAGGATAAATGCCATCCATCCTAAATGATAAATATTTAAGAAAACGACGCTGAATCCTTTCAATTGACAACTGAATATAGATATAATGAGGAGACCAGACTTGCGACGCGTATTCTAATTTACTAATAATAAAGCTGAAAAAATTGATTTCAGTAAGTGGTCATTACGACATGATCTGCAAGAGCGTATTATGAACCCCAAACGACCAAAGTCTTAGAAGCAGAAAGATATAGGTGAGTTATGTGAGGTGAGAAGCTCATGACATGATCAAACAGCACACCAAGATCCTTAACCACATCCAGTTTGGTCAAGGAGTGACAACCCATGTTATAGTTAGAGGCAATTGGATTAAATTTACGGGTAAAGGAAACGTAGCAGCGTTTATTGAGATTTAATTTAAATTTAAATTTAGCGCACCAGTTAATAATGTAATTAACATTGTCCTGCAAATTTGAAACATCATTCCAACTGTTAATAGGAGAATAAATTTTTATGTCGTCAGCATATGCCAACATCGGACATGATAGATTCTCCAAGAGGTCATTAATGTACAGAATAAATAGCAGAGGCCCCAGATTTGATCCCTGCGGATCAAAGGATTTATAGCCATTATAGTGTACATAATTACATCTATTACTTAAGTATGACTGAACTAACTTCAAAAATGGTGTACTAAGGCCAAACCCACACAGTTTATGCATTAGTATATTGTGATCAATGATGTAGGCCTTTCTAAAATCGGTGTAGACTACATCCACCTGGCCACGGCTATCCAACTCACCACAGATAAATTGAGAAACACTGACAAGGTTGGTGATAGTTGACCGACCACCGACAAGGCCGTGCTGATTAGGCGATATGTAAGGTATAACGTTTTTATGTAAATACAGAACATTCTCCAAAACCTTGGCAAAACTCGACAAGATCGATACAGGTCTGTAGTTATTAACTTCAGATTTATTCCCTTTTTAAATATAGGACATATTCTTGTTCTTTGCCACACAGAAGGAAAAACGGAAGTCCTGATAGACAAATTAAGCAAAACCGCCGGAGGCCTAGCAAAAACTGAACCAGCGTTACGCAAAAGAAAAGAAGGAACTGAGTCATCACCCGAAGTGCAACTGTCAGAAAAGGAGGCCATAATTTCGCTAAATTCTTCTTCAGTAACAAGTGGGAGGCAAAACGGAACACAATCACCGTAGGAGGTATGATCAGAAAACGGTGCACCAGCAAGATAAGTAGATCGAAAGACTTCGACGAAAGCATCTACGACGTTCTGAGGCGACTCAAGAGATGAACTGTTATAAGACAAGTTATTCGGAATTCTAGTTGAACCGTGTTTATGATGAATATATTTAAATATTTGTATGGGGTCATTCAAAATTGATGGTTCCGTTGATTGTAAATAACGTTCTATCTAACAATATTGTAAGAAGGCGATAGTAGTTCCGTGTCTCTAATAGAATCGTCAAGCCAACTCTCGGTAATTACAACTATATGATAAGAAAAACTACAAGCACTGGTAAAAAATGATTGGGTCTTATTGTTAGATCGTAAACCTCTGGTGTTCTGATAATACACATTAATAATGGAAGAATTACTGTTGGACTTATTTAGTTCAAACTGGAAACTATAGAAGGAATCCCTTTATTATATTTAATCCTTAAATTGGATTCACCACTTTTTAAACGATCAGATGACTCCCCTTTAGCGTCTTTGTAAATTTGCAACTGTAACGGCGTACGATCACGAAAGATAAAGATATTTGAATATATCGCAGTAGATTTTGTTTTAAATGTGGAAGAACTGAAGAGAATTAAGAAAGAAAATGGTATTCTACAAAGTGAAAATAGAAATCTGAGGGAGGAGATACAGAAAATAAATATGAAATTGGAGAATATGGATATCGATAAGAGGAAAAATAACATAATAGTGCAAGGATTGGAAATAAGAGGGGATGACCAAATAATGATGAAGGACAATATGGAAAAATTCATCAATGGATACTTGGAGGTTGAAGTAAAGTTACGGAATGTAAAAAGAATAGGAGAGAGGATCTGCTTGATAGAAATGGATAGTATGAGTGACAAAATAATGGTTATGAGGAATAAAAACAGATTAAGAAATGTGAAAGACCAAAACATCTTTATAAATAACAATATGACCAAGGAACAGAGAGAAGTACAAAAATAATTTGGAGAACGGCACAAGAAGAAAAAGTGAAGGGAAAGAAAGTAAAAATAGGGTACCGAAAGTTGAGGGTAGATAACCAAGAATGGAAATGGAGTTGTGAGAAACAATTATTGGAAAAACCAAGAGACCAAGAATTGAAGAAGGATTCAAAAAACTAGCGAGAAATATCAAAGTAACGATGATAACGAATAGGGCGAACGAAAAGGATATGAGTAGGGAAAATATAAGCAAATGTAGAGAAGAAAATATAAAAATGAACAAACTGGATGCAGTTCTTACACGTCCAGGAAAAACTACTGTTTGAGTGAATCCTACGAGCTTCGCTAGATGAAACTTTAATGCAATCAATCTGATAAGTTTCTTTACAAATACAACAATTTATTAGTCATCAACAGTATTACAGCAAGAATACGAAAGCATATTTAAGGCTAAATAAAAATAAATTTAATACTATAAGAAAAAGGAAAGGGACAAAGAGAAAGGGACACACGGTTCACGCCGCACTGCCGATCTTGGCGACTTTAATAAAACAAACAGAGGGTAAGAAGGCAACGGAATGGTGCACCCACAGAAACAAAAGGATACAAGAGAGGAATGAGAAGAGAAACAGAGATCAACAAATATATATTGGGTAATATAATATTACACGCTTGTATATACAGCGAAAAGAAACAAGCGCGCGAAAACGTACGTCATAGAGAAAAAGGACACAGCGTTATTTTAAGTGGAAAACTTACCAGACAAATAGCGGTCAAAGCAATCCCCAACGCCAAACAAAATAATAATACTTGGAGAAAAGTGCGTTGTTTTAAGACGAGATAATGCCACATCTTTATTTGGAGAACCAAATGCATATTTCAATAGCTCAGCTCTATTATTTAGTGGAATACCATGAACAAATTAAGTATAATTTACTATATTTGGTCAACACGCGTTGAGAAACATGTGCTGAAGTATGCATAATGGTCATTAACAACTGTAGATCGTGCACTACATAACGTATACACGCCCGCCTTTACTAAATAATTATTGACACTGGATTAGCTTGGCGCTTAAAACATTCAACACTCTCAATTAGGTCTAGTCCTTAACAAATTGTAAATGACAAACAAATATCAGAATATTTATATCCAGTGTGAGAAGCGTATTGCTGATGCTGCGATATGCAAAATAAAATTTGCAAGTGTTCACCCACAAGCGCTTGAGGATAATATGCAGTATATCTTGGCCAAGAAGAGTACAAATAAGGAACTTTGTAAAATCACAGAAGAGATTAGATTTCAACACAATAGGAAACAGAAGAATAAGAAGACCTGACAACATATGAAAGGGAACAATATTGGAAAAATCGGAAAAATCGGAAAAATTGGAAAAATTGGAAGATCAAAGCATATCCTGAAATAAGGCTAAGACAATAACGAAGAACTGAAAGGAATTGATAAATTAGACAGAATTATATAAGACTCAACCGACGTCGATGATTAACAACCTTGGGGACGTTAAGTACCACTAAAGAACCATCTAAGGGTGACCTGTAGTCCATTGGAAACGACAAGAAAGGAGAAGAAGTGAATAATGGCACAATTACATAAACAATACTATATGTCTTCAGTATAAATATTTTTAGTTGGTACTTTAACAAACAAATCTAATTCTTAACTTAATGCCTGTCACTTTCTTCGTAGCGAAGCCAGTATTAATTTACTGAAATAGAAGTATTTGCTGTTGATCTTTTCTTCCATTCATTGTAAGTTAAGAATGGAATTCAACAAAGAAAGCAACGTAATAAAAAATAAACCATAGGCTGTAGAACAAAATAAACGGCATCTTATAAATCACGGTTTAAATAAATGACAAATGTAATATACATAGTGTAGGTGTTTCATTGTAAAATTGTGATTCGTTTTCATTAAAATGCGATGCATACGTTTGCATTCATGGATTGTTCATTACTTGAACGCGGATAATAAATTATGCTGACAGACTAGCACGTAATTTTCTCGAGTAAATTTTTCTCCAGTGAAAATAGTTCCGATAAGAACTACTTAAGTAGCGTTGGAAAGGCGACTCCGTCTTCTACAAAGCGAGAAACTAAATCGAAAAGAAGTGATAGAGACAAATTACGAAATTTCGTTTCAATATAATCAAATTAGGTGCGTGTGGCGTATGTCGGTTCGCTTCTGATGAGGTGATAGGGACACTCTCAACAATAAAGGACATGCGTTACCGGAAAACGTTTGCATTTTGATGAGGATTGGGTCCTGGACTACACAGAGCAGAAAGAATGGAAAAAAACAATGTACCAGCAGGGTTCAACGTGATTGATTAAACCTTGGGGTTATGCATCAAACGCAAGAAAGTGTAGCATAAATTAAAATTGAGAGATTCTCGAGTATTATATGTCATTTAGTTGAGATTACATTGGAGTAATTAAGTAATTATAACAATCGTTTTATAACAAAGTAACTACGGTAATACTAGGCACGTGCGAAAGAAATATAATCCTACATAAGTTAAAGTTGGGTTATTGATCAAAAGTGAAAGATTTGATACTTACACATGTATGTATAATGCTAGCAAACTGCTGTGTTTAGTGTTTGTAAAGAAAGTAGAACCAAAATCTACCTGTCCTACAAGAAAGAGTTATATTTATACAAGTCATCACAACTAATTAATTAATAAAAAACAAACAATATTTCGAGTAGATCCCAATTAAAAAATGTAAATAGCTACGAAAGGCGTTAAACACTTTATAACTTCAGAATCATTTTGTAATTTAAAACATACGCGCTAAACGGCAATGAAACGGTAAACTACCTCAATATATTTAGTAAGCGGTTAAAAATCTATAAAATGCTCCAGTGCCTTCATAGCCTTTTATTTTTCAATAAGTTCGTTTTTAATAAATGGAAGATTGTGTTACTTAATCGCTTTGCGGTTGTCAAGTCATCAACTAGGCAACCAGAATTATCTAGATTGCGTTTTTGTTGACTGTTTTTACCTTACGTAAAGTAGGTTCAGCGTGATTGCTTTTAGACGACATTATTTTATTTAGAAACAACATTCCTTTATTGACATTTCTAGTTTATCCTTTGATTAAATACTGGAAAAATAGAAATGTATTATGTTTAGTTTCAAGCTGGCAGAGGGACATAATGGTTTTCCATAAGTTTCTGGTACTTGGCAGCTTGTAACTAAAATGTTTTGACATTCCTTGTTCCAAAACAAAACGAATACATAAATATGTAAAGTTACAAAAGCAACTAAAAGAAATATTTTAAAGTGGCTACTTATGTGAAATTAAAAAAGTTTGTATGACTTGTATATTAGAAATTAATAAAGGTTACAACTGTTCAACCTCAAACTTTGTTAGAATAATCTCCTTTACAGTTTATGGGTTTTCGATATTTTAGTGAAAATTTGTAAAATTGATAAAATACTCTGCCTATTTTGTTAAAAATCCGTAAGCTATTTGGTATGAAATGTACAATTTTATATACGAGTATTTGGCACTAAGGAAAGGTGAAAATTGCCTCGTAGAAATATCGAAACAATATGAACGGTGAAGTAGAATTTCCTACCCCAACGCTTCAATTATTTTCAAGGGAATATATCCCAGTTGCCAATTTTACCCTAGTCGTCCTTGAGAAACGTGAAAATTTTCCAAAACTAAGGGCAATTAAAACAGCTCCTAGTAACTGCTATTGGCGACATGCAAAAATCACACATTCTTACCGTTAACTAACAAGAAGTTTAGTTAATATCTAAATAAAGCTCTTAATACTGGAATTGCAGCCATAATCGGCCGTACACCGTTCCTGAACGAGGTGTATTCTCATGCGATTCATTTGTACTAAATATTTTGGGAAATCACTCCTGTGCAGCTTTATTAGCATATATTCTCTAATTGCCACGTATTTCTAACATGCAAATATTTTAAATTCTAAGGTTTTTCTTGGAGAGAAATTAACATACTAAGGTGCATAACTATCTTGCCAGAACACCATTTTCCGTAAGTATCACCCTTCAAACAATACGTATCAAAATTTCATGAGTTATTGAGTTGCAGTGGTTTTAGTGACGATGCTTCTGCTTTTTCCAAAAAAAAAAAATGGTGTGTGTGGTTTGCGCACGTGTGAAGTGAATACCCACAAATTGTTGTATTTCTTTCTTGGAGGTCATCGCGTTTTCGTTCCAGGTGTTTCTTCTTTGATGATTTGGGAATCATTGGGATTACGCTTATGGTTACGGTTACGTTCACGCTCGAGTCGGCCCGGAGCCCCTTAAGAAGTAATCACTTTAAAAATTAAAAAGGACTTTTGTGGGTTGATTCTGATGGGAAAGAATACGTTTAAGCAAAGGTTAAGCAATGGTTAGATAAGTGTTGTGGGCACTGTGCTCCATCAGAAACAATAATCGAACGTTGGTTTGTAAAATTTAAATACGAAAATAAAAAAAGTCCACAAAATTGATTTGAACGGAACGTATGGGCTATGTTTAGCACGAAACTATGTTCGAAATGGGTGTCGCGTTTGCTCACAGCTGACCAAAAACAACGAGTTGGTGATTCAGCGCGCTCCTTGAAGCTTTTAAAACATAATAAACAAGATTTTTTGCGTGGACATGTGATAACGGATGAAACATGGATCCATCATAACGGTCTCATATGCCAAGTACGATGGCAAAGTTACACAAATCGGGCTTCGAATCGCTTCCTCATCCCTCGTATTCGCCAGATCTGGTTCCTAGTCACTATTACCTCCTCCTTGACCCAAAAAAGCTCAAATTTCAAAGCTCAATCGGTTAAATAGAGACGTATTTTAAAGACAAATCGTTCTATAAGAATGGTGCAGACATATTGGAGAAGTGTTGGACGGGTTGTATCACCCTTGAAGAAAACTATGTTGAGGAATAATATTGATTGTTAGGAAAAACCCTGTTTTCTTATTGTTAGGCCCGGGACTTTTCAGTTCAGAGTTTCTTTTTCTGGACAGACTCCTTAGTTCCTATGTTTGCGAGCTTGGACGTATGTTCGAAACTTACATTCGATCCCTATCTGTTCTCTGTGTAGTTTGAAAGTTTTAGACCTTTAGTGAAAGCTATGGCTGATCGGGGAGAAACACAACCCATATTGTTGTAGTGTGCATATGTTGCAATTGCTACGGCGTATGTTCCCTGAAAGCAAGATATTCCTGAATCTGAGTACTCGTGTTTCACAAGTATCTAATGGATCAGCTTACCTGAGGCACAGGGCCGCATATTCTGAGAAACCTCACACAACTGAAGGCTGCTTGGTCTCCACAGGTGTAGCCTGGGGTGATGGATAGTGTGTATTAAGTCTTCTGTCTATTCTGGGTGCTTTGCCTCAGTTCCTACTATTAACTGTTTTGTTTTTCTCTGAAACAATGCATCCTCAACACTTGTTGCGAATAGTATATGTCATCCATATTTGTTGATCTTCGTCCAGAAATGAGGAGTTAAAAATATCAGTAAAGCTGATCTTACACTATATTAAATCTTGGTTGATACCAAGACAATACATCTTACGCATGTCCAGTGAAAAACACTATCTATACATAATATAATTTCCTTATTTGTGTGTTCCTCTTTCTTTGTCTATCCAGAGCTTTTTGAAGCCCACTGATGGGCTAGAAAGCTGAAAATTGGCATGCATATAGTAAAACGTCTAGGCCAAATCCTAACGTGGCTGGATTTTAGATTTTTGGCATGTGGGCGGAGAATTAAGACGAAGAATAGGCGTGGCAAATAATTTTTGCTTTTTCTCTGCCAAGCAGATTTTCTTTTTCTTCTTGCCTGGTAGGAACAGGCTTAATAGCTAGTAACATAATAATTTCTTCAGGCGATAATAGCAGCTATAACCAATGTTACACAATTGTGGAGCAAGGTGCATTTCCAAGCGAGTCCATTTTAGAAATAAGTCCTTTTATTATGTACAATGCACTTCTTGACTAATTTTCTCTAAGCGTTACATATGTCGTATGACATTCTCCTCTGATGTAAATGCGCACTTTAAACTCATAAAATATGGGTGTTGGAATTACACCTTAGATCTGCAGATATTTCGAAGGAGGAAATAAGAGCAAACGAGCAAATCTAATCCCGATAAAGTTCATTGTGTATCGTTATCACGGTTGAGAAACTTATGCTATCGATGCCCACTATTAAATTAAGTACTAAAAAGTCCAAATCAAACAAAATTACATTTAAAGAAAATAATTGTGTTCAAAATCAAAGCAATGGCTTAATTTCCGTAATGTTTTGTTACAGCGGTCATTGCACCAAAATTATTATTTAAGGAATACTTATGATTATCCAATCTTTTCTTTCAAAATTGTTTTCAAAGCAAATTATATATTTTGAATATCTGCTGTGTAGGTTGCT
Organism: Chrysina gloriosa; assembly: GCA_038088585.1. NCBI lineage: Eukaryota > Metazoa > Arthropoda > Insecta > Coleoptera > Scarabaeidae > Chrysina > Chrysina gloriosa. Next base: position 25,913,719 of record CM076090.1, read on the forward strand.
GTTTGAGAGTGTTATACACAAAAATAAATCAGTAGTTATATATTTTTATGTATTCTCGCAGGTCTAACCTCCATTTCATATCACGACCAACACAATATTAAAATTCTGGTTTTCACATCGATTACGATTTGGCCGGTTGATTTTGATTTGAAGTGGAAGACGGCGGCGTTCTGTAATACGTCTGGTTCGGCTCGGCACCTTTGATAACCGGTCATCGTTGGCCATTGTGAAGCTAAATCAGATATAAACCAACAAAGTAAAAGTTAGACTTACCGTTGCGCCGTGAACTGTGACTGTCAACGACCGAATTTAAGGATCGTTCGCGTAGGGCCCGAAAATGCGTGGAGCACCCTCTAATTTTCCTCTTTTTCGTAATGATATGCATAAGTATCATACAACGAATTAAGTAGGCTGGGAACTGAAAGTCGGAAATACATGTGTGCATACGCATTTCGATTTCTTTTTCGACATGTGCCCGCCTCGATTGCCGTTCGGTTTTAACCTATAATTTCAGAACAACTCGCCGAAGTCGCATTATGTGGGAGATATCTTCCTGAACGACGAATAATGTTATTTTCTGCCTTATAATCTAATCATAAAAATTAAATCCCTTTCAGAAGATTTTAATTATGATGTATTCGAAGTACCGAAGTCCTTAAGGTTTGGTTTGCATGAATGAGAAAGGACACGCGTATTTATCTTCAGGTCCCTAATTATATTTTGTCGTTTTTTATATGGCGTAATAGTTACTAAAAATACAGACCATAACGGAAAAAACTGACTTTTCAATAATGTAAAACATATGTATTGGTCTGAATGAAAGATGTAACACCTGTTGTTCTTCCTGAAAATCTCGCTAAGTATAGGTAAAGAGGCAAAAATGAATAGAAGGCAGTCGCATTGTCTTTTGTCATTTTTGCGAATGATTATCCTAAGTAGTGCAACATTGTATGTAACTCTTGTCACTTTTTATCTATACAACTTACATCAAAATATTGATTTCATTTTAGATCAGTGCTCACTTTTTCCAATATTATCATTGAAAAAGCTGCACAATTTTTTAATTATCAGAGATCGGATCATATGCTTTTTGCGTATCGATAACTATCAACGGTACAATTGAACTTTTTAAGATCTACATGTATTAGGGTAAATAATAGCGTTTAGCACTAATTTAAAATTACATATTTAGAATATTTCGGCTTTCTTTCCACATATTTCGAATATTTTAACATATTTGAAATGAGTTGACATATTCTTCCATTTGAAAATCGCGTTATTTTTATAAAAATATAGTAGACGATTTTCTGGGAAATTAACATCGTACCATTACCGATGTTTCGTTAAATATAATAAAATCAATATTAGTTAAATAGGAATTAATGCTATTCCCAAGGAATCTATGTTCCTACATTTTTCTAAGAAACTGTTAATTTCTTTTAAACTTCCAAACGAAATATTATTTGGTTTCTAAGAATAAAGCTCGGAAATTAAACGAATAAAGGTGAGTTCTGATTGGTTAAAAATAATTGCGTAGGGGGTATATACGTTTCAGTATTTATCAATTCAAAAAATTCATCGTTTACAAACGTCGGATAAAGTGAAGTAGTATCGACTATTATCCAAAAAATTTAAAAAGTGAAAAGCGATTTAGTATCCGGTAAAATGGTAAGTTGATAATTATAGAAAACAATTTTATTTTATTTATTTAATTTAAATTACATGTTTATTTTGCAAATTTTAGTCTGGTATACAATTTCTCCAAAAACTTGCTTTGGATTGCTGAATAAAATAATTTTCATTAATAAAAATATTTTCCTTTCATTTCAAATCATTTTCTTATCTTATATCTAAAAGGGTGTATACATTTTCTACTATAATTTTCTTCTTTGACTGATCTTCATAAACGAAAGTTAGAAAAAATGAGACAATCAAAGTTAGTGCAAATGTCTGTAGGTCAGTCACTAGCAGGTTCATCTTCATCTCCAAAATCAAAGTGAACAACAAGTATTTAATTTGGAATTAACCAAAGCTTTGCTTTCTGCTAATTTTATAAATTACAAAACCTAAATTTTAAAATATTTTTTCAAATGGATTGCAGAAATACTGTACCTGACGAAAGTACTTTACGGAAAAAATATGTTACAAATGTATATACAGACGTAATTAATGAAATCAAGCAAACTGTAAATAACAGTTTTATATATTTTATAGTAGATGAAACCACAGATACTTGTTGACGTTATATGGCAAATTTATTAATAGTTTGTTTAATAACAACACTCCCGGTAAATGCTATTTGATTTCTTGTAAACAAATTAAAAAAATAAACATGTAACAATGGTTAGGTTTATTAATAGAACTTTCATCGATTTTTTCCTTCCCGACATTGTTCCAACTAATAAAATTGTGCTTATGCTTTTCGATGCGGCGTCATACATGGTCAAAGCTGGTATTTAGGCGATATATATGTATGTAAGTACATAATTTAGTCAAATCTCTCTCTAGTAATTATATAACTTGTTGAATAAAATGATATAAAAGATGTTCTGAGTTGTTTGATGTTGTTTAGTACTAAGAAGAGAGACGATACGGTAGATTATCAGAATCATGCAGAAGTCCAGTGAACTGTTTATAAATGAGCTTCTTGAGAAAAATGCATATAATGCAAGGAATAAAATTAGAAATATACCTCGTTTCTAATGTCATTTGTAGGAAAGAGGTTTTACTGGAATCAATCCACATTAACTGCAGAGTGTGGTGTGACAACTACCACACTTAACTGTTAACTGTTAACCTTTTAAATATCCTCTCTTTTACCACTTTCAGGTCAGGAGTGGATATTTAAAAAGGAAGTACATAGATCACGAAACATATGCATATATATGTACATACATATATATACATATACATACATGTAAATAATTGTTAATGTAATGGTGTTTCGCCAGAAACGAAGTTGTTGACCATATCCGGTTCATTGTTAGAATTGAGATTGATTGTTGTATGAATTTATGGGAAAGCTGTTACTAAGTCTTCCAAAATGAGAAATGATCTTCTTCAGACATATTACTTTCAATACTGAACATAATCTTTGTGAAGTTCCATCCCTCTTTCGTATATTGTGCAAGCTGATGCTACTGTTTCGCTGTATGCTGTCTTCTTAATCTACAATGCGTCTTTTTATTTGGTCAGTGATCTACTGGTTTACTAATAATAAACCCTATCCAACCCAATTTCAGGATGCAAATCTTCTTATTACATCGATAATATTTATGTGAACTGAAGTTTCCTAGCATTATTTTTGTTGGTATGGTTGTATGCGGATCGTAGTTTGTCATTGGTAGAATCTAACTTTCATACTCCTTTCCTTTGGGAGAGTTTGGTGCTTAGATATTTCTCAATATCAATATTTCCCCGAAAACAGATCTGGGGAATTCAACTCCAGTTTATATTTATGTTTATTTCTGTTTTCTGGTTAAATTTCAAATTACCGTACCCTCGATATATGTACTTAAAAATTTTACCCAATTCGTATTATGTGCTCCACTGTTCGATATGGTTTCCGCTGTTTCCATATTTATTTTCAAACCTCTCCCTTTGCTATTGTATTTCATACACTGAGTATTTACTATAGCATCAGGTTGTTTCTGCCACCTAGGATCTTGAATAATTCTTTTAGTGTCTTTGATAGGATAGGTAGAACTACAGTTTCCGTAGTTTCTTGTTCCATTATTTGTAGAATTAATTCCTGATTTATATTTGTTACTAGTTGGTTGACTCTCTCTGACGTTTGACATCGCTTACATCTTCACAAAAGTCGCCGAAATTTATCATCTAGAAGATAATCGCATGTGTCAATGAATATTGGCATACTTCTAATAATTACTTAATATAAAAGTTAGCTATTAGAAAGCAATTCTCGTCTGTAAAATAACTGGTAATATGTAATTCGTTTTAGTTTGCCTATTAATTTCCATTACTGTCTGAGAGGATTTTGAAAGAACGTATTCATGTAGTGTAAATACTTCGCTGTTCGTATAATTTTTTTAATTTCGAGACCCAATTTTCCTACATACCATTATTACTTTCCGAGATTGGATCGTATCACACTTGAACTAACAATATCTAAAACAGGAGAATAAAAGTGAAGAATTGTGTACCAATCAAAATGAATTAAAATGTAAGTTGTAATAACATAAATTAAATGTATAAAATAATGTGTAGTATAAAACAAACCAACTACACATTCCACCAGTCTTGCGAGTTGCTTCTTCAGGAAATAAGGGAAGAGACTCCTGAAGAAGGCGGAAGGAAACATCGAGTTTTACATCCATTTCGTTTTGCATATTTCTCCTTCTACTATTTTTCATTTTTATTTTCTTGAGTTATTTTGTACTTATCTTTGGATTAGCTCTATCACTAGAGGTCAATTAGAAAACAACAAATTTCCTCAATAGAATGTATTTTAAAACGTTACAACTTCTATTGAATAAATCTTGTCTAATTGACTTGTGGTGGTGGAACTAATCGAAAAATGTATGTCTGTTATTTGGGTCACAAAATATACATATTTTATTACTTATGTTTTATGTAGTTCAATGACGACACGGTCCAATCTCGGAAGTAGTTGTAACTGTCTCTTACGGTGCAAGTCTACGTTACGGTATCGTACGAAAACTATTATACCTCTGAAATTTATAAGGTTTGTTAAAGATAAATAGCAGAGAGCATGTATTATTAAACAATAATGATAATAATTACTACTGTATTTCTACGGCTAAGAATATTTTTCAACTGTGTCTTTAGAAAAAGTAGAGCATAGAATATTTATCATAGCTTCACACTACATTCAACAAGGATTGCCCTGATCCTACGCTACTTTCTACATCGTATATATCAATAGTTAGCTTTACTTTTCCATGTGGACTTAGCAATTTAGAAATTTCTAGTGTATTCTATTAAATCTACTGTGTTCCTTAGAAATGTTTTAAAGCGGTTAGTTTTTGCAAGTCCTTTCTAACAGTGAAGGGTTTTAAGTACAGGTTGCATGGATACTGATCCGCATATTAAGTTGTCGAAGCACTCCCTTCCTAAAGTGGAGTTATTACTGGACGCTACTGAAAAATTTTACATTTAATTTTTAAGCGGAATTAAATATTGTGTCGCGCTTGATGAAAGAAGGTTGTGTATATACGTCTGCTCTCCTTCACGTGCAATATAGGGATCGAAGAATAACCATCGATGTGACAACGCCGCCCTTGACGGTCATCGCCGACCGGGTTTGATAACGTTCGGAGCGCTGTCGAATCTTGTTCTCTCGCCAGTTTCTCCGGAAGAACTACACATGACGGTGTTGCAATTTATTTTCCCTACATTGCATCAAAAGGATAACCGTGTGTATGTTCCTTATCCGTTTGAACCCTATAGTCCAGCGAATCGGTCTAAAGAAGCAACGCATATATCTATACATACATATATTATGTACTAGTATCTTTTGTTTTTCTTTGTGTACTTATCTATTGCACTTCGTTTTCATGTAATAAATAAAGAAAGGTATTTTGATAATCTTGTCAAATATTACTTAGGAGCTCAGAGTCATGGTGTTCGTAATGTTGGGAGTTTAGGGCCCAAAGCATTAAATACGTCTATTATATTAAGCCCGTGGACTATTATCACATCCACTGATAACATATTTTTAATACAGTTCCACATAACGTATTCCGCTTTTAATATGAGCAATATAAACAAATATCTAATACAAAATTGATATTGGAGGTTTCCTCTTTCTTTTAATGTACGGCAGATATTATCCATTTGGAGATTTATTTTCATGCAGTTGATCGACATATGTATGTTATATAATCCGTTACACTTTTTTATGCTAGGCGAGGTATCAATTATCCGAAAGATGGCCTCTTTTCCGACGCTCCTCTATGGTTTTATTAATTTTTCATACGGTAAAAGTGTACGTATAGAGGAAGACACGATTTGAAATGTTTAGCGGGTAAAATTATGTGTAGTTTGATAATACTATGTGTGGTACCTCACGAAATACACATAAAACGTATTATTACTACGAGCGCTCCTGTTACCCGGAGCATCTGTGAGACACCCGCGGACCAGCCGATGGTCTCCTGTCAACTTGCGTTGAAAAATTGCTTTCTCCATATGTAACTGGGTTGAGAATAAGTAATTAAAATTTGTAACTACAATTTTTTACTACGTTATAAATTTTCCACGTAAAACCGAAAGCATTAAGCGAAATTATGTTCCGGTACAGGTAATGTTGAAAATGAAAGTGTCCAAGTACATTTATGATCATTAGCACCTGTGTTTCGTGCTGGTCCTTTTTGTCTTACGGTTTAATTTGCTGCTATTTATGTATGCGTACATACGTGTAAATTTGTAAATTCATTGTAGTAAACATAGTTAATTATGACGGTCGGAACGGAACCAAGTCGCTGACATCACCTGGACCTTATTTATTTTCCATCAAGACTGATTTTTTGTTGGGTTTACCATTTACCATAGACTTGAACATTTTCATCCTTCGATAGTGCCGACTTGCTTTATGGCAAGTAGTGTTTCGGAACAGCTTTGTCTCTTGCGATTTAAATTATAATAACAAAGTATTTTCGTTTTAATTGCTTATTTTATATTGTCGGATATTAGTTGATGCATATGTTGAGCAGATGTTTGCTCTCGCGGACACCAGCGTATATACGTAATAAAATTGCAGGTTTTACTTGAACTGAATTTCGAAAGCAAAATCGTCGTAAATAAGAATTGGTAGGACCTACGCTAGAAAAGTATTTCAGCTGTCTTCTTTCCTCCTGAAATTTATAGTTTAACAAAATCGTTAAAATGTACTCTGTAGCTTATTTTCTTATAATAAATATGTAATATTTCATACTTAATACCTTAGCACCAAAGTTTGATTAAGACTTTTTCTTACTTATGAACTAGAAGCCGAAATTAATGTTTCCAGATGGTACAGAAAAACATCTTTGGAGCTTCACAGCCTGGAAATTTCATTTCCTCGAACTAACAAATATTCACAACAAATCTAATAAATTTTCAAAGAACCATTGTTAATAACATTGTCCATGCCAAAGAAATTTATAAAGAAACTTGCAATGAGAACGTTGGTTAATTTATCTAGACCCGATATACTACCTTATATTATATTAGTAATAAGCCAATTAATAATTAGTGCAGCTATTAGGTTCTGGGCCCGTACGAGGAAATATATATTCTTTGCTTTGCTTTGCATATACAAATGCGACTCAGTAACTAGTTATCTGCAACGTTATACTTGTGTTGGCTTTACTCCCGTTTTCGTGTACATAATGAAGGCGGGTTTCCGTTTGATCACGACTGTGATCCTTATAGTCCTGTGGGACTATCAAAGCGCAGTCTTCAGATATTATCAAGAGAGACACTGAACATTTGATTTTTACAATGAAATACTATCGGGCCTCTTTAGAAATTCAACTTTGAAGTATTGGCTCATTCTTAGTAGAGTCTCTTCAGATGGCCACCTGCTCAGATCATTCAGGAGACAAGAAGCGGTTTTCGATGCACTTCTCACTAGGGATTGAAGATTGTGATACATATCCGGTTCACTGCCCCACCAAAGTTGAGGATATGAAGAAATGGGCAACGTTGCAAGAAGAGCGTTGAAAACGTAGATACATTAAACATGATGTTACCACGTATTTATTGTTTTTTCTTTTTGGCATAAGGTATAAGCCGTATTGGGGATAATTATTGACTCAACTTCGTGTTTAATTCCGAGTTTAGCATTATTAGTAAAAAACGTATATGGAGTATAATATAATTAACATAAATTTTTCATGTTCTTTATAAGATTATTTCAATTAAAATATATTTTAGTAATATATCTATGACAAAATCAGGTCAACTGAAATTGTGTAAGTAGTATTTTTCATATATACTTGTCGTATCGGGCGAGATACAATAAATGTATTACGTTTACTTTGTAAACTCAGGCTTAAATGCATCTTGATTGTAATTTAATGAGAGCTTATGATATAGTTTCTAACATTAAAGGTGAATTAATTACCATGTAGAGTATATATGTACACTATATACAGAGATATCAACAATTCCTGTTCACGACGTCACTACCAAATTAGGAAACCCAAATAACAGCAATTGGTAGTACGCTATTGCTCTATGTAAAATATTGCAGAAGATGGCGTACTATAAAGTGTTCATTAGGGTGCGCATTTTTAAAATAAAAAGAAATTGCCTTTACGTTTTGTAGTTACTTTTGACTATATCGGTAGATAGATCGTATGATTGAACGCCTCTCAATTTCAGATAGATTTAAGTTTAATAATTGCGATAATTTATTTCTTTAGTTAGTCCAACAGCTGTTGTTATATTCATAATAAAGTAAATAAATTTTGTCAAATTACAATAAATGTTCAAAATATGATCCGTTCTGTTCTATACATAATTGTATCCTCCTTTTTAAATTGTCAAATACTTTTCTCAAATCTTCTATAGTGGCAGTCTTCAACTGCATGCCGTGTACCTGCTTGTAGCTCATCAACTTTATGTAAGCGTTGTATATAGACTTTGTTTTTCAGATAACAAAGAAGTAAAAATCTAGAGGTGTTAAATCCGGTGATCTTTCAGGCCATCTTCCATAACTAATAAGACGATCATCATAAATTTGTCATAGGTATTCCAATGTATCGAAAGCAGTATGAGCTGTTCCGCCATCTTTTGCTGAAAATATCCTTCCATCAATTCATCATCGTGCAACTGTTTGATAAATGGGAGTAAAACATCATTCTGATATCTTTCAGCAGTTACTGTACCATTAAAAAATAGAGGCCCCACAATACGTCGTTTTGATAATGCCACCCGTTTTAATAGAGTGTAAACTGGTTTGGATAAAAGTGTATGGATTTTCCGTTCCCCATATTTTATAATTTTGGCTATTTACGTAACCTGATAAATGGAACCATGCCCCGTCTGATATAAATGTTTTGTCTAATATATCGTTATTGTTTAAATTTTCAGTAAACCACTGACAAAATTGAATATGTCCTTGATGGTCTCGTGGACATAATGGTTGCACCAGTGACACTTTGTATGGATGCATATACAAAATCCTCTTCAAAGCCTTTTGGCAGCTTCCACAAGGGATACTTTCAAAATTAGGAAACATTGAATTCTTTTATACTAAGTAATGAAATACGTTATCATACCTGCCTAAGCAGATAACTTGGGTAGAGATTTCGTAAGACTTTGCCCCATTCGATGTCAAATGCAAATACAATGTTTATTTTCGAAACGTTCCACAAGTCTATTCTTATGGCTAGGAAGCGTTTTATATCAAATATTTTCATTTGGAAATCTTTCCACGTATTGCTCAATACAAGACTGCAGTGAGTATGTCCAAGCCCTATCTTCATTTCGAGTACCGCTTGGAAAATGCGCTATTGGAATGAATGCGTCTTGTTTACTTGTATACATTTTGAAGTAAAACAAAAAAGAATTATATTTATTTTATGGTATATGATGTTTTACTTAGCTTACTTTACGATGAAACAGCTATGTATTGAAAAGTACAGTTCTGTTACTTTAAATGTATGATAAAAAAATGGGACAAAAACGTACAGAACGACAGCAAAAATTGTGAATAATGATTGTACGCCTACGTCAAATGCTAGTATGATCCTAGTGCTATGCAAATACCATAAACGTATTAACACAAAAATCCCGAGATTAAAAAAGATACTGGTCACGTGATGGAAAATCACTTTCGATAAGTGTGTATATATAGAAAGTTCCTTATCTACCTTTTAAGGAAGTGATAAAGTAAAAACAAACTGTGTAATAAAATTAAGGGATGGATACAAGACTGACGGGATAGATACACCGACGTAAAAAGCCTTTGAGTTACGATGTGTGCAATAATCATTGCGCATAAAAATGAGAAGGTCTGCTAAAAGGTGAACATACCATAATCAAAATCCTTCCCCGTTGAAAATTTCTTGACCTTTGCGATTTCTTAATAGGTTATTTCCCGCGAAATATTGAGGTGCCTTCATACTTTTGGTACACCCGTATATAATTATAATACGCGACTGCAAATTGTGTTTCACCGTTTATTTAATTTCCTGTATATTGATTTTGTTTGTGATCACAGGCATTAGCGCTTTTCTTTAAGAGAATGAAAATGACTGCCTCTACATTAATGGTATATATTTATACTAATAGTTGTAAATTCTAGAACGCTACTTAACGGCGTTAGAAATTAATGAAGCGTACTTTAGATAACCATAATATTAATTTAATCGTATACGTGTTGGTAGGGATTTATCTAAATAAAACGCTTAAGCGATGATTATTATTTATTAGATCCGGCCTTCTATGAATATCTTTGTGGAAAGAGGGCAGGCAAAAAGACAAAATTAATTTGGTCAAGCATGTTAGATTAATAATTTCCGGTTAGTTAGACGTGCCTTCGAAAAATCAGGTAGCAATTACAGTAAAAAAGGTTGCCTCCGATGACCGAAAGAATGTAGTAATGAAAAACTTCTGGATATTTGTTCGAAGTGAATTGAAATTAATAAAACCAATTAAATTAAACATATCACGCCAAGAATTTGAGATTACCTCTATGATAAATGATAATTGTACGTAACAATTTTCTCGGGATATATTGGAGCGGTAGTTTAAAAGGACCACCGCTATAGTTGACAAATTATAAAAATTCAACTGTACAACGTGTGTATCTACTAACCGGCACTTAAATTCCAGAGACTGAGTTCCACAGACGTTGATAAATCATTTGACATAAATCCCATTTGTGGGTTCCCGCTCGAAAGTGCCGTGCAAATTACTTTAGGTACACTGAACATTACGGATGCATATTTTACTTTTGAAGTTGTGGACTGACGCTGTTAAAAGAGAAACAAAATCTAACTGTGGAGTAATGTATATGAATACGAAGAAGTATAAAAGTGAGAAAAAGTTACATTATCGAATACTCCACGAATATATCACGTGCTTACGTACATATACGTATACGAGGGAAACCAATAATGTTTTAAGCTAGGAGATATTAAAGTTAGTCTAAATTGTGCCTGTTTGTTATTGTTGGGGATGGGGGAGGGAACAGTTCGCTAACAAGTTGTTTAGATTGATTTAAAACTTTGTGAAAAAGCAATTAGTATTAATTGTAATAAAAATTCTTCGCTTTCTGCATTGTCAAAGTCACTTAGAAGTACCATAGATATAGGTCTTAAACCCAACTTAAGGAAACCTAAGGATGTGTGGATGTATACTTAGAGACAATATCTTAAACCGCAGTGTTAGGTACCATACGCCTTCTGTGTCATTTCAAAACCACGCGGTTTTCCTGAACTAGGTTGCAGTAATGTCCTATTGAAGTTGTAGTATCTACTGAGGTTAAAACTAGATGTCTCTAGGTAAACACACAGCAATATCACCTTGCAGGTTTGTGTAGGTGTTATTGACAAACATATATTCTTAAATAAGTTAAATTGCAGGCCTGGTTGAGTCTTATGTTTTAAACTGTATTGTTACCCATTTGTTAAAATTCCATTCACTGTATTTACCGAACCAAGTTATCTTTCTTACTAGAAAAATGTTCAAAAATAATAGATAAACAAAGTTAATACAAGATCTAAAAGTACTGAACCAAACAAGTTATTATACACAAATATGCAAACCACTAGAAAAGAAAATTATTATTATGGTAGAGTCTAACAAAACCAATCAACTGGTCAGGTCTTCTAGAAGGAGATCGAATAAGGGTGACTGGAAATTATCAAACGACATTTGGATGCCGCATCTAATTCGACGGACGTTAGAGTGCTTTAAAACCTATAAATCCACAGGACCAGATGGAGTACTCTTTAAGCTTCTGCGGGAGGCAATTAATGACATCATGGGTTCTCCTATGGGAATATTTAGAGCTACCCATGTCATGGGATATATCCTCAAGGCATGGACAGAGACCAGGTAGTGCTCATTCCTAAACCGGGAAAAGAAACATATGCTTGCCCTAAATCATTCATAATAATTAGTCTTATATCTTTTGTGTTGAAGATTATGGAGAAAGTTATACATCTGAATATAAAAGAAGGAACATTTGCCAGTTCTCTACTACATCCTCTGCAATGGGCATACCAGATGGACACATCAAGAGAGGCTACCCTGGATAGTTTGGTCAGAAGACTTGAAAGGATCCTGCACTAAAAAGCATACGCCCTTGCAGTATTTCTTGACACACAGGGTGCTTATGGCAATACTTTGACGTCCTAAATTATCCGGCCTGTACAGGATCGGAATGTAAGCAGCACTACATGTAAATGAGTGAACTGTATGTTTGAGAGGAGAATAGTCCAAGTCCAAATTCATAATAGAACTGTCAGCATGAGGACAATGAGGGGGAGCACTATTACTGTTACTATGGAGTCTAGTAGTGAATGATCTTATCAGGTCATTAAATGATCTAGGAATATGGACGCTAGGGTTAGCTAATGAGGTAGTTATAGTCTCCAAGGAAAAATTCTATGGGACAGTGGCAGGCATCATGCGGAATGTATTTAGAACTCTCGAGCAATGGTGCCTACAAGAAAGCTTGCTTGTTAATGCACACAAAATAAAGATGGTAATTTTTCACCAAAAGGATTCAACATAACTGTTAGTCCAAAACCTAGAGTTGATCAATGAAATAAAGTATTTGGACATAAGGCTTGGTGCAAAACTAAATTGTAGCAAAGACCTTGTCAAACTGACGAACAGCACCACACAGCTGCTCCTACGATGCAAAAGAGTGTTGACAATATATGGGGATTAAGACCAGGAATGATACATGTACTCTACATTGTGGTATTAAGGCTAAACTTTGGAGCTGTAGTCTGGTGGACAAGGAGAGAAGCGTACTCGTCAGTAAAACTTACTATTCTTAAGAGACATGCTGTGTTCAGATCACTGGAACAATGGCGACTATGACTGCGATCCTAATATCGAAAGCTAACTGCTTGTGATGTCCTAACAATGTAACTGGCGGACACAAAGAATAAGAACAAATTTTTTTCGCACATAAAGTAAAGAATATGATACCGATCAGGGACTGAACGAGAAATTATTTGAGAAGTTCGGGTGCAACGCAAGAGAAGGATATCACTGAGTAACTAACATGCGACAATTTTTTAAGTGAAGTTTCTTTAGTCCCGTTAAGATAAATCAAGAATTACAGGCGCGATAAGTCACAGCAAAAGCGAGAGTGAGGGAGAAAGACGTAACTGGTGTTGCCATTAGCCGGATCGTAAGAAAAATATATATCTTTCTCTCGCACTACTCAAAATCATCCCTTCTTTCTTTCTCACTAGATTCTCGCATTTTTGTTATCATAAATGCAATCACTGGAAAACACTAATTACAGTGGTAAACTAAATTTCACTTTTTGCGTGTTTCTTTTATCAAAAAGAGTCACTCTGATAATATTGTCTCCACTAATTCTGAATTTGTTTTCCAAATTTGTGTGTCAGGCATAGTTTTTAAGTAACACGTGCTTAAAGTTTTGTTAAAGTTAAGTATATTTCTTGCATTTGTTTACAACTTAAAATAGCTGAAATTGTTTATTCATGGCATTTCAGAAAGTATTCTTACACTATTTTCTTCGGCCAGCACGTTTGGCTCTAACTTGCGTTGATAAGGAGGTTCAACGATAGATATGTTTTGGTAAAGATGTTCATCGTGCTCATCGCTAACGTCACCAGGTTTCCGGGGAAAAAATGTAAATGTGAATGAAGAATATGTATCTTTAGTGGCATATTGCAACCAAGAGCTTTATAAATAGTCCAGGTGTAATCCCGCCACAATATCCTCATAGTTTCCACGAAAGTGCTAGATTACTATCTTGAATGACCACCATGCTGGTGTCTCTTGTTCATTTAGGGTGGCATCGAACTCAGGATCGTTAATTAATTCTCGAGTTTGAGGGACAAATATGCCTTTCTTGATTTTTGCGTCACTAGCCCGTGGAAATTTGTTTCTTTACAAAGCTAAAACCGCTGTTTCTATCCATTTCTTTAACAATTTCTTTTTATCAACCTGAATTTAATATGTAGAGATGGTAGACTTTTTAGGAATCCACCAGGGGAAATCCGACGATAGTTTTTGTTCCCGGGATGAGCTGTCTTCTTATTGGCTATTGTTACATAATGATTTTTCTGAAGACCGAGTACAAAGGCAATGATTTTCAAACCTCCACAAAGATGCCAGCCATGTCTTTCATACGCGGTGCGATACGCGTTAGTCGAGGAAAATGCAATTGCGGCGAAACTGGTGCCTGATGGACGACTTCTGACAGCGTATTCAAAATCACCATCAAAAAATTCATAAGAAACAGTACTCAGCATCCAAGAAACAAGAACATTGTTTACCAGTGATATAGTAAAAATAAATGTGGAAAGTAGAAATCAAGGTACACCTGTCTTCTATTGCATTCATTCAAAGCCATTCTGCGTCTTGATGTTATACAACCTATGAAACGTGTCATTCGACAAATTATTTGTTTTTACTTTATTTGATTGTATTGTTATTGGCTTAATATTCGTTTCAATATTTGAATGTATGCTATTTTTTGCCGTTTTTCTTAAAATTCATGAAATGCTGAAAGTGTGAAAAGTTTTACTTCAGCCGTGAGATGTACATATAACACAGTTCACTCTTTTAGGCTGAGCTATTTGAAGTGGCTGCCTAAGCAGAAGAAATCGAAGAGGAGGCTACACAAAGAAGAATAATATACTGAGAATTTAGTTAAATTTCTTAAACAAAATTGCACCGAACTAGCTCTTAATTAATGGTATAAAAAGCATAAATTATAACAAATTATATTTATAAATTTTAAGAAATATTTAACATAAAATCAAGATAATAACCTAGTGTTGTGTGTGTGTGTGAGTGTAATTTCTTTTTCGATGATAGTTCTTCCTATATCTTCTCTCTTGACTTCTATTCTCGATGCACCTTTAATTTCTAGGGATTCTTCCGTTTTATAAATTCTTTCTTCTCCGGTATGGTGAGCTTCTTTTATTCACTGGTACTTCTTCTTAAAACCCTTTTATTCAAAATATATTTATAGACTTATTTGTTGACTTATCTATCTTGTCAATTTTCTTCGTCGTTAACCAAACAAACTTTTTATTTATTTTTGGAAACCAGGACCACATTGCTTTATTTCTTTGTTATCTACCAAACGAAAACTTCAATTCTCGCCAACTCCAGTTCATCCGGGCATGTCGCTGTTATAGAAACCTGTATTGAATGTCGATGTATCCTTGGTTATTTCCAGTAATTTTTAATGAATTCTTGTAATGTATATGTGTTGTATGTATGTTTCTGAATGCTCACAATGCTTTTCTATTTTTTAATTGATGCTTTTTATAATACTTAATAATTTTATTTCTAGTGACATTTGTTTCTCCCATTAAACGTCTCTGGTTGGAGTTAAAATAAGAAGCTAACACCCGTAGGGTAATATAATGTTCAAAAGGTGGTGGGCGTGGTATCGAAAAGCTATAAATAGAACCTCAAAAGTAAACCGTATGACAATTGAAGACCATAACCCCAACATTAACTGTGAATTTTGATGTATTGAATTGTAATAAATGATGAATTTTCTAATGGTAATTGTCCATTCGGGTATTACTATACTACAATAAGCATGATAACTATGATTTTATAAAGGAGTGGATGACGTGTTATCATTAAGTAGTGTAAACCGGTCTTTGTCTCAACTTACGTGCAAGGCGGAGAAATAAGGGTATCAGTACGGTTTACACTACTTAATGATAAACGTCCCCTATTCTTTTATCATACCTTAATAATAACTGATAGTCGGGCGACTACTAGAGCCGCTGTAAAGCCTATTACCAGGCCAAAAGTTGCAAAACATTGTAAGCAAGTCCTTAATAAACCAACATGGGACTACATTGTGTTATTGGTCTAGAGCAGGCATGGGCAACCTTTTTTGTAGAAGTTTTATGCTGCGAGTAATCTTGAAAAATATACATTTTTGTAGTATCCTTATGATTCATTATGAATTAAGTTTAGACGGGCCGTGCTAATATGCAACGAAAGAATTCAGTAGCGGCCCGGACAAATCTCACTCGAGGGCCGCATATGGCCCGCGGGCCGGAGGTTGTCCATACCTGGTCTAGAGGCTAGAACATGAAGACATTGCAGGCAACTTAATTCACGGTGGACTAGCCAAGGAAGCCTCTAAAGGAAACTTTCTAGGACTAGAATCCACGTGCGGCATATCAACGAATTTCACCAGACAGTAAATCTGGTTATTGCTAGAAAGAGAGCATTCAAGAAAATGGAAATTGACTGAAGACACTGAGACACTGTTAGGTGGGCTAGATGTAAAATTCTCAGCTAACCTAATTAGGAGAAACAGAAAGGCATAAGGATCGTTACCGGTCTGGTAACTTGACATTGCTTCTTGAAAAAGCATCTATAGGGGAATAGGGAACGGAAATAGAGAAAACTAGCATGCATATTATCTGCGCCTGTAAAGAACTGAAGGATCTACTGCAGCCCAATAGTTAGGCTTCCTTTTAGCAAGTTCTTTATTAGTTATTTGAGAGCGGTACAAAGCCTACAAAAGCCTAGTTTATCGGTGACCAACCCTAAAAGAATGTATAAATTAATGAAGAGGATACTTTTAAAACTAGTGAGTCACCTACGAGAAACCCCTAACTATGTACTGAAGATTTTAAAATATCAAAGTTATAAATATTGATATATATCTGAGCAATCGAAAAGTGTTGCTAAATAGTTGGTAGATGGTAGAAGTATAAGAATTTTATCAATGACTATTGAAAATTAAAGACAAATGGTGTTCTCCGTTTAGTGCGGCGTACTTTGTTGTACTTCGCTAGCTTGAACTGAAGTAAGTTGTTCCTACATCATTACGGATTTATATTAATAATATTCTTTAAAAACTGTGAATCTTCCTGTATGTTATTAGTGCTACCAAATATCTTGGCGTCATCTACATAAGTGAGTGTCGAACAAGCGTGTTCCTTAGACGGGTCTTCCATAAAAATAAAAAGAGGAGTTATGAAATGTCAACGTGCATTCTAGTAAACAAGGATCAGCCAAAATCTTTATGATTTGCCAATGAAAACGTTGTTATTGAAATACCTACCTATTTGGTAAAATATAAATTAAAAAGCTATTTTCTGAGGGCTCTTAATCAGTTGCTAAAACGGATATATATCCCATAAGCTTTTCGTTATTGCAGGAGGGCGGTCAGAGATTTAATCACAAAATAGAGTTTCTTGAGCACAATTATTAATTTTTTATCTACGATTCTAAGGAAAACTATCTAGTAAATAATCCAATGTCTACGATTTTGATAATATTCGCCATTTATTCCTTGCGCAATGACGTTGACAGCTAAAAACCTAGTGTTTGCGTGGAACAGGTGCTATGTGGACGCGCCCAAAAGACGACATATTTTAAGTTAATTAGTATAGCTTGTTACCGCATGTATTGCTTGAATCTGTCTACAGATGCAACGATAAACAATTTTAATTTGTTTACAAGGCATTCACTTTACATAACGCGTAGAGATGTTTATCGCATTTAACGCGCTACTGAGGACAATTACGGATCTGTACTTTTTAGGAATTAGATTTAAGGGAATTGTGTCCTTTTAGTGTTATACTGGTATGTTCATTAATGACATATCAGTATAATTTACCAATGGTCAATTTAATGGATAGGTTATATGTTAGAGGGAAGTTATTATTATTTTGAGTTTAAGCGATCTATTGTACTTGTAAAAATACTTCTTTCTACGGGGATACTACTTATAATACAGAAATACAAATCATATATTCTGTATACGTTTTGCAGTAATGTGTCGTTAGATGATCAACACATTCTTTATTTCAAGCTCCTAACCTAAACTGGTGTTTAGAATTTTGTTTTACAATATTGAGATTGCTCAATTTTGGTACCAAACTGTATCGGTAATTGCGGATTACATTATTATGTATTTAATAAATATACGCGTTTTCCCAGCAATGAAAGAGGCATCGGCAACCGTATTCTACTATGTAAATATGGAGCGAAGTTACCGATTCAGCTTAGTATTACTTTTATAAGATACCACAGTGCCGTAATTAAATTAATAATTGCATAATGCAGAGTTACAGATACAGTTTAGTGTTGTACTCCACCACAGTCCTTACTACCAATATGAAGTGGACTATTTTTGTTTTTTGAATTCACAAAAGATTTGATACCGTGTTAATAATCATAGTGTTGAATTAGAATAAGAAAGGTAGCATGATATATACTAATAATGAGAAAAATCCGATTTGTTCTTTTAGTAAAGGATGAAGTATCGCGGTTTCTTCAAAGTCACTAAATGGATGATCAAATACTTATGGCTATAATAATCTGTCGTTGAAGACCTGACCACTAATGTATGTACTGTATTGTATCGAGTTTTGTCAAAATCTTATATGTATGTATGCGGCTCAATGTAACAGGAATACGTTTAAAAATAGCGAAACAAAAGCCATTGTAGACGACACTATGCCTGACAAGCTGTCATATTCGGTTGAGAAAGCTTTGATTAAGGTTTGAAAGGCTGGTCAAAAATAAAGCAAAAAGGAGCTACCAGGCTTCTAGGTGGAGTACAAATACCCGCATGTTTAAGTGCCACGGGAGCAATGAGATCAATTTCTACAGATGCATTGGAGGTGATCCTGAGTTTACCATCCCTAGATATCCATATACAAGGAGTAGCAAGGTCAGTAGCCTACAGATTGATGCAAGACTAAACCCTTACAAGTCACGCCCACGGTGCTGAGCATCATAAGTTGATTGAAGAACTTAAGGCAGATCCCCTCACAGAGATGCTGAGTGATGCCATGGTTCACAAATTCAACTTTGGGAACAATTATGAACGAATTACACCAGATAGAGAGGAATGGAAACAAGGTCCAGCTATATAGGCGCAGTCTATTTGGTACACGGATGGCTCTAAGACATAGAAAGGTGGTCCAGATGATCAAGTCGCACGATTTTCTCCGACAGTCAAGTAGTTCCGAAGGAACTAGATTCGGTGCAGGTCGATTCTGGACTTGTTTGGGATTGTTGTGCTTTGAATGGTCTCGGCAGTCGCGCAAAAGTGACTATGACTTGGGTTCCGGGGGAATGAAAGAGCTGACAAACTGGCCCGAGAGGCCTCGTAGATGACATTCATAGGACCGGAGTCTTTCTTTGGTATTGCAAAAGCAAAAATCAAAACTGCCATAAAAAAGTGAGTAAATCTAGGGAAAGGTGGAGGAACTCCCCAGACAAGAGATCAGAAAAACAGTTTAGCCGAAGTTTACAACGGACCTACTGCGCAGGGACAGAAAATCTTTCAGCGTGATAATGGGCTTACTAACAGTGCACTGCAGACTCAACAAGCACATTAATAAAATGGGCTTGACAAAAGTAACGATATGTAGACTCTGTAAAATTGAGGAAGAAATCGCGATCCACGTACTCTGCCAGTGCGAAGAATTGGCCAGGACGCGACTGTTACACATGGGAGACGAATATTCGGATGCTACACAAGACTACTACAAGAACTGGCATCATTGACACGTCAAGTAATCTAATCTACGGTATGAAAGAAATTCGTTATTTAGTAACCATCAAACCTGAAGATTTTATTTTATTTATGACTTTGTACATATTCTACGAAGTCTTAAGACTGTAGCTGGTTTTTATGCGGATGACATTAACTTGGTCAGTTGCTATGAAAATGCGAGTGAGCTTATAACTACAAATAATCTAGTGATTGGACGGTGAGTAATAAATTTATAATTAGAACCCAGATGTTTAGGCACTAAAAATCAATAGGCAGGCAAAAAGACATTGAATATTTTGAAAATAAAAGAATCAGATATGCACTTAGAGAAATTAAATTGATATTATAGTTGCAGTGGTTTTATAATTTACCTTATATATAAACTCTGCAATAAAGCGTTACAACTAGTAATAGTCATTTATATGCAAAAAAGGCATGTACAAATGAAGATAACCATTTTGGGTATTTTACCTGGAAATCCGGGCTCTACTTATAATAAACAACCTAAAGAATCAAGTAGTCCTCTGCTAGAAAAGAGAATATAGATTATCTATTGTGCACTGTAGTAATTCTGTAGTGGATTTGTCAACTGATGTCAGGTTGATAGATCTTGCTATAAATGAGGACATAGTGTGGTCAGTACCAAGTATGTTTGAAAATGAATAGATCTTTGCGAATTAAGGAAATCCTGTAGTATCTATATCCTCAGGACATTATATTATTGATTCTGCAAAAAGATACTTTGTTCCAACATTGTTTTAGTGTATTACATCAATAGCTAGGGAGAAGATCACTGGTTGCTTACGAATGGACAGGCTACTCGAACGTAGATTTGAACTGGATATATTTAGTTTAAAACCTTTTCGAATTGTTTGAAGAAATATTTTTCTACAAACAATTGTATCACATCTTTATTTCAAATAGGGCTGAATTTGATTGGATGACCAGAACACGAATAAAAGAAAGAAAGAGAACAGTTTATTGATCTTTCGGCTTCCAATTTATGAAAGTTTAAAAATTCAAGGCTTGAGAACACTTTCGATTGACGATCCTCTTCCACAGGAGTAATAACTAGAATTATATTCTAATAAAATTTAGGAGCTTTTATTGGAGTATATTTCGTAAAATTTCGATAGACGATGTAAATGAGCTTATCTCCGAAGATTTGTCCAACTTGCGCGAGTAGTGACCATTTATGTATTCGAACCTTACTTCGTATGGCTATAAACGGTTGGTAGTTAAATGATCATAAAAGTTTCATATTGGTGTCGTTTTATTCCGTCATTTTGAAATGAAAATACTTCTTCACCTCCATTTAGAACAACAACGATAACCCAAATCTTTTATATCTCTATTTCTTCGTATAGTTAAATGCACGCTTGGTGTAAATTACTTTGTTTGTATCTGTGTATAGGTAGGTATACACGGAAACGAAATAAAACTTTCAA
The DNA here is from genome assembly GCA_038088585.1 of Chrysina gloriosa. Classification (NCBI taxonomy): domain Eukaryota; kingdom Metazoa; phylum Arthropoda; class Insecta; order Coleoptera; family Scarabaeidae; genus Chrysina; species Chrysina gloriosa. Next base: position 25,934,854 of record CM076090.1, read on the forward strand.
GTAATTTATATGCACATGTAAAGCCAATTAAAATAATTCCGAACAATTTTATCGTTCCATTTGCTAGATCGGCCTCGTATATTACCCACCAAATTGACAATTTTATATAGACGCTCGTTCCGATTTGAAATAAAACTAGAGAAGGAGCGAAGGATAAAGTAGGAGGGGAAAACAAAAACACGGAGGATACGATTCAGCGTAATCATCACGTACGGACATTACAACTTACTGGACAATCGCGAAGCCGCTTTTTGGAGTAGTATTGATAAGGGTATTCGTTCAGTATCCATTGCGTCACTATACATCCAACTTAATGGAATCCATAAAGTAGTTTTAATTTGGTTCCAGCGGACAAGCAGAGGCGTGAAGTTATCGGAGTTAAGTCACACGGACTTAAATACTTCTAAACCCCGAGTATTTTTACTGATGCCATAAATAATTAATCGATATCGAATAATTATCGAATTGTCAACGGTAATGGGAAGAACTTTTGAATTTACGCTTGAAGATAAACGGATTGTGGCCCGAATACGTAAAACTAGAGCGTCCAGTGAGTATAATAGTCCAGCGATTTATCCATGATTTGTTTTAAAGTCTGTGGTTATGCCTGATAATCGAGGGAAAATTTCGGAGATTATAGCGAGCGATAATTGGTCGGACATAATTGGACTATCCTCCGCTCCTGTTACACCTGCATTTCTTTCCCCGAGTTCTTCTTGTTCATCGGATACTCACACCAATACGAAACCGAATTGACAAACACAAATAAAAATATTTGTCCGGTCGTTGTTTTTATTCGAATAAATTTGATAAAGCTGGCGATAGAGATTTGGCCTCCGGTGGACGATTTTATCTGGAAGCGCCACATAAATTTAGGTACCTACCTTTTCTTGGTTCACTTCGATGGTGTTGACTGTAATTTTTAGTGCTTTCCTTCGCACCTAATTTTATATGCATCTACGGATTTTATTGGACGTAAATTAATAGCTGTGTTGTTTATCGCCACTCGAGCCTTATGTTTGGTCATGTAAGCATATTATATAGGTGTTGGTTAAATGAGATTAAAAATAAATGTAGATATTTATTTATTTCGAAATTGAGTTGTCGTGTTCAAGAGAAATCTAGTGTATTAGTTATATGTCGTTATTTTTAAGCCTAGATATACGTGGAGTAAGTTTAACAAGAAATTATCTTCAGGTATTAAACAAACTACGAATATTCAAAATGATTCTTACGTTGTATATGTGCTTTGCGAATTTTTATTAGCCAAATAACAATGCGTAAGTTATCCCAAGTCACAGAAGATCTAAAAATTGTTGACCAATACCAATATATAAGTATAGATGGTGTTAAATTATTAGAATGGATACGTATGTGTTTCTGAACTGAAAATGTTTTATTGATTCGGCTTCTTTTTTAATACTATTAAATGCAAAACATATTTTGATAATTAATTTATGTTGGTACAATCAACTCATTGGTCATCAAGTTGCAGAAGAAAGGAAAGGATCTAAGCTTTGTATGGAGAAGTAAATATGAAGGTCAACGAATTGAAAAAATGTTGATAATAAACATTCTAGGGATTTGGTAATGTTAACTTGTTGAAATCGAGCGTCATCGCATTATTTGGAATGACTGAAAAGTGGTCATGTAATCGATTAATAACTCCACCGGCCAATATTTTGCTGGTAATGAATAGTTAGCTACCTAATCAAAGCTTTTTAAATTGCAGCGTCCCTAAAGGATTTCGTGTTTTGCTATAAGCGAAGGAAGCGCTGTCTTGTTTTGCTCCAGCAGACCCACAATTTGCTTTTTTTTTTGAAAAATTTTGTTGGGTTGATATCATTTGCTTGACTTTGTGAACAGGAATAGTACGTTAGATTACCAGTACGGAGATTGCGGTAAATGTGTAAGAATCCCGATTTGTGTAGGCATAACGAAGTACTCGTGTGTGTAGTCGCGATTTAGTGACCAATCGATTTCACTACTTTTGGGGTGGTTGCTTTTGCGAGGTTTGAAATTAAGTGCACTTATTCAAAAAAATATTGTTTATTCTGTAAAAAAACAATGTGAGTAGTACTATGTATGCACGTATATACTAAATTGAAGTTTATAGAAATATTTTGTACATACATATAAATATTGGTACATATATAAGAAAAAACTTTTATGGAAGATGTGATTTTAGATTGTTTAAACTTTTTGTTCATGTTGATTTGTGCAATTTTTTCTCTCAAATTGTGCAGTACAAGCAAACTGTTATATTCCACTACATCGCTGTTTTCCTCATCCCGTTGGATAATGTCGTTAATAGATCGCAAAGTTTGGCCTGTTGAAATAAGTTTAGTCTTCAACGTTTGACATATTGTTGTCATCTTCCTCTTTTGATTCGGCGTCAATTCTTATTTCATTCTCCAGCTGATTTACATTTACTCGTTCTATATATTTATTCCTTTCGTCAACCTCATATATCTCACATACAACATACAGAATTCAGAATCATTACTGCATAAACATCAAATATCCTTGGAATTTCATTTACATTTGGATAATACATTTGGATTTTGCGAGAGGTTGACAACAATCTGATTAGCATGGTGTGTTTTAAAACGCTTAATGGAACAATATCATCTCCATCATGCGAACTGATTGTGAAAATGTTACGCCAATATTTCTCTATAACAATTGGTTTTAACGTATTCCAGGCCATAGTAAAATTTGAAACTGCATTCCCTAAAGTGTATGTTTGCAACAGTGTACTTAGATCAGAACCCTGTGACAGCAACTGTGTTAGTAGATTCGTGCAATAGAATAACTTTGTAATTCTAATAACAATCTGGTCCATTGGCTGGATCAGAAGTGTCACACTTGGTGGCATATATAGTACAGTAATCAGACCATCAGGACTCTTTAACTCTACCTCAGGTGGACGGCTTGGTGGATTGTCCAACAATAATAATGCCTTGGCCGGTAAGTTGCGACTCTGTAAAAACGTATCCACTTAGAAATGTTATTGTATTGTTAGTGTTACTGAAACCACTCTCGAAAAATTTCCATTGTCATCCATGGAGCCTTAGTACTTTTATAATTAACGGGCAAATTAAAATTTCGAAAGGCCCGGGAGCTTTTGGATTTACGTATAACCAATAGTTTTAATTTGTGACTGCCTATAGCATTTCTATAGGCAAAAAATGTCACTCTTTGCTTAGAGGGTTTTTTACCCGCTGCCGTTTCCTCTGTCTCTGATACATAGATCTTGCTAGGTACCAATATACAATAAAAAAGAGTCTCGTCTGCTTCATAAATTTGATCTGATATCAGACCAAGCTTTTCAATAATGCATCTTAATTTTTCTTTAAAGGAATAAACTAATTCAGGTTGAGACGACAGCTTCTCTCCACTTATTTGCAGTAGTTGTGGGCCATAACGTTTTTTGAAGCCATTTAGCCCAGCGTTGGCTAGCACTAAAGGATGTAGTTTCGTCGATTGCTATTTGTATAGTCTTTTCCTGGAGCATCGGTCCACTGACAGGTATATTCCTCTCTCAAGTTTACAAAATATTTATATAATTTTCTTTCCATTTTCTGATAACAAAATAGTTTCTACATCCTCTTTTTCTGCCGCACGCCTCAATGTTAATAAAAGTCCCTTTATTATCGGTGTACTTTTTTTCTTATAGCACATATGATAGATTTTGGTATTCCATAGTTAGGCAATAGACTTACGCCTTTATTCAAAGATTTTAGTAGTTCACTTTTTTGTTCTAAGTTCAAATGCTTCCTTTTTGTGACATATTTGCTGTGTAAAACCTCAAATGTACTTCGCACTGTTTGTAATTACAAAATTTTTATCTTCTCTTGCCATCCGTAGACGTACGTTTCACTGTCTGTAATGAGATCTACAAGTGAACTGGCATTTCCGAGTGAAATACATGTGTACACACATTTATAATCGCCGACACGCAACACGTAAAAAGGGGAATCCTCTATATTATTAATACCATGAATGCAGTTTCACTATATCGGGGCTTCTCAATGTTCATTATATCGCTACGTAATGAAAAATTTTGGTCGTTCATTGGAGCGGGTAGTTCATTCGAACCGGAGTTCCACTAAATCACGACTCTACTGAATATTCCTGAATGAGTTTATCTTTTTAGATTGCAATAAGTTTTCTAAGCTTCATTACATGCACAACTATTTGATTAAAACCTTATTGAATTAGTGTAAAATATTTATAAAACGTTTTATAGCATTGGAATGGAAGACTGACTTCTATACTACAACATTACAGATTATGACAAAAATGGTTACTTCCTTCTCTATTGATTTGCAGTTTAAGCTCAGTGGAAGGAAAGTACGTATTGTATTGCGTGCTCTCCTTCATAAGTTATATATGCATCTACTCGTTATTATCTGTAATTAGATATCTTGCTAGATAAACAAATAGGTTGTTATTCCCCTAGTTGCATAACTCATATATGAGTATATAGCTAAAAATGTATATCTCAAGGCTATTTTCTGTAACAATTGGTGGCGTTAAATAATCCCATATATTAATTTGCATAAATTAAGCGTTAGCAGCGTCGAGTTATTTAACAAAGCAATAATCCACTAATATTTATTAGGTTTACGTATATCGGTAGGCGTTGTACGTAAATGGGAGCTAGTAGCCAGTGAAAATGGCATATTATAAATGTGCGATATCATATTCCTCTATACGTTGATACTAAATTATTGTTCAATTATTATTACATACACTTTCACATTGCTGTCTTTCTCGTAGATATATTATTAGTCATGTAGACTAATTTGCCTGAACTATTTGTATGTCATTGAGAGTATTAATTTCATCTATAATCGTATACGGTGCTCTAGAGACTAGTAGTGCAATGGGTATTAAATTTGACTAATTTGGAACTTTACTCTAACTCCTTACTTTTCACCATCTACTAGAGCACATGCATTTAAGAGAATAAATAAGAAAGGATCTGGGTAGCAACGGTTAAAGTACTTGCAATTAATTCAATAATAACTGAATAATTTATTGAAATATTGTATGCCTCCCATGTTATCTTCTACCTCCTAAATATTTCTTAGATAAAATTTTAATTAGAAAACTAGAGTAAAATATTTGTCTCTCAATTCATTATTAAATTTATTAATTGACACTATATCACATCGGCAACTCACCACACAATTGTTCAATTAATAAATTCAGGTTTAGAATTCAGGTTTTGTTCGTGCCTGCCACGTGTTAGTGAGGTGTGGCGAGGAGTTTATCGACGTGATATACGGTTTGTTCCAATATAATATAAAACCTTTCCAATATAATATAAAACCTTTCCAATATAATATAAAACCTTGTGGATTGTCGGGTACACCCGCAAAGCAAATTTGGCATTCCAAATTTGCTTTGAACATGTATCCCACTATTCGCAAACTGGTTTTGTGGTATTCTGGAACGAACCTATAGGGTTAGTAAATATACCGCAGTCCTTGCAATCACTATCAAAGCATTTTAACAATAAGTAGCTATAGTTGAAACACTTACTAAAATATTTATTATAGCACCTCTGAAGAAGACTAAAGTGTCAATTAATTAGTGATCGTATTATTGAATCACTCCCCAAATAAGATTATTTTATCTTGGAAACATATTACACTGTGCAATAATGCAACAAAACAACATGGTTTACGATGAGAGGAATAGCAAAATGATTACAAAAAGACTTAATGATAAGCAAGCTGCTGTATCCATATGAGATAACGAAGTACATATTGTAGTGTAGTAATACTCGAATGGTTAATTACCATTAGAAAATTCATCATTTATTACGATTCAATATATCAAAATTCACAGTTAATGTTGGCGTTATGGTCTTCAATTGTCATACGGTTTATTTTGGGGTTCTATTTATACCTTTTCGACACCACGCCCACCACCTTTTGAGCATCTTATTACCCTACGGGTGTTAGCTTCTTATTTTAACTCCAGCCAGAGACGTTTAATGGGAGAAACAAAAGTTACCAGAAATAAAATTATTAATTATTATAGAGAGCATCGATTAAAAAATAGAAAACTTTGTGAACATTCAGAAACATACATACAACACATATACATTACAAGAAATCATTAAAAATTATTTTTAAAAAGCATATATTAATGGAAAAGAAGACTTTGTTAACATTCAAACACATTACACAATATTTATACATTACAAGAATTCATAAAAATACTGGATATGAATGACCTAGGATACATCGACATTCAATACATGTTTCTATAACAACGATATGTCTGGATGAACTGGAGTCAAGAAGAATAAAAGTTTTCGTTTCGTGGACAACGGAGAAATAAAGCAGTGTGGTCCTGGTTTCCAAAAATAAATAAAAGGTTTGTTTGGTTAATGACGAAGAAAATTGACAAGATAGATAAGTCAACAAATAGGTCTATAAATATACTTGGAATAAAAGGGTTTTAAGAAGAAGTACCAGTGAATAAAAGAACCTCACCATACCGGAGAATATAGAATATAAGAAGGGGAAGAATCCATAGAAATTAAAGGTGCATCGAGAATAGAAGTTAAGAGAGGAGAGATAGGAAGAACCATCATCGAAAAAGAAATTACACTCACACACACACAACTCTAGATAATTATGTTGATTTTATGTTAAATATTTCTCAAAATTCATAAATATAATTTGTTGTAATTTATGCTTTTTATTTCATTAATTAAGAGCTAGCCCGATGCAATTTTGTTTAAGAAATTTAACTAAATTCTCAGTACAATATGCACAGTAATCCAGAATGATTGAAGTGTGCCGCTCTGTACCTACTAATATGACATTTGCCGTTCTAAATGCGGGCGTTGAATGATACATTCCATAGACGTGCCGACAATCCATTTTTTGCACTCATGCGAATGTATTACGTAATTGGACTTTAAAAGAAAATTTAAATCAAATTCTTAAACACTACGGATGAAAACGATGAAAAAGGGCAAAAGTAGCAAACATTATTACTTTATTTGCCCAAACATAGAATTACGCTAAAAGATAACGTAAGCGACCTATTTCTTTTCATTAGTCTTCATTTCGATTAAATATTTAAACAATAGTGCTAATTCATGCTAAATGGTGAAGAATAATCTGAATTACTACAAGTTGATTGTTCTCTATATAGAATTGTCAAGAATGGGTATATTGCTTTACTACAAATTTTGTTCATTGACTTCTAAACGTAAGTTTATTCTTCTTTAATATTTTTAAATATCTGTTCCAACTGAGGAGGTGTAGTTGTATTGTCTGTTGATGTAATAACTTCTCTCAGTTTGTATGCTTTCGGTTTGCATGAACCTTATTTTTTAGAAACCCAAACATTAAGAAATCTAGTGGTGTTAAATTTAGTGAATCTGGATATTTATTATTTAAATGTGAATTGATGAAGGAAAATGGAAATGTTGGACCAAGTAGTAGTAGTAAATACTTGTATAGTATGTTAAAGAAATATTTTAGTAAAAAGTGCACTGCCCTCTACAACATTTGTAAAATAGTTTTTGTTGATTGATTATGGAAAGCAAAGGTCGGCATTTTAATATTTTGCTTTGTAGCTAGTCCTCTCGGAGTCTTCAGTGTTCTACCATTGTTAATTATGGAATCTAATCTAAAAAGATAAACTTTAAGTTTCAATTTTTTAGTGTTTCTTACTTTGACTTATAGCACTTCAATTATTTCTTCTTTGTGTTTGGATGTCGTAATCTACATATATTTAGCTAACTGGTAAATTACAGGGAGGCTGTGCGGCGCACCTCTGTTTTCAATTTATCTAATATGTTGTAATAAAATAGATTACGCTTTTCAACGAAACATATTTGCCTATGTACCTATACGTATTTGGAAACAAAATATATATTTTCGAGGTATACACCGAAGGTACGTATAAACTTTTACTGCAATTCTCTCCCTGAGCTTCATGAAGCCATAATTATCTTTCTACTGAAATTTAGATAAACCTGTATCAGTAGATAATATAATAACCAATTTACATCCACATTTATAGTATCTTTTATATTGAATTAGCTGTATCTTCAGTTAAAAGGACTCTGTAAAGTTTGTTTACGCCAGTTAGTTTTTTGCATCGAAATTGTTTTTCTTCTGGGGCTTTATCTGGTTGCTGGTCACAGTTTCAGCCTTACCAACTTTACGTACGTCGCTCCCATAAGTTAGCGAACAAGGAAGTCTTTCTTCCTTCCGGTGTTCTTTTCTTTTAGTTTTACATTGGATCACCTTGTATCAATCCTTGTTCCCACTTTTCATAATTAAAGCACGGATTTATGTGCAAAAAGAAGGAAATTTGTTCATATATATACAGAGAAATTTGACAAAAATACAACAATACATCCAAATATGCAAAAGAAATGTTTTGCTTAATTTATTATCTCCATCATTCCTAATAACTACAATTTATAATAATTTTCAGAGAAATAAAAATTGTATATACTTCTTAATAAATATTTACTTCCAACCACATATATATATATACATACGAGGGCGAATCAAATATTCCTTATTTACTTTGTTTTTTTATTTAATCTCCTCTTTTATTCACACATTTTTCCCACTGAATCGGAATTTTTTAGTTTCGTCATCAAAGAATGAATCTGGTCGCGTCTGTAACCAAATGCGCACAAACGTTTCTACACCTCCGTCGTCGTCAAAGTGATGACCTCCCAGTTCTTCTTTGAGTGGTCCAAACATGTGGTAGCCAAACGGCGACAGATCGGTACTGCAGAGCGGATGTTCTAGTGTTCTCCAATGAATTTTGACCAAATTTGCTTGGGCTAATGCAGCTGTGTGTGTCCGAGCTTTGTCATGGAACAGAATCGTACTTCGAATAGGCACGTCTCGCCTTTTTTTGTCGATAGGTCCGTGTCACTTCATCAAGCAGTTGCCAGTAATAAGCAACATTAACTATACGACGTTAATGGTGAAGATCGACGAGTTTATGAACCCGTAACAGCCTACTACCAATCACAATCTAATGTGTATCAAAAGAACCACGCTGGTAAACTTCTGGATATCTGGCACATCCCAGGCTTAGTATCATCTAGATTAGACTTGGCGCTGACGCCACGAAATATCAAAGATGGATTTCCCATCACGGCCATTTTCCCATACAATCCGGACATTTTGTGGATTCAGACTTTGTGAAAAGAGTGGTATGTGGCGAAAATGATCGGGCTGTTACGCGAGGTAGAAATCAATAATGAAAATTACAGCGCCGTACAGCGGTTTTCGCCGAAGTTTGCGCACATGAAGAAGCCGCGACGTCCACTACGCCATCGATATCCATGCCTTGTACATCAATAGCACCTCTGCAGGCTACTGCGCAGGCAAAGAAAACAAATCGAGAAAGGCGTTTCATGACCAGTACAGTTCTTACTTTGCCGAAGAGGCTCTCTGTATTACGCAAGAAACAATAAAAGTGAGACACTTCAGATACGTCCACAAAATGCTCAACACCGACCCCAATAAAGTTCGACACAAAAATACCAGCTAAACGAGGTCAGCCGGACAGAAAAAGCGCAGAAGCAGCCCTCTTCAGACGAAGATGAAGACTTTTACTTCATCTGTTTAGCAATGCTTTGTCGGTTAAACGAGCAACAACTCAATTGCATGCATTGACTTCAAGAGAGAAGGGCATTTGAAGCCAATATAACTACGAACTATTTTCTTTGCCGGAACTGCAATTTCAAATAATGTCCTATTCAATATAGTTTCTTGCGACATTTTCTTTGTAAATTGTGCTAAATTGAATAAGAAAACAGAAAAAGTACAACAAACTCAGCTTTGTATTTCATTACATTTAGTTTTTAAGTCATTTTCAATCATTTTAGCACCAATTTCGTCGATTTTCAGCGATGGGCCAACGTAGACAGCAAAAGCTGACCTTGAGAGCATTCCTTTAACGTCTATATAAGAAATGAAATAAAGGAAGTAATAAATAGTTGGTTTTTAACCTTCCTATACTCACGTCAAAATGAAAGACGTATACTATACTATATAAGTCGGTCTCACAGACCGTATGCGTGAGTATAGGAAGGTTAAAAAATACCAAAGATTTAAGTAACCATTTAAAATTATAAATTCTATAACTCCAAGAATTTACGGTATTTCTAAAATTCATAGAGATAATATTCCTTTAATCTTTTAATTTTTTATCTAAAATTTTAAGCAATATAGTGTTCAGATGGAAATCAAACAATTCCTAATAATTTCGAATTAATCAGTTCACAAGTTGTCTTCATTTACTAATATTCCAGTAGATTTAGCACTAGAAATTCTAGACAAAAAATAAAATACCATAAAAGATTTCACATATTTCCCAAACAAGGAATTCATCTTGGCTTCGAAACTTTGTTTAAATTCTACACATTTTAAATATCAAAATAAAATGTATAAGCAAATTTTTCAACAGTTATCGCAAACCTGGTACTGGATAACCTAGAGCAACATTGTTTGGTAGAACTAATTCTAGTGTAAGTTTTTACAAGCGTTATGTTGGTGACTATTTTTGCTCCGTAAGAAAATTTACATATGAAAGGTAATCTAATAGCTCATTAAGTTTCCTGAATGGTCATGCACAATAACATTGTGAAGACGAATTGGCATATAAAGTCTACCAATACAGGAAGATATCTAAATTATATTTTAGAAACCTATGAATTACATAAAATTAATGTAGTTACCGGAGTATTTGATCAAGCGGTTAGATTAGCTAATCTCAAGTTTAGGGAAAATAATTTAAACAAAGTTAAAGAAGTCTAAGATAAAATAATTATCCAAATAATTTTTAATATTTATATTTTTAATATAACTACGTATTAATTCAATCATTATCGTTGAATTGACCTATGAGTGGTAGAAAAGCTATTTATTATATGAATTTAGAATACAAAGTAGTGAATATTAGAGTATAAAATTTGTTTGGAACGTAAATATTTTTACTTATATTTTATTAGACTTAATAGCGGCAATTTCAGTAATATTGCACAAAGAAGTTAATTTTTAAGAAAAGGAGAGGTACAGAACAAATATCTAGATTAAAGATGATAACGTTAATAATTGATAAAACAAGTCTACAGGAAGATAGTGGATCGCATAAAGTTTGTGTTATACTTCAAAGTTATAGCTATTTTCAACCTTTGTACCATATTTTACTACGACATACAGATCACACTAACGATAACTTGACCAGATGTCATAGGCATTCTTGGTGTACTTTTAACGCTGAATTTAGATCTGAAATCTGTGTTTCCTTTTGTGTCGGCCAGTACATGCATCTGTGGCGACAAAGTATTGAAGAGCTTCTAAAAGTAGTTTGTTTTATAACTCAAATTTAAGGAATAATGAGTTTGCACTTCGCTCTATGTATCATCAGGAATAAGGACTTAGGGATAACGCCCCTGTATTGATATGTTGTAAATTTCGTTAAAATCACCTAACACTGGCAGGAGATTCAACACATTAATCTATTTTTATCACGTGTGTTCCCTAAGCAAAATATGTAGTAGTCGACATTTCTATATTCAACATAGATCCAAAATTAATGTATAATTATCAATTTCTTTTTTCAATTGACAGCGAAACATAGATTTCTATTGTTTTGTGTGGGTAGATTAAATTAATTATCTAACTTTCATTAATTACCGAAACCATTAGAGTTTACGTTTCGCCTGGCTCGCATAATAGCTCAATATACCATTCCCTACGTATTATTTTTCCTTTGACAATGAAGTCTTTTCTTTCAATGCCCGTATCTCATAAAGCACTTACTTTAAATTTAAAAATCTCTGTTTTATGCGAGTCCCGTAGTAATTCATTGGAATCGGCGATAAGCAACTCGAACGTAAACCTATCATTCCGAACACTTCATCCATAACTTACCGATAAACGAGAGAGATTTCCGTTGCGAAGAGCCGAATCTAGCGGGTTACTCGGCTAAGATTCATCAAATGCGACCTCGTCGTTGATGCAAGAAATCCATCATTTACCGCCTTCGGGTATCATGCCGCCGATTTGCATTATTGAACACGTATGAGGCTTAAGGGTAAGGACAAATATGTAAGGGCTGATGTGGTTTTATAAAGCGGTAAATACGCACTAGGTAGTCACGTCTATGTATCATTAGGGTGCGGTTCAGTGTCATTTGTTCACGCAACAACCGATAAAGAGGCGAGTCATTTCAGTCAGTAAACTAGGAAATAAATTATTGTACAGCAGTTAAGACAAACACTGCTTTATCGTAGCTGGTATAATAAGGTATTGGGTAAACCCGTTTTGCGTCCAAGTCTTCAGCTTCTATTTGGTCCACTCCATCGATGCAAGTTCAAATTTAGTTGCCTGAGTTTATTTGACATAACTACTTGTTCGAGCCTTCTCTGTTCGGTTCTCTTTTACGTTTTGTCTTTCAGTGTACGTTGCTTCACCAGAAGAAACATTCTTCCAGTCTGGTTCATTGATGGTTGTGTCGTTGGGAGAGACGGTGTGGACAACGATGTATACAAAGGATCGATGTGGTTCTCGAAGAAAATAACTGCAATATATTATCGCCACAATGAATGTGGTTAAAAGAAAAAAAGCTGGGGTTCCGTGCAGTGCGTGGCAATGCGGCGATGCCGAAGGCATTTCTCCATTAGATCGTACATGTGCGCAATACACAAATCAATTTTGCGTGACCTGATTTCCCGGACATATTAGCAATGGAAATTAAGTAACTGATTTAAATATAAAAATGTATCAACGCATGCGACAAACATATTCACGGAGTTTATTTAATCAATTTACCACAATACGTCGGTGCGCGACAAAAATTTTCCGAGTAGAAAATGCAAATTGCGTATAGAATCGATACGTAAGTACGTAAGGGTTGTCCTTAAATTACGTAGGTCATCTTTTCGTTATCCCTCCTCCCCTCCCTCCCCCTCTGATAAGAAACTGTGAAATTATTGTGTCTTCCCAAAATTACGTAATTCTATACATTTATAATTTTTTAAGAATTGTAATAGATTAATCATAAATAAATTTAAACAAACTATTAAAATATTTACACCATGGCTGTAATAATGGAATAAGTTTTGCTAAACCACGCTTCATTATTCTACAGTAAACTATATATTTTGAATTAATTTAATAATTTTGATGAAATACAATTATCTAAAACTAATAATACAACAGATTGTAGCACTCCCCAATGATAATAAGATATTAGTTAAAAGACTTATGTAAGATATGCTTCAACCCCTCTCTCATTCTGTAAGAAGAATAAAATAATGGACTCCCCTTCGCCTCCAAGTCTTACGTAATTTAAGGACGTTCCGTAAATACTGAAACCTTTCACTACGCAATAATATTCGGGCGTAGATGTCACTGACTTTCTGAATGTGCTTCTATGTCAGTCGAACACTGAATTTCTGATTTCCTTTCTAACTGACTTTGCAACTGGAAAGAATCTTTTAGAAAATGCATTTGATGGAGTTTTCAAGAGCATTAGAAACTTGAGTAGAAGATTACTCTATTTCGACGTAGAGTTATAGATGTCAAGGCACATGAGTAAGGAATTTACATGATTGATTTTTGAATCCAAATCATTACCATTTCACAATCAATTGCAATTGAACAGTCCCTGTCTGCGTCTTATTCTGTTTCGTTGTTACACATAAATAGATATGTATTTATATTTCTTCATTCTCCTCCCTTAGAACAAATTTGATTGAATCGGTTAGTCCAAGAGCAGTACTAGTCCAAAAGTACATTTGAAGGTAACTAGGATTAAAAAAAAACAATTTTATAGTTACAGAAGCGAAAGTGTCATGGACATGTACTGTTCTTGGAGTCAATATTTGTTCAGATCTTTAAAACTTGGTATAGAGTGGTGCAAAACATGTTAAAAACGTTTTTATTAGATAATATGCTAACTTGGTATTACAACAATAACAGAAATATGTTTAAACACAATAATATCAGTATACTGACTTCTGAGTCATCTTCTGCCGCACTTGTCTTCCACGAACTGACATAATAATGGAACTCCAGAGTTCACCAGTGATACACTGCATTACTTTTTAATGTCTTTTATCTTCTTCTCGTTAATGGGAACTGGTTCTTCATAGGCACATGTGATGGGAAGATTAGGACTCCGTTTGTTTTATTTTAATGGCATAAACGTATGAGAACCCATATCCTGGATATGAAGAATCGTGAACAAACTGCTTGTAGTTCGAAATAGTCATGTTTTCTAAGGAGTCGCTTTGATGTGCCAAAATCCCTGTTACGCGGCAAGGAGTGTTCCCGTACAGGGAAGTAGTAGTAGATTTTCTGAAATCTTTTCGTTGCTTGCAATGCCAAGAGAAATCGAACCATTGTATTGTTACGATTTTGTCCTGGACATCTGCCCGAAAAAATGTGCAATTCAGTAATTAGTCATTAAGAAAGGTGCATACTTCGTCTGGTCCTTTGCGTGCTTGCTCCTGATGATAGATGTAAAAATGACCGGTATTATCTTTCAGGTTATGTACTTGTAGAATTTCTTAGCTCGCCGTTTGTGTACCAGCAATTCCGCAGCGACGACTCTCTTGGCATTGCTATTAAGATTTTTATCTTTTAATTTTGTACCTAACAGTTCGCACTCTGAACAAACATCTACTTGCGGTCTTCCAAACTTAAGAGCATAATTGTCAGTAAAATATTTTAAGAAGTACTCCTATTTAATTAAAGCCTCCAATTCTGGATACTTTTTTTATAAAAAGATTGTGCATAGTTTTTACGTTCAACTTAGCATCTAAGTAATGCGCAGTTATAGACGAATAATAAAAAAGTCTTGATTGGAAAACTCTCAATATGTTCTTGTATTTTAAAAAGCAAATTATTTGATTTAGCACGTGGTCCATTGTTATGTAAACCTTTTAAATTATTTGGTGATTGGCCTGAAGTAAGTAGTGTAGGTAAACGTTTAAGTTGAATATATGATACTGCAAAAAGGCTTATAAATGCCTGTTTGCATACCGGAAAAGCACTTTTCAAAACAAAGTAAGAAAAATTTGAAGATCTCGGTGTAGTACGATCTTCCACACGCTGTCGTCGTCTTTGAACTGGCGTTGCTTCGATTGACCCTTGTTAAAACATATCCTGCTCGTTTTTGGATCTACCGTTATACAACTTGGATATCATAGTCGATTTTTCTTCGTAGCTAAATTGGTCTGTGCATTTTCGTTTGCATCTATTTAAAGCAATAATCAATTTTTGTTTCATAAATAGCGTTTTACTACAACTTACGTGCGTGGAAGTCCCGATGTTTTCGCTTTAATAATTTTTTCCCTGACGTGGTAACATACGATTGACCTTCAAGACGAGCAAATTTCGTTTTATTGTCCTTCCAAGCTTTAACATTCTGTTTTCTTTTCTTGCTACCATAAATAGTCTCATCGCCATCACTACTGGCACTTGCAGACATTTTTCTTTGCAAATTACGGAAAAGTAATTGAAAAATCGCACAAAGAAGCAGGAGCAACAACTAATCAAACTTCACCTCAGGTTACAATGGCAAACTGACGTTTATGAGAAAAAGAACAGTATAAGTCTTAGACTAATACTGTTCTTGTACTCATCGCTGTAAATAGGAGGGGCCTCTCAGCCATACAAGGTACTGTTTTTAAGCTAATCGATGCAGAAGCAAATTTTATACACTTTGGCTATCTTAACTCAAAACGCAATTTTGTGAACTAGCATTGTTCTTGGTCTCACCGATTCAATTTATTTTAATAAATTTATCGAAGTAGTTCGCTTTTCACTTATTCTCTTCCTTTACAGAAGGAAATGCTTAACAGGTTTCGTGCTCCTTTCTAGACTGCATCCTCAAACCCATAGCATTATAACTAAATGTGACACACTTTTCCCAACTTGCTTTTCAGCCTACATCATTAAGTGTCAAAAGATATCAAAGGTTCACCATCGATAGCAATAATCGGGACAAGAATGCGCCTACAACTTAAGATTTACTCAACCCTTTAAAGGAACCAAGTACTGAAGTTGCTGTAATTGTAATTTGCATAATTAGCTAGAAGTACATCAGTGAAACAAGCAGTATTCACATCATGACAGCTACTATATCAGCAGACATCTTGACATATCTCATTAGCGAAGGAATTTATTTTTTAGAAATAGTAGCACAAAGTGCTTTAACGGTGACCTGCTGGTTCTGGTCGAGACTAGAACAACTTCCTTAGTGGTTTGGTTGCTGGTTGATGCGTAGATGGTGCATCTTTAGATGATTGTGTAACTGGACATTTTGAATAAGTTACGGTATAGCAGTAATCATCCTCCGTTATTAGCCATTACCAAACAATTCACATGAGTTTCCTTGCAGTTGACTAAAATACAGATCCGTATGGACAAGAGCAAGTTGTGTAGAATAGCAGTTGGTGTTTAACTTCCACTTCGTGTACAGAGTAATGTAGTAAAGGTATTTCCCCATTACCAAGGAGACATGGGCTTTAGAAAACAAAGTGATGTGATTGATCAATTATTTCAAATAATAAGTTAAAACTATGTTGCTTAACTTTCTAAGTAATTTCTCTGGACCTTTCTTCATATTTTCGTCATTGAGTTAATACTTCTTACTTAGAAGTAGAACCTTAAGCTCATAGAAGGTTGCATGAAAGTGTGTTTTCGCAGAATTTATTTTGTTCTTGTGATATTTTTGAATGCATTGGTTTACAGGTTTTCTAATCATATTTGCTGGTATCTGTGGAAATGAGAAATAGAAAATAGCAATTTTTTGTGATGTTTTGTTTTGTGTGCGGTAATCAGAATAAAATTAATCCTTTCAATTATACACTTCTAGACGGTGATGATTTGTTTGGCCAATCTAGGCACGAAATGAGCGGAAGTCGTTCGCTTAACTTTACTAAACGTGCATGCCTGTTTCATTAATAATACTGATTGGAGATCAGACCAGGTTGGCACTCAAATAAATAGATTCACAACGGAATGCACCGGCAAGTTGAATATTACAGTAATGAAGATTTTTGTCATGATGTATGGTGGCTCATATATTCTGTTAGAGAAAATATGGCGTCAGCAATCAACGCGGGTATACAGGCAGTCGCTACTACTACTCCTACTAACATTAGAACATAATTGGGGAGTGAACCGCACCTGACTGTCGTAATAGCCGGTTGGTTTATTAATTGTAATTGATAAATTGACAAATACTTTCTTTTGCAATTGCTGCAATAGTGTTTCTAATCTAGTGCAAAAGTTAACTGGGATATATTTGCATTATTAACATTGTTAAACATAATTTCCTATCTTCAAAATTGTTATTATTCTGGAAGATATACATACATTAAATATGTTTAATACTCTCATTGGTGTTCAGCAGGGGATCAGCGCCCTTAGGGTTTGCAATTAGATAATTTTGTTTGTTGTCTTCGTTGTAATGTACACAAATATTTAGAAATTACTCTAGTTCTTTTAGATTATATATATTCTTCTATTTTCCCAAATAATCAAATAAAATAGGAATTATAATGCTAAACAAGGATATTACTAACTTAGATCAATCGAGTGGTACTATTCAATACGAAAAATATTAGACACCGATTTTCCAGGCATAGGACGCTGCATTGCTTGAAATTGAAGTACAAGGTAGATAAAGAAGCACAGGAAGTGCGTACCCAAAAAAACAAAAATCAAATAAAAGTGCTTGATATACGATGCACAATCCAGCAGTGGTATCGTGAACTTCAAAGCGATTTTAGAAATGATTACTAACGTCAAGAAAAATAATAATAATAATAATAATAATAATAATAATAATAATAATAATATCTTTTTGCCCAACAGATAGTTCCATTAAAAGGACAAAACAATAATATAGTACAGTACTTACGATAGTAATACAAAATACTACAAAAGGTAATAAACATAAGAAGCAGTAATATTTCAAAGAAGTCTGAGATAAGAGTTTGTTGACAATTGATTATGTGAAGAGGATAGAGGGTATGGAAAGGGTTAAATGAACTCAGTTATTCCAGAGGTGCAAAAAGGATCCCGGATAATCCTGTTTGCGTTCCTGGCCATGTGGTTAACGAAGACATTTGTTTGCTCTACCCTCTAGAAACGTATCGTTAGATCTAGTCTCGTATTTAGGTACAATGATGTTTACAGCAGGGAGCAAGTTTGGAGCATCGATGTTATTGTTAACTAGTTTAATCATGAAGTTCGCACAGGTAATCATGCTACGATCTGAAAATGGTGTGGATTTATGTTCTAACAATAATTCAGTGTAATTGATACCTCTGACAGGATAGTTACTCATTGATCTGTACGTTAAGTATTTTAGAAATCTTCTCTATACCTTCCCTATAAATATATTCTGGTAGACATAGTGGGGATACCCAATAATTGAAGCATATTCCAACTAATGTGCAGTAAAGCTTCTTTAATGTTGCAACATGACCAAACTTTGTGCAAGATCGAATTACCAAACTTAGTGTTTGCAAAGCAGAGCTGTAGATAGCGATTACATGATTGGTAAACTGCAGTCGATTGTCAAATAAGACTGCTAGATCTGTGTCTGTCTGGGGATGTCAAAATGGTCTAAGGAATAGCAAAATATTATTGGATCTTTCTTGGTTGTGTAAGTGACAACTGAGCAGTTACTTAAGCTGATGTTAATATTATTGTTGTTGCATCAGTAGTAAATAGTATCTAAGCGTCTTTGTAAAGCTTCAAAATCAGAAGACGAGGGTATCTTTGTGAAAATCTTTAAGTCGTCTGCATAAGCAAAGACTTGACATTTAATCAAGGACACGAGATCATTTATATAAACATTAAACAAAAGTGGTCCATGGATTGACCCCTGTGGAATTCCCGAGCAAGCGGTAAAGGTAGAGGTATAAAAGTCATTATAATAAATATAACACGTTCGGTTGTTGAGATATGAAGCCATTAAGTTAATTGCAGTTGAAGTAAAGCCAAATGAGCTCAATTTGGACAGTAAAATGTGATGATCCATGGTATCAAAAGCCTTTGCAAGGTACATATTCAAAACATCTACCTGATCCCGTGAGTCAATACAGGAACTGCTACACTGTGTTACTTCCACCAGATTCGTCAAGATTGATCTACCCGACATGAAACCGTGTTGTTGTGTGGAAATATAACATCGTACACAGTTATAAATTCTGTTGTAAAGTAACTGTTCGAAACCCTTTGAACGACTGGATAAACTGATGATAGGCATGCAGTTAATGACTTCATACTTGCTTCCTTTTTCAAAGTTGGAGTGATTCTACTTATCTTCCATATTGTAGTATAATAATACTCGAATGACTAATTACCGTTAGAAAAAACATCATTTATTATAATTCAAGGTATCAAAATTCACAGTTAATGTTGGGGTTATGGTCTTCATTTGGGACTCGGATTATTTTGGGGTTCTATTTATACCCTTTCGACAGCATGCCCACCACCTTTTGAGCATATTATTACTCTACGGGTGTTAGATTCTTATTTTAACTCCAGCCAGAGGCCTTTAATGGGATGAACAAATGTAACTAGAAATAAAATT
Organism: Chrysina gloriosa; assembly: GCA_038088585.1. Taxonomy (NCBI): domain Eukaryota; kingdom Metazoa; phylum Arthropoda; class Insecta; order Coleoptera; family Scarabaeidae; genus Chrysina; species Chrysina gloriosa. The sequence continues at coordinate 25,954,489 of CM076090.1, forward strand.
GTTAATTTTTATAAAGAGCATCGATTAATAGATAGAAAAGCATTGTAAACATTCAGATACATACATACAACACCTTTACATTACAAGAATTCATAAAAAAATACTGGATATGAATAGCCTAGGATACATCGATAGTCAATACAGGTTTCTATAACAACGATATGCCTGGATGAACTGGAGTCAAGGAGAATTAAAGTTTTGTTCTGTGGACAACGGAGAAATAAAGCAGTGTAGTCCTGGTTTCCAAAAATAAATAAAAAAGTTTGTTCGGTTAATGACGAAGAAAATTGAGAAGATAGATAAGTCAACAAATAAGTCAATAAATATATTTGGAATAAAGGGGTTTTAAGAAGAAGTACCAATGAATAAAATAACCTCACCACACCGGAGAAGAAAGAATGAAAAAAAAAAGAAGAATCCATAGAAAATAGAGCCACACAGAAAAAGAAGTTAAAAGAGGGAGAATCCATAGAAAATAGAGCTGCATCGAGAAAAGAAGTTGAGAGAGGAGATACACATAGGAAGAACCATCACCGAATAAAAGAAATTACACTCACACACACACAGCGCTAGGTAATTATCTTGATTTTACGTTAAATATTTCTCAAAATGTATGAATTATAATTTGTTATAATTTATGTTTTTTATATCATCAATTAAGAGCTAGGCCGGTGCAATTTTCTTTAAGAAATTAATAAAATTTTCAGTACAATATGACTGGAGATGTAGAAGTGCGAAGTGAGATGTTAAAAATCGTACATAGCGGATTGCATAAAATGGATGCGCAATCTTTAGTAAGGAAATTTGGAAGATCATCATGATCTGAAGTGTGGTTCGCTTTCACCAGGTCTAGTAGTATGAAACCGGAATTTCCCTATAGATGGTGCCAGCGTTCAGTTTAATCACCATAAGACCCCTGTTACATAGCCATCGTCTTCTTCTAACAGCTCACGAAGAGTGTCAACAAACATTAACCCACGTTCCGTACACTAGTATATTTTTTATAACGTCAAACATGTCAAGTTTCGAGCCTAATAACTACGATTTGCGGACAGCATTAATTTTTTGTTACCATTTAAAGAAAACTGCTGCAGAGTCGCATAGAATGCTTGTCGAAGCATACGGTGAACATGCTCTCGATAAAACACAGTGCTTCGAGTGGTTCAAAAGATTCGAAAGTGGTGATTTTGAGGTTAGTAACAAAGAACGTGGAAAACCACCAAAAAGTTTGAAGACAAAGAGTTACAACCCTTATTGGACGAGGACAATGCTCAAACTCAACAAGAACTCGCGGATCAATTAAATGTATCGCAGAAAGTTTAGATTAGCAATCGTTTAAAAGCTATGGGAGAAATTCAAAAAGTGGGAAAATGGGTTCCGCACGAATTGAACGAAAGACAGCAAGAAAACCGAAGAACCACCTGTGAAATGCTGCTTAACCGGTTCAATAGAAAATCATTTCTCCATCGAATCGTGACAGGTGATGAAAAATGGATTTACTTTGAAAATCCTAAGCGTCGTAGATCATGGCTGAATCCAACCGAACCATCGACATCAACTGCAAGACCGAATCGCTTTGGAAAGAAGCCGATGCTCTGTATTTGGTGGGACCAAAAGGGTGTTATTTATTATGAGCTGCTGAAACCTGGTCAAACCGTCAACACTCAACGCTACCAACAGCAAATGATAAATTTAAGCCGAGCAATAACTGAAAAACGACCGGAATATGCAAAAAGGCAGCACAAAGTGATTTTGCTGCATGATAACGCCCCATCTCATACAGCAAAACCGGTCAGGGAAACAATTGAATTGTTCAATTGGGAATTACTACCGCATGCGGCTTATTTCCCCAGACTTCGCTCCATCCGACTATCACTTATTCGCATCGATGGGTCACGCTCTCGCTAACCAACCCTTCAATTCGTACGAAAATGTACAAAAATGGCTTGATAATTGGTCCGCTTCGAAAGAAGAAAAGTTTTTGGCAAGGCATCCATAAATTGCCGGAGAGGTGGGAAAAATGTGTACAATCCACTGGAAGTTATTTTGAATAAAATATTTTTTATCACTTTTGAATAACAATCGTTTTATTTTTACAAAAAATTTCGGTTTCATACTACTAGACCTGGTAGTTGCTTAAGGGCTACTAATGTCTCATTCTCTGAAAAGGGCCCTATATTAAAACAATTCAAACCATCACTACGTGTTAACGAAAGTGACAATGGTTGTGGTTGAAACACATCTGAGAACGTTTTGGCAAAGGCTTCAACTATCACACCAGGATCTGTCAGCCTCTTATCATCCAGCCTTAACCAGTAATTCTAGACTTTCCCTTCTTCTGTCCAATAAATCGCCAAAATGCTTTAGGATTCCTGGATATTTCATCTTCTAATCCCGCCAAATATGCTTCACACTTTAACTAATAAAACAGAATTACACTAAGACAACAAGAAAATGGATAAATCTCCACGATTTATAGTTGTACTCCCGCAACATTCTATAATCTAGATCAGGTATGGGCAACCTTCGGCCCGCTACTGAATTCTTTCGTTGCATATTAGCACGGCCCGTCTAAACTTCATTCATAATGAATCATAAGGATACTACAAAAATGTATATTTTTCAAGATTACTCGCGGCATAAAACTTCTACAAAAAAGGTTGCCCATGCCTGATCTAGATGATACTTAGAGAAGAAGTTTTGGAAATAATAATCAGAAAGAACAAGGAGGAAGACGTGCATAATTTGTTGGTTAAGATTTTGGAAAGACCACCGAAGGGCATCGTCTAAATCAGATCAGTAACTACTGATGACGGCATTCTTGGTTAATTCCGGAGCACTTTTTCATCATACAGGTACGATTGAAGATGCTAGTCTGATATTACATTACATCAGCATACTACTCATCACACAGTAGTTGATGAATTCTGGGATACGTATTTCGCTCGAAGCATCTTAAATCGTACCTACAGTGACATAGTGTAGTAAGATATGTGTACTAATCATTACTACCAATTGATGTTTACTATTATATTTAATAATGACTTACGTAAAGTTCTTATGTGATATATAGCATACTGCTCTCTAGAATATGGCATGTGAAAAAAATCAAAACATATACATTGTGTGTTGCAGTTAAGAACTTTTCGAAATACCGATGTTTTAAAAATATATATGTATCTTCTCCCCTGAAATCAATATTTTAATTATATAATGGCTGCTAAAATAGGAAACGATGCTATATAGATCCAAAACTATTTAAAATCTTTCTAAATGAGACACTGAATGGCTGGAAAGGAAAGTGTAGACGTTTATGTTCATTTCAGTGGACAAAACCATCTTTATGTTTAGATATAATAATAACATGATATAAAATAACAAAGACTAAATAAAGCACACAGAAACAAAAAAATACAAATAAGTAAATACAGAGTAGGTACTTGCTAACCAGTTCCAACCTCGTACCAACGCACAACACAATCTACCAAACATAAACGATACAAATCTATAGCGGAGCCTTCTACCATGCGGGCTTCTAAGATGTGGGAAATGACTGAGAAAAGTGTAAAAAATGAAAGGAAGTGGAAATTGATTCCTGCCCATGTAGGTCTTAGAATTCAGCAACATACCGGAATTTCTATATGACGAGGGTTGGGGCAGAGAGGCAGAGATAGGCAGCAGAAATCTAACTCCGGTACTCGACAGTGAAACTTTTTACGGATGTGAGGCAGACACTGTAACCGCTGCACCAATTAGCTCTTTTTGTTCTTATAATTAGTTGATGTTTGTACATGTGAGAGGGATTCGATACGAATTCCCTCACAATGCACGTATTACGCCTTCTTTACAGTAATTTTTTCTACAGAAGTGGACAACTTGCTTTGCCACAGCCTCCTGCAGTAACTGCAGTCGCGCTCTTCGGCTACCCGCCGTGGGAAAATTGCAAATTACAAAATTTTGATCTTCTCTTGCCATCCGTAGACATACGTTTCGCGGTTATACCGCTCGTCAGTACGGCTTTACAAGAGCTGTAGTTATATATATATATTATATATTATAATTAGTGTTTAAAGAAAATTTTACCGATTAAATCCGGGAATTTGGCGTATGTAACAAACGACGAAAATTTTCAAAGGAATTATTATTATTATTTATCGCTACATTTGTATATATAAAAATAGATCGTGGTTTGTTCGGATGCTTAAAACATGAAAATGACTGGACCAAATTAGATACTTCCTTCTGCGGGTTTGTTCGTAATTGCTACGCGAAGGTTTAGGAAAAAGAAAAGTCGAAAAAAATTTGAGCAAAACGGAGTTTGCTGGGTCACCTAGTGAAATATAAAATTGTCTGATACTATACAACTATCAAAATATAAGTTAAGAGGAAAATATTTTATTCTCACAGGAACAAGTCAGCCATACAAATATTTGATCGTCAAATTAACTTGCAAACTACAATAAAAGAAACGCCGCATGGTATTCTCAATAAGTATTTACACACATAATAAGCAAAAATCCATTAGACTAAATTTCCTTCATCTGGTAAATTTTATTTAAGGTCAAACTTTAAACCACTGAACGTGATTAGTATACTTGCTTACAACTGACAATTACTTTTGTCAAAGAAATCCTTGCTGAACGTAAATTCAGAGACTATAAAAGCTTTCAATATTTATGGCTGCAATTACACAGTCCCGTTCTTTGTAACAAAGAGTGCTACAATATGCAAATGACAAGTTATGGTCTAACTGTTATGTAATTACACCCTACCTACACATGCGGTTCTCCAACCAATAGCGACACCAAGCAGCATTGTAATTGGTTACATACTAACGGATAATCATGGGGGTGCATATAATAAATCCACCTCGAGTTTCTAATTACGATTCTCGAATGCCAAATCAATTTCGCTACCATTGTTTTGAGATTTATAAATGTATGATATATCGGTGGACACAATATGTATGAATTGCTAGCTATGTACATTTTTTAAATTTTGATTTTGTACTTTAACTATTACAAAAGCAACTTTGAATCTTCACCATTTAAATTGAAAAAGAAGTTGTAAATCAAAAAGAAACAACTTGAAAATTATCATCACTACATCATCGCTGTAGTCATCAGTAGGGTTTGTTAAAAGGTATGCCCCCAGGCACGGGGGCATGCTTTGAACGCAGCGTACTGGAGTCAGTTGATTGCAGAATAGGTAAGAGGGCGGCTATGTCGTTTAACAAATTCGCGCTGGACGTTGTGTTCATCGACATACACCCCTGCCCGGTACCACCTTTTAACAATCTATTAGTCACCGTTCATCTGATATTTCAAAGTACAGGCAACTCTATATTTAGTTGATACTGAAAATAAGGTACGCTCAAGTGGTATTTGCGTGACAAAGTTGGTTTAAATATAAGAGTATTCGAAATAAGTTAAAAGTTTAAACTGTGTCAAATAAAATAGTTTTCATCTTTATCACATCGATTCGTATACTTCCAAATACATATGGCAACAACTAAACTGTCGTTCTCAGTGCAGGGACCATCAAGGAAAGAAGGCGTCACTTGTAAACTAAAGTGCGTATGTATTTCAAGCTACCAAAATTGGTGTGGTATTGTTGATAAATATAGTATTTGAGTTCGTTCCAAACCACATACATTTTTCTTTCCTCTTTTCAAATTGAAAAGTTCCTGTCAATGTGTGTAAGTTACTAGCCTTGATGCATTCGCTGTAATCAAGAAATTCCGACAAATTTTAAAGACCTCCTTGCCCACAACTAATTTAGCTTTCCGACCAAACCAATGCTTCCCGTCGCAATATGATTATGAAGTCAATGTATTTGTTTAAATGTTATGAATATAATAAATGATAAAATTACAAAGGCATGCGCCATGTTTATCTATGGTCATCATGAACCTCAACCACTTCCATCAATTAAACAGCAAAATTAGGAAAGATGAAAAAATTGCGTTTTCTATAGCTTCATGATAATAACGCAATGTATTGTGAGACCTTATATATGTTTACGTAGCCTCGTTATTGGCTTTTATGATTGCTTGCTAGTATTACCGGTCAGAGCATCATTTAAATTATTAATGAAGGTACATAAAACAAACGTTCCAACAAGCTGAATGTATCACTTTAACGGACAGAACACTCCGTATATCTCTCAGCACGTGCACAATCAATTTGTAGTGTTGTAATTGGAAACTAGTTTTTGTTGGAAATAGTAATATTGTATAATATGGTATTTATAAAAACTAGATGTTTCATAATACACTGTAATAACTAGTACTATGAAGGAGGTTGACTGTTTGGTGAACTGCTATTTTTAAGTAGAAATCCATGTTAACCCGACATTTTATTTTATGTGCTAATACTTTTCAAGAGTTGTTTAGCAAAAAATTATTTTGTGTCTCCAGATTTTTGGAAACTGCATATGTAACTAATAATTGCCTCTTTTCGCTGATGCGCTTATGTAATTATCACAATTTGTCGCAATTTAAACAACTGCAACATTCACTATCTTTAGCGGAATTACATTAAAGTAGTGTGTAACCGTTTTCTCTCTTTGTATTACATTTGAAGATCAATGTGCAGAACACTATTGTTAGAGTTGCTAATGCATTTTGTTGAAACAATTTTGAAATAAAGGAAATGATAGGTTGTGAAATTGATAACCAGCATGCACATATCTACACAATGTAGTTCATCAAACTTTTCACCACAAAATTGTTTATCGGTCCTGACCTTTAATCAATGATACAATACCGCAGTACTTTCCATAAGTACCAACGATGCCTTAGTATTTAAGAAAATATTACTTTCTGTTATTCACTTTAGCATTTTTTCAACAAGTTTAGTAATCGCGTAGCAATTTATAATGAAGTGTTAACAATCACACACAAACGCAGTAAAACGGTATAGAGGTCGCTAGTTTTATGTTACCAATTAATAATGTTTCTTGTAACAGATGGCTAAAAAGGAAATATAACCATAGATTTGGAATCTTAAAATTTTCAAACTGAGTTTCCTGTTTAGAGCCGTACAATTCTAAGAAGAAATTGTTTCTATCCGGGAACTACGCGGTAAAATTCAAATAATATCGTTTCCAAAGCCGATCTGACATTCTGTGGTTTTATTGATCATTGTAGCTTAAATTTTCGTATAAAATTTAGAAACTGTCAAATTTATATAAAGACGAGGTTTCATCTCGCAACCGCTGTCCTCTACGGACAATTATTGTCCAATCAAGTATGACATTCTTGCCGGTCTCCATGGTTAGTTTTATCACACGGAATATCAATTTTAAATTCATCTTTTATTAATCATGGAATCGGTTACGTTCAAAAAGTGTTGTGCACCGACAATCCGAACACTTGTCGATATTCTAATGATTATTACGGCAGCGTATTCTGTTTAAAAATTTATCGACGCTCTTCTGCCGTTGGACACTTCGAATGCAAGTCATTCCCCAGACTTCACAATACACTCAATTAAAAATACATTACAACCAATGGTTTGAAATATCAATAAAATGCAAGTACGATACATTTAACGAAAATTTACCCACATGCTATGCGGAAAGAGCGAGTAGTAGAACTTATATATCTTTTAAATTAATACAAAATATATAAAAAGGAAAAATTTGAGAAGGAAGGTAAGCGAAAGAGGAGAGCGTAACATATGAAATGGACGATCATACGAGAGCCGTTTCTTTTTCAATGCCCGAGAGGCTATAAACGAAAGATGGGTGAATATAAGAAAATGGTTTTATTACCAAAAATAATGTACAATAAAGATTAGCTCTCTACATAATTACCTTGACGATTGAGGTATTTGTCATATTTGTGAACAAGCTTTGCAATACCCTCTTCATAAACTATTGCCGCCAATGATTTGAAGTGAGTTGTGACGGTTTCTTTGAGCTCCTGTTCAGTTTGAAACCGCTGCTTTCCTAAGCCACTCGGCGCTAGGTCGGGACTATATGGTGGGTCTTCGAAAATTTCACATTGAAATTGCTCAAGGAGTCGGTGGGTTATACGAGCAATGTGAGGACGGGCATTGTCATGGATCAGATCAGTTCCAGAAGTCAGCATGTCTCTTCTTTTGTGAATTTTTATGAATTTCTGCTGCACTATTCCCTTCTACCTACAAGAAACGAATAACACGTTGCAATTAACACTTCGCAGGAGAATCAACAGAGACAGCCATGTTTACGTTAACAAAAAATAGCGTATTGGACTCAGCAGTGACAGAGCGCGTGGAGGGCGAGATGCGCAGGCACCAATACGCTCGCCAGCCACCAGCCGCATGCCTGATCTTCATACTGTGCGATCGGAGGTTGAAAAAGACAACCCTCGTATATACGTTGCAAGACAGAAAACTATCGATCTTAAAGAGAACTCAACTACTGGCCTTACATTTAACGGTAGAATTCAACATTAAGTACTTAACAAGGTATAGGATAAAGACGTTAACGTAGCCCAAAATCAAAAAATGGAGCAGCTATTTCATAACACTATTAAAAATGCTGACAATTCTTAAACTTTTGTTTTCAATCTGATGCAATTTTGACTCGCAGATAAATCTCATTTTGGATTTGGTACATTTATATACATATCTTCCAACAGTAAAGTACAGTCAGATATATTTACTACAGTCTATCTTTCTGTTTAGGTCAGACAACTTGTAATATACCTACGTCGAAGAGACACAAAACACTACAGAGCTAGTACTAACATTATACTTAGAAATATATGCACAAAACGTTAACGGTTACGATAATATGCTCAACATGCAATGGTATTTTAAAATAATGCGTTTTTAATTTTTCAAACGAAAAAGACGTCCGCAAAGAATTAATTAGCAATGGAAATTAATTCACGAAACGCTTAAAAGACGTCTGCAATAAAATATATTTAAAAAAATAATTACACTTCTTCATTATATTATCACTACAACAGGAAGTGAAGCGATTTCTCCCGCAGTATAGTTAGATGTGTAATATGTACACGAGGGGGAATTTAAATAATACAGACAATTAAACACCCTATTAAAACAAGGCGGCATCAGATCGAATGTTTTGATATTCGTACGTCTTACATTAGTTAGAAATGCAAATTAGTCCATAACTTAAGCACTTTAAGGAGGAGGGTGTCCGACATATGGCTTATTATATCACGTATGTATCGTCTCAGATCTAAAGCATTTTATAATATTCCGTTTCGCTAATTTAAATACGATGACATTTTTGTTGCGGTATCTTCGGATCAGATAAGGGGTGAAGTTACCCTAATAAGTACATCTGTTCTCGACGCCGAAACATAGTAGCCTGTCAAAAACGTTACCGGAAATTGTACAAGTACAAAACGCCAATTATTTGCTTCTTCGTTTTTCTTTCGTCCTGTCTGTCGAAAGACAATAACGGATAAATTAGTAGGGACAGGAAAGGGGAATATTTATGTGTTAAGTAGAAAAATTGTATTGAAGCGAAATTATGTTTCACTGTACAAATGTAATCATTTCATGTCTTATAGTTAGTTATGTCTTTACGGAAATAGTTACTAAAATAAAGTAGGAAATAATAAAATACATTTAAAATCTTTTGTCATTGATATAGTGGAGGAATTGTACCTACACTGATTAATCGGAGGAATTTTACATTCTGTAGATGTTCGGGTGGATTTATCTCTACCTTTAATCAGTTTATTTTCTGTTGCAATCAAAATTTCATCAAATATTTCATCAGTGACTATTCCCTATATATAGGCTATAGCTTTATTACATTTTTGTGGTTCCATAATGTCCTCTCTTTTCTTTGTTTGGCCTGGTTTTGACAAGTGGATTGCCAATATTCTTATCCTACCATATCGGACGTCTCCGAGGCTGATTTGTTTCTGTAGGAATTTTTTTCTTAACATATTTTGAGAGCTGTTTAGCATTAGCCAATTTTATATTTCATGTAGCGATGATTATAATTTCTTTCTTTGCGAATTTTCTTTGTTTGTTACATACATACAATTCGTAGCTGCTTTGATTGCAAATTTGTTTTAAACATTACTTCTCAAAACAAGAACGGCGCAGTAGAATGTCCACTGACAAACACGCTTAGTCCAAATATCAACTTCACCTTGCTTAACATATGGTCCGAATTTTCTACCATCTAAATTTTTGTAGCCTTTATTTTTCAATCACTTCTTCGAAGTTCTTCCTAGCAATACCTACACATACAATTTACCGCCCCCGTGATAGCTCGAAGAATTCACTTAATCTTGCTTCAGATTTGGCATAAATTTCGTAGGGTTCACATTTCTAGTTTAAATAATAAAAATCATAGTTAACTGCATACTATCAGAGGTTCCCAAATGCTTTTTGCGAAACCTCAGTATATAATTTGGACTTTCCTTTAATTGTAGGAAAATATTTGGCCTTACAAAATTTGTTTTATATTGTTTGAACTTTATTCTGTTTTCATTTGCACAAGTTGTGAGACGCACGGTATAACCCTCGATTGTTCCTGCCAAGTACCTGTTTTCTCCATCAGATGAAATCTTCCCCAAATTTTGGTTCCGAATAAGTATGGCAGTGTTCTGACACTCAGATAACTTTAATTACTTGAGAATTTCTGAATTTTCAATTAGTATTCCAAATTGATATGAGATAGAAGATTTTGCCTGCAGCTTTTCCCGTGGCTTATTACTTGACGTTCCTTTGTTTTTTTTTTTATCAAAAACCACCTAGTTGTGTAATATTATAAATCTAACATATCGGGATTAAAATCTTCCTTAATTAATTCTACCAGTGAAAAAGTTGTATATCTAACTTAATCCTACTTTATTATTATGACATTCATGAAGAATATTGTCCGCACATCAAGAAGAACCTTACAAAGTAGATACTAACTAAACCTTTTAAATATACATTTTGTCTATTTTAAGTTTTGTTTTTTTGTACGAATAAAGACAATCTATTCATTTGACTATCTTTTTCAAGTGTTGACGGTGAAGAAAGAAGCACGATTTACGTTTGTCCAGATACAAAGATCTATGGACAAAACATTATGACATACATAGGTAAAAACTCTAAATGAACAAAGTATAAATTACAATTACGGCTTATAAACAAAATATTAGCTCCAATGTCAAATCAACACAATTCAATCGGCATATTGGTTTTAAGAATGAAACAAAGGATATCACAATATGTAGATATATACCTTAATATATACCGAAGAAGTGGAAGGCAGCAAATTGTTATACAGTTAAAACATGTAACTATTAAAAATGGCGTCTACTCGTTTATGTGTAGTCTAGTATATTATATGTATAACTGAAAAACATTATTACACATAGGGGCAGGGTCGTCCCCGGTTTCTTCTGACTGCACTCAGGGACCGGTGGGGATACATGAAGGGTGTCTTTTTTTTTCGAGTGACCGTTAATTAGCGAGATCAAAAGTTGGTGGGCGTATACTCCGTTTCACGACAAAACGTTTATAGATACGAAAATATTTTGTTATGTTTTAGTTACGTAAAGTCTTACAGCGCGAGTAATCAATGTCCTGTGGCATTCGCAGAATCGTGAGTTCGTGAAACAGATTTTTCATTGGAGGGAACGTGAAATAAAAGAAAGGTGAAAGAAAAGAACGAGAAAACGAATAGTAAAAGATGACGCAAAGAAGTAAGTCGAAGAACAAACACAAACTGCGGAATTGTTAGAAGTTGAAGGACCTCTCTCGACTGTATAATCCGGCCATACCTACTTACATTACGTTGCACTCTATGATTAATGGTGTTTTGTGCTCAAGTGAACTTGTAGTTAAGAATGAAACGGAGTACTGCTGGAATAGATATAAATCTGGCCGAACTGTGTAAAATGGCGGTTAATAAATGCAGATTTTATGTACAAGGAAGGAAGCGGACCAATTCCCCGGCCACTGCTTGCTAGTCACCATTACTTTGAACTGCTGTTCACTGAACACGCCTGCGCGGTACGTTGAATCCTCGCATTTCGTGAGCTTTAACGAGCTTTTCTTTGATTTCTCATTGGAATAAAATTACGCTAATAACTGCGCGTCGCGGATTTTGGCCGCACGTAAGGTTTTTATGATTCCGTGCATGGAAAACAATAAAGGTAAAGAACATGCGCAATAAGGTTTCAAATAATATATAATAAATAATTTTCAGCTAATATATCGATTTGGTAATTGGTATCATTTCAGCATCAAAAAAAATAGTACTATTTACTAATTTCTGGCTTGATTATTGCCTTCATTTAACAAGATAGCGCATTACCGGTCTATACACCGAAATAAGCCGGTGCATTGAAAAAATCAAAATGCGTTATGATAACTAAACATTGCAGTCACCTGTTACCAGTACATTTCAAATGTTCAAGAAAATAGAAAATGTCCAAGAGTGTGACTTTGAAATTGAAACAATTGAAATTTACTTGATTTGAAAGAAAGTTGTATTCATGTTTGACACACACACGCTAGTTATATTGGACGTCCCTTACCTGTAAGTGAAAAACTAAAAGTGGTTGAAGTAACTCATTACCGACGGTTGGATCTTGGTTATAGAATTTCTGTATGTAGTGTAATTTTCACTTAACATCTAAGGTCTCTAAAGGGTATTTACGTCAAAGTATCGGTACGTATTTATTTCTTAAAAGAGCAATGACAAATTAAATTATTATTAAATATGTATGTACCTCTATTAATATTTATGAATAATATAAAGTTCTTCACCAAATATATGATATCTATAAGTATTACTATTAGCAAAATTAGAGAAACTAACACTAATTACAACAGCTGTTACTGATATCTGATGAGTATAATTATTATTATCAAAAGTGATAACAACATACCGCAAAGATGCATATGTACTTACCATTTCAAAATGGACTAACTTATCTAAAGCACATACGTCAGATCTATCCTTCCGACTGAACGTATCAAAATCTAGAAATAATTATAATGGATCGAAAATGCATAGATAAGAATACAATATTAAACTTTTCGCGTTTGCTCAAAGAACACATACGGTTTAATTTTACCGAATTAGATATTGCAATAAGATAACATTTTGGGATTTGTCTCAATTCTTTTTAATTCTGCTCCAAAATTTGTGGCTATTTATGCGCACTTTCTTGAACATCTGCAGGTTCATTTTGTAAGAAAATGTTGTACAACTAATTTTGTGGGGAAATGAGAGTATATTAGGTAACCATTCAAGATATCAATTGCGCATGCAGTGCGCTTACATTATAAATCGCTGCAAAGTTTCATATTACCTGAAGTTTGATATACTGTGGCATATTTGTACGAAGACTAGTTGTTTATTAGTCGAAATTCTCCATACACCTACTTGTAAAAGTATATTTGATGAAACATCTAATGTCTTGCTTTTGCCATTGGTATATGATGGGAGTGACTATTGCACTTCGCCTCTTTTTGCATAAATATTGTACCTCCCATCCACGTATTGACTAATTAACTCAATCTAGTTTCTTCTCAAGCTTGGAATGCCGCAAAACTCCAAAATTTTAAGTGGCTTCAGTGACGATAGATTCTTGTCTTTAATTTAGTGGTATTCCAGGTGTCCGACCTTTAACTGGTACAACCTGCAGTGCCCCTGTACAATGTGTTGCGGAGTCTCAGTTGCCTTCTTGCAATATTCACAAGGGCTGCTATTCACTATACACATTGCGTATATGTCCACTCAGTCTACAATAAACAGGACACCCACTAAGATTCTTAATTTGTTTTTTCTGAGGTCGGTGAGGATTGTGAATCTCTTTCGGTCACAATACCCGACAGAGGAGCTAATACACGATGGCACAAGAGCATGTAAACCATATTTCCATATTATAAATGATATGGATTTCTACTATATTGATTTTGTTTACATTACATTATTATAACCTACTTTAATTTGGAGCTTAATATTATTTAGCTACCATTGTAATAATTTATCAAATGTGAGTGTGGCAAGTAGTAGTGGAACGTTTGATTCATGTTTAAGAACCTAGCTGAAAACCAAATTGGTGCTGGAGCATCCATTCATTTGCAGCTGCGTGGTTTCTACGTGGTTTAGTTATTATAATAATTTTGGGATAATTGAAGTTTTATAGACTAGTATGTCAGTTGTATTATCCTATGAAGGACCATGTGCCAGTAATACAAAGCACTTTTTTCAGTTCTTTCAGTGCTTTTCTCGTCAAAAAGGTCTAATCTTGGTGATTTTTTCGGACTTGGTGAATTGATTGTATTACATCACACACACACATACACACACCCACATATACAAACATATATATATATATATATCTTTTATTACATAATGATCTTGGTTTTATGGTTTAGGTACATATGTACGTTAAACAAATGTTTTGCAAGCTATGCCTTTGGTTTGCTGATTTTTCTTCTTTTTTTGCCAAGGATATAGTTCCAATGCTGTTTCTCTTACTAGATGTAGGAATCTTTTGGTGCCCTTAGATGTTTAATAAGCTTCTATAAAGCGGTTACAATGGGGGAGACGCTACCTTATTTCTTAAGGACTACTAAATACTTACTACATTCTATAATATAAAAACAAAACAACTTTATAAACAAATCATGTGTTACTAAGTTTTGTTGTTTTTCTTAAAGTGTTATTGTTCCAATGGTAATCTTGCTAAACAGTTACATATGCATATGTTCGTAAATTATTAATAGAAAACGAGGTAGTATTATCGGCTGTAGTAAAGTTTAATTCGTCTTATGTAAATCGATCCGCAATTATCTGTACTACGGGAAACAAAATTAGAGATGTTAGCCCAAAGTAGCGTAGGTAATGTCTGCTATTGGTTGAATAGAAACGTACCTCGCCTTGCGGGGAAAATTCTCAAGAATTGCCTCTTTAATTACTTTGCTACATGTTTTCCAAAGTAAGTAGGTACTTTCTTAATTGGATCTACATCATCTGGTATTAATTTCACTGCATAAATCTATATCAATGCACATTCTGGAATAATTACATGAAGCATTTTTAACGAACTCTTCTCTATTACAAGAGACATTTGTTAAACTTTATTCTTTCTTACCTTTCAGTCTATAAAATAGTAGCAGTGTCTTACAATATCTAGTTTATTGTACGTATAACATGGCTTTATAAAACTGAGTAAGAACAGATGAGTATCTAAAGAACTAAATCCCTAACGTCAAGTTATCTATTAACCTCTCCTCTTATCGCTACCACTTTTAGATCAATTACGGGGAAACCTCGATTTAACAGAATATACTAACTGATTTCGTGAAATAAATTCCAATTAAAAAGTATTTTATTAATCGAAACTGTAAGTTCTGATTTTAAAATTAGTGAAATATGGACATATGTAAAGTAGGGAAAGGTTCTATTGATTTGTTTGATACTTATATGCAGTACAGGTTAAATAGGTGTCGAGGAGTTGACTAAAGTCAATATAATTCTCTCATTTATTTTCAAACTCTGGGAATACTGGAAATGACTTCTACTTCCCATTTATTGAATCTCTCACCCACATCAACGTGTCTTCTATCTTTGTATCCTTTGTCAACTATTGACTTTTCCTGTTGTCATCGCAGAAATTTTCTTATTGTTTTTATTTCACGATTTATTTCATTTCTCTATGATAAGAGATAGATATTTTGAACTTGGTAATGTAGTAATTGTTACTCTTGTTGTTATGTATAAATGTAAAAGTTTAAGGGCGATAATAGTCATAAATTTAATATATATATAATAGTGAATAATTTCATTGATTATATATAGTTCTCCTTTCCAGAATGCTGCTACTGTGAAGTTTCGAAGTATTAGACACAGTGTACATCTAGTAACTGTATTTGTGAGATCCATGCCCACCGTAACTTAGGGGTACTTACTATAGAAAACTCGAGCTAAAGTAAAAAGTCCTCAGATGTTATTATTTCCAAGTAGTTTCAACCAAACTCTGCTTCTAAATGTGTGTATAATTTATACTATTACTGCAAAAAATATGCTACCGAACATATTATTTTTCTGCTTCCTATTACAAGTCTTGTACTTATGACGAACGACTTTCTCCTGAAGCGTATCATTTCAGAAAATGAATTAGAAATGAAACGTTTACCCTTCAAAGTTTACTAGAATAGAGGACACATATACACACATACCGACTATAAAACGATGATTTTCAATTGTTTCGAATGATTGTTTCTCAATTAATAGCATAACGTTCCCAAATTAAAACAACGTAGTTGCTGAATTTAAAGCACCGCTTTTCAATTTTCTAAATAAATTGCTAATCATTTCCGTGTCCTCTTTAGACAGCTGCTTCTCCAAGAATGGAGGAACAATTTGTACTATAAATGCGTAGGGCAATTAAAAAGCATTATACTTTCGGACGGCTGGCATCATGAAAGCATTATATTCTATTACCGTGAAGAGTTAATTATAATGATAGAATGGGAGTTATATGAAACGGTTCAACATGAAGCTAGTTTAAAAACACTTAATACACTGGCATAAAAATTGGGTACTAAGTGATTTTAAAGTGAGCTTTTGGCATAATAAATAGTTCAGTATTAATTTTACTTTCTATTTCTTTATTGTCGGATGCGTTAGGTATCAAAAGAATGAGGGTAATCCATTGCTACTACTGAAGTAATATTAATGCAACCTGTTTATGAATATTACAAGTGCGTGTCTGTGTTTTCTGTACTTTTACCGAAAGGTAATGCATTTTCATTCTTAAACGGATGTCACTGATACATTCATTTGATTTTGGCAAAAGGAATCAACTAACATTTATTTGACAGGATATTTCATGCAACCATAAAAGTGCTGAATATGTTTCTATTTAAGCACAGAGCAATGTTATAAATTATGAAATGGCGTTCTCGAGGGCAAGTGTAAATTGCAGTTCACCTGGGATGATCTTTATCGTTTCTCTCCTTAGGGCGATAGTATTGAACAATTCTGTCCATCGTATATAAAAAGAGCCTACAATGAATTTGGAACGGTAGAGAAGCTATTTATTTTCTATTATTTTCCCTGTAACCACGCCAAGGTATTTTCCCATTTACTGCCCCGTGCTGTTTTATTAACATTTTTAAATTCGTTTACCGCACCACTGATTGTATAACTTTTGTTAAATTGAAAGAGGGAATCCGTGATTAAATAAATCAAGGATTTGTTAAAACTCAACGAACAATTTTATACCTTCGTTCTTATGGTTATTACCTATATTATTTACTACTTCATTCGAAGTCACAAGTATTTCTACTATAGTTTAGTTTAAAGAAAATATATTTCTGCAATAAAATTTATTTCATTCAAGTAACATCTATGAGTTCTTTTTGTAAATAGGTACTCATAGAACGTCTTGGTTGTTTCCATTTCGTGGAAAAAATACCTAAGGAGAATAATCTTCATGTTTGGAAGGGTTCTAAAGAATAAGAAAATTGCTTTTACTACTTACATATATACGTTTCGTTTTATATATATCTCTACCGACTTTTAGAAAAATCGCAAGATATGGAAGTTGTTCATCAATTTTAATGAAATATTCAGAAAGTGCATATTTTGATGAAACAAAGAAATGATTAAAATTATTTCAATAAAAATTAACTACCGATTGTTGGGGTTGTTTTTTTTTATTTGCATGTTTGCACTTACTAACATTATTTTTATAAAATAAAACAATTGGTGATGTGATAACTGTTAACTTTGCGATTTGTTTGACAACTAGGGCCTGAACATTTAGCAATGCCAAGAGTTCGTTATCGTGCGAATTATCGACAATTAGATGATTTTGAGCGTGGCCGTATTGTTGACATGACAGATGCTGGACTTTCGCTTAAAGATATTGCTGGACGTGTTAATCGTGATGTTGCAGCAGTGGTGAGTTGTTACCGATGGTTCGGAGAAAGGGCTAAACAATGTCGTCTTGGATCTGGACTTCCCCCGGGACTACTGATCGTGAAGAACGTCGCTCAAAATTTTTGGACACAAGAGACAGATGTTCCACAACTCGGCCAATTGCAATCCATCTGATGGGAGGTGTAGGACGCAGAATGTCAATGTCGTCTGTTTATCTTCGGATAAAATCTGATAGACTGTATTCGTATCGTCCATGTTTGTGTTTTCCTCTTACCTCACTTCACCGTGCCCGCACTAGAATGGAGCAATTACAGAGTAAACTAGCCATAAGAATGGCATCAAATTATGTTTAGTGACGAGCCTCGATTTTGTCAATGAGTCCACAATAGTCGTAGGAGGGTCAGGCGGTTGCGTAGAGAACGCAAAAACCCAGCTTTTCTGTGGAACGCAACACAGCCCTCACATAAGAAGTGATGATATAGGGTGCAACATGTTATGGTAATACGATTTTTATAAAAGTCAGTATAGGTACAATAAAATTATAACAGTTCACTTAAAATATGCAAAAAATTAAATCCTACATTTGAATTGTAGCGTATTCACTACCCTCAGAAATTCAATTCTGAATGAACTAATTCTATTGTCGCTCACATGTTGCCTTTTACTTGTTGAAGTATTTTTACATATATACTGACTTGTATTGAAAGCCACTAAATGTAAAATCATGTTTAAGAAAGTTGCGTTCTGTCGGAATCACAATGTCGAAAATTTTCTCGAACAGAAAGTTACAATTCTGTATATACAGCTTGTAAGACTAAACCAGCAGCAATGACAATTCATGGTAACTATTTTTTTGCTATTTTTGAACAAATTGTTGTTATAGTAAAATACGGACGTGGTCGATTGTAAGTGTCGAATTTACAATGGTTCAAAAGGGATGACCGCAAATTATTGCAAAAGTTCCAAAATTTCAAGAGGAAGTGGGAGCATATTATCAAGCGATAAGCAGAATGAGCGACGTATAAATAGAAGCATAAAGCGTCAGTTCAGAAAGAGATGATAATGTAATCGGTAATTTGTTTAACCAAAATTCTACTTTAACATTACCTAAAACATAAAGAAGATGAGCAAAACAGCAAATAAAGGTGTTGCACGTGACAATGGTATCATTGGTAGAGATTGGTGTAAAGTCGTCTTTACAGATAAATTATTCTTCTGGGATTTCAAGAGAACAAGTATTCCGTGCAATCGGTTTTCTCAAGGAAGGGCAAAATATCTCATAAAATGTATGTGTGGGGTTCGTTCAATATTCGCAATTTTAGACCATTGCGTTTGTTCAAAGACAACTGGAATGTGGAAGAAATTGCTAAAACATATAATGTGTTTGCTAAGATCTATGGAACGACGATTTAATAGAAATTGGTTTTGTTAAGATGACGAATAATTGACATGCTCACCCCGATGGATGTAAATCTACTATCTATTTAAGTTTGAGCGATTTGGAAGTCTTGGAGGTCTACATCGAAGTGTGGAAAGAACAATGGACCACCAATACGAAAGGACAAAATAACAGGTATAAGCATGACGGCAAATCGAATACGTATATTTCGACAACAGATACTTACACGATATTGTATTACAGACTGTAGTATTTTAAGCTATTTGTTTGTTCTTCTCAAGCGGTCGATTGCTATATTTTTGTCATAAGAACAAAGCTCTCAATTCTTTTTTCTTACATTTCTACGTTGTTATCTCATATGTATATTATTCTCTAGACCAAGTATGGCCAACCGCCGGCCACATGCGGCCCTCGAGTAAGATTTATCCGGGCTGCAATTGAATTTTTCCGTTACATATTAGCACGGTCTGTCAATCTTCCTTCATAAGGATACTACAAAAATGATATTTTTCAAGGTTCTTCGCAGCATAAAACCTCTAGCTTCTTTTCATTTGTTTGCTTATAAAAGAGGTTGCCCATGTCTGCTCTAGTCTATGTATTCTTATTTTTGACTTGCTGGGCACATATTTTAACAGCATAATGTCGCTGTTTCCCTTGCTATGCCTGCTCTGACCAGGTGCTCTCTAAGTCAATCTTAAATATATACATTTGTTCTCTTTTCAGTGTCTTTCTCTAGCATTGACTTCTGTGTCATAATGATATATTTGTTTTTCTTTTTCAATGTTCGAGCCAAGTAGTGATCTCCAGACCCTTTTTAGTTTACTTATTCGTGTAGATACTTTCACATATTCTAGGTTGGTTATACCTACCATCTCCACCACTGAATTAAGTCCCAGAACGGATAATTCTTTGTCCAAGCTCTCCGCTGACCATGAAAGTTGATTTTGATTCGTTTTATATGATTTTATTTTTCATTTTTAAAGATATTCCTGTTAATTTAAATATCTTTTAGACAGTTCTATCTGCATCACCACTTCTCCATTTATTATCTTGGCCGCTTTATATTAGTCCCACTATTTTCTTCTTTACTGCACCCACCTTACAATATATTGCATTACTGGTTTCTCTCTTCGTTGTGAACATGGTCTTGTCTTCTGATACGATTTACTTTTCGCAGCGTCTACATCGTTGCTATTTCTATTATTATCCTATTCCGATCGTCTCCTAGAATTTTAGCAAATATGTTATCAAGCACGTAAGATCTCTGTTTCGCAGATCTATGTATTAATTTATGTACTGGGTATATGCTTTAGCATTTTCCCTCCTATATACTGTGAATTCTGCAGTTGTATTTCACCTCATTTCATCATTTCTGAGTAGATCTCGTTGCCTTATAAACTGTTGTTTTTCTTAATTCTTTAATTGCATATGTATCTTACCTCTTCTACAGTTGGTTTCCTTATACTTATTGCGTTTTCTCTATAGTGGGTTTGTCTACCAGTGAATTATGCATGCAACTGTGAAAAATATGTAACAGATATGTCGATTTAAGGAAGATAATAATAAAATCATCTAAGAGTAAGTATCATTTAGAAACATTAGAAATGATAAACTATATATAGGCAGTGCAATCTGTTGTTATAAATAATGGATCCCATAGGCTTTTGCAGCCAGTTTTAATGATACCAATATTCTTCAGATTCTTTTGTTGTGTTCCAGACATTTCGTTGTCCACACTGTCGGCTGCTTCTGAATTGAAAATGGTTGTTTACGTATAGACAGCAAATCGTTGATATCACAAAAATTTGAAGTTTTTATTAACGCAATTGATTATATTTTTTATTCCTTCAAATCGCTTTACATCCTTAATTGTAGTAGAAAATATATGAAACATATGTTTGGAAAATGTTGATAACACACACTAAATTATATGAACTGTATGTATTGGTGACTATACGAGAAATACCAAGTTACCATCATATTGCTGAAATACTATCAAAATTACTATGTAAAACTTCATTTACAAATCTAACCACAAAAAACCTTGCGCGTTCATATTCCATATTTCATTTGTTCTTTGTTTGGTAAACGCCATTAATTGTCCGCCATTATATGACGATCTGCATATACCCAGCAGTCATCATTACAGTCGGGTTTTCACTGTAATTATGCACAAAAACCTATCGTGACTGCATTCGATTTCCAACTGTACTATCAGATGTCATTAGATATGGGTAGATATACTAATTTGGTTATATCCGTTCCAAATTGGATTTATAGTTTACGTTGGGTGGCTATTCTGCAACCGCGTTTTCGTTTCTCGCTATATTTACCAAAAGCAATCAATTTTTCATGGACGGTGAAAACATAAATGTCTTAGCAATTTAACTCGTACACTGTAGTATAATTTTCCTACATCCTCAATTGTTCCTTAGTCGTCGACATACGTGAAATTTTAAACTTATCAAATGTTACGTTCGACTAATCCTAGTGAAAGTAACACACATGACAAATTTCGCGCTATTACGAAGACGTGTAAGTAAGGTGCAGTGCGTGTATTATTTAAAGTGAGAAACTCCACATCCAAGACAATAGATTATAAATTTTTGAACAAAATGGTCTGTGTGAGTTTAACGATTCAATGACAACCGCCGTTGTACGGGAAGCTAACTTATAATCAGATACCTTAAATGAATCTACCATACCCGGTGTATCTGCAGCACGCCATTTTTCGAAACCTGGCATTATCCGTTCTGAACCTTCACGTTCATGAATTTTTAAAGGCGGTTGTATTAGAAACTCAGGAAAGGCGAACTTTACTCGCAAGGAGTAACCTCGTGAGGAAAGCAGCTGCTGGACTTATTACACATGCTATGACATAAGTACTTGTCGGTAGTTATTGGCTGGAATTGCGATGTGTACTTCATATTTCCCGCAACTGCTTCGAAGATTTTATTAACAACAGACGCTCACATTGCTTACAAACATTTCTTCTAACCTACTTCTGTTGTATTTTTAATACAGATAAACTGTTATGAACAACAATGTTTTATTAGAAATGGCTTGTTTGATGTAGGAGTTCGTACCGAAGGTTCAGATGATGATACAAATGTTGAATGATTAGTGACATTAATTAAATTTGTAGAACGAGGTTTAAGATTTCGGCCTCTTGATCAAAAGTTCTTTTCGTAGTAAATAAATTTTCCCGTAATTGATATATTGTAGTTGTTAATAAAATTGAATAATCACCGTTTGACGTGGTGATATCTTTATCGAGTGTGTCCAACGAACATATTTTTTGTGAATTGTTATTCGTTCCGTTTGCCCTAAACTGAGAGAAGTTCTCCAGGATCTTCGTTTCTTCTTAATCTATACTTTTCCAAATACAACAACCAGCACCTTCTCAGTATCACAGTATATTTCTCTTGTTGTGCATAGAATAGTCTACTTTTTTGAATTGTTTTACCATTGCAAAGATCTTGCATGTGATAGTTAAAGGTTTCCCGGAAAATCAAATCAGCTTCCTGCTCTTTCATAGTTAGTGCCAAGTCGTCGAAACGAAAACGAAATCCTTTGGGCAGCAACTCTGCGTGAACAGTTGACTAAATTCAAATCTATGTTGGAATTCCTATTAAATAGTGATCCCATCTTCATCATCATCATGGAAGCAAATAGCATTCTGACGAAATTTAGCAAATAATTCCAAAGCTACAACGAGTTCTGAATTTATTCCCAATAGAAAAATTGTGGAATTATCTTATAAATTTACCAGGTGTACAAGAATGAAACACGGATACTTTTTTCTAAGAAAACATGTTAAATTCGGAAGAATGATAAAAAGTGCTTTATTCAAAGTATGCTCCATTGCTTGTTATACATTTTTCCCATCCTTCGGACAATTTGTGAATACCACGCCAATAAGAATCTTCCCCTTTGCTGCGAACCACTCATCGAGCCATTTTTTCACATCTTCGTACAAACCAAAGCGCTGCTGATCAAGTGCGTAACCTATCGATGCAAACAAGTGGTAGTCGGAAGGAGCCAAATCTGATGAGTAAGCCGCATGGGGTAGAACTCCCCAGCTGAGTGCTTCCAACGTGTCGCGAACCGGTTTTGCCGTGTGTGATGGAGCATTGTCGTGAAGAAAAATCACTTTGTGTTGCCTCTTTCTGTATTCTGGTGTTTTTTTCAAGCAGCGAACGGTTCAAATCGGTTAACCGTTGTTGGTAGTGTTTAGTATTAACCGTTTCCCCAGGTTTTAACAGCTCATAATAGACCACGCGCCTCTGATTCCACCAAACATAGAACATCGTCTTTCTGCCAAAGCGATTCGGTGTTGCGATCGATGTGGATGGTGCGCCTGGGCCTACCCATGATTTTCTGCATTTTTGTGTCACATGTATTTTTGAGCTTCTCTCTTTGCCTGTCGTTCAATTCATGTGGTACCCATCTACCGGTCCTTTGAATCTTTCCTATCTCTCGAAGCCGATTGGAAACAGTTTGTTGACCTACGCCCAATTGCTCGGCGAGTTGTTTTTGTCTTTACGAATTATCTTCCTCCAACAATGCTTACAATTCCACATATTTGTATTTTTTTTTGGTGGTTTTCCACGTTCCTTGTCAGCAACATCAAAGTCACCAGTTTTGGAACGCCGCAACCATCGTTCGCACGTACCTTGCGGTGGACCCTGTTCACTATAAGTTTCTAGAAATAATGGGTATGATTCAGTAGCAATTTTCTTCAAATGAAAGCAAAAATTGATGCTGTTCGGTATAAATTTTTACATACTGAACACAACAACACAACCCTATGCACACACTTTTCCAATTTATCGCTCGTACGCGTGTGACACTTGTTGATGACACAACAAAATGGCGCAGTGTTAAATCTTTATAGCCCAAACTGCATAGGTGCGCATCTGTTGTCTGAAATCCACATTTCACACTTGTGCACCTGGTAATCATTGCGTGTTAAATTTCAAAAGTAATTAATAGTATGGACTAAGTGAAAAGTGCAAATATTGTCTCAGCAGTAATTTTCTGATTTCTAGCGTGTGAGTCAAAATCTTTGTAGAACTCCGAAGGGAATCTCAATTAGTTCTTCGAAGGTTTCGTGGGTTCTTCACACCTTGAACATTAATTAATTGGAAAATCGTAGATTAACATAATTTTGGTATACAACTTGTTTACCTGGAGTAGTGCAGTTAGGAGTTTCCTAGAACATAGATCACGTGGGAGTTATTTCTCACAAAAGGAAATTGCTATTGCCACGTGGAATAATTTGATACGTTTGCGTTAGCGAAGTTGTTTGAAATATTCTTCTTTGACTTGAAACTGTCACCAACAATCATTTTATTCTGAACCTTATAGATAAGTGATGTTGGTGCTATTCATTTACATAAATTAAAGTGAATATTCCGAAAATTCATCTTTAGCATGTTTATTTTGGAGAAGCTCATTAATTTATGAACATTATTGTCTTCTTATGGCACATGGATATTAGCTGATTTCGTAAGGATAATGATGAGAATTAAGTCTAGTTAAGTTAATAATTTTTTGGAAACATTGACCGCGTCATTGTATATCTAAATCCTTTCAACATTTTGAAAATACAGCTCGCAGAAAAGTTCTATTTAATTTCAACGAAAAATTTAGACACACGAAACCTTTCCTGCATGAAACACATCAAACATAAATTTAACCGTCAATCAAAAATCGAAGTCGAGTAAAATACATAAACCACAGTTTTTATTGACTTATTCGTCATTTGTTGGCATATGCGGTCAACCGAACTATTAGATTCAAAAGGTTCAATTAAAATCTATTTTACCCTTATTGTGCTTTATTTTCACACGAATTGATACCGTAAGCGTTCCTTTAAATACCTCTTCTAGACCCATCGCTGGCGACCACACGCAGCTGGATCTTTGCGTAAAATAAAATTCGGCTTAAAAGGACGATTTAATTGATTAATAACAGGAATTACGTTAAAAATTAGTTTCTCTTTTATTGTGAACAGACACGTTCTACTTCATAGACATGAATTTTATCATTTATTGTGGTTAGTAATTTGCAGGTTGAAAATGTGAATGTGCTGAGTGTGTTTGCAGCGTAAAGTATCAAATATGGATAGAGCGGCTAATTTTCGTAAGTCCACGAAACGCTGCTATACTATGTAGGTCTGTTAAACGTACACATAACATATAATATTCAAATATTATTCAGAGAAGTGAAAGATGTAAAATATCGGTTCAGCTTTGTTTGCCTTGAGTTTGCACCATTGAAAATTAAATTACAATGGTGAGCAGTAAACTAAAGAAAATATTCATTTGGTTGTAGTTCTGCATAACATAAACTTCAAGTTTTTGGATTCACCCAACCGCATGAATAGGTGCCTTGTGTATACAATATTTGATATATGTACTGAAATAAAAATTGTAATATCTTCTTTCAACGGTCTTTGTCACACACTAGGTTTACGGAATCCATGACACCTTTTCTGATCGTGAAAGGCATATAACAATTATCTACTTTAACGTAACTACCATTTATTAAGATTTAGAACTCAGAAAGATTCTTTCGTTCTGGTTACAAATTATTTGTGTATGCCGACCGTATACATTTATAGATATCTTTCTAGCAAGAAATGGTTACGACAGATAAAAATTCAATTGGCAGTTTATCAAAACTACATATAATAAACCAATTGTTTAGGTGGAATCAAAGAGTTTGAGCTGGTACGGAGGTGATCGAATTGTGAGTACTTAAAAGCTCCATAGTTAAAACTAGCACCTGAAGATTTCTACGATGCAAACTTTTTTAAAGTCTTGTTTGTAACTGATACAACAATTTAACTATGGCAAGAATTATGTAATTTATTGATTGGTAGATACTACTACTATTTAGATGCGTTATTTTATTACAAACATACTATATTGGCATCATTTAAAAAAGGTAAAGGTGGAAAGAATTACGTACAATAGTAATGTTTGTACATATGAGAATTCAAGTTAGAAATATTTCCAAAATGTACTTACATGCGCATTTTTGCAGCTATTTAATTCTAACGTACTAGCATATACAGTGGTTATTTGGAGATGAAAACTAATTCTCACAAAGTCTCACTGATGAGCGGTATAACCGCGAAATGCGCTTGCGAACGGTGAAGGTAGTTTTCTAATTACACGTACAATAGTGTTTATACCTGCAGTATTTAATTAATTGTCGCCGGTTTCGAATGCTAAAACTTCAGGATATGGGAGGATTCATTGTATTCATTTTCATTATAACACCTCGTACATCCAATGTTCTTGCGTGGTAAATTTTGTATAACTGAGCGTGGTAGCTTCGTTGTGGAGTAACATATACAGATATCTAGAACATTTGTGAAAATAATACATGATGAAGTCACATACTTATTGTTTCTTCGAAGTGACGTTATGGAATTATAATTTGGAAGTACTACGTAATAGGGTAGAGACGTCTTATGTGCTTACGCATATAAATGTGGTCAAAATGGAGTAGACACATCTTCAGTAAAAGAACATAACACAAACCATAGAAACCACAAAAACGAATCCTAACTAATATTATTAGAATATAATGTTACGTACAAGATATGGTGAGATAAAACTAGAATGAAAGTATCGATGACGCTATAAGAGTCATGAAAATGGCAGAGTAAGGAAAGAACGAAAACGAGATATCCTATACTACGGATAGGGCACTAATTCTCATCATTAGTCTGGGCAAACAGCGGTAATTACGAAAAAATTAAGACAGCCTATATACACAGAAGTACTTGCATTAAGCATGCTGACTAGAGTGGGGAGTCGACGATGCTGTCGTAACTTATTTCATAATTGTACGCTGTTAACGTTGTTTGACCAGAGTATTATTTATTGTCAGCTTAGGACACGATATAAGTAAAAGAAGAAATTAAATTTGTTCTAGCGCTTTACAGCAAAAATAAGTGTACAAGAATATTTAGGATGGATTTGAGTTAATCTAGAATCAAATCAGATAAAACTTCCCATCTTACATGTGCAGTTCGTGCTTCATACAATTAAGGATGTTATAAAGGCGTATAATTTGAATACTTATAGTGATCACCAATTCAAAATTCAAAAAATTTGTGTTCTAGTTGTAAACAGTGTGTAAAGAATGTTCTTTTGTACGGAAATAATTTAGGTTTTCTAAAGAAAACATCTGTTTGAAGCGCTCTCATTCTTCGACTTTAGGTTAAAGTTTAAATACAGTATACAGTGGATTATTGGAGAGTACAAAATAATTAATTATTTATGTGATTTGATACAGCCTCCCTTTTGTATGCATAATTTGTTCTGCTTTAAGCGATTAAGGAAGTTAAAAAACTGTAGGTTTACCATTTGTAGTAAATATTATCACGCGTAAATTCAAACCAATAGGCGTGATATCGTCTTAAAATTTTCTTTTGTGCTAAAATATTCTCAAGCTTTTTAAAAAAGCTTTTAACCTGGAGTTTCACGTTTTTCTATTTTATGTGATTGTTAGACTAACGAAACCTCGGATTATTGGATTTGTCTTTAGAAGAGGTTCAAAATGGTCAATAGTTTCATTGTAACCTTTTTATTTTGTATGCATAACTTGGAGTGTTGTAAGCAACTGTAGAAATTATACAAATGTGCAGTTTTATTAGTAATAATGATTATGATGTGTAAATCAAAAGCAGTTGGTGTGGTATGAGTAAGACTTTTTCTAACTGATCATTATCAGTATTCTTAAAGAAAAAATTGGCTTTGAATCGCGCATTTTTATATTTCATTTAGCCTTTAACTTAACCAAACAACACATTACTGGATTGATTATACAACTTGGTTCAAAATAATCAGTGGTTAGGTTTGTAAAAATGCTGTATCTTCCATATGTTCAATCGATGCAAATACAAAGACAGTTTTTCTCGTAATTGCAGGTTAAGCGAGTCAACCAGAGCAGCAAAAAAGATTCTCCGCAGAGAATAATGAATAATTGTCTGTGGCATCTGTTGGTGAGCTGAATATGTTATTAATTATATATCGCGCTAGACTGTGTTTATGGTGTAATGATATCCCTATTATAATCTAAATATACCGTCTGTTGAGGTATATTTTTTATTTCTAATTTAATTACGAGAAAAATCGAAATACGTTAGTGTACTTCTTTCACATTCTTATAATTTTGTCAATTCTATCTTTGTATAACACTGTTAATCTGAATTTAATTACAACTTGACTGTGGCTCAATGAATCATCTTAATGAATGTGTGGCAAATATTAAGATTGCCCGATAAGTTATAACGACAAAATAATTTGAGGATTTACATAAATGAATTTGAAAAAGAAAGTAGACCATATAGAAAAGGGTACACACTGCGGAAATTGTTCCATTTTTAACATTAGCTACCATTTAGAATTTTAGTTCGTTTATTTATAAACAACCCCTAAGTTTAACATTCTGCTTTTTAATTGATAGTGATTGCAAGGACTGTGTGTACTATTACCCACACTCACATCGGGAAACTTCTCACCACACAATTATTTAATCCTAAATTATTTAAGTTACTTAATTACTTAATCTTAAATCTAGCGACACGTAGTCGCCGTTTTATCTCACTGTATGGGTAAGATAACGGTTTGAAAGATGCTAACCTCGTTGCCAGCGAAACATGTGTCCCCGGATTTAATATAATGAGGAGTATACCGATGTGACATAGTGTCATTCATAGTAACTTTATCTTAAGGCAGCAATCAACTTTATATGAGAATAAATGGATCGAACTCAATCAAATCAAACTAAAATGGTGCACAGCGTAGTGCTTCGCGTTTATATACTATACATACATACGTACATACGTACTTAAAAGATGGAATAGGCTATATGTTTAAATAGTTGCCCAGTCAAAAGGGCTCAAATACAGAGTTCGCTGCATATGTGGGGATTTTCAGTACAATGTATTCGGAAGTGCGAGTTAGAGTACTTAATTTAATGAAATAGGAAAAAGAATTGAATTAGATATCGATGGATCTACTGATTATACATTAACCATTGTCAAAACGCAAATCTCTATTCTTGATGTAGACATTATGTCATGTTGAAGGCTCCGAAATCTCCTGCTTGTAATTCAAAAACATTATGGGACAGCAACTATCTGGTTAACAGTAATACAGTAACCTTGTTGAGGATGTCCAAGGCAACTAAAGTTAATTGATAACTCTCTAATTTGAATCATATAAAATTATTAGCAAAAAAAAAAACAAGTAAGAAGATAACATTAGAAAATTGAAAGCAGAATAAAAGCGTTTCCGTTGAATGGCTACTGCTGACTCAGGACGAACTTTGGCATAAGAGGTCCTCTCAAGTTGTAAATTATAAATGACTTAAGGTTGGTCGCACACCATATAATCTAACACTGTCCATTAGATAACATATTAATACTATCTCAAGGAAATGAGGCGACTAGATGGAAGTTGCGTGTTCAACCTGAGAAATTTGACCATAGATAGCCGACTTGTGTTGGGAAACTATAAATTTTGTAAACCACCTTGTGTCCCGGGTCTTAATTACATTTGGATTAACTTGGTCCTGCCAGCTACAAAGCAGCGAAACAAAAATCTTGAAATCTTCTTCTCTCCTTCTATCGACTTTATGCGGAGGATATAATAAAGAGAAAGGATTGTTCCTGTCCACAAATTCGACCAAACCCGTCCAACTTCACCAAATTTCACAGGTAAATGGGACTCAATCCACCTATGAATATTCCGACATAGGGCTCCCTTCGGTTACAGCGAATTAAAACATCCCTCCTCAAATCCACATTAACTTATTATAATGAAAATTTCTTTACTTCTTAACTATGAAATAGATTCCTGGCGGTTAATACTATTTTACCGATTTATGTGATCCAATTATGTGATCCAGTAATCAAAAGATAAAAGAGAAAACTGAACACTAAGAAGATGAAGACATTGAGAAAAGTAAGTACAAGGTACAATAAGAATCAGATATATGTATAGAGAATATGTAGAACGATGTAATGATAAGCAAGTTTCTCGGATGCAAGAAGAGAAAATTATGAAATAAATAAATAGAAAATAGAATAAACCAAGATAAACGAGACTGGGAATGAAACTAAGGTGTATTAAGTGAGAGAAGGCAAAAGTGCTGTGGAGAGTTAAAGAATTGAAATGAGAAATATGAAAGGTTTATGTAGCGTTTTTACTTTAAATGTTAAATGATGGAGTAAGAAAACGAGTATTTTCTTTTAGTATGGAGGAATTTGTTATCCTTGTAATAAATATATTATGAAACTTTATTCTATTAAATAATAGTTAGTCATTAACCTAATAAATCATTAGGTATGTGCATAATACTTTGATAAAATGTAAAAGCAAAGATTTTAAAGTAGTAGCATTCTTAAACACATACATTTTGATGGCTGCAGGTTTCATAGATGTTTTATATATTATACATATACATACTTGCTGATGAATTAATTAAAATAAATAAATAATTAGCACGGTTAGGAATACCTACTGGTGCAAAGAAACCCAAGACACCATCGTATAACAGTTTTAGATAGGGGTAGATAAGATGTGTAACAATTAATAAATACGTGTGGCCGTAATACCAAAGAAAATGTTAATTAGCCCGTTTTTTGTAGGAGGTATGTAGTTTAAAACTGTAACGAACCGGTAAATAGCTTCTTCCCAACTCCATAAATATTTATATATTTAATTCCGCCTTATCTGTAAATACATTATACAAGACGATTACTTCCGTAGAGATATGATCGGTGCATATATTACTTAAAAGGTAACATCTGGATAAATATTCTTCAAATCAACGCATAGGTAGACATACTTTATAATTGATTGATGTTTTCCGATTATTACTATACAATTATATAAGTGGAAATTACCATTTCTTGGCAATATGAATAAATTTATCATAAATAAATCCGCTGCGCTTTGTGAAACAATTTCAGATGATATTCTTTTTCTTTCATATTATGTTATACTATCCATATTCACTGTAGGTATCTCTACCAAAAGTATTTGATTGAATATTATCCAATTATACAGCGAAGACGGCAGATAAAGCGAAATCTTGTATTGTCAACAACTCTGATTATGCGGATTTCGAATATCGTTTCTTGAAGAGCGGTTGTTTATCTCTGTAGTGCGATACTCTCGAAGTATTTAGAGAGAAAATGAAGTTTTCTGAGGCAGATCGCGAACCGCCGGACAAAACTAATGTTGAGAAGACGGGGCATAGGATTAGAAGTGCTCTAGATACGTATGTTTATTACGTAGCCCAGAATTATCATTAAAAGAGAGTGCAATGGAATAAATAATAAAACGAATAATCCAATAGCGAGAAACGAAGTGGAAGAATTTCAAATGGGAAATCGACAAGAAAAAAAGTATAGTGGAAGAAGTATAGACACAAATACATTGAATGCAATTTTATGTACAAACACACCAAAAACAAAGCCGGAAAATATAATTTCAGCTTTTTCTGATCCAGGAAAAAATGGAATAAAGGTAACTCTAATTTCTCTGATATCAGGATTTACCATATACCGCAATTTATGCTCCATATGCCAGGTGTAGTCAAATATGTAGGCACTAGTTTGTTAGATACAGAATTGGCTGTATTAATATCTCTGATGTTTGTCTTGACAAATTATTTTAAAATTAATGACGAAACCTACAAGTAGTGTTAGAGTTTAATTTAAGAAACATGTAACACTTAGTCATGTATCTATTTACAAAGTAATATGTTTTGTATGCGTTCGATAGGGTCATAATCACAGTCTCATATTCGTCAAGTTTTCAAACCAATAGAATGCTTCTTCTGTATAGGTCCCCGTCTTACTCCAGAACACAAATTATACCCGGGATGAAATAAAACAAAAGATATAAAAATTTTTATGGCTATGGCAAATATTTCATATAGGGATGCTTGAAATAAACAAGGACTGTCATTCTCCAACGCGGTGATTTCATCTACAAATTGGTAAGGTAAAAACAGCCATAGACCTAATTTTCTGTAGCCCAAATTTAGCAACCTTAACTGAATGGAATGTAGAAAATGACTGCTTAGGTAAGAATCACTTGGTCATCCATATGAATTTAGGGGTCAATACTAGTAACATAAATTTTCCTGTCACTAATAAATTAAATCTAAGAAAAGTGAATTGGTATAAATTTCAGTTTTTGTTGCTATAATGTTACAACACCTACCAAGGTCAGCGCAGCAACACCTTTTAAACATCTTTAATGATATACTTATAAACAAAACTATCCCGAGACAGTGCAAAGACTGGAAGATCATTTCAATTTTAAAACAGAATAAAAATTCATAAAAAGGCACTTCTTATAAACCTATTGCCCTTTCCTCTGGCTTGCTTCAAATTTTCGAAAAACTGTTAAAAAATCGATTAGAATATTGGCCCGAATGTAAAAAATACGTAAAACACAATTTGAATTATTTTGTAATAGATGCAGTTGTTCAACTAGTGAGAGGTATCCAATCTTCTTTATAAACAACGAGTCCTGAGCTGCTGTAGTGTGCTTAGTTGATATTAAGGGATCATATGATAATACTAATTTAAACATATTCAAAGAAATATCTGGAAAGGATGGCATACCTACCTTAAAAGATAATTTCTATAATTATCAAATTGTATACTGTTCGTAGAATATTTTTTGTGAGAATAATATAATATATGGCCGTCAAACAACAAGCTTGGAAATCACACAAGGAGTAATTTTAAGTGCAATGCTTTAAAGCCTCT
Source organism: Chrysina gloriosa (assembly GCA_038088585.1). Classification (NCBI taxonomy): domain Eukaryota; kingdom Metazoa; phylum Arthropoda; class Insecta; order Coleoptera; family Scarabaeidae; genus Chrysina; species Chrysina gloriosa. The sequence goes on from CM076090.1 coordinate 25,987,584, forward strand.
ATGTCCCTGATATGGACATTAGTCAGGACCAAAATATCAATACAGTTCAGTATGCAGACGATATATGTATGTACGTATGTCAAGAGCCACTCGCTTGATCAGATATTCTACTACTTAAATAATGGTCTTTAACAAACAATATCTTACATGACTAGAAGAGGCCTAGAAGTTTCTTCCGAAAAGCCTATTCTACCATCTTCGCCAGAAGATTATGAGTTTTTCTTAACCAAATCAGGGTGGCGAATATTCACATTAATTCTAGTTGGAAGATCGCAAAAAATTCTCAGAATGGCATCCAAAACAAAGTGGGGAGCTCATTTCTCCAAATCTTTACCTTTCTACAAGTGAACTATTGGATCTGTTTTGGATGTGCATTCTGCGATGCGCAGAATGATTGTAGTAAATCATACAACTTGAAAAATATAATGACAGTCTATACTTCCGAAGTCGTCGCAATCTATGAAGCTCTCAAATATGCAAACAATTTACAACTTAGACTCCAACCTGAAATGCTTAGAAAACCCTGGTTCGATAAAGTAATCTCGGAAAGGTTTGTTAAAACAATATGTAGGCTCTGATGCAATTATGGATTGTGTAACAGTTACCTCTATAAGATTAGATTAAAAGATAATAATTTGTATGAATGTGGGGCGTACGGCATAGATCCCTTCAATTAGTTGTCAGTTATGGGTTTTCCAAATGTCCACGTTTATGAGGGACATCCATTTCTCGATTAACTGTAAAGTTATATAATTTTTAATACTTGTTATATACAAATGTGATAACCTTTGGTTTTTTCTTTATACCTTTGTGGTTTAGCCTTTTCACCGAAGTGTAGTTATTGTATATCTAGTAAATTTCCTGATGAAGATCTGGTGGAGGAGCATCCTTTCGTCTTTTGCTAAGTATAAATGTAATTGTATGAAATTTCGTTATTGGACCCAGTGAAAAGGTATATCCAAAAAACAATTCTGACTACACCATTTATTACAACTAATAGTATGAACTTTATCCATTGCTCTTTTTCCATTTTTCTTCTTGGACCGTAGCATCGAATTTCACAATCTTCCTAAGCATTCAGACAACTTTTTAGTGTTTGTTGCGGTTTTTCGTAGTTAGTGTAAAGCTTTGTACTTATGTATATAAATTTATTTATTACATATTGTTACTTTAAGGAAAGGTCGGGGTCAATACTACGCACTACGCAGTTTTATCAAGTGCCAAATAACCAGCGGTTACCTTATATTATAGCTTATTCCACTGGGCGTCCCAAGGTACGCGTATTTATGGGGTATTCACATCCCACTTAAGACCATAAAAATCATATGAACTATCATTTTCTTTCCTCAACCTGGAATAACCTGTAGCAATAACATATATGAAAACGTGGTACATAATTCTAGTAAGTTACTTATTATTATACATATGTTTTGTGGCCTTTTATGGTTATCTTATAGATAGTATCACTACCACCACTAGGTCAATTAAACGATAATAATGGAGTTAATAGTTATTGAATAGAACTGACTTTTACTTGGTGAAGATCCATTATAATAATAACACTTCACTATATAACAAAAAAAATTGTAACGTCAAAATAACTAACTAAGGTTAGGTCGATGGTATAGTCTGACAAAGTCACTGTGTTGGCGAAACGAGCGTTACAATTTCTTTGTTAAATATAGTGAAGTGCTTTTTCTCTACGAGTTTTATTCATTGTTAATAGTTATATTTCAATTGATCTAGTAATGGTAGAAAGACTATCTATAAGATTATCCGGGAATTGTAAAATCGGCCCTTAATCTTGTTTGCTATGCTGTCTAGATATTTACTCCTCAATGAAACCTATCACCTTCCTAGTAGAAGTATTTCTTACTTCCTTCAATTGCAGGAACTGAGATCTAAAGTATTCAAGTTTAACATTGCTCAGCCCCTGACGCGCACAAAAGATATGTTGCGAAGTTTTCCGTTACTCATTTGTCAAGCCGGCAGTGCCTTCTCGGCATATTCACAACCTTCTCTATTTGGTTCCTATTCATTTACAGCAATTGTCACATTTTGTCCTCTGAAGATTCCACAATGAACATGCGAGACTGTCAGTCTCGATGCGATTATTCGGTGATTATCATGCTGCTCCTGGCACCCATCATAGGATCCAATCTATTGTGTTCTGCCAAAGATACTAGTGCATCACCGCATTCGTGCACGATTCCTGATTGTATTTGCGCCCTCTGAATAGTTTTAAGAGCAGCTTCGCTGTTTATGATATAGACTTTCCTGTTGCGGTCACCTTTTTGTATCATAATTTTGCGCATATGTAGTTATGGTAATCTCGGCCCTCCCGCCTCATGCAAACTGTGGGCTAGATGTTTCCGTTATTCTTGAGTAGCTTCCGTGGTTCCAGCTTCATACTTCCGCGGTGCTAACCCTATCGGATTAAATTTCGACGATGCGTTTTTTTCTTTGTTTTCTAGTAAAGCTTCAAGATATCCTTCCTCTTTTCGGGCGGTACTTATTTTGCAGATTAATTATATCTGCTGCGATTTTAACTTGTACTTGAATCACCAAGTACAGGGACAGCAAGCTGAGCAGCACATCAATGGTTGTTGTAGATAAGGCGCCAGTTATTCCCCGACAAGCAAGTTTCTGCAGTCTGCTTACCGTTCTTATTGTGGTTTTGTTTCTAGCATCAAGCAAGTGAGGCATGTAATCGAGGGTATCACCAGCATGCTGCAGAATAAAAGTACCAACTTAGCCTTCAGTCTCCACGTATTTCCTACTGCTCTTCTACATGCTCATAAGGTTCGTGTAGCTTTAGCAGTGATGTTTACCAAATGGCTTTTGCAATTGGGTTTGGTATCGACAAAATCATATTTGGTCCTGGATTAGAACGACCTATTCTGTTCATCTGGTTTAAATTTGTCCTCATCACTAAATTGTGCTATTTGTTTATTTATCCCATATCAGCTTTGGTGGAATAAAAGCGAGTTGTGCGATGAGTTTGTTTTAAAAATGGTCCCCTTTTCCTTTTCCGACGTTTTTAAATTGATGGAATTTTCAATTATTATTATACAGAGCGTATATTTTTATAATATATTTCCATGCCCTTTTAAATGTTTGTTGTAATCTTTTTTATAAAGCTGTAAACAAGTTTGTGTAACCCATTTTTTAACATTTAGCTCGATAGTTGGTGAATGAATCTGATTTTATGTGTCACTACAAAGTGCTTATCGATACATATTTGCGAACTAATTGTATTGATGTGGCATATCTTTTTCAATGGTACAAGGGTATTCTATATAAATTGGTATACATTGCACAGTTGAATATAACTCTAGATACACAACGTTTTGCAGTGCAAGAGAAAATTAATGAAGTTATTTCGAAATTTGTAATCAATTGGGATAATTCCCCATTTCTTATTTTCATTCTTTCAGTCCCTAGTGTCTTTATTTTTCCAATTTGACAAATAACTTTTGTAGAGATTTGACGCTACTAGTTACTTTTTTGAAATGGTAATAAGATATGTTCTTTCAACACTTGTTTATTTACTAAATAACAACAAAATGTAGCAAATGAAATCAGTATTTGTGACCCTGCCTTTTGCCAACGCCTGGTAAATCCAATATCTGTTTATAATGATTGGGCGTTTCCTGGGCCAAAGAACCTCCAACAGATCTCCAATTTCGTTTTGCTTCCATATAGATATTTGACGCTGGAGTTCTTATTTCTTGAGAACTGCTAATGAATAGAAATGAATGCATAACTAAGCTGTCACTGTATTTTACAACTCCTTTCAGATTGTAGTATACATTAAATTGTAGATTGTAGACAGTTCTAGTAAACATAACAAAAGATAATGTATTTGGAGATTATTAATCAATTATCTTCCCTAATCATGGCGAAAGATATGTATAGAACTGTTTGTAAGGTATTAGATGTTGAAGGTGTTTACAGTTCATTTTATTACAGAATCTTTCTTACTAGCTACTTGCTGTACCTTCCCAATTATAACAACGTAATGAACATTATTCTAATTATGGTTCGCAATATGCAAGCACATATGTGATAATAAATGATGATACATTGCATATGGAAATGGAACACCACTATGGAGCTGGGTTAGATCACCAATTCGCAGTACGCACATACGCATAATTGGCCCTCGGCGCTTCTCCCCCAATGAAACAGTACTTCTTTCTGTATATGTGTACCATCGTTGCTTGTGTACTGCAACTGAAAAATGGCTAGAAACAATGATCTTGCCATATACAGTTTGAATTTAGTGGCGACTTTTTCTTTTATTCATCGATTTGTATTAAATACTTAACATTTTTGGTGTTGTAGTTTCTAAAATTGCTAATAGCATTGACATGATACATAGTAGTTTGCAGCTACACTACTGGGGATAGTTGATCATAAGCAATATTAGAGAAATTGTAGTTGATTTTATCCTTACATCTTTTCCAAGTAAGAATGAAGTTTATGGTTGTATTTCATTTGCATATTCGGCCGATGATTTGACCACTTCCTGTTATTTTGTTGCTTAGCAGTAGTGGGGGCAAACATTTTGTTTTTGTTTGAGTAACCTCTGATGTCTCAAAGCTTTCATAGCAATTTCTTAAGTTGATGATATTTTGGTCTCGGGAATTTGACTTCCCAACTGGAATGCAATTGGAAAGAACAAGAAATTAATATATTCATGCGTTTTGGATATCTATTTCATCAGTTTATTTGAGTCTACTCTTAGGAATTTTAATTCACTAAATCGTCATTTAGGCGCTGCCGGCTGTGCGCGTTTACAATACGGTCAGGTATTAAAAGATAACTTTTAATGAACCAATAAATATAAACAAACATAAAAACCCTAATGAAATAAAATCACCGAAAGTAGGCAGACTAATAGACTCATCAGGTTTAAAAATGTTAGACTTGTTCGAGGGTGTCACCGTTTCCGTCGAAGCAGAGATACGCCGATAAGACAGTTTTAGTTAGGAAACATTTACCCTAATCGCTGTCCATTGCCGCTGTGTAAATCAATGCAGGTAATACCGTGATAGTGAAACCCACACTGCACAAATTAACTTAAAAAATGTCCCGTCTCCGCCGACATTTACTATAAATTTAGTTGATTGTAGCTGGCTTCAGGACCGGTAGGATAAGTGGCGTTTGTGTAAGTAGTCAGACAGTGGCTTTGCGCTCGCCGTTTTCCATCGGATTCCTATATTTAAATTCCGTTTATATAGAGACTATTTTCCTTTGACATCTCAGGTATAAACAGATAATTCTCAACGCGTAAATCTCTTTCGGGGTATCGACACTACATTGCATTTATCCACGGTAAAACTTAGCTACAATGGCTAGTATAATTATAAATTAGTCCGGCACTCAGCACTAATTTGCTGTCAAAACAACAGCTCTATCTGGACTTGTAGTTTATTTATTATTATTATTTTCTTTGTGGTTAGTTTAAAAATGGACTTTCATATCTATATCGTTTAATACCGACCCAATTGAAATTGAACCTTATTTTAAATTCAATAAGTTTGTTTCAAGCTTTCTTTAAATCATTAAAAAACAAAGACATATAGACATTAAAAATGTATTGAAAAAGAGAAATTTCACATTTATCCATACATTTTCTCAAATTATGAAACGCTGTGATAATTTTACACATATAATTCGTCTTATTATAAGCAGTGGCGTAAAATTTCACAATAAATAATAATAATATCCTGTAAAAATTTGAACTATTTCATTTCATATTTTTGTCGCATCTACGATTCAGACCGATTGAAATGAGCTCGGAATTTTTCATTACTTATTCTGTTGCAAACCTGGGGCATCTCCTTTCTTTAAATGAATGTATAATAATGACATCTTGCTCATTGTAACGACTGGCAACGCCGCGCCGTCTGTACTGACTTGTAGGAATTTCCCGTATTTTATTTTGTGTTTGGATTGTTTATGACATTTAGAATGACTGTATATCCGTAGTCTTTTACATTGAAATAGCTAAATAAATTTCTCTTCGCCCCGGGCGGCTGACATCCACGCCACGCCACTGATTATAAGAGGATATTAAAGTTGACCTCATTAGTATGAACCTATGCGATAATTTGAACAGTCACTGTTTCTTGTGTTCACAATCGGGACTGTACTGTCTATACAGGTTGACTGACGTTTTTGAAATGAACAGTACACAGTTTTTACGGAAAATTGTGTTTTAATACCGAAAATTATATATGACCTGTGAAAGATTATGTCGTGTAGGTGGTGTCCATCCTTCCTAACTGCCGATTTCCAGGCTTCGCAGAAAATCGACCATCACCAGAGTTATCATTTCAGCATCGATTGTAGCCACTTCTTCCCTGATTGCCTTCTTAAGTTCTGTGAATATGGGGGTTTCTGAGAAATTTTTTCCAACTCCAGTTGCAGTCTGCTCAGTTTGGGACGCAAATGAGTGTTCAGCATCTTGCTGTAACCTTCAGTATTCACTTTAACAGTCGCACCATTCCCGTCTCCGAAAAATATGGGCAAATGACACCGAACGGAGCTGTTGCGCACCAGATAGAGGTAGAGGTTTCTCGTGAATGTTATGGGGATTTTCAGAGGACCAGTACCATACATTTCGTTTATTAACCACCCCATTCAGATGGAAGTGTGCCTCAGCACCCATGAGAATGACTGTATTTCCATTATCTGCCAAAAGCGCTTGCATTCGAAAAGGAAAAGTGCAGGGTGACAATATACCCACCATTCTGAACAAATGCGTCATACGCAAATATCCGCCCCTGAACCATTTACTGCTCAATAGGTACTGAAATAGCATCGAACGCCGATGTTCATGATAGGTCGTTCGACTTTCTCTCCCCTATCGGCAGACTACTATCCGTTTCAAAAACGTCAGATTTTCGTCGGTCCCCTGTATATTTTATGACTTCTTAACAGTGTAAATACCCCCGCCAGCTTAATTTGCTGCCAAGCGGCATATCAAATATTTTATTGTAATACTAACTACCATTATTACTAATTATTTCTAATAGGACCTGATGAACATTGTTCTCCTATTCCTGTGAATATTGTTAGATTTGGTTTCGTTAACTTTTATTTCCTATTTTTGTCATAGTTCATTGAAATTCAAATGTAAATAAGTTTCAGCTGCATAGGAATCCTCACGCGATGTCATAGTTGATGTATGATTATCGAATGTTGTTGTTGTTGTTGGTTAATCTTAGACCATTGCCCTGCACAGCTTTAGTGGAAACAACGCGGGTTTTTGATCGCTAAAAGAATTTTCGTCCGAATAGGATCTTGGTTAATTGTTCTAGAATCATTTCCTCTCAGACTGGTTTGATCAAAGAATTTTGAGTACAGACACCAGTACACTAGATTCAAACTAGCTGTAAATTCAGTATCAACTTGTGTATCACTAATAACTGAAGTTGGCTAACGCAGGATGAATACATGAACATTACAAAGGGGACTTCTATCGCAAATATTAAATTAAGATAATTTTTACTGGCGTTAATACATATATAGGTTATTTACTTTCACCGGAAATTGAATGGCATTACAAAAAGTACCGTGTAATTGAATTAGGAGCTCTTGCGTTTCTGTAAATATTTACCATAAATTTTTGTGTATAGCAGAAGACCTACATATTACCGAGCATATTACCGACTAAATTCGCTTTTAATTGCTTATTCATTAATTTCTTTACGACAGTCTTAATACTCTTCTCATCCATTCGTAAAGCGTCTCTTTGTAGTAGATATTCGTATTTTTATAGATACGCGTTGCGTTCAGTTACTCGTAAATCGTTGCATGTATTAACTGTTTTTTTTTTACCTATTATTATTTACTATTATTTACCCTTTAACTATTTTACAAATTCAAAATTTTACAAAATCGGGAAACCGATTAAAAAAAGAACCAGAATTCCAGTTCTATTAAAATCTGGAGTATATTCCTACTTAGAAATTATGAAGAAACAGCAGGTTTCCCATGAAATTGCTGGCAGAAAAGCCAACTTTTTCGAACGGAACCTATCGTCGGGGATGCGTATCCTGAAGGCGGATGGTATGCGAATATCCGGCGCTATGCAATGAAAATCTGAAGAAAGTCTAAATTAACAGTTAAAATGAACAAAGCTCGATTGCAATAGGCAAGAACAATCTATGTATCATGCCGATATTGTCTTGCCTACTGTAATCGAGGATTTTCCATTTTAGCTTCGACTCTTTTTTTCTTCGTGTAGGCGCGTAGCATTCGTAGCATTCGCGTCCAGAATCCGCCTCAGATCTTTACTTGCTTTTTGTCTATTTTCTAATCCTCTCCGAACAATTAATCTGTCCTCCCGTTGAGACATTTTTCTGATACCACAACAATGTGCCTCACCGTTCGATGTTGACGGTAAATTCTCTTCGACAAACTTGGCTACTCTGCCAATAGTTTGATGGGAAGCTAGTTCTAAACGTATTCCAGATTCCAATAGAACTTTTAATTCTAGTTCTTTTTCATTCGCTATGTCTTTAGTCTTCTTTATTTTGTAAACTTTTACAAAGAAAGAAATGAAAGTGGAAAAGAAATATTCTTACAGAATAGTTCCAAAAATAGGCAAAGAAAAAGCAGTGGCACTTAAACACGATTTACGAATAACTGATCCAACGCAGGGAAAATTACTATCCAATGTTTGTCTAAAACACAGATATCTACCACAAACGGACGCTTCATGAATGGATGAGAAAGATGTTAGGTATACCTCTCGTAAAGAAATTGGCGAATAAGCTATTAAAAGCACATTTACTTGGTAATATGCACGTGCTTTACAGTACATACAAATTTATGGTAAATATTTACAAAAGAGTGGTAGTAGTGTGGATAAGCAAGTAATCACCGAACTGATAAAATCGGAGAATCAGGTATCTTTCAACGGCCGATTCTGCTAAATTTCACCGCCCTATAACTGAAAATGTCTATATATATATAGAAAAAGATGTATGGTATCAATCTAGGTAAGATTTGGAAATTTCAAACAGGAATCAATGTCTCAAAACTCTGAAACACACCAAGAAGTCGGATATAATCAGCGTTTTCTGTAAAACCGATCGTAATGTCTCAACTATTTTTTGGTTGATTTAACATGATTTTCAGAGTTCGTATAAATAATGTTGAACCTTCCAATAACAAAGACGTGCCCTGTAAACTCTTAATGGAATCGGAGATATTTGCGTAATATTATGCAATAAGTTGTATCTATTGCAACTTGGGAATTGTTAAACCGTGGACTTTCGTCATCCCTTTCTCATCTTGGGCGTTTAAAATTATAACTACGGTTTTCACATTGTAGGAATACTTGCGATAATAAATTTCATAATGCCACATTGCTTATTTTGTTATAAATGGTTGTGGTGGTATCGGAATTTCTGGACACAACTTAGTATAAAATTCACAAACGCGCTTAGTAATGCAGTAAATTATAGTTATACGGGAGAGATTAGGACAATGTGGTTTCAGTGCCCTATCGGCGTTTAACATAGATAAAATTCCGTACGTCAGATATATATATGTACTTGCTTCTGTTCTATTATTTTTTGTAGGGTGGTTATGGGACGGAACACAGTTGTTTATGCAGTAACTATGGCAATATCTACTGCTCCATGAAAGGTACGATACAGAAGGTCCATTTGTTTTAAAATTGTGTATCACATTGTTTTCTTTTTAGTGCAGACTTTAAATTTGTTTCTACCATTTTTTTATAGACAGTAGATAATATTATTTATTGTTTATGTTTTGCATTGTTTACATGAGTATGCCAGTTACCTACATGATTACTGTACAGTTCCACATTACAAAGAATTCTGGAAATCGCGCGACAGATTTTTTGTAAATGCGCAATAAAGGGCACACGAAACATCAGTAACACCAATACCCTGTTACAACTAGAATAGGAACCAACGTACTGTCGGCACTGTAAGCCCATCCGGACGAGTAAGAGATTAGATTGAACGGATTCTGGTCAAAGGAATAATTTTGGTAAAACTTTTTATTTATACTGATTGAAACGAATTATTTTAACTAGCTTCCTTAATTGCTTATCTTAGGACACAGTTGTTACCTTTTATATTCGACAGTTGGAGGCTCTGTGTGTTTAAAATATCAAAATCCGCTGTTCAACAAGTTTCATAATCATCGGTTCTTGTCTAACTAACATCAGTTTACTTGAAATTACTCAACCTTGTTGGGATATTATGATAATGTTTTTCGACATGCATAAGTTACATCGACGGATCCACAAAATGTAATTGTTAATCTGGCTGAAGGTAACTCTTTAATAAACAAAGGCTATTGTTTAATTTAAAATGGAAGTGCGTCGGTATCAGGTCTTAAACCACGTAATGTGTATAAAAATATTTCTGTAAGAAACTCGGTCTTTTAGTTTAAAATAATAGCATTTATCAATGTGTAAAAGCCGCTCTTATCTATAGACATCAGCAAGCTCCTTAGGTATCGATTTGCTGAGTCAGTATCTAAGATCTAAGCATTTCACCGTAACACTGACGTGACCACCTAACATTAATTTAAAAGTCCAATGTCCTTACGCTTTCCCAAGGACAATTAAAATTTTTGTACAGTGGGAATTTATTATGGAGCAGAAATCCCTGAAAGCGTTTAATTATACAGACGCAAAGGGCTGGGCATAAGAAATCACATTCGGCTACGAAAAATCTATGATTTATTCCGCTTTATTATATACCCGACACAAGTATAAATATGTCCCTTAAGTTCAGGTTATCGTGTCGTTGTAACCAATATGGCTGAGTAATATTTCATAACAGCACGTATGGCTGCAGTAACATTATTTTAGAATTTGAATAAGTGCCAGATAAGGCGACGGATTTGCATAATAATATAAATCGGGGTTAATGTTGTGTGCGTGCTCTTGCCGGTAAGGTAGAAAAGTTGCGGGTACGACCACCACCGATAAGCTTATATTCTGGATAATTTACATATTTATTTATGAACTTTTATTCCAGTTCTAGAAAATTAGTTTTTACACATTTATGTTGCCTATCGATTTATTCTTCGCAGTAGCAATTATAAATTTTCTCATTTGCATTGTAGATCTTTTGACGTTAAAAATAACTTGACACAGTTACGCGGAACGCAATTACAAAATTGCTGTACTGCTCGGCGAATAAATCAGTTACGTATAAGAACGAATTCTTATGCTTTTTATCAACTAATTATGTATAAATATTCTTAGTAAGGTCGAAACTATTAAAACAATTCACAATTTTCTAGTTACTTTGTTATTGGAAACCATTGTAGCCTTCACATTTACTCCAGCTACTACTGTAATAATATCATCTGCTTGTTTAGCAAGCAAACTCATTTTGGCGCCAAAGGCCTCCCTAGTGCTTCGTGCGTTTTTTGTTAATACAATCATATTTCTTGAAATTCGTAAATATGTAACAAAACTATTTTTTACAATAAGGGTGAAAAGTGTAATGCATTCAAATGATTTTTGTGATTGTAAATTTTAGTGTAGGAAGATGAGATAAACAAACGGATACTGACATGTCTATACTAGTTGAGTCTTCATTGCCTAGAATAAAGAAACAATACGTCGTTTTTTGAGAGAAAGTTGAGGAAGCAATTCTCTGAAGTAGCACTAATAAAAAATAACATTAGACAAGTTAATTAAAAGAAAATATTATGAATAGCGGAGTAATTCGCCATTTTAAAGCTATTCTGATATAAATTGCTTCAACCATAACGATGGCGGTGCTAACAATAAAGGCGTTTGCGGTTCATACGTCTCTCTATTCTAAGCAAATGATCTATTATGTTAAAATGGAAGTTTGCTCACACAAGAGATACCTCCACATAATTAAAGAGATAATATGTTGGATATGTATCCTTTTGTTCCCCGTATTTCAAATTGTTGACTGGTTCGCAGTATAATTTTGATTTTAGCATGTCCTTTTGTACTTTCGTACATTACTGCAAGAGCTTAGATAGTTATCGTTTTAAAATTTCTATTGCATTGAATGCTTCTTGATGAAAGTACACAAGAAAACAAGTATCTTACTATACTTCTGACCTGTATGGAAAGAATCAGTTAAGAAGAAGTTAATTTGCCTAAATGCGTTTCTTCTTTTACAGGATGTAAAATTAATTTAGCTTTTATTTAACCTAATAATGGAAGAGAAGAAAATTAGAGAAATAAGTGTAAATTAGGTCAAAATAAATATACAAATCTACTTTGCGTAGGTGGAGGGAAGAGGGAAGGGAATCATTTTAGTTCACTAATTTTCTTATTGCTCTGATACCCTAAATAAGATAAAATACAACAGGACAACAGCAGAAAACAATATGATTACATATAGAATCAAATAAACTTGGATTCTCTTCTTTGAATAACACATTGTCCGAAATGCAGATACGATAGATCAAGGAAGTACGGAAATTTGGTATCTCAAATATTGAATCTGTTTACAAGTATATTTGAGCTGTTCGGTCCACAAATGGTATCAGTCTTACTCCTTTCAGCTCTAGTTTTTGAAATGCAGAACATATCGCAATGTATCATTGTTCACTCTGAACGTTCATTCAGAATTCGGTTATTTAGTTGTGTTATTTCAATTTCTTTAATTTTACTGTAATGTTTAAATTAACATCTGTTAACCATGAAGGAAACATATTACAAACTAAAATAAATCTGAGGAAAAGCGCAGGTCTAAAATACTAAGTGTTCGATTAATCATACATAAAAAGCGATACTTTTTTACTTAAATTTTTGAGAGTGAGATCTGCCAAAGCAATCCTGCATAAAATTTTAACAGTACTTCACCATCATGTGCGCATCCTATTATCCTTGGGATTTGGGCTCCTTTGCTTGTTCCACTCTGCTAAAAATTTTCACCATGCCTTTCACTTAAGTTAATAAGAATCTTTGGAGACCGGCTCTATTGAGTGTTAACCTAATTAATTCATGTTGCAGCCTATTCTGTTAAAATCAATGAGTAGGTGTTCTATTAATTGTGTAGATATTTGATCAATTTTACCCAGTTTTTCACAACAGGGACAAATGAAGACCAGGCACCATGCATAGCGCCGAAAACTTATTGTAAGCATCAGATTAACGGCAAATTAAATTTTCTCCATTTCTATATCACCATCAAGAAGGTGTCCAAAAGCAAAACCATCTAGAAAGAAGACTTTTCTATGTTGATCAGTGTAATCAATGAACATTTGGTAGACAACCAGCAGAAACAAATTTTATGTAAGAACAAGTGACTAAAAAGAGGATTTGTCTATATACACCGAGACAGAAAAATAACTGATTCAATAAAATTGTGGATATCTATAAAAATAGATCTGAGAATTATTATGATCCGCAGCGGAACTTGAAAAACACAGAAGGAACTTTGAAAATGGAATACAAAATACTTAAAATAATAAAAGTGCAATCACTGAGACAGAGGAACAACTAAATTTGCTACAAATAGAATGAAGAAATCTGCAGACAAACAAATTAAGAATAAATAGTGAAATATTAACACAGAATACACACAGAATAGCTTCACTAGTTTTGAGAATAAACTCAGGTAGACTTCAAGGAAAGTGCACGCAGTAAGGTGGAATGGGAAACAGCTTATTACAGAAGGTGCTCTCAGTATACGCCTTGTGGGAAATTAGACCTGTGTTGCCATATTCTCATTGTTAGAGATTTATTTATTTTATGGACAGTATGACCTTTCGATCAACACGTGGCAACGAAACATAGAAAAATGATAGAAAGTATAGTAATTTGTGCAGTCTAAAGTGGGATCTCAATAGTCCATAAGTTCGTATTCTTAGCACCCCTTGTGAAATGAACCATGGGAATTGCGGGTGAAGAGAATTGAGAAAATGCTCGAACAGTAGACATGTCTACAATTAATAAAATTGTACTAGGAAAATGGGCATGAAAGTATAAATATATCTAAATTGAAATCAACCTACAGGAAATGATGATGTGGCAAAGAGAAGAAAGAGGAGAATGATCTGATAGTATGAATGACACTAATTGCACTGATATTTTCTAATCCTCTTAGTAGTCTTGTAATATTGACTAGGAATCTTGCAACACAATAATGAAAGCGTCAGTATTTTTGTTTAGTAATTCTTCGTTCCACTTTATGATTTTGTTGCTAGTACTTACATTACAAATCTTACGTTCATATATTTTGCCTTGTCGTAAGTACATAGGTATTTATGTTAGTGATCGAGGTTATAGATACGGATTAGATTAAATCAGAACAAACTCCATATCCGAAACCTGAAAAGGTACGTACTATTGCGGCAACAAAAATCCGTACAAGCCTTAAGACCATTTTGACACGATTTTTACTATCTTTGAGCAGTGTAAGTCAATCGTTTGTCACGTTCATGTCAATTTTCATGTAGTCGTGAAGTGAACAGTGCCTCTGGACATTCAAAGTCGATTCATTTTTCTTCTTATGGACCATTCTTCCCCAAGTAATGTAATTATTTGCATTTTTCAGCAGCACTTAAATGCAGTATCTATATACATATATAATTTCCTTATTTGTGTGTTCCTCTTTTTGTCTATCCAGAGCTTCTTGAAGCCCAGTGATGGGCTAGAAAGCTGAAAATTGGCATGCATATAGTAAAACGCCTAGGCCAAATCCTAACGTAGCCGGATTTTTGATTTTTGGCCTGTGGGTGGAGAATTAAGACGAAGAAGGGGTGTGGCAAAATACAATTTTTTAAAATTTTTGGTTATATTTTCTTTTTCTTCCTGCCTGGCAGGGACAGGTTTAACAGCTAGTTATGACATAAATCTATAATGATTTTAACATAAAATATCGTTTGACAAGAAAAAGTCAGACTTAAGCTAACTTACATATCTTAAGTGTCCGATTTTTAGTTGCCGCAATAGTGCAATATGAGTAACGTTAAATTACATCGATACATTTTATACCATGCAATCCTTTCAGTTGTCTTGTATTACTAATTCGTAACATCTAGGCGTTGTACTAGAATATTTCTGACACTCGATAACACAGACAGATCCAAAACAATTATCTAAAAATACTATCATGATACTGTCATATCAATGCTTATTTCCAAAATTCTGAGTGAATATAGCAATTTTATTATTTGATATTGACATTCATCCGACGCCCTAGATGGGCAGAAGGATAGGGTTAAAGTAGAAGAAAATATTGACAGTCAACGTACGTTGTTTTAGCGATTAATTTCAAATGTTTCAACATTCTTCTTTCAGACTGGTAGCACAATACCCTATACTGTGTAACAGAACTAATTTCTAAAAATGGACACCGCAATGAGAATGGTAAATCGATATATTCTGTTAACTTAAGAGTCGAAAAGTTTTGTGAAACAGTTTCCAAATCAAGAATTTGATTATGAAAATTTAAAACACCAGCAGAGTCAGCTGTCATTCGTCATTATCTTCAGTTAAAGATATATCTGTGGCATTTGCTTGAGTTTTCTCTGATGACTGCAGATCACCATTTGTTTGCATATAGATGGATGAAATTTCATTAGCCAGTGTCAATTTAGCTTGCTCAACGTTTTCTTTATTCAAAAATACATTCCCTTTGAATCGGGGATCCAGTAAAGTACCAATAGTATACAATTTCTCTGTCTCAACAGAATGGTAGCGCCTTTTTAGTGACGCAAGCAAATCATTTCGGAAACCCTGTACTGAACCTAATTTTGGTTTGAAATTTTCTAGAGCACGAATGGTGCTATTCACTAAAGGAATTATTTCTGAAATTGTCACTTTACTTGAGCTGGCCACAAATGTAGCTTTATCAAACACTTCTAATGTTCGTATAATATCTTCAATAAGTTTCCACTGTCGAGGACAAAGGTCTATCTGAATATTCAAGTCAGAAGCAGACAATAAAATGGCTTGCTTTTGTTCCACAAGTCGATTGAGCATGTGAAGCTCAGAGTTCCATCTAGTCGGCTCGTCTTGTATTAAACGACGACCTTTAAGATCTAACTTAGCTTGAGCAGTTTTTAACATTTTTGTCGCTTTAGAAGAGTGTTTGTAATGTCCCACAATATTCCGACAGGATATCATTATTTCCTTAATTTCATTCTTATTCAGTAAACCATCTTTTATAACTAACTGAAACGTCTGGGCTAGGCAAGGCAAGTGGGTGAAGATGCTACGCTCTAAAGCTGCAACCATATTAGGACCATTGTCTCTCATGAAGCATACAACTTTTTCTGTAAGATGCCATTCTTTTATTATGTTGCTAATGAAAGTTTCTATAGCAGATGCTGTATGTGAAACCTCTAAAAAAGGAATACATTCTAAGCACAAATGATGGTACTCAAAGTTTTCATCTACAAAGTGCACTGTCAGGCTTAGGTAGTCATCAGATGATGTTGATGTCCACATATCTGTTGTGACTCCAATGTATTCAGTATTTTTTAAAAGTTCCTCGACTTTCATTTTTTCTTCTTCATACTTATCTGGAATTACCTTTTCAGAAAAATGTTTCCTACATGGGATGACATATCTTGGTTCAAGATGGTTAATCAATTTTTTAAACCCCTTATCTTCCACTATGGACAGTGGTTGATTATCTGTACATATCATTTCAGCAACCAATCTGGTAATTGTTTTGCCTCTTTTGTCCCCAGGCTTAAAACTTTGCATTTTATCAAAAATTTTTTCAGAGTAGGTTGGTTGAAAGGTTCTGCTTTGCGTTTCACTGCGCATTGTTTCAAAGACCTTTGTTCGCCATAAGAACAAATTTTTGAACCTGGACTAGGAGTTGAACTAATTGACACAGGACTCCCAAAAGTAGTTATATCATCTGGATTATTTTCTTCAAATGAAGAATCAACATTGACAGTCAAAGGGCTTAAGGGTGAAGTTGGAATTAGTAATGAGTTTGATGAACTTGTACCTTTCAGTTCTTGATATTTGGATAAATGCCTGGTTTTCAAATGTTTCCAAATAGCTGAAGTAGTGTGCGACTTTTTCCCTCTAGATATTTTTCAGAGCACAGATTGCAATTTGCATAGTTTTCATTTTCTGTAATTTGGAAATAGTTCCAAATATCAGAAGTTGCCTGAGGACACAAAGCCATTTCATAGGTTGCTATTGAATGCAACAAATATGATGTAACAGTGACAGTTGTGCAACTTCAGAACTCCCCTGAAAAAGAAAAAAATTAAGTTTTCATGTTAAAATCCTAAAATCCTTGTAATTTTATTATTAGCTGTAATAATTGCGCGAAAATACGGTATGCAACAGTAATAATAAAACTGCAATAAATGTACAAAATTACTATGCCGTGAATAATTAATTAATAATGCAGTTGACAGACATCTGAAATGGCCTTTGACAACAATTAACAAGTTATTTTTTTTTTTAATTCTTATACTTAACAATTACATTTATATAACATCCCAATTTGATTTCCAACTAACACCGCATGTAATGTAATATAACTTAATATGTGCAAAAAAATTATATATCAATACAGTATAAATGAAAATAAGTAACTTACCTCATATATCGTATAAACCACGCATATCCACTCTCAAACGTCACAGACTGAACAGTACTGCACTATAAAGTGGTCGTTGCGATCTGAAGTTTACTCGCACCACGCACCTTTTATATATCATATATCAAGAGTTTCGAGAATAATCCAGTATTAGAGCTCAGTCATCCAGAACCGACGAGACTATTCAAGACGAGATAGTTGCTAGAATTTACGAGAGAGCGCGGGATGTTAATTAGAATCACATAAAGAGCGATAGATGGTATTAGTGTAGCATATATGGCGTTTAAAATATAAAACTTGACTGAACTGACTTAACATGATATAGTCTTAGCTAGTTATTAGAACTAAATGTACATAAGTTAATAAGTTTTCATAATTTTTGTAATTAGATTAGTTATATTATTTGCTGTCTGTATTTGACATGTTCCATACCTTTTCTGGTCTCAGGAATAAAGATATTTATTTATTAAAATACCACAAACATTAGGAAAGCATGCCAGCTTATAAATACTTTGTGGCTGAAAGAACGAGAACCGAAGAGAATCGTCGAGATCTTTCTAGTCAGTGATTCATATGTGTCGTGATTACATGAGTCATTATTATTATTATTATTTTTTTTTTTGGATTCGAAAGATTCGAATTACGAAAATCGTGCGAAGATTCGAGTTTTCGAATCTCGAATCTTTTCAGGATTCGATGGATTCGAGGATTCGCGGATTCGAATGTCCCATCTCTAATGATAACCTTAAAGATAATGAGATATTGGACATGAATTTCGTCTCACAATCAGATGAAGCTGTGTTTCATCTAACATGCTACATTGATTCTCAGAATTATGATTTTTGGTCTACTAAAACTCTCATACATTTCTTGAAACACCATTACATCCTCTCAAAGTTGGAGTGGAACGCTATTTCCAAAACATGAATAATAGGTCCAACTTTTAAGAAGAACTTTAGAAAACCGTTAAGGTAGATCGATATTAATAAATGTTAGTATTTATAGAGGAGGAGCGGGTGGTATCTCCTCTTAAAAAAAATAACATAATATCTTTAATATACAATAGATTGAGTAAAACTGAAAAGCAATATTCTTTTTGCCATATATTCTTCACTCGTATTAAGTAAGTAAGAGTTAAATACATAGAGGAAATAGTTATGACATTTTGTATTTTTGTAGATTTTCTTCTTGAAGAAGCCGGCGCCGGGTAGCATTTGCCACAGCAAAAACACACTGGTAGTAATTAATGTAGGGTAACGTGCTTGTTGTATCACAAATGTAATTACATTTTATTTTTTACTGTTTGCAATGATCGCCGTAGTAATATAATGGGTGTCGTCAATATCTGCACACAGTTGGTGTGCCCAACCCTTACAAGCATAGCACTGGATTCAGGATTCGTCAAATGATTCAACTCCCTCAATACAGTCTTCATTTGCATCATTATTCGAATCTTGTTCCGCACATGGACGCAAATTCTTCTCCTTTTATTCTTGGCCCTAGCTTATCTAGTTTGAATTTTTGTTCCTTTTTAGTTTCTAGTATTTTGTAGCTTACATTGATATTTTTCAAATTGCATTTGTTTTCTAATTTTCTTTGCTTCGTCTTTCACATTTTGAGGTGTTGATGCCAATATTTCGCTTCTGTCAGTCTTCCTTTTACGACTTCTTAGTTGTCTACCATTACAAGATGGCAGGGGTGACAGTTTTTTAAAATACTCACAAAGGCAGAGTGCTTGATTGCACTCCTCTGAGGGGAAACACAAGAACTACTGGCAGAATTTCCAGATATTGCCTGTGGTTGTGAAGAATTGTGAGACCCAGCTGAACCAACGGCTGTGGTGGATGAGTTGTTAGACAGACTATAAGATGGCCCAAGGACTGCAGAAATAGCAACAATGGTAGATGAGTTCTCAGAAATTCTAAGCCGTACCACAGGAAGTTGTCACCTCCTCTATGAAATGACCCCGGGACCGCTAGAACAGAGAAAAGATCGGACTCGGTTGATTGTAAAACATTAGTTAATTCACTAGCCATGAAATCTACATCAGTGAACACATCTGGGTTTAAAGGGTAGATTCCTGTAAAGCTAAACCCACTTTCGGCTACGTCCAAGTGGCAGGACTGTTTGTAGGCATCAGCGGCCAGCTTTGAACTGTCATTTTAAGTCCGGCATTTGTTCTTATCCACAAATTACAAGAAACTTTGTACCCACTTGTAAACGGTTTCATAAATGTTCTGTCCAGCGGTTGTAGTTTATGAGTTGTGTGAGGGGAAAACTCAACTTATGTACATATGTTATTTTCCCGGGGATACATAGTAACATCAAATTCTTTGTGTGTACCATGTCCGTCAATTAAAAGAAGAACTGAGTCTTCTTTTGAAGGCTTACTGGACGAAACAGAAAGTTCTAACCAGGTAAGAAAAGCCTCCCCAGTCATCCATCCATTGGAAGTTGGTGAATCCATTGGTGAACCTATCATCAATCTATCATTCATACTCTTTCCAGGGAATAAAAATACAGGTGGAATGAAATGACCTACAAACTCATGTAGAACATTATGGTTACATTTCGGCCTCTCTCTCCTGATGTCAATTTGCCAACTTGACGATGGCCTTTTAGCGAAATTACCATTATATTTTCGTACACATAGATAATTCCAGTTTCATCTGCATTGTACATCCTAAAAGGACGAAATGAATGAGACCTGTTGAAGCCTACAGTACGCATTATGCTTATTGACTGAGGTTTCCTGTAACTGAATTCAGGATATCTGCATCAAATCAGCATAAAAATCTTTCTTGCAAGTTTCTTTGATTTATTAAACCTATAAGGTAATTTCATATTTTTAGCAAGATAACAGGTGAGTTTAAGAAATTTGTATCTAGGCAATGGCATGAACCTTGTGTCTAAATGCGTCATATTTTTAACCAATTCCAAGTCTAGGTTGCCTTCAAGTGTTGATCTGAAACGACTCATTTTAACTGGCTCGCCATTTCCATTTGTTCAATTTTTCTTCTTAATGTCGATCGAGGCGCCTGGTAACGGTCTCAAGCGGTACGTATTGATAAGTTGTTTTCTAAAATGGCTTCTGCTGCTAATTTCATTGAGTCGTGAGATCATTCCCCACGGCCTTTCCCCTCAGGTTTCTTCTTGAACTTGGACACTGTTTCCTAAAATAAAAGAAAGGCATTTATCATTCGGCCCATATTACCCGAAATTATTATGACCCATACTACCCGACGGGCACGTTGAAAAACATGGCATCACGTCAACACGGTTACAAATATTTAAGCTAGACTATTGTATTGTACGAACTAGACTTACTGTTAGTAACCTACAATATTATACTATAATCGTGAATTCACTCTTATTAGATAAAGTACACAGGGAGAGGGTATTTTCAACATATAACGCAAGAGCACACAAAGCTCAACAACATGCTAATACCTTCGAAACATTTATGGTGATAGGATCGTATGTGTACAACGATGGCCTCAAAGACCACCTGATCTTTCACTTTTGGGTTTTTCTCCTTTGGATATTTCTAATGTAGAATGTTTAGTAAACGAATGCATACCGTTCAGGAATTGGGAGGTGCAATTATAGACGTTGCCTAAAGCATCGCACTTGACTAGCTGCATAATGCGTTTGAAAATACTAAAAGAAGGGTAGATGCTTACATAAACAATGATGATGGACCCTTTGAACACAATTTTTAAAGGAAATGTAATTATTTATTTTGTATTAAATAATGTGTGAAATAAATGAAACTGGAATTACATTTAACTTAAATATATGTATTAGTTTATACTATAAGCTATATGTAACTTATTTTTGTAAGTGATAATTAAAGTTCGACTAATGTCCGGTCAACACTACTGAATGATAGCTTATCATGCACTCCTTTGTTGAACCTTAGCAATAATTGAAAGAAATGTCAAAAACGAAAAGATTTGTATCGTAAACATGGTTATGTATCGCGCTAATGTCGTATCTTGTAATTAAACCTGCACGCCACTGAAATAATGTTAACATTACAAGTAAGTATGACGGCATTTTGAGAAGTTAATAGTTTTAACGTAAGCGGCACAAAGAATAATTTTGAGTCTCCTGTACTTACTATTATTTTTGCCAGTAAGTAGGTACTTGGGTTTTAGTTTTTCATAATTCTTGTAAACTTAATATGGAATCTTCCACATGTTTGAAAAGCTAATTACTTATAGTTGTTTTTTGATTAAGTAGGTCTAAATTAAGTTAAAATTCTTTTATTTCTTTTTTTTTCAGGATACTTACTTATAATACGTCCTTTTATAATTTTGGTAAAATTAAATGGAGACTATAGGATATTTTGGAAAACTAATTTCTATCAATTGTGTTTTCGTATAACCTTGGCAAAATTAAAACTTAAACAAAATATCTGGAATTTAGATTAACGACTTATACCACTTTCTTTTACGATGCTTTCCAATGTTGAGCTTTTGGTATTCTTGGTAGCAATATCTGAGTCTGACTTTTGGGGTCGATATGGTCTTCAGAGATATATAGCATGCGAGCAAATTGAGCGCTTAATAATAATAATAATAATAATAATAATAATACTTTATTAAACGCCCAACAGAAACTCCAAGACGGACGTATCAACAAAAAGAGAAAATTATACATGAAATACCAAAACACAATATGCAGTACTAAGGTTTTTACATATATATATATATGTTTAGTTTTATGCGCCTGATGAAGGCAATAAACATTACCGAAATATTGAGCAATAATAAATGAGTATCCTTTAATACTCCATTGCTTTGTGACCGAAATCCCTGATATAAAACATACAGATTCCTAACTATTTATCGGTCGATAAATACCCTCCATTCCTATATATATATATATATATATATATATATATATATACATATATATACATAGAAAAATATATAGCCATAGTAAAATATATGCATACCTATAACAAAGCAAAAAAATAAATAAAAACACAATTGCTTGTTATGCTCCACACGTTATAGAGCTACAGACGAGTATCCAGCATGATATCACTAAAGAGTCTGTTAGCACATTTGCAGATATGGTAAATTGGCAGAGTGTTACAAAATTCATTATTTACGTAGGGGAAGATGGGGTAAGTTGGCGACCTTAAGAAAAAGGACAAATAGAATGTAAACTTCTGCATATTAAACAGTACAAAAATATTCAATGTATAATATGATCCTAATCGGTTAGACACCTAGCATATTATTGCCATAAAACCAAACATTTTACAAAGAAAAATAAATAAAAAACACACTGCATTTTCGTCATCTTACCTGATGGTTGGGTAAGATGGCTAACCCGATAAGACGACTAATCAGTCAAGGTGTGCACAAATCACAAATAAACTGCGCTATACCACGATGAGCAGTTTTAATGCCACCATAAGTTGCATTGGTCACATAGGATAGGCGTCGAAGTTATAATGCGACATTTTACCTTCTTTCTGGTGCTTGAGCTAGACCGGTCATATTTTTGAAGGGGTCATATTTCCCATGGTGACTTTGTTTTTGGCATTTACATACGTACGTACCTACGTCGCGATGGGCCAGGTGTAGGATTTTCTGGATCAATGGTTTCGATCTCTTCGTCACTGATATTATTTTTCAAATACGTCAATGATTCCACGTCAGAAGAATCCTAATCGGTATCTTCCAAATTATGAGTTTCGGTAGTCTTTGTTAAGGACGCAGACGAATTCGTCAACTTGCCCCGGGCGGCACACTGAACAATGTTTTCATATTTGTGATTCACGGAACAGATAATTCACTTTAATTTTGGCGAAATGCGATATAACAAGCTTAGCACTAATGGACACTACAACCTCTTATCCTCTTATCCTCAATATCTTAAAATAGTGAAAAATCCTTAGTTGGTACCAGCCGAAAATAATAACACTAAGGATAGAATTTGACAAACAGCCATAACACCCTTAATTCATTCTTCAGGGGCACCTAATTTCTGGTAGTTACACTTAAGCAACTACAGAATGCCAACGTAAATATCACCGATCATATATTTGTTTTACATTTTGCCCAAACGATCGTTCGTTATCTTACCCACCCCTTATCTTACCCCACCTTCCCTATTCTTCGCCATTTCTGGTTAGATTGAGAGCAACACGCTAAAGGAGCCTTATCGAATTTTTTGTAATGCAAGTCGAATGCTTTGAAACAGAAAAATTATTACTTTGCGGAAAGCAATTGTTTGAAGACACCAATACCTGCTTTATTGACATGGAGTGGCACGATTTAGTATGCACGGCCATGTATATCAAACTCTCCAGAAGGCACAGGAGCACACGATTGAGTGCATACACAGCGGTGTTAAAGAGAGAGCGTCCTTGTAGTGAAAAATTGTCAAGAGTTTATTTTAACGCCTCTGCAACTCTGACAGACAACAACTAGCGTACGATTTATAAGCAAGGTTCCGAGAAGAACGAAGGTGACTATAAAAATCGGTTGCCGTCTAATTTACGTCTCAATTTGGTCGTAATGAAGTGGACCCCATGTAATGTCATCGAGAAGGCTGGACCCGTCCTAGGTACACACCTGGTGACTCCGCCCAGGCTTGAATCGATTGGATCCAGAGTGGGGACACCATTGGGCATGAAGCACTACTGTGAGCTTCCAGGAACCAATAAACATTCTACCTACTAATGCTTAAGTTAAAAAGAGTAAACAGTAACCCTATAAAAATTATCTTCGGATTAAATGAAGAGAGAGCGAAGAGAAAAAGAGAAGGATAGGAGTATAAGAAGAGAAAAGAAATCCAGAGCCGGGTGTAGTGTTTCATATTTTAAGGATTCTCGGTAATCGGTCAGATAACTATTAATCGATAATCTAATGTACTGTGTCACCTCGCGATTCGACCAGCTTTAACGATGGGAATATGCTAATAAACAGGCTTATGAGCATACTCACCTTCTTCCGATAAATAGTAGATATTAGTTTGATTTCTTCCTTCTAGGTTAGAACTATGTAACTATGTAATTCAAATGATATGATATAGCATTCAGAGAAAGCGAGAAGTTTCTTGTCATTGCTTCCTACTTGTTGGTTGCATTGTCATTAGGAAATGTGTACATATTTCAAGTAGGACGCACCCGATCTGGGCTCAAAAGTAATTCATTCTTTAATCTCGTACCTGATTTGCACCAGAGCCGTAGCCAGGGGGTGGTGCTTATTCCGTTGGCCCCTCTGACCAAAGTAATAATAGAGAAAATGTATTTAATTTTAAACCTACATCTCTATCATTAGAAATGAGATCTTTATACTGTATAATGACGCCCAACATATTTTCCATATTTTTACCGCTTTCATAGAAATTTTCTATTTTCTGTTTTTAATACCAAAGTCACGTTCTCAAAGAATAATACGTGCAAGAGATGAATGTTTTTGTACTAGATTTGTTTGACGGCATTGGGAAGTTTTCAAGTTCTAAACTTAAACATTTTGTTGTAACAGAATCAACCGGAAACTTTCCATCCAACTTAGATTTAAAATCTGCATTTTATGAAGTAATCGACATAATACTAACCGCAACAACTGTTTAGTGAAGAGAGTCTTTAAATTCACTTCAGGCAGCCGGAGATTTGGACTATAACGATATTGGTTATTTATCTTCGTTTGTAAAGTTGTTGCCTTCCAAGGAAGAGCTAACAGTGGTCAACAACTTTCTCATTTAGCGTTAGATCTCCAATATGTATGTATTTGAACAAATACCCAAAAAAAGTGCAACGTTTATTTATGGTTCATGAAGGATTAGTCAACTTAATATTCCTAACATTTGAAAAAGAAACTGAAATGTTGGATATGAAAAAGTTCCTACTGACACTATATCATATTGGTAAAGGTAAACTCCTTAGCACACAATTGTTTAATAATAAATTCGGTTACACGTATTTAGGCCGAAAACCACTTCGGTTTTATACTGTTTTGATAATGCTTGCCCCCTGTTAGCGAAGCATGTGTCACCAAATTTAATTTATTATTACACAGTTGTGTGGTGAGGAATCTAACCGATGTGATATAGTGTCAGTAAATACGCCACAGTCCTTGCAAACACTATCAAAAATTCCTACAGAAATCTAATAATAAAAAAATAGAAAAATTAAGTTGTTTTAAATCATTCGTTTAAGATGTTCTATTAATTTTTCGTTCCTTGTCAGGGTTTATGGATGATTATTTGTTTTTCCAATACCTACAGTATACAATATATACTTTAAAAAATTAAATGTTATGTTAAGGTCATTAGCAATCTTATCAGTATGTATATTATATAAAAACTTTGTTTAATTTTTTGTAGGTACTCTTGGTTTCAAATGTTTCACAATACACTACGTATATAGTTTACAATTTTTTTAATATCAATTCTACTATGCTCGCATCAGGATCTACTTTTTTCAACATCGATGTGCTCTGGGTAGAAAACACCATTCGAGTACGCTGAATCCAACGCTGTCGGGCGTTTTGAGAAGTTGGCTATAGTTTTCGAGACATTTATGAGTATAGATTGCACAAAAGACCCAAGAAACACATTTTTCCATACATTTCAACCTTTTATCTATCAGATTATTTGGGAACACATAGGGCTATTATATATTATTCTATACTTTCTGCAACCTCCGTAAGTTAGAAAAAGTGAAAAGTATTTCATGAAACGAAAAATTCTGTCGAACAGAAACGATATTTGATGAATGAATGGTTGAAATGTACGGAAAAGCGTGTTTCTTGGGTCTTTTTTGTACAATATTTAGTCGCAAATATCTCGAAAACTAGAGTCAACTTCGCAAAAAGACTGCAGCGTTGAATTCAGCGTTCTCAAATTGTGTTTTCTATCCAGAACTTTTCGACTAGCACAGTGTTGTTAATAGAATATGATAAATTTTGTATTCTGTGTAATTTGATGCGAATGTTATCCCATTCATAATTTTAAAATAAATCAATGTTGTGTTCTACAATGTTCTACATTCATAACCATAACATTGAAGAGTCCTGATTCATTTCTTTTATTTCCTCAAGTATTCTAGTTGTGTGAGTAGGTATATTTCCAAACAGCAGAATATCCAGACATTTTTTAGTTTAGTAATGGATAGCCAATTTATAGAATTGGTCTATAATGATGGGATTTCGTGGTGCGTAAATGAATTCAATATTAGGAAACAAAAGTAGTCTGCAGATCCTATATAGGCATAAAACATATTAACATCATAATCAAAGTTAACAACAAAGCTAAAAAGAAAAGTGTACCTTAATAAAAATATAACTTCATGAAAGTATTGCTTTGGATTTACATTTGTTGTAAGCATGTATTCATTTTCATTATACTTACCAGACAGATATTTCCTGAACTTAAAAGGGCTTTTTGTTAGATGATATCAAAACCACTTACCAAAATTGAAACTATTCCGTTTCCTCTTTCTATATCGAGAAAATAAATGCATTGAATATGCGCAAAATACATTTTAAGAAATAACATTTTAGTCACTTGTTAGCAGTGGATTCTAGGAATTCAAGAAACGCGTAGAAAATGTCAAATTCTGTAACTTGAATTGGAATACACTTATTTAAAAGAAAATTGTGTGTGTGTAGGCTAATTTGAAATAGTCTGTGAGTATATTTCAAGGAAAGTCAAACAAAATAGGTTTCTTCCAAAACATCAAAAATCATTTTGTGGGTCATTGGGACCATGCCACAGAGCCAGTCTGACGTTCGAAATTTGCTTTGCATGTTCCCGACGATTCAAAAACTGGTTTTGTAGTGTATTGGAACGAACCTGTAGTATAAAAGTGATAGCAGCAGATGTGGGCACCTCGGAATCAACGATATAGAAAATTTAAAATGAAATGGAAACAAGTGGGAGGGTATGTTGGTACCCTCTTCCTTTGTTATTTTTACACTGATAAGGCTAATTGTTGAAATAAATATTGAAAATTGTTTCCTTAGTAATATGTAAATTGCGCCCCTACTCGTAATAGGTGGGCAATGCCCAGTGCATCATGCGTAGTGCAGAATTCAGCCGTAGCTTTTATATGTGCAACACGTGCTAGTGGCTTGCTTATCGAACGAAACAAATTAATAAAAGAAAATGTCCATAGACGTATGAAATAAGCTCTAAATTTCTCTTACTCAATGTCACAGAGCTTATTTCCTGTTGTTTTAGTTTTAGTATTTAATTTCATTCCATATAACAAGGATTTCTAGTGTTCATAACATTTGAAGGTAGTTATTGCTAATAATATACAATAACTTGGCTGTGCAAAGAATATGGAGCTTTAGTGATCTACAAATTCTCTTGAATAAAATGAAAATCGATAAAGTTTCAGATAATTACTTTTTTCATATACAATGCTTGAAAAAATTTTCTGGCTTAGAAACAATAGATTATTTATTCGAAATGATCAATAAGGTAGGAACAGTATTTTATTCGGTCTGCAATTACTAAATAACTATATCATTGGAGATGGTATGCCGCAGTATATTAGGGTTTGGGGTATCGTGTTCTTCCCTCATTTATATTATACTATACTTATTTGAACAATTATTTATATGTAAGTATAACCTAAAGACTAAATTATTACATGAAACAGGACCATTTTTACAACAAATTCTATCTTCTATTGTTGCATTCAATAATGTAGTAGTAATTTCGTGTTTTCATTGTCTAGGAAAGGGGAAATTTGTCTTATTATACCTATCCTTCGCCATATGCGATTATTAGATAACCGGACGAAGTAATATTAATGTGTACACAGGAGAACTACCACGACGAGCGGAGTGATATTAGCGTAAATTAGTGCATTGAAGTACTGTAGTATCACTACGTGTTCTAAACTCTATAGCTCTAAATTTAAAGAAATTCCAGTTTTTGCCCAAGAACTTTTCGATAGATACCAAATGATACAAGATATCAGATAATAAGTAGGTACAGTAGAAAGGTCACTGCTAACGCTACAAAATTATAAATTGACGTGTGCTTTGTTTTCGGTAATCAGTTTATGTCTTCAACTAATGTTTGGAGCAAATAGTAGCTAGCACTAGTAAAATATTATTTACATTTTTTATCTTTTTATTTTCTGCCATATCTAGGTAATTTATAAGTAAGAAAATATTTGCTAACCTAGACAACGTGTTACGGAATTATTTCCTCTAGGCAGCTCGTGAAAAGCTTGATTCCACATTTTCATATATGTAAAAAAAATTGTAAATCAGTTAATTTTAGAACTGATACTAAAAATTTAAGTAAGATATATAGTAATTTGTTGAAATGCTGCATACATTTTATAAGAATAAACCTTTGATTATGGTCTGTTCGATAGTTTTTTCCCTGGTCCTTGAAGAGAAATATTAGGGTTCCGACAATTTTTTGATATAGGGATAAATTATTACGGTTTTAACGAAAACGTTTTAATCATCATTACGAAATATAAGCTGTAATTTCGAAATTTATCTTTTATTGGACCTAGAAAGTGATAATGCGAAATATAAGTACTCAAATAGGTCACGAAATATTTATAGGTACATCTACACAAATTGGGATGTGCCAATAAGAGATTACTTGCTCCTACTTCACAAAGCAACAAAAATTTTGATGTGCTAAAATGATACCAGATGGTATAATATGTTTCTTTAATAGCAAAATCATGTAAGGCTGTGAACAGATTAGTGGTAACATACACCTTTGAAATAAGACTTGACACTATTAAGACCTAATAAATTTTGGTACTAGGAGAAATGCAAACTCTGAGAAAACAACATATGCAAAGAGACATGAGGTCTTCACAATGATTATACACATGTAGAATAGAAGATAGGTATAAGGAGCTACATACAAGTTAAAAAAAATAATCGCAAACATGGAAGCAATCGTAAACAAGTCAACGTCAACAGAAGAACAGAAAAAAGAAGAGGAAAATTACGATTGCTTCGCATTCCTAATGTTCATACTTTTTCCTCTTTAAAAGATTTGTTCCATCCAGATTTCCACTAGTTTTTGAAGTTAAGAGTAAAATATCGTCTACATACATTAGTCTGAATGAAGTGGTAATACTGCGCTATTTTTGTTTCTGTGTTAACATTTTTTTATTAGTAAGACTTTGCATCGTTTATAATTATAAGCAGCAGTGGATTTAATTCGCATCCTTTTATTAGGACCTGAAATACAATTCCCTTGGATTTAATGTGTAACCGTGTATTTGTGATGCATTCATGGTATGCTCATATCCTTTTGTTGACTATATTCGTTAATACGTTTTGTTGAACTAATTGTTAGTTACATAAACTATCCTCCATTTACAACTTACCAAATTAGTTTGATTTATTAACGGATAATATGGTTACAAAACGCACCTAATTTAATTACACACGCGGCAATACATTCCAAAATGGAGAGCACCTGATGTTATCTTAAAATGAACTTCTATGATTGTATCCTTACACAATGAGTGACTTTCTTCCTGTTGTGGTCCAGAGTCAGTTTTGGCAATTGTAATTGTGGAATGAAACTACTTCTTGTTTTACACCAACAAGGCATAATAGCCTAGTACCCTTGAATTTTAAATTTAAAAGAATTTGACATATGTATTTATGCGTATCGGAACTGATTCAGCAATAGCATCGCTGTGGTTCGGTTAAATAACAGAAATCGCTTTCTAACCATTATGCTTTAATTTTTACATATCTATTAAATTTTAAAGTCCACTGATACATCGATGGCTATAACTATTAGTACTGCCATCTGGAAGTATTAAGTTAGAGCAAAAGATTTGATTTTGCAGTTAGTATGACTTAGTTGGTGCAAAATTATAGATGAAACATTACGAATTAAATTTCAAAGTAGAGATACGGACTGGATTAAATACAGGCTTAGCAGTTTAATTAATCATAATAGTAAAACTATTACATTTATGATGTAAGTAATATATGGAGTATATATGTATTTTCTGTTTGTAACCTTGAACAAATTATTTGGTGATAGATAACCTATTACATAAAAATTTTAGTATCCAAAACATCTGGAAAATAGGATGGAAAGTTTTAAGAATTAAATTTATTTTATTATTTTGTTTACTGTTATAACATTCTAACACCTCTTATTATAGTATCATGAATACCTTATTTGTATCCAAATTAGAAATTATTCCTGACCTGGAGTTCTCAATTAGAGAATCAGATTTATGATTTTTCGTGGGTATCACGGAAAATTTTATCATGGAAGAAGGCCTTCCCAATATGAAATGATAGTTTCTGTGTTAATAAATAATATAAAATAGTGTTACCTTGGTTATCAGAGATTCTGCGTTTATAGAATTAGGTGCGTGATAAGTGGATATTTTTGGGGAAAGAAAAAGCAATGATAGAGCTGAATAAGAAATAGATGCATTATACCGAGCGGTATTCTAACAGCTAAAACGTAAGAGCTTACGTTTTAGCTGTTAGGAAGAGGTTATTAATAACAACAAAAGAATTGGAGGCTTTAATTTTTTCAACGTGAAATTTCTTATTTATTTAACAATAAATTTCTAGTTTCTCAAAATTTAAGCTAATGCAACCATTCTGACTTTTCGTGTTTGAATTCTTAACTTTCATATTTTATTTTACGACTAAACCAATCTACATAGTTCTTGTACTTGAGGGAAGTGGATGAGAAATCTAAAACCAATTGTCACACTGAAATGTTTTCTATATTCATCTCGTAAGTGTAAATTAGATTTGAGTGGATATAACAAATCGAATATTCCGATTTATGACAAGATCATTTCTACATTCTTTCACATTATACAATTTATACTGTTAAGAAAAATAGCTTCCAACACTTTCTGGTGAGTTCTCATGTCCGCGGTATAGCACTTCTTATACTCATCAAGATATTGTGGTGAATTCAATCAATTCGAAGGCAGTGAAGAGTGAAACTTCCTGTCAATGTGACGCCCAACAAATAACATTACATAGAAAAAGCTGCGAAGCTACGACCGAATGGGCATTTGAAATATTTATTGGTCGATGTAAATGGGGATAGATGTAAATGAATACAAGATTGTTGATATCGATGTCGTATTTGTCATCATTTTCCGTACAATGTTTGACATTGCAGGCGCTGTTTTAATAATTTTAAACACCTTACCAGAAATAATTACTTTCCATAATAGTGGTATATACATATATATTTGCCGTGCATCAGATATCTATTTTGGACATATAGTTTCTAGAACACACTTTTATAGTAGGTACTACGCCACCGCACGTAGTTGTCAAGCAATGTGTTTTCACTAGCAGTTGTTATTAACTAAACATCTGCTGTTTCAGTTCTTATTGTATAATGCTTTTAAGAAACTAATATTTGCTGAACCTGTAATTTAAATTAATTTAGATTCAGATCAGCATGATGGCATCTATAATGCACAGAAATAATATTCGATCCAATTTACGCAACGTAATTTATTAAACCGTATTTTTTACATTTAGTGATGAATGTATTGGAGATGGATTGAAAGGTAGTTTAGAAACATACTACACGTAACACAGTTTAATCTTATTTTATATACCAATAGATGACCTACTTTTTCAACTTATTACTAAATTATAAACTTTATTTGGTATTTACCGGAAATACAAATACCACGAACGTCTTGGTCTAGCACTAAACCAAAATTATAGAACTACCAATTGTGATAGCAAATAAATGTGAAACAAAATGTAATTACGTCTTCAATAGCATATTATATTTTTGTAATTAGTATTTGTTTGCACATGGGATTAGAAGAGGCAACCTTTCTCCCAACCGCATATACCTCTTAACTCTAGAATGCGTCTATATACATATGTATGTAGCCTGGTCAAACAGCGGTAACAGCGTACAATTACGAAATAAGTTTCGACAGCATCGCCGACTTTCCATTCTAGAACGATTCTGTATGAAAGTAGTTCTGTGTATATATATATATATATAGCCTGTCGTAACTCATTTCGTAATTACCGCTGTTTGCCCAGACTGTACATATGCTAAACTGAAGTTACACGTCAAATTTTCCTGTAGCTGTATAAAGGCGAGGTTCTTGCTATGAACTGATTGTATTTACACACAAACAAATAAAGCTAGAGCTTAATCATTTAGGAACTGGGAACGCAAGTTGATGATTTAAGATTTGAAAGATATACATACGTTGCCAATTACGGGCTTATTCTCCATTCTCATAAAATGATAACAGCGTAAAATCTGCAGATTTATATTATTAATGTGTCCAATTAGGAGGTGACTTTTGGAGTTATTAACGCATACACTTGTTAGGAAATGCAAAAGCAGTTGAGATCTTAAAGAGATTAACTGGAGAAAATATAATTACAGTTGCGATCGTGGATGTGCTTACCTGTTCAGTAGTACTAGTTGTTCCTCAATTTTGTGTTTCTACGAATAACTTTCTTGGAGGTAAAATTTGAGGATAATTAATAAGCCAAACAAGAAGAATTAGGTCTATTCTGCAATTTATGAGAGTTTTTGACTAACGTATGTTAGATTAATTATATTGGAGTACTTATCTAACCGTGTATATATACCAAAACGTTAGAAAAATCCACGCTAGTAAATATTTTTATAACTGTAGTTATTTGAACTGTTACGTGTAAACATCTTGCAGAATACACTTTACCACTCTAATTTTCCTTGATTTAAAGAAAAGCTCCTTTCCTGGTTCGCGTTTTTCCATGGAAGTATGTTTTCAATGTCAGTAAGTAGTATTCCTCCTCCCATTGCTCCTTACATTATTTTGTCGTCAAGTTTCAGGCTTTGTCCTACAGTCACTCTTAAGTCTTTAGATTTGCTTATTGGTTTTCATTTCCCGTTCTTTATGCACATATATACAGTTTGTTGATAATTATAGTTCAGTTTTTTCTTCATTGATGTCTTTACAATACTTTAGAACTTCTCTGCATATATGTATATCTTTAGGTTTTGTAAATGTCTTTTCATTCTTCGTGAAGACTAGAATGTGATTTGCATTTCTTAAGCAGCTTATCTTTCTTTTCTGTAATTTCTCATATCCGATTTTGTGGTGTTTTTTTTTCTGTCTTTTTTTATTGCTTCTTTTAGTATCAGGAAGAACAGCAACGAATCTCTTTCGGATCCGGTTTGTAATTTTAAATGTGTCTAATACTTCATCTTTCAGTTGAACATAGTTTTTCGTGTTTTATTATGCATCTAACTGAAATTTATTCCACTTTGCTCTAGTATTTTGTTTGGCGGAAAGTTTGTTTCATGTCTATACAGCATAAGTGTATTATTTATTGTGCCATCTTTGTCTATTAGGTCTGAATCCAAACCATGTCCTTAACGGTATCTTGTGTTTCCTAATTATTTTTCTAGTATTTGAATAGATAGGGTTATTGCCTTATATAGTTGTCGGTTTTTCTTTTTCTAATAGGTGTAATTATATATACTTGGTAGTTTTCTGGGGCTGGTTTTTATCTGAATATTGTGTTCGCGGATGCCTTTCTAGTAGTCTGTTGAATTATCAGTTACTTTCAGAATCTCATATATGTATAATATAATATGTACTGCTGTGTCCGGGGTCTTACTTTTTTTGGTTATTATTATTATCTCGAGTAATTCGTCTCTATAATTTCGCCATCTTTTTCAAGTGTCTCGTTCGTATCGTTATTGCTTCGAATGCCTTGTATAGTGTCTAGAAGTTCATTGAAACATTTTCATACACATTAATGATTGATGTCCGATTTCACCAACACCAAATAAGTAGTTATTCATAGAATAACTTTATTCTTCGAATAAAAACACCGTTTTATGTTTCACCAACAACGAATAGTACTATTCGTAGATTAAATCTTCCAATACACTACACACACACTGACCAAATACCTAGGGTTTAAATTTTATTCGGAGATTTCTAACCTAGCCAGACAATTGACAGCTCTAAACAAACTTGTGTTTGTTGTATAATAGTTTATTTCAATTATTATTACCCAATTAATAATTGACATTTTATTTGATAACCCTATACACATTGGATATCAGCAAATATTAAAAGCGTGTTGGTGTGTGCTTGTACTTTGGTTGTTATTGTACCAACGTTTGTTACATAACATTGCAGTAAATATGAATGATGGTGAACCGTGCTGTGAATTTGTAATACCTGTATTTGATGATCCTGGATATGTTTCACAGCAATGAAATTGACAATGTGGATGTTGGAATAGGTGTTAGAAATATAGTTTGTGCAATATCAACATTTTATTATAATATATGTATAAAACAAATCTTAAGAATTTTTCTAACTCTTTTTTAAATTCTAATTCTGTTAGCTCTCCTTCATTAATAATCTCCGAATGTCCATTTTCTTTGTATGTTACCCTTGCTTCATAGCAAGCACGCAGACCTGTTTTCACTGTATTGCTTTGCCATTACACCCCACACTTTAGATTTAGTGGCACTCGAAACAGCATCAGTTTGTTTGTTCCCTATGATATGTTTATATCATTCTATTATCCCTAATAAGTCTTTCTTTTCTTCGTCAAGGAAGTTTCTGCTTCTTTCCATTTTCCTGGAAGTTTCCGGATTCATATTAATCTAGAAGACGTTCATCCTGTATATATTGCAATTGATATATAGTGTTGTACTACACAAAAACATTTTCTTAAAGAATACGTATTGAAATTGTATCAAATGTAGATAAAATTGTACTTACGACAAATAATAAAAGTTTTTTACAAAATCGCACACTTTTGACGATATACGTCTAGATACGTCGACATACGTCACATGGCAATAGAAATATTATAGAAAGATAAGAAATATAATAGCGACTCTAGTAGGAACATTTAGAATTAAAAAGACTTAATTACACTCAAAAGTTTCTTATTCGTTGAATAACTAACTGAGGTTGAAAACACGATATTGAAACTACAGAATAAATTTTATTCATAGAATAACTATTTGTGCATTTATTTAGTGTTGGAGAAATCGGGCATGAGAAAGATAATCGTGGTCTGGCTACATTAGTTAATGAAGTGCAAGACAAATTTAGAACGACCTGCTGTATTTCATTTCCATGTTCTGTTAAAATAAGTGGAGAACAACTTTTATAACTGCAATAGTAATGTAATATGTGGTGAATAGATAATTATTTAAGGGTGGTATAAAGTAATAAATGTTTAATTATAGTAGGTGTTCGTATGTGTAAGTTGCAACAGTTCACTTAGCAATCGCATATACATAGGTACTGAATTTGACGCACACGTGACGGTGTCTCGTTCTTTCCTTCGTCTAATACTCCCGTTCCGTCTTCTTCCAAGGAAGACAATCTTAAATAAAGCTTTAAGGTAGGAGCGCAGGGTAATCAAAAGCAGTGGGCAGAGCGCAGGAGGGTGCAAGCCTGCCTATCGTGTGAGCACAGGTAGCCAACCAAACTGGAGGTAGCACCGCTTACCTAGCAGGTAGCTTGCTGCTTCCAAGCGCTGGGCAGTCATTCAGTGTTGTGCTCGCTGTCGATGGGCTTGAAGCCGTTCAACAATCCGTACCTTCCTGCTTCTTATTATTACTATACATATAGATATCCTTGTGAAAGAAAGGTGAAGTGTACGAAGACGATTAAATGCGCGAGTTGTACACATACATGCGTACCTATCACGATTATCCTTGAACTGAACCGTGAACTGCTCGAACGGACACACCGATTTTGCGAAATCGATTTAGAATTCGAATAGTAGCCGTAATCAATCGTGTAGCGGACGAGATCTAATTGAAAATTGGGACTCTGTACACATAATCCCTCGTACGTTATACCACTTAAATGAACAGTGTAAACCGAACCGGAAACCAACAAAAGACTTTGGCACGATGCTGATATCAACTGGTAATGCTTTGGGCGGTGGAAGCGAATTCTCCAGTATCCCAGGATTATCAGGCTGTTGTCCTATTCCTGTGACGCCTTCGCGGTCGTCGATTGTTAATTGGAAAATGGATCCCGTCGGACTGCCAGCGTCCAATAGCGCTCCGACCGTTTTACCTGCAGCCTTGCCGTTGTCACCTTCAGGTTAGATGACTTAATTAAAAAAATAGAACCCAGGACAATATTTTTGATTACACACATGTAAATTTTATATGCCTTGGTGTCATTATTTATTCAGATTAAGTTGTTTAAAAGCGAATGAACACAACCGGTTATTAAATAATATTTTGTCATTTATGCTAATTAAGTGTAGCATCTTTAAACAGGAAAAAAGTTGTCTTTCTTGGCGTAAGGTTTTGTTGTGACTAATTCGACTTGAAAATTATTCTTTGAGGTTATAGCAGAAGGTAGTGTTTTTCTACTAAGTCCTTATATCTCACAAAACAGAAAGTTGCTCACATGATAATGTCATCATGTACTGCATATTTTTTATCAACTTTTAGGAAAGAAAAATTTATCGAATACTATTCTGTTAAAAGGATTTGCTCAACTTATATTTTAGGATACGGAAGAGGTTCGCTTCCTAATAGAACTGGAATCAGTATCGAAATTTTCAAAACGGTTTTTTATCGTACCCATTATATTAATGGCGACACCTAACGGAATCTTTATAATGCCTGGTGTAATCCCTACCATACTTAAAAGATTTTCGATAAGAATCTCTTGTCTTGATTGAGTTTAGAGAAACTGTCCATACATATTGTGGAATTTCTTTCGATTTTCTTAAACATTATGGAATAGATGAATTTATAGCGAATTAGATTCCTTCAAAGACTTTTTCACCACACATGTAATTGTCTCGGAGTACATGTTTTCTTGTCATATCTAACTGTTTGATTAAACAGATACTTGCGTTTGGAAGTACTTTACTAGAATGTTGTCATTTTTAATGGCGTCCCATGAAAATTTATATACATATATGTAAGTAGGTATTGCAAATTTTAGTGCAATACCTACTTAGTTTTGTGTCTATCGACGTTTAAATTTCTGGCCAGTTTTCTCGTAATTTCTTCTTATATTGTGAATCATTTTACTTAGATTCCTTATAGGTTCCCATAGCATCGGAACTAGGTTTAATCAGATCTTGCGTGAATAACATTTAGAAGAACTGGATAAGTTTGGTTTAGTTACATTTTTCTTACTAAGGTGTCTTGCATATCATTCTAATAGTTATGACTACAGCAGCTTCTGTATAATCTTATGAATCAAAGGACTGGAGGGGAATTTCTTATACATACTTGGAAGTTTTTGATATGCTGGTAGTATAGCTAATATGACAATTATAAGTAGTAATAATAATAGTATAAGTAAGTAAGTTATTGTCCCAATTCAGTCATGATGACACAAAACTATTATAATAGAAATTAATTACGTTTGACATTATTTCAAAATTTGATCAAATTGATCCAGAATATGTTTCCCATTCCTTTTTCACCGATTTATTGATAATTACATAGGTATAATAGCACAAATCGCGGTAATTGTATATTCTACGAATAGATCACCCCTTTTTATTAAATAAGTGTAAGATGAGTGCATGGATTTGTTACATATATGGAAGATCGGCATTAGATCTTACGGAAGAAAATATACTTCTCATGTGTATACAAGCTCAGACAACATAATTTAATCTAGAGATTTGCAATGATACAAAATTATAGTTAATTGGCATTTAACTGCATCAAAATGTTTATGCCCTTTTAGAACTATGCTAGAACTATGGGTGGTTAGGAACGAGTAGGGACTTTACATTGCAATTTGAGTTATGCTAACTGAAGGTAATTATTACAGGCAAACTAGTTCCCAACAAAGACAAATTCGATTGAGTTTATTTTATCGTGCTACATCGGGATATGTCTATTTTGGTTAGAAAAGTATATTTTCATATAACAATAACCCCCTTGTCATAAGATGGAACTTCACTTTCGGATTCCAGGTGCATTCAGCCTGTGGATATGAGTACACAGGATTCATTTTTATGGTAATACTACCTCCAGTTCTATCTAAATCAATATCTGTATAATACATAAATTGCGTTAAAGCATATTTTATCCTTCTTCTAGTATTCGTAGCTTACCAAAATAGAAGTCCTGGTGATATTTCTTGACCTACATATTTCCTTTTCTATATGTAGGTATATTAAATAGCCCAATATTTCGTAAAACTATCACAACTGATGTGATTTATTACATTATAATATGTGTATTACGTTATTAATTTCTGTATCTAATCCTGGAATCCTTTTGCCTTTCGGATTTAAGATTTAAGATTTTTGTTATATTCGTGAATATTTCAGTAATGTACACACATGATAAGCTTCAATTTAATTTTTTCCTTTTTTATTTTGCATGCATCAATATGAACAGCAGAGGACCAGTTTCTTTGTAATCTTGGTATATTTTTAGATCTCCCATCTTTCACGCATTATCTCTCTACGATTTGAAGTATTTCTGTAAAGGCATAACCTCCTTTATATCCTTGTTTCTTAGCTTTTTCTTGTCAAAAAATGACGTTTATTTCTTAGCTTGTCTTAAGAACATTGTCAGTAATTTGTCTAAGGAATTTTTCTATTTTCTAGAAATTTGCTTTAAAATTCCTTAAAAGTTTTTGGATTATCTGCAAATTTTCCTTTAATTAGCTTTCCCGCTGTACTTCCTGCAGCTTGTATAGATCTTATTTGTTTTTCCAGTTTTTAGTATCTTCCTTTCATTTCGTATTTGATTCGTTATTTCCAGGAATTTATCTTTTTCGTTTTAATCTAGATATAAATCTATAACTTTCGTAGCAATTTTCCCTGTCGCCGGTATTTTCCCTTGTTTCAATTTGTGCACTGTATTACGTTGTTTTTTATTCTTCTAATCGGAAGTTATTGTGTCTAAGTGCGCGCTTGTCGAACATCTGGATATCCATATCTTATAGCATTTAATCGGTATTAACTAATTATTCAAACTAATAGTTAAAAGTAATACCGATGTAGAAAATTAGAGACCTATTACCCTGCTTAATCGCCTGTACAAGCTATGTACAAGAATAATAACAACGAAACTAAGAAACAAGTTAGACTTCTACCAGGCACGAGATCAGCCTGGGTTTATATCATTCTATGGAACCAATTATCGTCTACAACGTCTGAAACTGCTGATTGAGAAGACAATAGGACGTAACAGGTCTCTCGTATGAACATTTATAGACCTTCAGAAAGTGTTTGATAACTTAAAGTTCGACGTAATTCTAAAATCAGTAAAACAATACATTATAGATACGCATAAATCATACATTGACTAATGCGCAATAG
The DNA here is from genome assembly GCA_038088585.1 of Chrysina gloriosa. Taxonomy (NCBI): domain Eukaryota; kingdom Metazoa; phylum Arthropoda; class Insecta; order Coleoptera; family Scarabaeidae; genus Chrysina; species Chrysina gloriosa. The sequence goes on from CM076090.1 coordinate 26,027,455, forward strand.
CAAGTGTAAAGCCCCAGACTGCCTCAAGCAAAATAAACATCAAACATGGAGTTGGACAAGGAGGTACTATGCCATTGATGCTATTTGCAACAGTTTTAGAATATGTACCTAAGAAACTGGAATAGGAGAGCAACGGAATTAACGTCGATGGCGAATAAAAGCACCACGCCCGATTAGTAAATGGCATAGTTCTAATAGCAGACAATCTGAAAAGCACTGAAGACATGCTTGTCAAATTAAACAGTATATCACAAAGTGTTGGGCTACAACAATAACACAAAGTGATGGCCAACTTATTGTTGGTACGCAATAGATAAATTGAGATAGTTGGGTCATGTATCGAACTGGTGAAGAAACTAGAGCACGAGATCAGAATCAGTAAAGACAATCAGACTTGCAACCTATCTAGAAAAATAACTTTAGGGTGATTCGCTTATGGCAAAATTTAGGATATTTTCAAAGCTAATATACTCGTACAACTAAAGGGGAAGACTTTCAACTAGTGCTACTGCCAGTGCGCAATGCTGCTGAGACTCTACTTCACATTTCCACATCGCAAGGTTAAGACACAGACGATGATCTAAGAAAATTCTGAAATGGCGACAAACGGCAGATACAGGAAAAAAATGGAGACAACCAACAAGCCGGACAGACGCCCTCAAACGAATTTCCAGAAATTGGGCTGCTATCACAAAAGATAGGAAACCTTGCCAATAGTTAGAGGAGGCTTTTATCCAGCAATGGACGTGGACGGCTGTTTAATGTATTATTGCTGGCATTTGTATAGATTCTCATCCCTGTTGTTTTAAAATCGTTCTAAACTTCTGGTAATTTTTTTGGGCTTATCTTTGGTGTTCTTTTTTCTTTCAGTCTAGGTGTATGGTTTAACATCCTTATTCTTTATTCGCATTTTTGCATCATTTAAAATCATTTGGAACTCATATTAATTTTTCATAATTCCATATATTCCGTTGAAGCTAGTAATGCTCTTCATTGACTTTTATTATCATTGGTTCACGCTCATAATTTACAGGCACAAGTTAGCGCTGGTCTTATTAGGGCTTCATATTATGTTATTTGAAATGTTTTGTTCCTTATTAATTCTAGATACACACGAAATTTATTTTCATTTAACATTTTTAAAGGTGGTAGATACCAACAACTTACGTGAATTTGGTTGTAAAACTAACGCATTGCAATTTTTGGGGATTACTTTTATACAAAAAATTGCATAAATTGATCGCAATTGAACCTAAATATCAACAGGTAGACAGAGAATGAAGCATTTTATAACTTTGATACCCGTTCCTCCAATATAGGTCAAGAGAAATTCCACTTGGAGAGAAGAGAAAAACTACTTTGGAGCAACAAATATAGGTCACGATTTATAAAATTAAATATCTTTACATAATTTGAACATTGTCTAAATTATAATATTCTAGAAGGCAACTTTTTAAAATACATGTCGTTTACGTTTACACTTGGTTACATAATTTCAAAAATATTTTCTAATGTTTCTGAATGGTTGAAGACTATTGTTTCAACTAAGTGAACAAATAATACCGCAGAAGAAATCATCCAGGTATGATACAGATAACTTGTGTTGCATAAAACGTTCCTTTACCTTGTTGGAGGTATATATTCTTCTTTATTAGGTAACAGTGTCAATGTTTTCCTTCAAGCAAATTGATGTACTTATGCGTCTCAGTAGGAATGTAATTCATACTTCAAATATTGTGCATGTAAATGATTGACTACCCACAGCACACTATCGCTTAGACTTCAGTTAACAATTTGGATAAATTGCATATCTACCGAGATTGAAGTATGTCTTATTTTTAGAGGAACTAATGTCTTGAAACTCGTTGGTATTCACGTTTTTGTGTCCATCATGTCTACTTCCGTAGAAAAGATAAACGAACATATAGTATTCTCCCATCAGTACTTTGCGACACCTACCGCAGCAATAGCTAAATATCTTGGATAAATTACTAAATTACTAATTTAGATTTTTATTTGTAAATGCTTTCAGTTTTGCTAAATTCCAGTCGGCACTGGTGACTAACTGGGTTAGCATTTATGAATTAATGCTCTTTGCCACGGCTCATCCAATTACTCATCACCAGTTCTCGCTGCCAAATTGGTTTATAACGCGTCATGCATTTTTACTGTTATAAGTACATTGTCGGAAAAATTGTTTTTGACATTGAAGACATGATGAGTAACGAAATATGTTCTTTGTTTATCCAGTGTACCTTTTCCGGTCACTATTAAGATAAATCAGCTTCAATTTTTTATAACCAGGATCTTCTTTCAGCAAATTTTGTGCAAGTGAATAAAATGCTGGGATAGCGACGATGTGTGTTTATACATTCTTCGTAGAAATTTTCTATACGTTATGTAAAAGGTATCTAGTCTGTGGGTACGCAATCAACCAGCTACCATATGGTGATTTTTACCATATCTTTAACTGAAATAGATAATTACTCACACTAAAATAGGCTGAAACTAGTTTTGCTTGTGCGCAAGGCATCCATTCTGTAAAAATAATTACAAGTTAATTTACCTAATTTGTAAGCACGCAATAGAACTGCAGTAACTTTCTAAGAAGTTACAATTACATAGTCGAATAGGTGTAACGCAAAAACCGCTCGAGATTCATAATGTCATCGAGACTAGTTCCAGTCCAACACCTAATTAGCGAAGCATAGATGTGTGCAGGCAGATATTAATTATTAATTTTCTTTGCAGTGCGTTTGATTGATGTGTTGATACGAGTATATCTGGCAAGAATCTATCGGGTTTGTGGCAATCAACACTCCTTCTAAAGGTACAAGAAAGGCAATAACTACAAGCTCATTTCAAGTTTTTCATTCGAACTAAGGTGGCAGTCATGTAACAATCTATCTCTTTGTAATTCAAAATAGTGTTTTTCAATAAGTTACGAATTATGGTACATTAGTAGTATAAAATGACTTCTTTCCGAGGTTTCATTCTGTTGTAGTATAAGTGTATCGACTAATATGACGTTTCATTTACTTAATTATTTATTTATTCACTATTGTGCTTATTCTTATATGATAGTTTTCTACCACAATTAGGTCAATTAAACCTAATTGTGGTAGAAAACTCAAATAAGATAAGAATAGCTAAAGGTCACGAAATATATATTCAATTAATTTATTGTGCTTATTACTGGTTCTGAGCTTTCGTCCTTTCACTTTTCACAATTATTGTCATTTGCGCTAAGGATTAGACATGCAAAAATCTTTCGCTATATACTAGAATTTGGCTGAACCTATAGCAGGCATTTCTAATGTGGCAAACATCGACACGAAACCTATCCGAGAAGAAGGCATATTGAGAATTTTACTTGAAATTGAAAATCATCAGGTTTGCTCGGGTTTAAACCCGCGAGCGAGTCGAGTAATATAAGGCAATATATTTGGGGACGCAGTTAGAGAATATGTAATTGCGCAATTTTGCAGAAGCTTTATCAAAGCACGTTCAATGTTTTAGAAATCATGTACAAGTGGTTTAAGTGATTTTTAAGAGGTCATGAACCCTAGAGGGCAATGAAGAGATAGGTTACCCCAAAAATTGTACTACAAAAAGTTAGAATTTAAAAAGTACATGATTTCTACAAAGAAAACCTTAAATCAGCCATGAAATTGATTCAGAAATGGGTATTTCTAAATTCATATACTTAATGTAATGTATTGGAGATTTGGAAAGCTTGGAAATTAATAAAATGAAATATGTGAATACCTTTGGTATTCTGGTAATTACCGCTAAACAATATGATTATTTGCAAATACTATGATAAAATAAATAGTTTAAATTGAAGTAAAACCACGGGCCGTTAAATTGTTTGCTTTTTGTCTATAATTAATCATTACCGAAAAAACCATAATCATTGCGACTGATTTGTGACAACCCACTGGCAAAAACTATTAGCTTCATGGTCGGTTTACTTGTAACTACAGGAGCTTGACAGATGATTATGTTTGCATTCGCACTTGGGACGCCTAAAAGAGTTTTGTTAGTAGGCTTCTTTATGCGTTGATTTAGATTTATATATAAGAGATTGATACTAATTAACAACTATTTGCTTTGTATATTCTCGAATGAATTATAAATTTAATTTAGGCAGAAACGATCATGTTTTTTCAAAGATGTATGTATAACAAAGAATATATCAAATTTATGTTAGATGCTATTGACGTATATCTAGGCACCTGTTTTGATTTCTTTCAACGAGCATATGCATTTCTCTAAGAATTTGTATTTTATGTACATGGACGTTTATGTATATTGCTATTCTGGAAGACTTTTCGGTTACGAAAATTAAATAAAAGTTCTGACACATTTACGCACATTTCACGCCACCATAAATTAAATCTAAGTAAATTTTTAAAAGTACTAACAAATGAATGCAGTAGACCAAATATCAATTCCAATATTTTGTGTTTCTGCGTAAAGCGATTCAAAGAAAGGTTAAAATCTGTCAATTATGGTTGGCAGGATTTGAATTATATTAATCATAATTGATTCGTATGTACTCATATATTGACAGTTTTTAGCATGAAATTATCGTTGATAATGAACGATTGTTATTTTCGTAGCGGACGACAAAATCGGAGTAACCGACCGCCGCGCCGCTGCACTGTACAACTGAAACTGCCTGCTGTTGGATATGATAATGTTCTTTACTCCACAAGCGGCTAATTTTGTGTATGACAAACAGTACCATATTTAGTTACTAATGGTAAATTTTGCGTCAAGAGTCACTATATAGAATCGTATAGCAGCCTCTATAGAAGATATATTAGAATAAGCTATTGTAAATTCACTTTGGATAATGGGAACAAAACTATTCCGATCCTAAAAGGTTGGGCCCCAAATAAATTTAGGTGATCCACAGGAATTCTTGAAAGGATGAAGAGTAACGACGTAATGTGTGGGTCAACTTCATATTGTTAATTAATTTAGTTCCATGTATGAGAAAAGAGTTATGCTTTTTTAGCAAGTAGTAGGAATGCTTAGGTGAATGTATTAAGATTACATAATGTCATTATTATATTATAACATTTGTAATAAATAGAAGACAGTATAATAATAATAATAATAGTGCAAATAAATTTTGTTAAGATTGTTGAAACAATCATCCATAAAAGTGTTTACAGGCACGTGCTTCTCTCATGTACATAGATGCAGCAATCTGATGCTTTAGATTAGGCATGGGCAACCTTTTTTGTAGAAGTTTTATGCTGCGAGTAATCTTGAAAAATATACATTTTTGTGGTATCCTTATGATTCATTATGAATTAAGCTTAGACGGGCCGTGCTAATATGCAACGAAAGAATTCAGTAGCGGGCCGGGCAAATCTTACTCGAGGGCCGCATGTTGCCCGCGGGCCGGAGGTTGTCCATCTATACTTTAGATAATAAATTTTAGTTTGATGATACTGGTCTTGTACTGTTGCTATTGTGCTATCTTAATAATAATAATAATAATAATAACAATAGTTTATTAAGTGCCCAACAGTTACAACCTTAATAGACACTACAAAAAGCATATACATACATTTGCATAATGCAATATACATATATTCTTAAAAAAGAAATGACATTAGAAAAAATAAAACGGAAATGAAACACCAAAGGAAAAAATATCAAAATTTAATTCGCGGCTCAAAGAAGACGTTGTTGTAAAGTCATTAGCATTTAAACACATCTGGTATAATGGACTTCTCAGTAGCACATTAGTTCTACACCTTGGTAAATGAAACGTCATCACATCTCTAGCAGTTAACCTAGGTACATTAAAATAAATCTGCTGCAAAAGTTCTAGACAATTCACGCTGTTAACTAAGAGACCGCGAAGAGTATTGGCACTAATTATTTCTCTGCGGGTATCCAAGGAACACAAGTTATTTTGGGCCAATAGTTGTACATGATCCGTGTTGCGTGGTGGGAATTCTCCGCCGCGTTTAAAAATTAGATATTTTAGGAAAACGTCTTTGCACCTTCTCGATCTGGAGCTTTTGATATGTGTAGATGGGGATCATAATAGCAGGATGATATAATAATATTCATACTGTTGAATGTAGTTCCATACAGAAGACAATAGCGATTGCGCATAACTCCAATAACTTATTATCAAGTTATCAGCTAAATTGTTTGGATTTGAATGTTAGTTACATCTGTTTACTTAGAACCAAGTAAAGTCAAAGCAACCATTCTAGGAAAATTCACATTTCTTTGGTACAGTAAATCTTAAGACTAATTGTGACAGAGTGTCATGGTTTTGAAAGCCAGGAAACAGTATTGTTATATATGTAACTAATTTACAAGAAGTTGAAACGTATTGTTTTGTACATAGATAAATGTATTAATGCGTGTGGTCTCAAACGAATTTTGTCTAACTAAGTTGTCATCCACAATGGAGAATATGCAGAGGATAGAAAGCGTCACTCATACACATTGGGTGACGCTCTTTTGTACATTATCCACATAGGATGATGACATGGTTGTCGAAATACGCATTTATGTTTCCTAATATAACTGGAAATATCGTAACATTTCTTAAAATGTTAATACAATAATAATGATAATGGTAATAATAACAGTAACCAAGTCGCTAGACTAGAAAACAATATAGAGCCCATTTGAAAATCTATAGGCAGTTTAACGCAATTACAGCATTACAGATAAAACCGAAACACCAGTTGAAGCAGTAGTCACACTAAAGCAAAAATTAGCACAATATTAAACATCACTAGGAAGATATAAAGAATCCAACAAAAAAATTCACTCAGGGGAACATTTACATAAAACCGCTTACATAAAACAGAATTTTTTAAATTTTATTATATTATATATACAGCAAACGCTCGATAACGTAAATACCTGATATTGGAAACATTACGCTAATGTGAACACGAAATTCGAAGTATAGGATTACACGGAACGTTCGATAACGTAAACATATCTTCGTAAGCGATGATTATAAAACGCTATTTTGATTTACTGTTATCCTTAGTGTTTACAAATGGTTATTCCAATATTTTTGGGTATTTTTATTTTGGCGTATTAAAGGTTTCTTTTAATAATTAACTTGTTAATAAATAACTTTGCTAATGTAAACATTTCGATAATGTGAAACACTCTTAGTCCGAATTAGTTCATGTTATGTCATGTTAGAGTTAATCTATGTTTAGGGATCTCTAACAAGTTGGTGTTTCTGGTATTGTAGTTATGATAGTCAACCACTTTTGCAAATTTGCTCCCGTTTTCCCTCGCGTATATTAGCAATTGATATATGTATATACTCGGGAGTGTCATGATTCTCATTTCACTAAAAAAAGTTCTGCAAGTTGTTCTGCTGTTCACTCTATTCATTGTTCTTATTGCCCTTTTTGTATCTTAAAAATCCTGCTCACATCCATCGAACCACCCCAGATTATTGTTCCATATGTTAATATGGAATGTATATGTACAAAATAATACAGTTTTAATGCGCTAATATCTACCATGTCTCTTAATCGATACAGCGCAAAGCACTGTGAACTCAGTTTATTAGATGTCAGATGGATGTGATCACTGAAACCACAGTCTTCATCCATTGTGACACCCAAGAATCTAGTGCTGTACTCTTGTACAAGACTACTATTGTTTACTTTTATGAGATGTGAGGAAGTTCTATCCCTCCTCGCACAGTGAAACTCTATAAATACTGTCTTTTTGGTATTCAGCAGTAGTCCATTCTTTAGGTAGTACGCATTCAATATTTCCATACTTCTCTCTGCCTCATTTCTTATATTGTCATTATTTCCACATGTAATTAATACAGTCGTATCGTCCGCATAACGTACTAAATTCTCTGTCGGCATGTCATTGACATATATAATATACAGTAGTGGGCCCAGCACACTGCCTTGTGGAACACCTTTCTTCATTATTCGTATGTCAGATTGTGTCTCATTTATTTGGACATAGTGCTGACGGTTCTTAATGTAGCTTTTAAACGATTCAAGGGACAGACCTCTAATTCCATAGCAATGGAGTTTTTCCAGCAAAATCTGATGATCGACCAAATCAAATGCTTTGCTCAGATCAACAAAATGCCCATACTTTTTTGTCCCCTATCCAAGCTGCTATACAAATCATTCATAAATTGGGTCACAGCCAATATTGTAGATCTCCCTCACGAAAGCCGAATTGTTTAGGATTTAAAATTTTGTATTTATTTAAAAATCTTACTAATCTATTTGCTACCAGTTTTTCTATTATCTTAGAAAATGTGCTCAACAAAGATATTGGTCTATAACTTTCAACCATATAGTTACACCCTTTTTTAAAAATAGGTTTGATCTTAGCTATTTTTAGGTTTTCTATAAATACACCCTCAACAAACGAATTATTGATAATTGTTGTTAACGGTTTTACAAGTCGTCTGCACATTCTTTCAACAAAATGGCGTTAATGTTATCATTCCCAGATGACAGTTTTCCTGAGGCATGAGATAATATTGAAAACCTCTACTTCATCTGTAGGATGCAAGAAGAAAGAATTAGGGTTCTTCTCCAACGTTGATACATACGGACCAATTGGTTCTAGTAGAGGGAGATTATCTGTCAGAATTAAAATAATTATTAAAATAGTTGGCCACCGTTTTCGATTCCTCACATAGTGCACCATCTATAGACAAAGTTACCTTCTGATTTACTAGCATTATACAAAACAATAATATCGATAATAAGACAAAAATTTAGTAACACATAACACAAAGCATTGAAGAATAGACAGTGTCATCCTGAAAAAAACAGAAAAAGAACTAAATCTGGCTACTTTTCATATTGACTATAAAAGGACTTTTGACTCTACGGGTACCATATATACCACTACATAAAGTACTTGAGATATATAGAATCGATGAAGACATACAAAGGTTTCCAACTAAAGCCATGGAAATCTGGAGAAGTTCGCAGCAGGTAATAGTAACAATAAAATTTATTTCATAATATACACAATGTATACATGAAAAATCAAATGATAAACGAAAGTAAATTACATATTTAAATATTTATTTAACCAGTAGGGCTCGACATTAAGAAGTCTCCTTTAGAATAATTAAATGGTCCGATACAGATCTGGAGGGATTAAATAGACTCAATAGAGCTAAACCTACAGACTACTGTAAACAGCATCCAAAATACCAGACACTTAGATTAGATTACTTGAAATGGCAATTACGCCTGTTCTACTGTGACCTTTCCAGATCTATTGTGGTCCTCATGCTTCCTTAGAGTACGTTCTCCAGCTTTGTTCCTTCAATTAGAGTTAACTTTGAGAGAGGTTCTTCCGCATATAGTCTCGCCTCGGTATATTCACCTCCCATGTGTAACAGTAGTCACCTTGCCAATTCCTCGCATTGCCACAGTATTGTCGAGCCCACTCTATTCATGTGCTTGTTGAGCCGGCAGTGCCCTGATAGTAGGCTCACTATCACCCTGACGGACTTTCTGTTCCTGCGCGGTAGGTCCGTTGTAAACTTATATATATATATGTTATGCATATGTTCTCTAAGGAACTGTTTTGCTGCTCTGTCGTCTGAGGAGTTCCTCCAGCATTCCTGAGATTTATCCTCGACACAATTTCTTATGACAGTTTTCTTGCCAGGACTTAAACAACATACAATTTGAAAATAATAATAATGAAGAGCTTTATTTTCAAAAAGAAAACAAGTATACATACTATCAAGCATAAAGAACAAAAAAATAATGAACATCTCAAGGCGAGGTACAAGTTTATGTGGATAAACTTACTCTTCCACCTAGGCCTTGGTCGATAGTACAAAAAGTAAAACTTAATGCCTAACCTAAATATATTCTGCAATAGCAGTTTTTTTAATGCAATGCTTAAAAAACAAAACAGAGGTATTGTTTATGGAAGTTGGAGTTCCGACGCATAGCAACAAATCACTGTTTATCTAGTAAACACTTCTTAAGATAAGTTTTACAGGCCGCGATAGAGAGTGCCTTAACACTGGATGAGAGAGAATTATAAATCTTATATATATTTTATGAAAAAGACCGCTAGTACAAAGATGACCTATGTGGCGGTGGGGTTATTAAACCCCTAGAACGAACATTAATGTTATGAACGTCGGTACTGAAGGAAATTTTGTTGTAGAGGTACGCGGGTTGCTTGTTCGTGTTTAACCAGGACAAATCTTTCAATTTATGCGAAATGTGGTCAAACTTTCGAATACCGAAAATAAAGTGTACACACGAACTTTGCACTTTCTGCACGCAATATTGAGTCAAGACATCTAGAGAACTGTAGTAGAGAAGTACACAGTAGGTAAACTGACTCAGTACCAAAGACCCACAAAGTAGTGCCTTGGTCCTGATGTCAATACAATGGCGATGGGAGAAAAGCCTCCTTAAATTAGCATAAGCTCTAGAAATGCAAAGCGCAACATGATCGCGATACCTAAATGTATTATCTATAATCATACCAAGGTTCTTGACACTGTCGTGCAATGCAAATATTGTCGACATAAAGCTGCACTCCTTCATGAGGCAATTGCCAAAGTAGACAAACAATCGCTGCAACCTAATCCAGGAGAGCACGCAAAATCAAAACAATATCACTACATTAGAAGAGCAAAAGCAAAGTCCTTCGCGGTAAACTCTATAGCATTACGCAAGATATACAGCGACGAACAATTAACGCATAAATAGCATCAAGCACGACACCTCTTATCAGAAACCGAAGGATCCAACTACGCAATATAAGCTAATTAATAAAATTTTGATTTCTTGCAAACAAGGAAATTAATTTATTTTGTTTCCACAAAAAATTCGCAATATACGAAACACAGAATAAAATCTAAATAGATGGAGAAAGTTATCCTAGGCGTTTTTAAGATACTGGTGGTGTAAGAGGACGACCGGGATAAGGATTACAACGAACAACTTGGGCGAAAAATGACCAATTTTTCATATCAAATGTGATACAATTCGAGAGAACAGTACGGAGAAGCTTGGAAGAAGTTGATATTCATGTCCGCCACACAGTGCCCTATTATATTGCTGTGTCGTTGAACAGTTCGCGTAGGTGCCTGTCATTGTAATGCAAATTGGGGAATTGATGATTAACTGCTAGTGCTTTTCACTGGTGAATTTCGGTTTAGCATACAAGGCAGACAAAGAGCTTAGAGGAGACCTGGCGGTATTTTTATGAAATTCGAGCGCCAGATGAGATGGTGATTATGTGATGGTCTGGGAAGGTATTTCTGTGAACGACTCCACAGAACTAATCACTTTTAGCCGGCTTACTTTAAATCTTCTAACGTACGTAGAAGGAAATTTCACTATCACCCATATCATTAATAATTGTTTAATGAATTTGGTATCCATTGTCTCTACTGGCGAATGCGCACTCCAGACTCCAATTGAACATGGTAATAGTGTGGTACATAGTCTGCAAAATAGAGCGCCATTTATAAATTCCATAAAAGATTTACAGGTGCGCTTAGAAGAATGGAGAAATATTGATCCTTTAATACAGAATATAATTGAAAACATGCCACGGCATATTTAAGCACTTATATAAGCACGTGGTGGCCATACGAGATATTAATCACCGTTTACTTCAATACAAAATGTTGTGTATATTAATTTTTTTAATTAAAAAAACATTGTGTTTCAAAACAATTATCAATAAAAACAAATGTTGTTAAAGTTAAGTTACTTAAATGTTTTTGTATTTCAATTTGTTAAAAAATGGTCACAACTAAAGATTTATGCGCTAATTTTGCCGCTGAGTGTGTAATCAACGATGCTGTAGACTCCAATACATGTAGGAAATGTAAGCTGAGCAGACTATTTGGACAGGCACAATACAGCAGTAAAAATCCTTCACCAGTAATTGACACGGAAACAAAAAATCAAAATTACAAGCTTCATTAGGACAGAACACGGATAAAGTAATAGATCAATAGTTTGCGCAAACAGCGCAGCGGTAATTACAAAATAAGTTACAAGAGTCTACATATACACAAAACTACTCGCATACGGCATTGATTTATTATTAACTTATTTCGTAATTATACGTTGTTACCGCTGTTTGCCCAGACTACTCATCAACAAAATGGAAAATAAAGCCTGGTTTACATTTCAATGCCGAATGATAGAAATGTTCTACTGAAGAGACAAGAAAGAATTACAAAGTACACATCGCTAGCCATCGAATGAAAAGAGAGCTCTGGAAGTAAGAAACCGTTAAAATAGTGCCAATTGTAATTTGCCAAACATTTTTAAGCCAATTGAAATCGTTGTATATGGGCCCGCACAAACATATGTACATACAAACACAAAAAGTAGTACATAACTTTGAAAACATTAACTATAGCAAATTTTTAAGACAGGAATGAAGGGCTATGGGAATTGGTTCAAGCCTGTTCATTACCTATGATACAACAAACGAGAGAATGAGAAATAATAATGATTAATAATGATTATTATTTTTCGATTCGGTTTAGTAAAGGTAATTCTTATAACGTTTGCTGAACATATGAATTCACAATATTAAATATAAAAGAAAAAAACAAAGAAAACCAATAAAGCGTAAATCAGTTATTACTGGCGTAATGGAAGTCAAGTATATACGACTCCTACAATCAGAAAATATGTGTGCAGATGAGCATGTTTGTCATATTTAAGTAAAGCCTTTAATTGAATGTGATATATTATTACGTAAGCTGGAATTCTAGGGAATCAGAGGGATAGATTAACTTAATAAAACAGCTGGTAAAATGGAAGAGCAAGAGGTCAATCCAAAAGATATGAAGTGCCACAGGGCCCTATTTTAGCACCATTGTTATATTGTATAATATGTACTAATGAGATTCCAGATTTTCTCGACATCCAAGTAGAGGGGGTAAAACAAAATTCGCAAGTAGTAATAGTGCGGAGGAATGGTTCACGGTAAATAAACTGAAACTAAATCTGAATAAAATACAGAAATTAATTTTTGCAACTAAGCTACGCCGTGAAACCAATATCGCAAAATTTTCAGGTTTAACTCTTAACTGAAAAATTGAAATGGTTCGATCATACAACTTTGATAGTAGGAATTCTTGCGATTAAAAGAATAAAGATGATCGCAACTCACCATGCTGCTGATGTATGTTATGGTACCTCTTTCTGGAGAAGATCAACAGATCACGTAGGATTTTATTTCTTTCGACACGTGCAGTGAGATTTTTAAATAATAAGAATTCCAGCTGAATGGTGACAGTCCCTCCTATTTGACTCGACAATAAAATCTCCTATTATTGTTTAACACTGACCCAACAAGATTTTAAGTACCAGGCACCAAAATTATACACTCGTATGCCAGGGAATTTGAAAGGATTGAACATGAACCAGGTTACAAGAGAAGATAAGGGACGAATTGATGGAGAAAACGTGTTTTACCATCTAAGATCGTCTTTGTACAATGTACACAGACGCTAAAAATCTTTGTATGGAGTCAAAAATCTTTGTCTCGTACAAAAAAGCAGTAGTTAGTAGTAAGTCTAATAAATGTATTTCAGTCAAAATGCAACAGTCAACAACGACCAATCCGGTTTAGAAAATTACGTCTGCACTATATATGCAATTTAGAAAATCCATTAATTTGTTCTCATATACAATTTCTTAACGGCTCAATTAGCACTACCTACATAAAACTATGTACAATGCAAATGGTACTCATCAAGTTTGATAAATTAGTTTAGATATACACTACTCAACTAAAGGTCATTTAGCAGTGAAAATTTAACAAAAAAGGTAGTTTGATAAGTAGTAGATGCACTTATACATGTCCCTAGAGAACACACTTTTAATGTGAAATTCAACTGAAACTAAAATCTAATGTAAGACTTTGCAATAATGTTTGTGATTTCACATTGATCATAAAAAGGTAGGCTCAATTAGACATAATCCAGTCTCTGCCTTTTCTTTCTTGTGTTCCGGATCTCTCCCCTCTTTTAGTATCATATTTAGTCGGTTGTTTCACGTAGGTCTTGACTTCTTTACCTTCTATCCTTCCCTATCGGTCCACCCTTACAAATTCCTTTACTAATTGTTTGCACATCTAAATATTCATTCTGAACAATCCTATTTTCCACCATCCGCCTATTTGTCCTGTAAATATCCACTACTATAAGAAATTTAAGATAAAAAGAACAACTTTAAATTTAGATTATATTTTACTAAGTAAGCCATTACAGGAATATTGTAAATGGTCTGACATACATATGACGTGACATACATAGGCTACAAGTTGATTAGTAAACGTTTACCAGTAGGAATAGGTGCATTAATTAACACATGGTAAATCTAGAAGTTTGCCCTCTTTTCGCCTTTAGTACTTTTTGTAACCTACCTGCACGATTTTAACAAAATCTGTATGAGAGATCATTTAAAATTTAAATTAGACTGTTGATAGATATACGGTAAAATAGGCTCGAAAGCATACCATTCTTCGGTGTTACGTCGGTATTTCTTTTAAATCAATACATCATTTTAAGCACGCTGTTTCATGCATTCATAAATTCTAATGTGGTCAATTACAACACGTTCGATTGGACATTAATATAACCATAAACAATCTTCTTTCAATGATCTGCCGTTGACATTTTTAGCACGTATAGGATAATTGCTGAACATCAGTATACCGAAGCAGTAGACCGACTCTGATAATTGATATCAATTAACGTTATTGGCTGTAAGTTCACAAAAAGCGATACAATTAAAATGTCGTCAAAAGCGGAGAAAAACTTATGACGAATTGTTCCGACCATATATGTCTCAATACAGTACCGTTTGGGATATTTTACTAACAACTACTTAATTCGATCACTCAGACTCAGCGACTCTATATACACCATATATGGCGTTTTAAACATTATCATCTTTCACTAAATTTACGGATATGTTCTTTGGAGACAGAAATACTATACTGTAAGTTTGTGTTCATAAGCAGTTACTGTACATTTTAAAATGAGATAGTTTATTAAATAAATATAGTACACCACAATATACCACTTCTATTTATTTTCATGTAAATAATAGAAGAACCACTATGGATGTGTATGTACATATGATTATATCTAATTAAGTACCCATGCATTTAACATGTTTAAAAATTATTTTCTTCATTCAAAATTTGTTAGCACTCACTTTTTGACTACTATAGCTACATCTCCAACAATAGAATAATGACATGTATATTTAGCCTCATTTATATGGGGTTAGTTAAAGCTCTTGGTTCCTAATTTAATGCATAGTTTAGCTGATAGTTGCAATAGCTTTGAAATTGAAAATGTATGTAGCACATAACATTTCAATGGTCTTATTCGTAGCGAAAGTTATAAAGTAAAATATGGCAAAAATTGCTTGTTTTCACTCTCTACTTTTTAATTGACGTTAAACAGAAACTATGTCGATCAATACAATTTTCTTTCTGAACGAAAATTGTAGCACCAACTATGAAACAACAATCTAGGTTTGACATTTTGTAATATATAATTAACCTAATAAATCCACTGGATTTATCCATCAGTAAAATCAGCAATTATTTGCTTGCAAAAAACAATACTCACGTCTCAAACGAATAACTACTGTGTATATTATATACCACTTTAGACAACCAAATAACGAAATAAGTAATATCTAGTTTGGAAGTAAGGCAAGAAATGTAGTGGGTTTGTTAAAATTTTTCTTTTTATTCTAGGTTTTTGTTGTTGTAATTTTGCTACATATCGCTGAACGATGTCCTACTAATGCACTGCTTTGCTTTTGTTCGCTAGAATTAGTATTTCCTTTATTCATACAACTCATAGCTTAAGACAGGGCACATTGTTACCTGTTCAATCATCGTACACATATATCACTGAAAATTCTATCAGCATCTATAAACATAAATGTCATTGGAGGTCTAGGGGAATTAATATCTAAGACAATATCAGCATACTGACAACGAGTACAATGGAGTATTTGTAAATATGGGAGCAACATTAGATCAAACCAGTAAACTGCTCGCCATATGTAAATATGTGAAATATTTTATGTCAAATTTTTAAACGTAAGATAACACGCCCAATGGTCACCTAGTCGCTATCAGTTGCTCTGAAGAAAAATAAGCTTTTCAACAAGCAAATAAAAAATATTTGATTACCACTTGCTTAGGTAAATATCTAATACAAATTTACAGTATTTCAGTGTTTGTAACTTTCCAATCTTTGTTTCACATTTATAATAACGCAAACGAATTAACTTGCTTAAAATTAGATAGAGCGCGTTTCTATCAGAAGAATTACACCTGTTTCTACGTTTACCGCGACATAACAATGGGTTTCCTTGTGTCAACTCAAGCAAGTTTGCTTCGAATCGTTTTGTTTGTAAATTTAAATAAACAGGAAGTGGATGCACTTAATAGGCCAAAGGAAATGAAGTTTATTTACTGAAGGATAAAGTAACGTAAAGGACACTTCAAGTTTCCTTATTGGTGCATATATACGCCGTTGCAGTGGCCGTTTTAGAATTGATATTTCTATAAATGTTTTTTTAATAAATGTTACTCAGTTTTGACGTTAATTATTGACTTGGATAGTATAAACTATTTACGAGAGTCAAAATATTAATTTATAGAATTTGGGATGTATCTTTACAAAACGATATAATTAATTAGGTACAAACCAACTGAGTAGCTACAAGGTAGCTGTGCAATAGCTTACTAAGTAAGCACAAATTGTGAATGCTAATAATCGTGAAGGCGATTATGCATTGTTAATAGCGGATTGAAGCTGTAGACTATATAGTTTTGTCCTTATTAAGACTAAGCAGTGCGGTAGAGTCACACCGCAATTAATAAAACACAATCTGCCAGATGATGTGAATATTATTCGTAGAGATGGATTTTACCAAAGATTAAATAAAGCGTGGCTTCCTCTGTGATTATTGGAATATGCAATTTGTGCTCACTTAGTAAGTTATTGCACAGCTATCTTGTAATTGCTCAATTAACGGATCTAATTAATGAAGTCGTTTTGTGGTCATCCAAACTTCAATGAATTCATATTTTCGGTCTCGTAATTACAATTTATTCGTCGCAGATTGCGTTATAACCGGATATGCCAATATCTCTTCTGTTCGGGGTTCAATCTCCATGAATAATCCTCATTTGTGGGGGATTTTGTTTTGTTAATTGTAGACTGACTGTACTATACCTAGGAGTCCTAATGAACACGTAACTACATATAGGCCATACGGTTGCAGTCCGCGATTAACAAAGCATAATACTCTCCATGATTATTGGCATATGCAATTTGTGCTTATTTAGTAAGCTATTGTACAGCTGCCTTGTAGCTGCAACAATTAACGTATCTAACTAATTAGATCGTTTTGTTGAGAGTTATCCAAGATTATATGAATACGTTGAATACGTTGAGTGTAAACTAAAATATTAAATTGTAACTTTCTGGGTTTGTCCAATGTTTATGCTGCGCTCTGTATTGGTTTAGACTAAATTAACAATAAAATAAGTGGGGGTGGTCTCCTAAATATACTTTATTGCTTTATACAATTACCAGGTGGAAAGTCACAGTTGATTGTCGAAACTGTGAATTGAGAGAGTCCCGTGTCGAGCAACTACCTGCAGTAAACCGTATTAACAGGTGTACCAATTTTCTCCCCTGTGTTCTTAATGCGTCTTTTTACAAGATATAATCGATATATTTACAAATTAACTGTTTGGACACATGTTTCCCTAATAAACAAGACGTACAAACTGATTTCATTAAGCACATAAACTACTTATTCGCAGATGGCCTGCTTAATGAAATTCAAATTTATTTCGTTAAAAGAAAGCAAGCGCGTAATTGCTGAGCTTTCGATATTTTGTATATATGTACAACCTGCAGTGCGCCTCTTTTGATCGAACATTTTCATAACTTCGCGTGTAATTTTTGCTAATCATTTCGTGCCAGAAATAATTTCTCAATTTACGGTTCGTACTAAAAAACTAGCGCAATGAGCCCACCATAATTTGTTGGACACATTTCAGGTATTTTTTCCGGTAATCGTATTTATTGGTACATGCTAATTGAATTTTGTATGAAAATTGGATTTAGACGTGTAAGCAATTATGTAAATCTTAGCCAATATTCGATCATAATTTACAAATGGATTATTATGAACGATTTCTTTGTGTAAGCATTAACAACTTAGGAATGGCTTTATTAGGGAAACCGTTTCATGAGCAGTATGCGTAAAGACAAAACATAATTTGGTTTTTATAGAATTTATATTGCATAGTCACAAAATTTGACTCAAACTAGGAGTTACGTGTAGACTTCGTGATATAGATGCCTGTAGTGGCAGAATTGATACCAAAAGTCCATTAATAGAGACAGCTATAGAAGAATATATATAGATACTAAATACTAAAGTATTCGATAAACAGGTATTAGGACAAATAATAGACCACAATGAATGTGTAATAGTCTAGAAATTTTGAATTGTTAGTGCTACATATGAGCTTAGCAATGACAGTTGCAAATGTAGTAAACTCACATTTAGTGCAACGAATTAAAATGCTTCATAGGTTTTAGTAACCAAGAATGTTAAACAGATAGCTAATTAAAGAAAATACTGTATATTTATATACTGAGTTGTTACCTTAGTATGTAAAGTAAATATTTATAAAGCTACATTAAAATCTTTAAATCATTTGATGAGCTGTATATACATATATGTTACATATATGAGGGGGAAGAAAGTAAGCTACAATTTTTTACAAAAGTGGACAAAGACGTTTGTCGTTTAAAATTGTAAAATACCCGACTAGGGCAGTTTAATAATAAAATAAATTGCATCCGTACATTTTATATTGTACGAATTGAGAAGGCGTTGTAAAGATCTATCATTATCAACATGCTTTTCTAAAATATTTTTTTCTTTGCAATAAAAAATGTAGGGAAAATTATAGATTTATGACCAATAATGATATGCGATTTCTTTTCGACTTGAATTTCATGGTTTGTCAAAATTTTTTAATACTCGGGCATATATGACTGAATCGAGTAGCATAAGTTCAAATCAGTTACGGCAGCCGAAATGACTGAAAGTTTGCGTTTGTTATCTTTGGATATTGGTGGAATTGGGGAAATGCTAAAAATGGACTGCACAGAGTGATTGAGAAGAAGTGAAGTGCTTGTAAATGCGTTCCATTTAGCAATAGTGTGCAGTTGGTTTTAGCTTGTACAGTGCATTGTTACTTCCCCACTAAAGACCAAATAATTAGGACTTGGATGTTTGCAATTATAACATATTCAGGATATTACTTCAATACCTGTCACTGTGATGGGATTGGGTATGAAGTTTTGCTTTATGCCTCATACTCTTTCGATATATTTTCAAGCAGTTATCATTCTTCGTTATTGTTCTAGAATTTCGCAACGACTAACATATAACATATATTCAACGAGAGGTGGGTAATTTTTTTATAACTCTAAAGATATCTCTTTCTATCAGCGCAAAATTGGCGACGATATATGTAGAAACATGTTATCGGCTTTGTATATATGTACATATATAAATATAATCGATTTACTTAGTTTACTTTCTAGAGTACGGAGATGTAAAGCCCTTTTCACATCGTTTTCTCTCAACTTTCTTCCTATGAATTGCCAGTTTTTAGCGTCCTTCCATGCTTCCCTTGCTTCTTTAGTGTTTTTGTTATTACTGTGGCTCATTGCATTATTGGTCTTCCTCTCTTCTTGTTAATGCTTCTTCATTTCGCAAGTATGTATACTGTCCGACTACTATCCGACCTAGCTAACTGTCTTTCTGCAAAACAACACTCAAATGTCCCAGCTCATTCCTGTTGTATTGTCACGTGCCGTATTCAGCCTTTCCTTATTTTTATCTATTTTGGACAATATCCACCCATCGGTTCCATAAATGAATGCAGGCTGTATATACTATCGATATTTCTCGTTTATTTAGAAATTCACTGTTTATTGCATAGTATGATTTATTCGTTTTCTATACTACTTGCTACTTTTCTATTTTTACCGATTACCATCACTTCAGTCTTATTTTTGTTAAATTTTGTACCATATTTTGATAGAATCTCTTTCCATACTATTAGGCTTCCCTTCAAATTCGTGTGCAACAGTGGCAACATTATCTAAAAGCCGACTTTGTCAAACTTAATATTTCCAAATTTCCTCATTATGAGGTGCAGCAATTAAATAACGAGACTTTTTATTTATAAACGTATATCAAGCAGTATAATGAAATTATGATTATAAGCCTTCAACAGAGGTCCCTCCGAATTCGATCCACCGTGTCCATTGACTCTCCCAACTTGAGAAATATTCTTGAAACTGGTCTTCTCAATGACATGCGCTCCGGTCGTTTGAATCTCCTCAACGCCTTCGATACGTGTCCCTTTGATTTAACTTTTCATCCCCAAACGCTGGGCATTTTGATTGTCGGAGAAATTTCGCACACAGTTTTCTCATCCCAAAGTCGTCATCGAATATGATTCGATTTGTTTTTTCTATTAATACCGAGGTCTGCTGATAACATGCGAAGTGGTAACCAATCGCTGTTCACACACGCACGCATCTGTTCTCACATCCGCATCAACAGATTCTCGGCGATTTTTAAAACGGGTCACCCATTCCTAAACACGAGCTTTTGATGAACATTTTAATTTTTGCAAAATATCGACTGTTTCTTCGCTTAATTTCACGAGAAACTTGATGTTGAGTCGTTGCTCTTATCTCACTCCACCCATTTCTTCAACCGATGCTATTCAACACCGCAATCTCAAAAGTTAATATATTGGAAACACAAAAGAAACTGGCTTGAAATTTGTCATACACACTGCGTAAGGTCTATTGAAGCACTCAAACAGTTGACAGTCCGCCAGTGTTGCTGTCTTAAGTGGAAACAAAAAAGTTGTTTAATTGCTCTACTTCGTATATTGATTCTATTCTTTGTTTCCGTTTCTTATATTTTTATTCATAAACATTATATACAAAAGTGGATCCCTTCCGTTCTCCTCTTCCCTATCTAGCTCGTTCATGTATAATAAATTCTCTTACAGTAATAATTTATTTACACTTTCTTTTGTAGGCATTCCCAAATTATTGATCTCGGGCAGGGGTTCTGAACCTTTTCATTATAAGAGACCATTTAACGCATTTTTTGTCTTATCATAGGCCACCAAGTATTTGACAGTATAGTATTAAAGTAGATACCCAAGAAGAATTAAGCTATTTATATTAATGAAGAAGGCACGGAATAATTGCATAACACTCCACACTTTTAATGTGACTTTTGTGTCTGCATGTGCTTCCATTAACATCTGAATACTAGCTTCAGTGCTGCTTAACGCCACACGCATATCGGCTTTAGCGTCCAAGCGATTTCTATTTTATTTTTAATCGCCTAAAGTGCCGATAAACCCTGTTCATATATAAATATGTTGTCGAAAATAAAGTAAGGAAACTCAAAGCAGTCTCTTGAATTTTGGATTAAGAAACTGGCTCCTGAAATCTTCAATATCAATGCCTGCCTCGAACAAATCTTTGTAATTGCTGTGTTGTTGTAACTGAATTACTTCTTGAATTCCATTGTTTACCGCAGATATTTTAACAATGAAAGGTGCGGATTAATTTTCCAATACCCCTTCCTTCACAATCAGGAAAAAACTAATTAATTCGTTTAAGTGTTGCAGCTGGATTATAATTATTTCTTGGATTTCCTCTTTTAATTCATTACGCTGCACTGCAATATTTGGTTTTAATGTTTCAAAAGATGAGAAGTTATTGTCTTTAACTTTATTTAATCAAAGGTCGATTTTAGGGACAAATGCGCTGAGTTTATCTTGATATGCGGAGATATTTCCTGCGCATTGTAATTTAATATTTCCCGAGCCTTGCAGCTAGAAAATGAATTTACTTAGCTGTGCTTTATTTGAAATCTGAGGTCACAGAACTGATCCAACAACTCCCTTTTGTCCTTGTTATGCTAGAACCTTTTAACTTTTTCTTTGAGTTCGTACAGCCTGGCCAGCATGTTCCCCTTCGAAAGCCAGCGAACTTCAGTGTGTTATTTTGAAAAGACTTGAATTGAGTGCACTACTTTTGAAATAGTTCGCAACTTCAATAGCAATTTTCATCGTTTTGGTAAATCATTCCGAAAGCGTTTTGGTGGCCAAAGCTTGGCGATGAATAACGCAGTGAAATGCTACAACTGATGAACCTTTCTGTTTTATTAAAGCTGCTTGACCAGAGCTTGAGCCAAGCATAGCAGGAGCGCCGTCCGTACAAACTCCAGTGAGCTTTTGCCACATAATACCATGTTTCTCAAAATATATTCAGAACCTTGAGTCGTATAGTTTCCAGATCATGTGAAATTAGTAACTTCTCTTTAAAAGTTTTGCAATCATCCAAAAATTTTACAAAAACAAGAAGTTGAGAGCATTCACCAACGCTTGTGGATTCATCGCACTGTAATGCAAACCACGGAGTAATTTTAAGCTTTTGTATAATTTGATTTTCAACATCATTCGACATATCTTTTAATAAGGGAATTTCTCGAAACTTCTTTTGAGCATCCTGTCTCAAAACTTTTTCAGCAGTTTTTAGCAGTTTTCAGCAGTTTTATTAGCCATTCGCCGATTGTATGCGCTTTTCTCTTTTAAGTAATTCATTTTGAAATTCCGTATGAAGCCGTCAATATTCCGCCAGAAACTGCAGAATGTGATCCACTGGTTTCATTGTTGTCAAATTGTTAAGCTTGCCTTCAACAAACTTACGGGGACGATCAGTATAATTTGAATGGACGGTTTTCAAATGACGACGAGTTTCAAAGCATCATTGGAAAGAAGAGTTTTGCATAAAATGAGATTTAGTCTCCCCATTCACTTCTATTGAAATAGGGCCAAATTTAATGTGTTCATGGTACTTCCTTTTCGTTGCCATTTTCCCCGTTTGTCTCTGACGAGGTTTTTATTATTGGTTTATAATTTATTAAACTGGGGTCCAATAAATTTGAATGAATAATGTTGTACATGAATATCTGGGTACATATGAACGTATAATTTAATTGTCTGCTGTCCACTTCTTATAGATGATATCGTTTATAAGTATGTCATTTTAATAATTTATACGTTTTCTAAATTCACTTTGTATATGTATTAAAATTCCTTTTGTTATCATTCTCAGTTCTTGCTCTAGAATATTTTCATACATCTTTGTTATCGTGCTTAATAATATTAACCTTCTATAATTGGAATCAATTTTAATCACCTTTCTTACAAATTGGTAATACTAAACCTCATCTCCAATCTTTAGGTATTGTTTAATCTTTTCATGCTTCACTCTATATATCCAACAGTAGTGGTTTTCCCACGTTGGTTTTTTGATTTACCATTTCTGACGATATCTTATCTTGGCCTGGCGTGTTTTTTTAGAAATTTAATAATTTCCTGTAATCTCCTGTTATAAGTTGGTCCCATTCTCTTCGAGTTCATAATCTCTTTGGATTGTTTCGCTTACTTTAGTTGTTGAAAATATTGTTTTCAATCCTACTATACTTATATACATTTTCGGCTTTGTTTAATTTTCTTTGTTTGAATCCTTTTGTTATCTGATAATAGTGTAGACACCCGGTACGCAATAAAACACACATAAAACTTACTGTATAGTGGTACTTTCTCGTCAGGCGTTAGAAGTCTAACTCAATCGGATAATACTATTGACTTCAGTATGCTTACTGTACTAACTTTGCACCATTTGTTCCCACTAATATGTAAGGTGCGCAAATTAAAATTTAAAGTGTAGACCATTACATTACAATAGCAATTGTTGAATAAACTTGGAGAAGTATTTAATGTTTATATTTATTGTTGAAAGAATCTTCTATAACCAGATTTTCTTTCGAAATAGGGACATATTTATCTGCCCTAGTACGTGTCGTTCTAAATTAGTAATTTTAATTATCGATTGTATTAACAATTGATTATTACGACATATGTAATCTGAATCCAATCTTTCGTCATTTGGCAGTGTGTTCGATATTTATATTATAAAGTCGTCAAGGTTTATTGTCTTTATCACAGCTTTAAGTAAATTTCTCCTATAATTATTTATACAACCACAATTAATCAATGTGCATTTCTTACAGTAGCCACATCACCGTCTATCACAAGCACACCTGTTGTTACGTCGGGCGCGACGAACAGTGGCCCAACTTCGTTGGCACCCGCAGCGTTACGAGAGTTATATGGAAATGCAGCAGCCGGTCCTGGGCATCCTTTAGCGTCGCTGGTTTCACAACAGCGATTTTTAGAGTTATCGAGATTCGGTTTGAGGCATTACGATTTAGCTCAGCATATGCTCACGCAACAAGGTGCTGTTACGAAGTTATTAGGTGAGTCTCTTGCAACGGTCTACAAAAAGAGTATTCCAGAAATTCTTGTTTAAACCATTGTGTCGGTCGCGGAGCGACAAAAAGACTACTTCTGTAGAAATATTTCCACAACATTGATTTCCAACTAGTTTAAAGAAATCAGGTGGACAATCAAACATTTATAGAAACGAACTGCGGTTATATTCGTAAATATTATTCTTTGTTCTTTTATACTCCAACAAATATTTCTGTGTGAGCTTTTGATAGAAAGTCCTGAGAATTTCCGTAGGCTTAAACGGTAATATGGCCGCACTATTATCGCTCGCGAGGCCAATTGATATAAACACAACGGATAGATAAATCTAAATGACAAGAAATGTAAATTAGTGACGCTACCGAAATTTAAACGACTCACTGACCAAGCTCTAAAGTAAGAAAAACTTGGGAATTAAAGCAAATTCTAACTCAATTGCTTCAGTAACGAAGTACTAAGGCTCGCGATGATAACGCTAACGATTTTCGTAAATTAAGAATAAACATTTTATCAGTCAAACGCAAACGAGATTCGTCAAGCAATAAAGTCCGGGATTTTAGTTAGTGTGTTATTTGAATGCTTCAATTAGCACGAAGATCAAAATTAACGCATCTACTTACATTGAAGCGGGAATGGGTGAAGAAAGTTTATTTTATAAAGTCGCGTTGCTAAATACAATTTGTACAACAAACCAGAAACATAATACAAGTGCCACCTTCTTTTCCTACAGTGTTATAAAAATAAAACGTAACTTCTGTTACTTTATTATTTAATACTAGATTGTGATGGAGTTATATAAAACGCATTTAAACCAGAACAGTAATTTTAGATTTGTATATAGTGTGAAATTTGAAAGTTTCAAGTATTATTGGCATATTATACGGAAAAGTCATCGAACTGATACCAATGATTATTGAAATTGGATCTGTTACGAAAAATCTAAAAGATAATGAATGTCTAGATACAGTATTATTTATATTGTGTTTTACATTTTACTACTCTTTTGTCAGGAATAGTTATTCACACAATATTCTGTTTGAAAATACTTTTATTGAATCGACAAGTAAGTTGCCACGAACTTCAAATAACCAATCAATCAAATTAACTTTACTAAAACAGGAAATTGCAGATTTAAAGAAAATGGTTTAAACAATAAAATTAACAGTATCACAGTAATTACGTATTCTAAATGCACATTATAGGATGCATTTGATATGTAGCTATACGAAATTGGTTGAAGTCGAAGCTGCTAGTGTACTTCAGCAAAGTAGATCCAATATTAAGAAAATCAGATAAAAAATTATGTCCTATTGTTTAATAAAGTTTTAATTTATAATTGTGTTATAACACGTCATTTCTTTTTACTTATATAGTCTGCAGATACGTGCGGCATGTTATTTAAATTTGCAATAAATTCTTTTGTGGTTTATCTAACAAGGGAACAAAATCTATTAGGTTATGTAAAAATATTTCAGCAACAATGTTTATCTTATCGTTACTATATCAATTTGCAGATCCATAAATAGGTAACTAGAAACAGATTGTAATTAAATTAGTTCTTACCCCTATCATACCAAATTTGTCTTTCGACAGCCAAATTCTCAGAGAGTATGATAAAGACACAATCTATTTTATTTAAAATATACATGTCCATCATGTAAGGATAGTATATAAACATAGTTTAAAAAGTTTTCCTATTTATTTCTTACTTTTCTGTTTTCTTAAAAGCAAGCTGTTAGATACTGTGTGTTTGTACGAGTAAAATAGTAAAATGTGCTCCATAGAAGAGGTTTGGCCAGCACCTCCTCTATGTTGTATTGTCGTATAGTCTGGGCACACACCCGTAATTACGAAATAAGTTACGGCAGTTTACATATACACAGAACTAGTAGCATACAGCACACTGACTGGAGTGGGAAGTCAGCCATGCGGTAATAGTACCGCTGTTACCGCTGTTTGCCCAAACTAATCATTAAACATTTAGTTCTAGACTCTAGACGCACCCAAATCTATACGGCAAATGTGTGAACTTTCGTATTCTTGTACTCCAGTATTTGAGTTCGTTATAAACTATGAGCTATATTTTTGATACAAGTTAAAAAACTCTGTTAGCTAATTCTTCCAAATAAACTGTGAATGTCTCAGTCTCAAATATATGAAATTATTATTTATAGGCTATGCAATTGGTTAGGCAAAATCAAATCATTTACTGTATTTTTGTTTGACTTGGCCAAAGTTTTGACATATTTTCTAATTATGGCGAAGAACACAAGTCGTATCAATATTTTTAGCTTATTTCCCCGGAAGCCTTTGTTTCTGGCATAATTCTTTTCTCTATTGCTTTTGGAGGAGCCTCATATGGATGTATGACGTCTTTGCAATTCCTCCATTTTGCCTAAATATGGAAGCTTTATTTCTAGCACTTTTTCTTTAATCTTTTCCAAAAACACCGAACAAATGACTGCCGTTGAAATGTTGTTCGCTCTTTATTAAGGGAGTAGACATAGGAAATGTGTAACACACTGAAAATTCACAACTACAGACCAGATTAGAGTTACCTAATAGTTAATAATTAAAAAACTGTCAAAAAAGCCAATTGGAATATGTCTGATGGTCTCGGCTCCTGAAGAATTAGAGGCTGTAATCGATACAAATGCATCGGCATTTCCTCTCGTTGATATTGGTGTCAGGTTTGAAGATTGCTCTCTAGACTGGATTATTTCGTATGAATTTTTTGCCTTAAAGGATGGAATTTGTCAAGTATTATAGCATTACCGTTGTAAGAGGTAGAAATTCATACAATATGAAAGCACATTCTAGAATTTTGTTATCTAGTAAACATTATTTGTTTTAAATACAGCTTAGTGTTCTTTCTAACATCACTATACTTATAATTTAAACACCGCCATGATGTGATGTATTTTACAAGTAACACTGTAATTAAAATCTGTAGCAAATTGTATTGATTAATATCTAGGCCTATCACTCATTTATGACGCAGTCGCTAAGTATATACATGCATGTATATGACTATAGCCAGACTGCATAAATTGTGGCTACATTTCAGTAACAATTAAGTGTAAATTTATGGCGCCGTCTTCGCCCTCACGATAACAATACACCATTCAACGGCGATTACATACTAAACACAATCGGTTACATTGACCAACTGTTGGCGGCGGACGACCATGCGATACATATCACATCTCCCTGATATGCTAATTTGATTCCTCACAGAACATTTATAAATACACCGAGTTACTTAATTACAAACCGCAAATCTCAGTCAAAAATTAAAATTTATTTATATTCGCTACGTGTTAATATGATACCCGTAGGTGTTGGTAGGTTAAGAACCGCTTGTTGGTTGGGGGATTCCAATTAGCACATGCGATTATATTTGCTACAAACAAGTTAATGCAAAATTCTCGACCCCCGTATACCGTAATTACTGTTGTAGCTTCTGTCCGGGTTGTAGTCGTTTTTAGATTAAAATTGTCCTATTTACAGCATTAAGTAAATTACTGCAAACACGTTGAAAATTACATGTTTACATGTAGCGTAATTCCCTAAATTTAACTAAAATGAACTTGCGAGTAAGAAAATATAAATCTTTGTATTTATTTTTGCAAACCTTACATACAAACGTAAAGTGTCTTACAATCTAAAAATTGATACCTCTATGTTTTCTAGATAGTATAATTGTAATTAGAACATAGGAAAGCATATAAAGCTGAAAGAAGTTTCACATAAATCTCACTCGGATCTCAAATTTTGGATTGTTCCGGTGTCCGGATATTTTCTAAAAGAAAAGACAAAATCTTTAGGGTTCTAAAAACCCTTGATTTCGAATTTTGCTTTGAAAAAGTCTTACCAAATTAGCCTTATACCGTCAAGATAGATTTGCGTCCAATTTCTTCCAATATGGCACTGATGAAAATTAATGTAAGAGTGAATAGGGAAAATTCCCCATCTCAACTATAATGTAGTAAATAAAGAATGGGGGCCAGCGTCTAAATTTTTGTAACTACTGGACTGATTTCGACAAGTTCCTAGAGAATTGCAGCCCAGAATCTCCTCTGATTCGTCTAACAAAAAGCATCTTCCAGCTCAACCTGTAAAATGTTTATTTTGTCATAAAGGGAGGTATCTATTATGCCATTTCCTAAGATAACTGGTATGGTACTTAACATATAGCTTCTTCAGGTTTATTTTTAATAGCCATAGGTCATTATTCGATTGATTAATGTTTCCGTTTAGTTAATTTATAGTTTTGAAACATCATTCTGAACATCATCTCTGAAATTATAAAACATCTTGTTATTTGATTGTCTGAAGTAATCTGTTCAATAAATAAATAGGTAAATTTGTTATTTAAGATATTTCTTTGTTCGTACAATAGATATGAAGAGTAGTCAATTTAGATTTGTCAAAGTAGGAATATAGAGAAGAAATTTGGTTTAGATTTCCATAACCATAAATTAACAAATAGGAATTCAAAGCCCCGGAGACAAGTAAAAGGAAATAAAGAAAGTGAAAGTTTTGTAGTTGTAATTTAAAAATTTTATAAAGAGTCTCAAACTATATTTCAAATTGAAATAATTATTTAAAAGATTATTCACAATACATGTGTACCTAAACCCATAACTCAGGACCAGGCTTGCTTGAGTCCTGTCAGTAGAGTAATTAATGCACTGTTGCAGAATTGAATTTCTAACATATCGTTATCTAATCGAGAGATCTCAAACGACACGGGTATAGAAATTCTGATTCACTTAGAAAGTCATTAAATAACTTTTAATGCCTTTAAAGGTGATTGTATCTAGCTTGTGCGAATTTATTGTATCCTAATATACCAATCTAGATCAACTTAAGTTTACCTCATTATCGTTCTCCAGAATTGCTTTCGCCTTATTCTAGGTGTATCGTTTTTACGTATAGCATGCCGAGAAAAATTGAAATCCGAAAGAAGATTTCTCGCAAAGACTAGGTTCCATAATTCTTTTTCGGTGTCGTCTATCTGTTTCATTGAACTATAGAAAATTTAAGCTCTGAAAAAGCAAAACCCTTGTGTTATTTCTGCCGGGATGCTCAAAATTTATTCGAATTCGTGATCTCATATTCGATGAAAATTAATGTATATGTATGGTCTTCGTAAACTACTTCAATATGATACATCTACGATGCAAATAGTTTTCCCTTTTGTAAGAAGTTGCGCTTTTACCTCGTGCTATATTTGCTCCGAACTTTATGTTAACTTTATATTGTTGAGACTACAAAGAAAAAACATTTGATGTAATTCTAAGTGGATACTTGTTAGGGATTTTATATAGTGCAAGAAAACTACACACTGTGGAAGATATATTACTTGCGGCTACATTCGTTTCATTGTTATTGCAAGTACGTATCGCTAAGAGAAAACCTTGTTATTTTAACAACCATAGCAATTATTTATATCGCTTCAACTTGCAAATGTATATTCGAAAAGCGATTGTTCAAGGCGATAGTGTTTTTGCTACGCAATTTGGGTAAATCTGATTGATGGAATCATCGACTCTAAAAATATCGCCCGTAATGATAGTGCCATGAATTCTTAATCCATTCAGGAGAAGAATCCGATTCCTTCCGTTGTTTGTTTGGGAGCAGACCATGACGCTTTTCTCGTACGTTTTTCCTAGCAAATGACTAGTTTAACATCGATACAGGCAACGTATACGCAATTATTACCGTGGTCACACTTAAACTGTAATTAAGATAAGACAGTTTTACTTTTTTATGTAATGGTTTCAATTGCGCCTGCGTACTTTTTCGTGTACGCTATCGCGATGCTAAAATTTTTGCACGCGATGATGGTGGAATATATTTTCAAGTGCATGCAATTTTCAGTATTGCATACACGTGAATGCATATTATTTCTACATGCTCTACAGTTGTCCAGACAACTACCAGTACCCTTTTTACAATCCGAAGAATGTGTTGTAAAACAGGCGTAACTGCTCCACTAAGCAGATAAGAATATTTCTAGTAGACTTACTTTCAAAATACATTCATTTAGCTGAGCTGTTCAAGTAATAATACCTCACCGCAACTAACAGAGTATTCGTATTATTAAGGAATTTTATTTGGAATTAGTTTAAATGTGTTTCAAGCCAACAACAGGGCACCTAATTGTTATCTGCAATTTTATGGTAATGCACCTATAATGTAGAGTTTGTGTATTATTGATGTTACTTTATGTTTAGCTCGACCTTCAGTTTCATTGGAGCGCTTACTGAACTTCAGCTGTGAAACATGATTAACATAAACCGCACAAACCTAGCAAATTTTGTTTAAAACCAAATATCTGTTGGTACTTTGATGGTTTGATGGGGACAATAATGCAAAAGTCTAAGAAAAGGATAACTACACTTTCCACATCAAGCATGTTAACATCTGAAATTATATATGTTGCTAATGCGCGAATACGCTATGGCTAACGACATAAAATATACAAAAATAGAACACACACTAACGATACATTTTGAAAATACAAACCACTTGCTTCGGAAAGTTTCGGAACAGTCGACAAATTTATATGTGGATTAATATTCAGTAGATCTAATTCGTATGGTATTTCAATTATTTAATAAATTACGTATTCCATGGATAGTACCAGGAACAATGTTAAGCGATTTGCCCCTGCGTCTCCAACTTTTCTACAAGGAGGTGCTTTCCTATGGCAACTCTTTCGCAAAATTCTGAATTGAATTTATAAATAAAGTGAAGCAATTTGAGAATGTACACATGGAACACCTAATTGTTTACAAATGGGCTTGTCTATGGAGGGCTTGGTTCATGTAATGGAGATTTACATCTTAGTCTTTAGTCAATAATGTCTATATTTTAAATATTCACTACTACTTTTAGGTCAATCAAACAACCAATTGGAAAACAACAGCGGTATTTCCGAACGTTAATAAATAACGCTTCCGTATAACTTCCACCAGTGAAAATATAACGCAATGTATAAACAACCAACTGTTTTTATTTGGTCACTATCAATAAAATAACTAGGGTTACGAGAACTACTAGGATTTGTTGATATATAGGGTCTGCAATAATTTTAATATCTTTCATACCTTATATGCAGATTTTGCAAATGCCTTTTCTTGAATCTTAAAGTACTTTATACATATTTCGGGATAGATGTCACCTTCTCCTTCTGCCTTGATTTTGTGTATGCATAAGAAAGACAAATTAAGTGCTCTTCTAATTTATTGTAAAAGTTTTTGTGTTGTATTTTGTTGCAGATGCCATTTCCTCTTCTTCAAAACTCTGTTAAATTTGGTAACCAAATAGCTGCTTTTTCGTTGAAATTCTTTATAGAATTTTAAAGTAGGTTAGCATATTTGAGCTTATGTCAAACTTAGAGTTCAATGGTTGTGTTTGTAAAGTTTTATAGAAATGGTTTTGTTATTCTTTGCTGACATTAATACATTAGCTGTATGTGAACCATGGTATGTGCTTAGCGCTCTTCTAGTCGCGTGGCACCACTTT
This sequence comes from Chrysina gloriosa, assembly GCA_038088585.1. Lineage (NCBI taxonomy): Eukaryota > Metazoa > Arthropoda > Insecta > Coleoptera > Scarabaeidae > Chrysina > Chrysina gloriosa. The sequence goes on from CM076090.1 coordinate 26,059,513, forward strand.
TGGGCTTTAGTCTCTCCTTACTTTAAACTACAATGCCTTTGCCAGGTTCCATTTCACGATAGTATGCCATAGAAACGATATTTATTTTTATGAAATCTGACCATCAATGGCAGCTATAATTTTCTTTATGGAAATAGCATGATTTCAGTGATCTCTATGCATTTGTTTTTGCAGAAACAATGAATGTACAATATTTCAAAACATACACAGAGCCATGGTTCCTCAATTATCTTCTTGAGTGACCTACTGGTAAACTTATATGTACACGTAGTATGTCAAAACATTTTGCATTTAGGTATTAAAACGAATGCTGTCTGAGAGAAAGTTTGCATTCTGTAGAAGTGTATCCAGAAAAAGAAAAACGCAGAATGGAGTCTTGTCTCTAAAGATTACTTTCAAGAACTTTTAAAACATACACCATGCCTATGATAGGTAGAAAAATATGGGCGATCTTGGAAACGTTAAATGGAATAAAAAAATTAATGGTCCTCTCCTAGTTTCACCCTGCATTCTCTATAATATGCCGTGGAGAAAAATTTTGTATGACCTTTACTTTCCGAGATAATATCATCAGGTTCATTTTTTAAATGTCCCGAAAAAATGTCCTTTCTGGATAAAAGTTTCTATTGCGAAACTAATAACATATCACACATAACGATTTCTTATTTATTTTCTTAGCAATAGAGCGATTTCTAAATGTGTGTAAGTAATTAGGCTTTGCTCAAGGTTTGCGATGAAAATAAGATTACTTGCGATGTCAGTTTGTAGTTTAGTCTCAACCAATTATAATATCTTTTGCAGATCAATAGTTTATATGCTGTTAGCTGTATATATGGAAAATAGTCATTCGAATGAGGAGAGATTTGATTTGCTAATGAAAAACATTTTACGCTACAAAATCGTACGTGTGTATTTAAATAAATACCCAGACAGAAGGCAACTTCAAGCAATATGGTTTTTCATAACACCTATAACTCCAGACAGAAACCTTGCAACAAAGAAATTACAGAATCTGTTATTAGCTGTTATTGAGAACGCAGGGATATCAACAAGGAATATCAACGGCAATCCCGGGCTAGCGAAATCTACGATCTAGCCTATGCTAAATAAACACTTATTTCGTCTCTACAAATTTAGAATTGGTCAAAGATTGATGCGAGGCAATCAGTGTAGATCTTTCTGTGTGGTACACGGGAAGACGCCAGGTCGATTAAAATTTTCCTTTCAAAATAATTTGGATGGTCACCAATAACGGAATCTTTAATAGGCAAAATGCCCACTATGGATTTTAACAAAATTTGCATTTGCAGAAAGAATCCCGACATCAGCATTATTTTGGTTTTAATATGTGGATCGTAATATTTGGTGGACGGATTATTGGTTCTATTATCAGGTATTGATTCAGCATAGTATGGAAAATGGTTTAAAATATTTACCGCTTTGGATGTTGTAACACTACTTGTTTCGGTAGGATTGTGCTGGCCTGGAACATATGTTTTCAGAAAAATGGATTGTTACTTATTCTGCAATACCATAGCCAGCCCGTTATTCGAATCTAACTCGATTAGACTTTTCTCTGTAACGCTACATAAAAGATGTAATTTATAAAGAGAAGCCGGCAACTGAATCAGAACTGTAACTGTTAGTTGCGACTGCCAAAGGCACACCACAGATGCTAAAGATGTTCTGAAATCGATTGGAAGAAAATAATGGTAATTTATGCCGTCGCTTCAATTCCGTTTTATTTTAGCTTGCGCCGAGCAGCCCCGAACTTTTTAATCTTTACACTAGGTTTCTCCTTTTGGAGTTAGTTCTGGGAAATTTTGGCAAGGTCGTCGTACGCAGAACTTCAGATGTGGATCAAAGTCTATGCACATACAGTGTGCGCCCAGTGCTCCGTGAGAATTGCTCTCACACTGATATTTTCCATCTGGGTCTCTTTGGGATGGATGTTCCTTCCGGTTCAGCCTCAGAATTCATAGACACCACACAAGCTTTCCCACGACGTTCTGTGTCAAATCCAGCGATGGTTTAATCTCCCATGCTTAACGTCGAAATGTTTTTGAGATGGGTTCATCTTTCGAAAATGAAATAATTTCTCAGAGGTTAGCTATATATACATATAAGTGGCTGAAGTTTAAGTATATGTTCGAAATGGTTTGGTCAAACTGTATGTTCGATGTGTTCCCTTTTTTAAATATGTAGTAGGATTGTGAGCTAGTTTTGCATTGAAATTACAATTTTACCCAAAATTAGGAGCATAAAGAGGTTAATCGACGATTAGGTACTGATATCACCGTATCGCTAGGTACTGTTATCGCTTTAAGTTCCAACGCTGACAGTTTCCAAGTCAGAATGAGAACAGTACTCAATAGGCATTTAGTATGTAGTTTTATGCGTAGAATTGAAATCTGCTTTTTGGAAATGTGCTAGTAGGTACGGTTTTGAGTAATTAGATTTTCAGATTTCTAATTTCAAGTCTTTCGCTATTGTCTCGCTATTGTCTGTTCTTTTATTTATATGTTTTATTTGTCTTTTCGTTCTTTTGTTTGCTACTCTTTGTAAACTCATATCAGATTAGGCCTAATTAAAAACTTTTTGAAAGCTCTGGATAAAGGAGGTCAGTCTATCAATCATTTCAAACACATATGCTCCGAATTAAACAAAACAAAGCCGAGGAAAGAAATATTTATTGGCTCACAAAAGAGAATACTGTTAAAAGATCCAACCTTTGATAGTAAGCTCACAAATGTCGAATTAGCTGCTGCGCCCTTTTTCAAAGCAATTGCTTAGGGTTTTCTGGGCAACAGAAAAGATTATAACGACTAACGAGTGCATGATAGATTATCATTAAATAGTGTAAACCGGATTGACGCGGTCCTTCCATCGCTTGTCTTCACTTACGTACAAGGCGTAACATTAAAATTCGGAGTGACAACGTCAGTCCGGTTTATACAACCTATTATGCACTTGTTTGTCGAACCTTAATGATAACTATGTGAACTAGTGAATGATTTGCTAGGTTCGACAAACGAGTGCATGATGAGTTGTGTAAACCGTACTGACGCTGTCATTCTTCCGAATTCTAATGTGGCGCCTTGCACGGAAGTCCGCAGCGTCAATCCGGTTTAAACTACTTAGTGATAACTTATCATGCACTTGTTTGTCGAACATTAACGATCTGTTTGTGAACTATATTAATATAGGGTGTAGAATGCCATCTAAAATTAAGTTTTTACAGTTACATTTGAACTTTTTCCCGGTAGATTTGGGCGCCGTAAATGATGAGCAAGGTGCGCGCTTTCACCAAAACATCCTTACTATGGAGAATTGTTATGGGCCACAAGAACGCTTCAACGATGGGCGATTACTGTTGGTTTATTGTTTATTTCTAGGGATTGTGATGAAGCACTATACAAAAAAAAAACGTATCATCGGAACAATTTTCAAAACACAATAAAAATAAAAATTGAAACTATCTTGCGACAATATTTCATCCATGTTCGCCAGTAGTGTTTTTAAATTGTGTTCTGGGCCTAAGTGATTGTGACGCTATAGGGCAAAACCGATTTTTAATTGAATCCAGAACCTCTAAATTAGATAAATCCACATATTTATTAGCCCTAAGTGTAATTATTTTCATGCATTTATAATTAGCAACATGCACCCACACTGTGTTTCCCGCGTGTGTACCTACTATTGTTGGGTATCTAAGAATTTAGTACCCCTAATTTAAATAGGATCACTATATTTTAAATCAGACCCAGAAAAGAGGTGAAATTGGTGGAGTAGTGAAATTAGTGTTTATGTTGTATCAGCGAGTTAAAAGTATTTGTCAGAATTTGGGAATCGTAGAGCAAAGTAGTCACCTAGAATCGCCATTTACATATTCATTTGCAGTTGAAGAAACTAGTTGGACGTAATTTCCTCGGAATTACTCTAGATTTAATAGTTTCCAAGTGAGTTTTACAATATGCATTCAGGTGTCTTGTTGAGGTGTTCATATTATATATCTATATTGGTAGCATAATGAATGTCTGGGTTGCCTAAAGCGTAGTATGATCTCAATATAAAATGCCTGAAATTATTGTTTCATTTCCATTGGTCGGCTTATCTGATATCGATTGAATTCTGGAATTCGTTCGGGAAGCGTTGAATTTCAGCAGCCATATTGTTCGGACTAATAAAATAATGGAAACTGAACAAGCTGTGCACTCTCGGCGCGATATACAATTTCACGTAAGCTGGTAATTGCGCTAGCCAATGACCACGATTCCTATTGAATCCCAATGTTGCATGCGTGTACCACGAAGTCTGTCGCTCAAAACGAACCCTCATAACAAGGCCATATTGCTCCGCTTCGTTCGTGTCTCGTTCGCGCAGTTTAATTGTTAACTTGGCCACCATGAGACCGTCCGACTGCAACGGTAACGGTTGAACATGTGTCGGAGCTAGTACATCATGCGATTGCGTTTTTTATTTTCAATAGGGAAAATTCGCATCGTTATCACTGGAACGCATGAAACTTGTTCCAAGCGCGGACAATTTTCTCTTTTTTATTTTGTTTAGCCCTTCTATAATTAAAGTTTTCCCCTGCATGTTTACCTATGTATATACAAACAATACATTTTTCTTTATTGTCACAGATAATTAATAAGTTTCCTGGAATATTTTGCTGCGACATGCAACAGCCAACGAACGGGTGTAATTGCGATTTTACAGATCTGTAACGGAATTACTCAATTTGTCGCGACTTTCTTAACACTCCGCTGGTCGTTTCCTTAATTCATCTAATAATCGTTTGAAGCATGAAAATAATTACGATGTCCGCGAATAACTATACACAGCCGATTTATTTATGGCGCTGGCTTATTAGAGTGTATGAAATTAACTTCGCGGACGACGATTGTGGAATTGGATGGAGCAGGAAGCCAGCAGTCGACAAGGAATGCTTTAAACGGTGCTATTGTTTTCAATTCTGTCGAATGCAGTTGCTCTCAAATTCGTTCCTTTATGTTTTTCTTTTTGTCGCTAATAGACCTTGAAATAGATCTGAAATTATTGTCATTGAACATTTCCTTTTGTTGCCGTTTAAATATATAAAAGGATAAAAATGGAAATAATTTAATGATTTAGAAATATATATATATATATATATATAGCCTAGATACAGTGCAGCTTCCTATATGATACTCGTTTATGCTTTCCTATTTCAAACTAGCTATATTTAACGCTTATGTATAGAAGTAATTGCACTTGTAGTATAATATAGTTTTCACAATTCGGAACCACGTTCCAGATACCTATGTCAGACATTTAGCTTTGACTTTATAGGTTGTAGCCATGAAATTATACATTAGATGTGTTTTGCTCTATATTTTGGTAGCTTCGTTATTGCTTCTTACTCATAGTTTTAGAAAAGCGTAGCACATTAAGTAGTGTCAATCGGACTGACGCTGTCACTCATCCGAATTTTATTATTTAATGATGAGTTTTCATTGAATAACAAAATTCGTAGGATTGACAGCGTGAGTCCGATTTACACTACTTCATTATAACACGTCATCCACCTTTTTAACAAACTCTAGTCATAACTGAGGCAGACCACCGTCTCTACCTGTAGTGCTAAGCTTTTCTAAAACTATGAGTAAGAAGCAATAACAAACCTACCAAAATATAGAGCGAAACACATCCCATGTATAATTGTATAATTAAACTCTAGTTATGACATATCTAAGAAAACCAAATTGGCTTTACAATGTTCCGAAAAGTTTCCGTATAAAGAGGAGGCTATCGTTCGTGTTAGACTCCTAATACTATTACTATTCACTCTTTCCTGTTCTGAACCTCTGATTAAATTGCAGTGAAGGGTATATTTTAGCATTCTTTATCTTTTACGAACAGTCCTATTTCAATTTCCCCAAATCTTATTGCAATCTTGGTGAGCTATGAGTCATTGTAGTTGACAATTTTGTACGTATTGTTAAAAGAGTTGAAAGACATTATATAATAGTGTTTGTATGCAGTGCAAGTGAAGTCAAATAGTAAAGCAAACAGCTGTTTTCTTTTCTACTTTAATTACTAGAAGAATTAACCAGAACCAGTAAAAATACGCGAAATTGCTACTGCGAACAATTTTAGATATACGATTAACAGTGAGTGTTTTCTTATCACAACAAAATATTCGAACAAAAATGTATGTGTATAAATGAAGTATGTTGATTGTATGTTCAATTGTTTCGAATACTCTAACTAAAATGGAACCTAATTAAAGTACATCTTAAGCTAATTACAAGGGAAGATCGCGAATCCGGAAATTCAAGAAAATATGAAACTTTGGAAACATGTAGATCACATATAGGTATGTAGTATGCAATTTTTTCTGTGGAAAACACTCTGAGTGGGTGAAACAAATTTTTGGAGATGAAAAATTTTGCATTCCGCCGATGCGCATAACTCGCTAACGGTAAGAGATAGGGAAAAAGTTTTAAGACAAAAATTGTTTGCTTCAATGAGTTTTATTAAACGAATATGAAGGTATAAACATTTTTAAATATTTTTTTGGGAGGTAAACTTCTTTGGGATTAATAACAAGTAATAGAGGTTGGTTGATTGTATAACATTGTATTTAATTTTAAAAACTAACAAAATATTAATATCTACATTGTAAATTATTTTGCATTATAGTTTACAATAATATATCAGCATTATGCTATCGATTTTATTATACGTTAAAATACTTACCAATATATTTTTTGTTTATATTTAAACATAGGATGGATTATTCTGCATAGCGATGAAACTCCTCAAAGGAATCTTCAAAATACAGGAACGTGTTACACCATGCATATCGTACGCTGGCATGAGGAGAATGCACAAATCTTGTTGTGTGAAAGCTAAAGTTACTGGATTTTCAAATTCATTTTATACCAAGCCTAAGGAAATAGGGCGTAATATTTTGGCGCCCAAAATTGATCATGAATACGACATTGTAATTTTATAATATTTTGCGTCCATGTAACACAATATCGCAACCATACAGTAGTACAAGGTCAGAAACTTTTCCATATACGAAAACCATATACATCAAGAGGTTGTATCATTGATATAGTTTTCTTCGGGATCGTTAATATATTCACATGTTTGTTGGATGTCGTCCAATAACAAAGTGCTATGCTTCCAACATTTGGCAAATACACATCGGTTAACCATTGCTGAAATAGTACTTTGTTAACTTTCCAGATGTAGGTGCTGTTAAATGAATATTCCACGGTCGAAACAAACACTGATATACGTGGATCGAAATTACCATTTTGTTCTTTTAGAACAATGAACAGAGGTGAGAGTAGTTTTCCGAACGCTGATATTGTTGGTAGTATGGTATAACTATTTGTAGTTGCGGACATAGACTGCGTAACTGCCGTAATAGTTTTTGTCCGTTGCACAGCTAAAGTGCGACCGGAATGTAGCTCTAGATTAAACCCGCTCCCATCGGTATTGAATGTATTATCTATCCTGACCTGCCCTGTATTATCTTTTGCACTATTAACGAAATTTTGTATGCTCTCTTAAAATTCTAAACCCAGTGCCGTCATGCTTTAAAATTCTCCAGGTCAACGTCTGTGTTAGCTTATAATGTTCATCGCTGAACGTTTAAATCAAGAATAATGGCACCTGAATCAATACTATTTACAAAATGATTATATATGCATTGAGAAATTTTAAGCAACCACCTCGCGTACCACCTCGCGTACCACCTCTGTTTGTTGCTTCTTCACACCTAGAAAAAAATCACCATAGAATCGTCTTTTCTTTCCACTTTTCCAATACGTAACAGCGTTGGTTCTATATTCTTAAGTTACAATACATCCTTCTTCTAGTGTACACTCTTCTTCGTCAGTTCCTATTGCTTTTGCTGTGGGCGCATTTACCTCGCCTACAAATTCTAGGAAATGTAGTCTGTGCGGTTGCAAAAATTCTAGAGTTGTACCAATTTCCACCGAAAACGATGTTTCTATTTGAGCATCGAGAAGGATATTTTTATTGTCATCCAATTCGATTTCGTTGGTATTCACAAGGGACCTACTATAATAATGGGCAACTTCGAACGTTGCTATCAGTAAACGAATTATATTTGTAATACTTGTGGCGACCATTTTCAACACAACATGTCTGCTGTATAACCAACCAATAACTATTATTAATTTCAAGTTTGATAAGATATGTAGTACTTGCTTACTTCACTCAAGCTATTTTCTTTACAAAAACATGTTTACTATTTACTGGTCTAATGTAGCTTCCTTCGATAACCGACAACTTTTAGATAAGAAACAATCTAATCTAATGAAGAAAATAGAGTAGATATTTTTTTCTCTTCAACTTTTTCTCTATCTCTTACCGTTAGCGAGTTATGTGCATCGGTAGAATGCAAAATTTTCCATTTCAAAAGTTTTTCTCCCACTCAGAGTGTTTTTCAGTAGAAAAAAATGTAAGTGCAAATCTATATGTGATCTACATGTTCCCCAAGTTTCATAATTTTTTGAATTTCCGCGTTCGGGATTTTCGCTTGTTAGTCTAGTCCCAAATTGTACTTGCGCTGTGTGTTTTGCATTAACTTTAGAATACATTATCGGCTTAAGTAGACATTTCCAAAATCCTCAAGTTTATGGATTTATGTGGTATGTGGTATGGCACTCTATAAGCGATGACTAAATAATCTTGGATGGTAGGGCAAAAGAATTAGAAGAAATTAGCAAAACAGTGGTTAATAATCGCTGGAGGTCGACAGGAAAGTTGAAGTCGTGGTTGTCTTTTTAATTAATTTAGAAAACGACTAATAATTTTAAGGTTTGCATAAAAGTTAAACGATTATTGGTTTTCACAGTCAGTTTTGAAGTCCACCAAAATGAGACTTATTTCAACCTTAGAGTTTTTGGCTCGCGCCTAGTTAATAATGACGATATTTGATCAGAACTGATGTTTGCTGTAGATAGAACACTTAAACTGAGTCTACCCTGGTCAATGGTGGTTGAACCGCTATATAATATATGCCACGCGGTTAATAATCTGTTTAGTTCTAAAACTCAGTGTGTATGAATACGATTCAGCTCCTCCGAATTTATTAGCAATTGTTTCTTTTACCAGAATGAAAATAGTTCCAAGTATATCGAACGCTCTTTCAGATTAAGGAGACATACTTGCGTCGGCGAGCGGAGCAATTGGTGAGTATTGTCTGCCTAAAACGGTTTGTCTCATCAGCTTAGCCACATACCTCAACCTATATTCACATCTTACAAGAAATATTTACTCCTCATTGCATTAAAGTGCTATGTATTCTTTTAAAATTGTTCGCTATTATTGAAATCTTGATTGCCTATTTGTAAAAGTCTGAAACCGTTGTTGTTAAGCAACCTAACAATAACTCTATTCCTTTCCTTCTTCCAGTTCTGTTATTTTGCAACTCATCACGAATTCAACAACAGGCTATTTGTGTAACATACATTGCGAGTATGTTTTTATTGCGCGAGTGCCAAAAAAGGAGGTGTTGCTCATTTTGGTTAGATCATTTCAATTAAAAATCTTGAAACATTTTATGATCGTAAAACCTTATAAAATAAACGGACATATTTCACGTTTTATACGTAAGGTGTTTGGTCAGGTCTCTGGGGAAGCATAGGTGTTTACACCGCTAATACTCTAGCAAGTTGTTCTATACAGAGATGTGAACATAACATCTATATAATCGGAGATACTTCCAATAGTTTGAATGTCAATAGATATATATTGAAATATCCAACGCTACAAAAACGACCGACGCACCTGACACACGTTGCTACGCTGAAAGATTTACAACGATCCTGGTAAAAAAGTAATTTTCTCATGTTAGTACCTAGTAACGTAAATATGTAAGGTACATACATACATGTGTGCCTGCACCATGTTGAAAAGAAATAAAAGACGGAAAGACGTGAGGACGGTGAAAAGCCATGATATAATTACAGAAATAATATAGCCGACATACTCGCACATGTTTGTTCTTTAAGGAACGTAAAATAGCAATTGAACGCGTATAAATATATCGAAATGAAAAGGCAACAGTCACGTCTGGTATGAATTCCGCCAATAGGCAACTTAACTGCTGGAATACCGGAGCCGGTGATGTCGATGTTGTATATGCGAGGTGGAATTGATGTGTGCGTATATGTTTCGCGAACTTACAAGTTATCATTGTGCAAGCATCCTACCTATTACTTATACTGCCAAGGTTCACCTAACATGCGATCTACAAAATGGCTGACTGTCTGGCAGCGTTTAATATCCATAATAACTGGAATTATCATATCCCATTATGATGCGATAGGGATTATTTATTTAAGCGCATTCGACGTTTGATTATTCTCGCTGTAATTTACTCCCTATTCAGCGGTTTTACTTCTCTTTCTACTTCTGGCGCGGTTGCATCGAATGCAATTAGTTTTTGATCTAATATTTATTATTCTCGTCTTCTTACTAATTAAATAATTATGCTCAGTCTTGTATCGATCCTTATTTTAATAATCTGCATTGATGGAAAGGAGTTACCCAATAATATCAATATACAATTACACCCACACTCACCACAGATTACACGTCAGCTATTTAATATAAAGTATATTTAACTTAAGATAAGTCAAAATTTCTTGGCTATTTAAGATACAAATTGCAGAGTAAAATACTTCGTTCGATGAATTATTTCATTCCTTTGTGTCCTATTTATGAACATCCGAGACTATTGTTTAGTACACGTATTATACGAAATCAAATAACCATTTCCATCCAAATCAAAGAGAAAACTAAACTAGTTCAATCAACGACCCGACAGATATCATTTCTGTAGCTGTTGAACTGGAATACAGTTTATCGTACACAATATGTTTAAGTTTAGGTTTAATGAAATCGAAAAAATATCAGAACGTAATTCAGTAAAATTAAACCATATGCGTTTTCTTTGAACAAAAGCAACATATTGAATGAACCGTGTGTTTTGTTATTTACGCCTTGTTGATGCGTGTTATTTATAGATTTCGATACACACTAAAATTGTAGATTTACGTTAACATGTGTATTATTGTTGTGATTGTTACAATCAAACAGGGAAGCATCGTGCTTTTTAAAAAGGTAAGTTGAGCATAATTATATAATTCATTCTATATTATCCAAAGAAACACGTATCCATGTTTCATAAGATACATAGGTAGTATATTATGAAATGATAACCTTAGGTGTGTATTTTTCTTGCAGCATGGTCGATGAAATCCCACAACTGCTGATTTGATGGAGCTTCCGCTATTTGATTAGTATTTTTAAGAGGTATTAATAACTAATTTTTGGTAATTTGGAGGTCTATGAATTAATTAGTGTCAGCTTGTTTAATTTCATTGATATCCCTAGCTATAAATACCATCACACTTCTGGTAAGAAAATTTATGTTTAAAAATAGTGAACTATTTTTGAGAGTCAAAATCTTAATAAAAAAGAATCTGGAAGATTCTTAGCTGTCAAGTAACTGTTGAAAGGCTTACAAAGTAAGCACAATTTGCATACGGCAATAATCCGTGAGGAGAATTAACCTTTGTCAATCGTTACGGCTACGGTCTGGGCCTCGGTCTGCGCCTCACGAATTATTGGTATATGCAAATTGCGCTTACTTTGTAAGCTTTTGCACAGTTACTTGGTAGGTGCCCATTAATGCACCTAATTCATTAGGTCGTTATATGGAGAACCGTCCAGATTGAATTCTATTAAAAAAGTTTAGGTTGCTTGTACTGATACATATATAAATTGTCATTGTTTAAATGAATAAATACGCACAATTACTCTTCTTTAGCAATTTATGATGTTAAATGATAATTGAACTACATACGTGCAGAAAATCAATATAGTGTATTGCTGAATGTTATACTGTACGCCGTGTGTAGAGCATGTGTTGGAAAGATGAATTAAGTTGTGAGGATATACATTTTGCTCTGTTCAATAACATTATCCTTTGAAATGTTTTTTGTTTTGTTCCAGGGTACAATGCTGAAACATAAAGATGTGTTTTATTTTTTCATCTTTTGTTGATAATCAGTTTTATTAAATCTTACGAAAAGTTCAGAAAATGAAACCATAGTAAGTAATTTCTGTAAGTATGAAACCAATACATGTGGTATATCGTGCGGTACTCAATCAAGGTTCATTCCTTGGAGGACCATTTTGATAAAAAGACGAGAGGGAGAAGGAGAGGAGTAAGAAGTTTTCTGGAGAATACCCATGAAATAATAGTTGTAGTTCCTCTAAGCCACATGGATAAAATAGATGATGATCTACAGGCACTGCAAAAACTTGCTGTCCTTTTACGACATCATCATGCACACTTTACATAAATGTTACAAAATGCTATGGATTACTACATATTTCGCACCTTATCAAGTTAAAAATAACTATCCGGAAGAAAAAGATTATCTTTGTGATTATTTTTGTTTTCGGAACCGCTAGTGGCATTGTAGTAAACATTTGTTACCGATTGATTGTTTTGTCTGCGAAATACAAATCTGTACTGCATACGTATGTGTATATTGGATCTCAGTTGCTTCCAACTTATCAATTCCGTTTAACCCAACTACCTTTCAGCTGATCCTTCTAATAAACCTGAAAATCTATACACCATATTTTATCGTTCTTGCCTTCAGCTTTGCCTGTTTGCAAGCATATTCGAAGCACGTAAGTGCATTCCATTACCGATTGATTCAATAAGAATTTAGGTAGTAAGTTAGCATGCATTTTTCGACTAGCGTAGAATAAACAACGAAACGATAACGATCGAATCTAAACAATTTTTATTGCGTTTTATGTTCGCATGAAGGAGGCATTCTCTATCAGCTTTTTATTCTGTGATATTATTTTCTGGCTCTTAGTGTTTCTTTTATTTTGTCAACTTTGTTGTTTATTGTACACTTCTCTTCTAGCTGGCGCATCAGCAAAACTGTGGCGGTAGTCACATTAGCAAGCATTTTGATTAGATGAATCTTAACAAAATATACATTTATCTTGATTTACTTTTTATGCTTACTGCCTTTTAATTATCATTAGAACTACTAGGCCTACTAAAATACTAAACTAATTTAAGAAAATACATTTCATAATATTCCTATAATGTTTCGGTATACATGCAATTTTTGAGATGAATGTTATTGTTTTTTTACGCGCAGAATGATATTTCACTGCAGAAGCGTATACGAAAATGTACGTAGAAATACATCCTATTAAATTAATTTGGTGTTTTAATTGACATTGGGTGGGTAAAAATAATTAAATGACAAATTGGATGAAAACGTATCACTTCTGTCTGACCTGTTTATCCCTAAAGATTCGAATAAGGTCTGATTTCGCAACCGAAGTACTGGTATTAGGTAAATACATACAGTTGTCGCTGAAATATGCTAGTCGATGCTTTCACTCTCTTACCAAGTTGATTAGATGGTAGTTGTGTTGTGAATCCCCTAATGCTATTTACTTATTGGGGTCGTATGTGAACGCTTTGGGGATATATAGTGGACATCTGGCACACCTCTATGGTCCTACCGACATGCTTCTACTGTTGTTATTGCAGGCGGATATATAATCCCTACTGTTCTATGTGCGACTGGTTCGTTATCAGATAAATTCAATATCAGTCTTGGACTGCTTTCAAAATCTTATAATCTCTTCATACCTGAACAATGTCTCTTACATAGACATATAATGGAGAAGATGGATAGTGAAAGAGCAGATACTTTTATAAAAATATAATGGATACGATTATTCTAGCAACAGTATACATATATCATGCTGAGTTAGATGATTGTATATGTGAAGCTGACTTGTTGTTATCATACATAAATTCAAAATTAGAGATTTATTCAAAATCCTTTATAATTATTGCACAAGGGTATAGAGGAATATAGAAACCAACACTTTGCAAAAATTAATCAGAAATAATATTATTATTGGATATTACAAAAGCTGCAATATGCAGTAGGCTAGCTAATTGACAAATAACGTCCAAAAACTGGTAATGTTATTCTGACCAGATACACATATACGATCGAGATATTCAATAAAAAGTGCAATATATAATGAGGAAAAGAAAACAGATACTGACTATTTGAGTGTGTGGGTGTTACCCAATGAGGACGTTCTCGAAGACTTGCTGCTCCTGCGACATTTTCCGTAAGGAGAGTTTGGCGAAGAGGTTGTTAAATCTAATAAGAATCACTAATCTCTTCACTTAAACCTGACAAGACTACAACAGGCTGCAACGCTACAGGTCACTTATTACATTCAAGTGTGTAATTCCTGCCTGATAGAGACAGTGTTTTGAGAGGAGGGTATCTCGCAATGTCTTTCTCGAGGAGAGTTTGAAGAAGGGGCTATTGGATCTAAGATGGAACACTAACCTCTCTATCTAAAGATGATACGATAAGACCACAATAACCCAATAACCTGTGGTAAAACTGTTCAAATTTTATTTCTCACAGTTAATCAAGTAATGTGGTAACAACAAAATCTTTACATTGGAAATACTTTCGGCCTGTCTAAATCAATAGGTAAGCATTTTCCGCTTTGCATGTATCTCCATTTAAACTCCGTAAAATTTGCAAGAGCAGGAAGAAAAATCACAACGTTTAACCGAACATCAATTATATCATAAATCGGTCTTATATTTACATAATGTGTACCTAAAAAGCGGACTCGATTTTCATTTAACTTATTGTTAGTTTCATGTAGTAATTAATCTACTAAATGTATATATATATATATATTTCGTGACCTTTTTATACTTATCTTATATGATAGATCTCTAACACTAATAGGTCAATAAAACAAGGCTGGTTTGAACGATAGTTATATTTTCAGAACGTTTACAAACGTTTTCGAAACACCTTCGTCAGTGAAAATATAACTAGATAAATATATAAACAAACTTTTGTTTTTTATTTGGGACTATCAACAAAATAACTAATGACTAGGATTTCTTGATATAGAGGATGTGTAACCAACTTTCATATATATATAAATTATAAAAACTAAATTAATGAGTAAACATACATGCAAATTAAGTAAAACCTTATATCAAAAAATCTTTGTCGAAACCTTAACAATTCTGTTCAAGGACTAGGGAAAACCAAATTTAAAAACCTAGCCAAAGGTTTCCTTCTTAAGAAATGCAAATGTCATTTTAACAAATTGCTATATACATTACTTAAATTTTGAATATCGGTCCTGAAATTAATAGTTTTAGTGTCTTTCTGTATATTTATCATTTCATATATTAGTATTTTTTTTAAAATTATTCTCTGTTTTTAATATAATTGTGTTTTCAAAATCAAAGTAATGCCCAAGATCTTTGTAATGCTTTGTTACAGCGGTCATTGCACCAAAATCATTATTTAAAGAATACTTATGGCTATACAACCTTTTCTTTAAATATTGCTTCGTCTGACCGATGTAACAACCATCACAGTCTTTACAGTTTATTTTATAAACTACATTACTATGATTTTGTTTAATTATTTTAGATTTAGTATTAGTAAAAAGAGATCTGTTACTATAATTTGGAATGAAAGTAATGTTTATGTTGTTTTTATTAAACTCTTTTATTTTTCGCTTAAACCTTTTTATAAGGAATTTGTTAATTCTATTTTTTATTATTTTTCATAAAAACTATTTGGATAATTATTTTTATCTAAGATTTCTTTAACTTTGTTTAAATTCTAAGAAAAAGATAACTTTGTTTAAATTCTTAGAATTTTTTCTTAGAATTTAAACAAAGTTAAAGAAATCTTAGATAAAAATAATTATCCAAATAGCTTTTATGAAAAATAATAAAAAATAGAATTAACAAAATATATAATAGAGGAATTAAAAATAATAACAATAAATGTTATAACGCTATTCCTTATAAAAAGGTTTAAGCGAAAAATAAAAAAGAATTTAATAAAAACAACATAAACATTACTTTCATTCCAAATTATAGTAACAGATCTCTTTTTACTAATACTAAATCTAAAATAATTAAACAAAATCAGAGTAATGTAGTTTATAAAATAAACTGTAAAGACTGTGATGGTTGTTACATCGGTCAGACGAAGCAATATTTAAAGAAAAGGTTGTATAGCCATAAGTATTCTTTGAATAATGATTTTGGTGCAATGACCGCTGTAACAAAGCATTACAAAGATCTTGGGCATTACTTTGATTTTGAAAACACAATTATATTAAAAACAGAGAATAATTATAAAAAAGACTAATATATGAAATGATAAATATACAGAAAGACACTAAAACTATTAATTTCAGCACCGATATTCAAAATTTAAGTAATGTATATAGCAATTTGTTAAAATGACATTTGCATTTCTTAAGACGGAAACCTTTGGCTAGGTCTTTAAATTTGGTTTTCCCTAGTCCTTGAACAGAATTGTTAAGGTTTCGACAAAGATTTTTTGATATAAGGTTTTACTTAATTTGCATGTATGTTTACACATTAATTTAGTTTTTATAATTTATATATATATAAAAGTTGGTTACACATCCTCTATATCAAAAATCCTAGTCATTAGTTATTTTGTTGATAGTCCCAAATAAAAAACAAAAGTTTATTTATATATTTATCTAGTTATATTTTCACTGACGAAGGTGTTCCGAAAACGTTTGTAAATGTTCTGAAAATATAACTATTGTTCAAACCAGCCTTGTTTTATTGACCTATTAGTGGTAGAGATCTATCATATAAGGTAATTAATCTACATGAAATTAAGTTTAGATAATAAGTAACTTACATGATGTGAACCTAATACTACCAGTGCGAACATGATGACTGGGTACACCTTTACACATTGCTTTAGAGCACCATGTGATTCACTGAATTTTCGAGTACTCTTCACAAAAACGATATATTTTAGTAAAAGTACATTTTTGTGTTAACCTTTAAAGGAGCATTATGATGGCGGAATGGCAGAACAGTATAGCAAGGGAGATGGAAGAAATTGCTTCTCATTTTAGGATTATAGAGCATAACACGCATGGTACTGTTATTATTACGTTATGGTCTTATGTTTAAAATGCTTTTGACGTATATGGCAAGAATAATAACAATAATAATGTAAGAACATATGTTTGCTTTATATAGTGCGAAAACATGCAATTTAAATTTGGTTTTTGGAAGTTACAGTAATCGATTCAATACCGGTAAACACCTGCTAAAACTTTATTGAAGCCTACATCTCCGACTAGGTATGTGCAATATACATACAAAGGGCATCTGCTGCCCGCGACAAGAAAAGAAAAACGTTCCATTCTTTAACAACTGTCACCGGGTTACTATTTATAAATTCATGGCAACGTATAGGTAGTCAAATTAACGTGTCTAAAATTTGCGACCGCAAAAAGTTGTTTCATTAAGGTAACATGGACGTCGTTTAAGGTTATAATATGTGGACTGGTTCAGACGTTAACCACAGTTAACTTGATTATTATTTCCAGTGCTTACTGTGATTTGTTTCGGGACGTGTTTTTATTTCCATGGTATCCCATTCAATTTTACGTTTCCAATGGGTCGTGTAAATGCTGAAATATAAAATATACTCATCCAATTGGAAAGAGGACATTTATTGATTACAAACTGTCACTACCTACGTAAGAAAACGATCGATATAAATATTTCAGAGTTTAAGTAGGTATTTAAAAATTTAATACCACCTCGAACCAATAAACTGGGGAATATTTTAATTGAAAATTTTAGTTACTGGTGTTTTGTTTGGTTTCTATAGGAAAATGTAATGTAATAAGCATAAAACTTAATTATACAGGTATAACTTTTACTTACGAGAAAACTTTTACATATTCGGAGTTACGATTAACAAATTCCTCTTTAAAAATATTAGTATCAACTAAATATTGCAATTAAGGTGATCGAAGACAAGTTAAGAGCTTTCTTGTGATACCAGTATATAATTGAAACTCATTCACAGACGATGTTGTCTTTTGGAAACTAAAAATTAATTTAAAAGATAATAGAATCTGAATGTTTAAATATAAAAGTACAATTAGCACACTTATTTTCCTAAAAATTATTTAATGCTGTATTGATAGGAGTTTGAGAACTCTTGTCAGTCTTCGATTACCTCAGAATTTTATTAATTGTGGTAATTGACACCAGAAGTTCATACTAAAACAATTTGCTGTAAATTTTTTGTCCTTTACTACTGATTCTTACAAGTTCTGCAAAATTTACGGAAAATTGATTGAATTTTTTATATTACGACTAACTTTATACATTTGCTAGTAAGCCTGATTGGTTTTGTTACGCCCCAGTATCACGAGTTAGGTGCATATATGCACGTGCTTCTGCTCGTTCAGTTGGAAAATAAAACATGTTATTTTGGAAGAAGATGAACCTAGGGTATTTTAACCTTTTATATCAAATTTGATAATACCTTCTGACATTTTCGCCATAAACTCTGTAAAGCATGCATCAATTTCGTATCCTCGAATTTAGAAAACATTATAACAAGCAGCGGTTAGACAAAGTTAAATAAAATAAAAACCAGTGTTTTATTGCCTGCCGATATTAATCGGCCAAATTTTAAAGCGACGCCGATTAATATAAGTGAACGAAATGTCCCGGGTTGCCGGTTTATTTGGGTCGGCTCGCGTGATACCATTGTGTTGCATGCATCGAACCCGAGTTGCTCCGGGCGTTGGCTACTTGGAACGTTTTATACATGCAATAATAATTACTCTTTCATAATCCTTTAGTGTTCGTTATTTATTTCCTTCGGGACTCCTTAAGGAGCAGCTTAGTACTTAGTAGTAGTTATCGTAGCTCCGACAATTATTTTTAAATATTGTACAACGAACAGTAGATTGTCAGTTAGTTAGCATATTTGCTTGACATTAAGATAACTTTACCGAACTTAAATGATCGTTTACGTCCTCTTAGTTTTAATAATTAATTTTTATTGATTCCAGATATTGTACAATTTAGAAAAGGTTTTGTTAGGTGTGCTTTCGGTAATGTAGCATGAAATTTGAGTTGCAATGCATTGAAGGTCTCCAACAAAAATCGAATATTTCGACGAAAATGAATAATTGAAGAAATATTATGTACCTATACTTGACTCAATTGGTTTGTAAAGTTCTTAAAATTTCAAAGCAGGCATAGGTTGGGCATAGCAACCTTACTAGATACGTACAACGAGTGAAAAAGCTACCGAGTATAGAAAACACACTCATACAAAGAACTTACTATTATTTAGGATCAATGGTACATAATTTGTGGTGATTGAATATCATGCGAATTAATTCCAAGAATTCATATAAACACGAATAAAAGATCGGTTAAGGATAAAACCTCGACTAGACATTCACAAAAACCTGGACATGAAAAATTCTTATTATAACATTGAATAAAATCGAATGTCTATGTGTGTGAGTGTATGCATATACAGTGCTCGCCTGAAAAATATTGAGTAAAGGCAAAATAAGATTTTGTAGGAAGCAATCCTGGAACAGGTCGATTGTATTTGATCAAAATACATATTTTTCCATGACAGTCTTTTTCAACGATCAGTGGTTTTTAAGTAATGACGTTATAATTTTACTTCCAAATAGCAACCCAATTTTTTTGGTTTAGGGAGATATTTTCATTGCCGAATTGACAGTATACAAGTGTTGTTACCTTACATATAAAATTCTTTGAGTAAATGACAATTGAAAGTTAGAAAAACGTAAAATAAAGCAAAAGCTCTATTGCTAGCAAAAACGTTTGTGAGTTTGTTCTCCTAAGTACCACCAGTTTCTCAGCTCACGTAGGTACAAACCATTACAAAGTGTCAGTTTTACACTGACCTTTTAATATTAGCGGTACATAAATCTTATTGCAATTTAAATATTATGGCATATTTAGCTGTTACACACAGGAGTGAGATCTTAATTCTCATTCGACACGGCATTAAGACGAGAAATCAGTAGGAGGTTTGCGATTTGTTTAATGCAAAATATCCAGATCGCCCTATTAGCCAATATACAGTCAGTAAGATTGTCTACATTTGAGGATTTACATACTCAACGCCGTCCGAGGTGAAACCTGCCAGCTGGAATACTTGATAATAGAATGTAGGGTCTTTGTTCTATGAAGGAACCTTCACAGGTGCAAGAAATTTACAGTTTTTGCAAAATGACCTTGCTCTAGCCTTTGCAGCAACTTTGACAAATTACGATGATACAGATATCCCAAACAATACCAATTGCTATCCGGAAAGGTGGATTAGCATACGAGAACTGATCGAATAGCCTGCGATATCTCCAGACCTTACACCTCCCCTAAATTACTTTTTATGGGGCCATTTAAAGTCCAAGGTCTAGGTCACCAGACCACAAAATTTAGCTGAACTAGAACATCACATTAGAGATGGAATGCGCAAAAATAGTCAGCGTATTATCCAGAAGTTGGTGGATGGCACTTCTAAAATTGTATTTGCTTAGCAAGAAATTTTTTTTTAAATTGTGTATTAACAATAAAATTTACGTTTTTTAACATTCAATTGTCATTTATTTAAAGAATTTCCTATGTGAAATAGCAAAATTTTGATACTGTCAATCAGCAGTGAAGACTTCTCAAAATCAAAAAAGGGGGTTGCTATTTAAAAAAAAATTACGTCATTACTAAAAAGAAGTGGTGATTGAAAGGCTTTCTTTCAACAAAATTTTATCTATTCCATACTTTAGGCGCGTACTGTATATATACATATATGAATATCTATGATAATTTTGAAAATTCCCTACACGTGGGGATATCTATAGATACGGAAACTATGCAGTTCTGTCGTAGATGTATTGAACTTTTCCAAGAGATCCGGATGAAAGTATATGATGCGATGAACAAGTCTCAGGTCTTTAACATTATTTCTTCATTATTATTTACTATATATACCTATTTAGGGTAAGTTGTATAGGGTTTCCAATAAGAGCTGGTCGATGTTGACGGTCTGTGGCGCCCATGTTGCTTTGGCGGCGTCCGTCAAATCTGTTGTTTATTATTCTGTCACTGTTGGCAAATAACCATGGAAAGTTACACGATTGAGCACTTCGTCCAAATGATAAAGCTTTATGATCAAAATGAGTGTTCGTTCACAGTCGACTTTCCAATGTTTGGTGGCCAAACTTGAGACAACCGGTTCGATAAACAATCAGCCAACACCTGTACGTCAAAGGAACGCCATATCGGCCGAAAACATCGTCCCTTTCCGTAAAAGTGTACAGGAGAACCCGATGCAGTTGATTCCTCGCCGTGCACAAAAAGCTCGGTCTTTCGCAGACCTCAACTTGGCGAATTTTGCGTCGGAATTTGGGCCTGCACCCGTAAAAGATCCAACTGACCCAGGAGCTCAAAGCTAATGACCACAGACAACGCCGTTTGTTCGCTGACGGAGCATCAAAGCGTTTGGAAGGGAACACCAATTTTGGCCGAAAAATCATCTTTAGTGACGCGGCAGATTTTTGGATGAATGGGAATGAAAACAAGCAAAATTTTCATATATGGGACGACGCCAACCCGTACGAGGTTCGTCAGGTGGCAATGCATCCACAAAAAGTTACTATTTGGTGCGGATTTTGGGACGGTGGCATCGTTGGTCTGTACTTCATCGCAAACGACGTTGATGAAACCATCACCGTGAACAGCGAGCGCTAGAGATCAATGATAACCAATTTCTTTTGCCCCGAATTGAAGGATATGGACCTAGACGACATGTCATTCCAGTAGCACTGCACTACGTGCCACACAGCGAAAGCCACAATGGACATTCTGCATGAACAATTTGAGGGTATGCTTATCTCTCGCGGAGGTGACGTGAATTGGCCACCAAGATCGTGCGATTTGACCCCGCTAGACTTTTTCTTGTGGGGTTTCTTATGTCGCAGGTCTATGCCAATAGCCCACAATCGACCGATGCCCTCAAAACCAACATAACACGGGCCATTGCTCAAATTCAGCCGGATCTATGCGGCAGAGTCATTGAAAATTGGAGCTCTCCGGTTCGTGCCATCGTGCGAAGCCGCGGCGGACATTTGAACGTCATATTCCATGCATAATGGCATACATGGGCCTTTCAAATAAAGAAAGTCGTTAAAACCTCACACACAGCTTGTTTTATTCCATTTCAACATCAACCCGCCCTTATTGGAAAGCCCCTTATATATAATAATTCTCTTGAGTAAATAAATGTATATTATTACTATTCCTTCTATGTTTCTGAAAAAACTACTCAAAAGTATTGCTACTGCAGATCATTGTAATTAATTGCTACTTTTTTATTTCATTTATTTGTGTTATTTGTTGGCGTTTGGCAATTGCATAAAAGATTAAAATACCGATTATCAAGATTGTTTTCACGTAGCAATTTAAATTGCATTTTCTATATTGATTTGGATTTATACTAAACTGAAAAATCCGCTTATCTCGTCGTCGTATAAATGCTCGGTAAGTGTACGATATTTTGGTACAGTATAAATCACCATAAAAACGAAATCCTACAGGTTGCACCTTGTGATCGAACATTGAAACAACAAAAGACTGATAATACTTACAAAAATAACGAAATGAATAATGGATAATGGACAGATGCAAGGCACGCGGCGTTTCAATAGCGCATAAACAGTGTTAAAAAAATCACAAAGGCTGTAAATCGAAACGGCCGCCTTCGATCTCATGTCTATAAATTTGTTCCCGTAATACCTGATATTTATCGGCCAGTACATTCTTTAACGTCCGTTTTACAGATGCCAACTTTTTGTTAGTTCCACAGATTTGATGATGTATTCTGCTTGCAAAGGTCTTATTAACCCTATTTAGGTAGTGTCTTTTATTTTTATTTCTTTTACGCTTTGTTGCTTGCCCATTGTATGTAGCTATTTAATTTTCAATGCTCTTAAACATTTGGTTTTTATGACGACGCGGAATATGTGACTTTATTTCTCTTGTCAACTGTTAAATCTCTTTGCTGCTCAATTTATTTAACTCTTTTTTTCTGAGTTTAAATTCAACCAGCGATTAAAGTGCTATGAAATTTTATACATACAACAGACCCGGAAAATTACACTTTTGAAGAAATTAAGGAATAATATGGCACCAAAGTTTAGTATGTAATAAATTATGGTGTCATTTATGAAGTCGAGACGAAACAACCACTATTTAATTCATGCCAATGCTACAACACAACACATCTGCAGTTTAGAAAGATATAAAACTTCGACCATTTGGAAAACTGGATTAGTAAAAATACATCATTATATAATACATTTATCGTGACTAGCTGAAAAGACATATATAAGGTCTAGAAATAAAAAAGTGTAGATGTATTATATTTTCAATCTTGAAAAAATTTCTGTTTTCAATATATTGAGTGACAATTGCAAGCAAGTCGCTCAGAACATGTAAAAAGGGCGCCTTTTAAGTTGTTACAAAAAGAAGGAAATTAATGTGTTCAAACCATTTTTTAAACATCTTTTCCACTATGAAGTTGGTATCCCAAAAACGTTGTTTTTGAAGGTTTCGACAGCTTCTTGGGGTGCTGAAAATCGCTATCCACGATTGTTTTGCTCGACATTCGGGACCAGAAACGAATTGTTAGGCAATAAATCAGGTCAATACGGCCACTGAAGCATTAATTCTTATCGATCTTTTTCTCCTCCAAATAATTAATTGTCCGTCGGGCTGTGTAAGAGGTGGCATTGTCATGTGATGATGTAAAATGTTGTGACGTTTTCGGATGGTTTTGCTGATTTTGTCTATGATTTCTGGCAAAGAAGTTGTAAGCATTCAGCGCTAATTATTCTTTGATCCAAACTATCATTTTGTTGGAAGTACTTCGTGAACGAATAACTCTGGTAGGATTCAATTCATTTTGGAACACCTATACAGTAGATAGTTGCTTAGTGTCTGGTTCAAACGCATATATCCAAGTTTAGTTACCTACTAAGATGTTGTATACGGATTTTGCAGTTCTCTCGGCGTTTTTTGAGCATTTCCCTACATCAATAGCTCGCTCAATAGGATTTGCGACGAGCATTTAGGTGCTATATTTTTCAGACTGTCTCCGATTTCTAATTCATTGGTATTAGAAAATTCTAGGATTGCATTAAACTCAGTAGTTGGAAAGTAAACTTTTCCAGTATTAATTGTATAAGCAATTCCGGACCGGTAATTACATAGGTTACCTTATTAATATTAAATTCATTATATTCATGGTATTTAGATGCTGCTGTTGTTCGATGATGAGAATACAAGCCGTTTTAGACAAATTTTGGAGAACATAAACGAAATTGTCGCAATTCTCTATACCAAGATCCAGAAATAGGAAACGACGAAACGATAATGTTTGATTTACACAGTGTTTTAACGCAGAAGTTGTTCCAACTTCATGAATTTACCATATTTGGTGTTCAAGACTGCATATAAATACGTAATTAAAGGCGTGTTTCAAAGTAATTTGTTGGTAAATTACAATGAATTGTTATTAGTGTACTAGAAATGCACCTCTTTCTATTTCTTTATATGAGAAGTAATTCAGTAAGAAACGATAGTAAAGTCATATCTTTTGAACAACAAAAGCATAAGGAGAAGAACAGAATGCAGTCCAAAGCCACTTCCCAAAAATTCACAAAACTTGTCAGATGATATAGAATTCTTGCCTCCACATATGTAATACTTCCTTGTTCTATTACCTTTACTGCATTTTGTTGGTTTCTTTTTAGCTTTCCTTTAAAATTATTCCACTTATTCTTGTTGTACAGTTCTATGGTTAAATTAAGGACTAACAATTAATAAAACAAAACAGAATAAAAGTAATAGAAAACGTTGCTCTTTGGTTTATTGTAAACGTTAAGTTAGTTTTTCTTTTAAATTGTAAAGTTGGTATATTCTGGTGGAACTTCTACCAAAGGGAAGCGAGTATTATAGTGATTTGATTATTAGAAAAAGGGTAATATATTCCTTACATTATCGTAATAGAAAAACATGAACCACATTAATCCAAATTTGCATTCAAGGTTCTGCTTCCGAGATCTCACATTATTATTAGAGCTTTTACGTGGTAATGAGGTCGCAAAATTTTTATCAGGCTGTATATTGCATGGTTTGAATTAAAAACTTATTTCTACACCCACCATAAAATTGATAACAAAAACATTTGGTACAACCTAAATTGAAACATTATACATCAAACACTTGAATCTATTGTCAACCATAACTTCTTCTCAGTACACTTCCGTTTTTAAATATAATGTATGCCAATTACGTGTACTATGCGTGATTTTATTAGCTGTTGGGGACGAGTTATGGACTTTTACTTTTATATTAAACAGTTTTGAAACGCTCTTAATGACGATGACAGCATGAACTTATTACTTCCTGCCGCGATACCCATCGGACAGTTGTACTTTTGCACTGACTGTGTTTAATTACGCATTCATGAAGGGTAGGTGGTCTAGAGATACACATAACACATTTTCAAAACTTACAGGTGTCTGTTCATATTGAGGTCGACGGACACGTGTAAGCTGCTTAACAGGAGTTATTTTATGTATTATGCAATAAAATGTACTGGAAACGATCGAAAACGAGAAGTAGTTTTAAGGTAATAGCACATACAATAACTGGATGGATCTGTATGCATACTAATAATTTTAATGTCGAAATAAACCTGAATTATTCGAAAATGTAAGATTACGAAATCTTACAAAAACACATTTGGTACTTGCCTACAACATGTGAAGCAAAGTAAAAACATAAAATGCTTTCACATTGTACTATTGCTTTACGAATGCAGGTGTTGTCTTAAGGAAAGATGTTTCTATCCAGAGTGACATAGAAACGGAAGTATTTGATTGATAATGGACTACAAAATATACGAACTCTATCTGTGTAACTAATACATAAGAAAAATATCAAACATTTCGTGCGGCATGCGAATCAGATTACGTAACGTGGCAGGTGAGGTCTAACACCTTCCACTTTTTATGTATCACAAGTCAGCTTTTAATTATAATTGAATACACTTTATTCCTTCTTTAATTTATTTTTCGACGTACGCAGCTTTCAATTTTCTACAAATATCAGAAACTGAACCTTCTAATGTTTGCGCAACTCCTTTACAGGTACGCTAAGGCCTCCGGGCTTAATTGGCGGAAGTAAACCAAAGGTTGCTACACCAGCTGTTGTGTCAAAGATAGAGCAGTACAAGAGAGAAAATCCGACGATATTTGCGTGGGAAATTCGCGAAAGACTGATTTCAGAAGGTAAGTTTTGGTTCAACTGCTCTTTATGTGTATAGAATGTGCAAAGAATTTTGGAAGAATTGTCAGTGATTCCATGACGTCTACTATGTACTGAAGTAGAGTTGTTCTTGTCCACACTACACCGTCTTGAATACTTTCAAATATGCAGAAATAAGTCTTCATTCTCAGTACACCTAGTACGAAGAGTAAAAGGAATCATTTAAATTCAGTTTAAACTTAACGCTTACGTCGCCCCACAATAGACATTCTGAGTAAAACATAAGCATGAGAGTAGAATTTTCGCTGAAACCGACACATTCTCATAAAACACTCATTAGAAACACCAACTATGTAGTTTCCATTCAAGAAACTATCTTTACTTACTAAATCAGTGTACAGGCAGACGAACGAGAACTTTCGTTTCAATTTAAGATGCGCAATAGTAAACCTATACATACCTCTATTACTCCGAACGCCGTCGCCCTTCCCTTCCTGCGCATTTGAGACGAAAGTTTTCGTTTGTCGGACTATACATACACCGTTAGCATTGCAAGATATAAATAATATTGGGGGCAATCTGGTGAAAATTTCTTTGTCAAAATAGTAAAGGCATAAATCATCATTAATAAGTTGGTACTACGTGTCGTTACGCTTTCCTTTGCTGATGTTTGCTCTATTGAGGATGACAATCTAGACCTCGAAATATGAATCGGTAAGAACCATTTTAATTGAGTACATTCTAAACCAGAGATTTTCCTACTTTGCTTAATCCTGCGCCGATGTGTCCCGATGTCTTTCCTTTGAAATTATGAACATTTACAACTACTTAAGCAAAATTCTTCAAATCATTCAAATTAGCTTCCTTTGTCATAAACAGTTACCCAATCCTTGCAAGTCAGTGAAATTTTTCTTTCTCATCGCCTTGGTCAACTATCAAAATAGATAAACTGCAGAACATTTTGGCATTTAGAAATATGTACCTATATACATATATATAACGTGTCATAAACACATATTATATATGTATGTTGCATATGTAGGTGTATGTACGTTTTCACTAACGTAATCGACAAAACTAAATCCGACGTACACAATGACTATCTGGACCAGTATTTCCCATACTGTGGGACGTCCAAGTTCTCAAAGGGGGAAGCAGCACAATAAATAAAGAAATAGTGCACATTAGTGTTGTTAATTTTATTTGATAATATATGAGTATCATTTCTTCCCAATTGGGTATTTACACTATTTAGTGACACTCTATCACATCGGTAAACCCTCATCACACAGTTGTTTAATAACAAAATCGGTGACACGTGTTTCGCTAGCTCGAGGCAAGCATTATTACAATTGGTTGGTTGTGATAATGCTAGACGAGCTAGGGAAACACGTGTCACCGATTTTATTTTGAAACAATTGTGCGGTGAGGAGTTTACTGATGTGATCCAGTGTCAGTAAATTACACCACAGTCCTTGGAATCAGCTTCACAATGTTTATTTCAAAAATATCAGTCTCAGTATAAAAAGTTTGCCAATAAAATTCTCGTCACCTGTGTCATTTTCTTTTTAAAAGACGCGAGGATATCTTGTTTAAGTTCAAAGCGCCGTTGTATAACTCTTCCACTGAGATTCAAAACAAAACAATAATGCTGAATGGTTATCGCACATTGAAGAAGAAAGTCTTGTTCTTAGAGCCCTTATTTTTATATAATTTACAACCTTATGGGTACATAGTTTTTCTACCGAAAACGTTTGTGAACATTCAGAAAATATAAGTATTAATTAAATCTTTGCCGTTTAATTGACCTAGTAGTGGTAGAACAACGATCTACATACAAGATACTTAAAAAGGTCACAGTGTGTAAATAAAGTAATGAGACCGATTCCTTTTCACTTGTTTTATTTCAATAACATTACAATTCAACGTTGTCCCATTCAAAGCAACTGCCTTGGAAAGCCACACAGCGCTGGAGGCAGTTCTTCCATACCTCATATCAGTGCTGGAATTAGGATACTGGAATAGCCTTGAACTGGTTGGTTTCAGCCGATTAAATGTTATTCAATGCCTCAAAACGACGTCTCTTGGGGTGTTGTTGCAATTTAGGGAAGAGGAAAAAGTCACAAGGACTCAGGTCGGGCGAATAACGAGGCTGAGAAGCCGCAGAAATGTTCTTACTGGTCAAAATCCTGAATCCTGAATCCTGAACCTTTCGGTAAAAGTGTTGATTACTCTTGTGGCCTGGAGGCACAAGCTCTTTGTGAACAATTCCCTGGCTATCAAAAAAGAAAAAAAACAAATCAGCATGCTTTTGATCTTTGACTTCCTCATTCTTATTTTGTTAGCCATGGTGAGATTGGAGTGTGCCACTCCATCCTCTGGCACTTGGTTTGGGGTCGTATTCAAACACCTAAGCCTCGTCATCGGTAATGACACGTTCTAGAAAATCTTCAATCTTAAATCGATTCCAGAAAGTCAACGCACCTGTCTCGTATATTCTTTTGGTCCTACGTAAGGTTTCTCGGAAACATTTCTTGAGGAGATTTTTCTTATCTCCAATTAATTGCTCAAAATCTGAATAACGATTATTGAAATTCAACGCTGTCCTGGTTCATCTCAATCAACACTCTTCCGTCTGCAAGTGCCGTAAATCACCGAAATATATGGACCTTGGAAAAACACTGTTTCCGTAGGCCTGCCGAAGTTTTGCAAAAGTTGTCTTTGCACTGTGTCCAAGTCTGAAGCAAAACCTGATCCTACACCGTTGCTCGGAGTTCATGCCACTCATTTTCAGAATGCACAAGCAAAAGCTGCTTCATTAAAACAATCCCTACAGACGAACAACGTGACTTTAGCAAGTTCCAACCCGCACCAATTCCGTATCACATATTAACCTGCCTCACCTCCAGCGTGCTGGAGGTAGATTTGGGCGATCTAGGCGGTCAAAATTTATTTTATGATCTAAACCGATTCTAAACTCGGTTATAAATAAGAGTACTATGTTCCTTTTTTGTAGAATACATATTATATCATTAAATTATAACACACAATTTAAGCACACATACATTTAATCTGATGTCAAAGTATCGTCTTCTTCCTCAATTTCCGATAATTCTTGATCGATTTCTTTATTAGGGTCTGCAGGTATTAACATTTCTATTGTCTCAGGTAGAAATGGTCTGGCATTAGGCTTTTTATCCGCCTCATACCACTGAGCAGTGGATCTGAGCTTAGAAGTAACCTATGAAATATACCGACTGCTGTCTTGAAAACTTCCATGCAAAATCTTGGCGATATGACCGCAAATGTTTGTTTCGGACTTCAGCGGCCTCTTCCGATAATTGACTAGTGCATTTTCTATAATGGATGCGCCATGAATTAAAATTTTATGCATCGTTGGTATCATGGGATGCCATCCATACAAATCAACATATAACCGTGCGGTTTCTAATGCGAACACGTCGAACTTATTCACATTTATTTTGTGACCACTCGAAATCGCCTCCAGAATGACTTTTAGCCTATAAATTAAATCAAAGCTGATTCCGATTATTTCGGCAGCCAATTCAGGATTTTCGAAAAACCGCCTGCTGGTGTTGCCATCATTTGTGTTCCCAACATTGACCTTTGGCATATCTACCAAGAGACCCGTTCTATGTCTGAATTTCTCCTGAATTTCCAATTTTCGTTTTGCTTCTAGGAGTTTTTCTTCCTCTGTCCTTCTTTCCCTATATTTTTAGTTGGCAATTTGTAGGCTAAATGTAAAATAGTTTCAAACAGCCGGATTCTGGCGTGCAAGACTGAAATTCCGAACTCGATAACATCTACACTGAGCTCATTTTTTTATTTAAGTTATTGAAATCTTTCGAAGTGGCACCACATATATAGCATCGATTCGTTGATTTGATTCCAGTTGCTGCATTACAGACCTTCCCGTCAACCATGGTTATTTTCAAAATATGTTTAAATGAAAATTCCAGTTCATTCAAAATTCACTTTAGTGACGTTAAGAGATTTCGCAGCTTCCTTCACGTAACGTATTTCTTCTTTAGTTACATCTGCAATTTCTTTCAAAACACGAAACCTTATTGGACGGCAATACCTAGGTGACGAAGGCGTTGGATTTTGCCAAATAACTTTATTATTTTCTTCGCCACAAACAATTTGCAATGGGACGAAAGAGCTGTAAAATATGTTAGCATCAGATTCGTCGTTATCATTGAACCTTTGTTTAAATTCAGCCTGCCGAGAACCATCACAACCCCATTTAATAATTATTTTCATTAAGAGTCATAAGTACTTCTTCCAGGGATGTAGATAAGCGGTTAATAGTGTGGTCTACTAAGCTTTGTAAATCGCTTTCGGCGCAGGTAGATGTTACTCTTATCGTTTCCTTGGGCTGATTTGCTTTGCCTTTAATAACAAATCATAACATGGGTAGAATCTCTTGTTTGTTACCCTAATTATTTCGTATTGTCGCCTGGTCAAATCTGCTTCTACAAACATTGACAGTGCTTGTAATGGGGTCAACGGAGCAATTTCTTCATTCGGTTTTGAATATACCTTTTTATATTTGTTCGCACGTGTAGGAGAGCTGGTAATTGCCTTCAATATTTTAGATGCATCTCTTTTTCCAGCTGTTTGTAAAATAACTTGTGCAGCGTGAACAATTACATCTTCTTCTACAGTAGAGCGCACTTCTTTAGTTTTTCTTCTTTTGCTTCTTTCATTCAATTCCGCGAATTGTTTGCTTGGTCCACCCCTTCGATTTTTAAACTTGGAATCTTAAAAGTTCCTTGAAGCCATGAGTCATTTTTTTTTAAATTTGATTTTTCTTATGTGCATTTTTCCATCTTTGTTTGATCTGTGACTTGAAGTGTGAAAATTGATGTTTCAAAGTATGTTCATCTTCTTCTGTATTTGCATAAGATGATTGCAGATGGTTTTCTATATAATCCAATTTTTGATCCAATGTTGGCAAGTTTTGCAATTCCATCTGTTCAGATATTTACGAGTGACTACTCTCGAAAAGCTGGACGAACCTAAAAAAATTAATGCACAGGAAACAACATTTTTAATTCTCCCAAATTTTCACATTGAACTTTAGAAAAGCCTTTACGCGGGCGGCTGCGGTATTCCGCGGCTGTTATTTTGAATAACAGAAAACTAGATACGTACACTATCTAATCCAAAAGAAATTAGAGCTGGGACGAACAGGAAAGTATAACAAAATCCTTTTTCAAAATAAAAATCTCTACAAAATATCTAAACGTAAGAGGTTATGTTTGAAAGTCTTAAATAATATTTAAAACTGATGTAAATATTTACAAATGTTATTAAATTTGTTGGTTTAGGTAGAAAGACATGGCATGGATTGCGTATTGTTCCTGAAAGGGTCTACCGAATCAAGTAATATTTCTTTGTCTCTATTGCACTTTTGGAAAATCGACTTTTGGCCGCCTAGATCGCTCAAATCTAGCGTCACCAGTATTGCTCGATCGAGACCTACGCTACCGGTCTCATTTATTTACACACTTCGTATATGTATAAATTTTTTTGTAATTTATAACATAAATTACAACGAAGCGGGTGATTCGTTTGGTATTATGTAGTGTCATTTGAATTTTTTGCCAATAAGTGCCTGTAGACCTCTATATTTTTCCGCCATCGCTGGTGCCCCATCAGTACAAACAACAACATAGTTTCCCCACTCCATGTCAGAGATTACTACATATATAGTTATTACTAATTCCACAGAGGTCCGCACCCCTAGCTTTTTCTGAATTTCTTCGAGAAAAAGTCCTCGCTTATAGATGCATAGGACATCAAATGTGCAACTATCCGCTGCCTTGTCTACCTGATCAGAAAATTTTCTTTTTTGCAAGTTTCAAAAGAAGCTGCTTCTGCAGTTCTTCTGACATATAATCAATACGGCTACTAATGCTATTATTTGACACAGATATTTTTCTCTTGACCATAACTATGTCCAAGCATTATTGCGGCTATATCAATGGCAACAAGGAGAATAAAGTCTCCCAAAAATAGTGTAACATTTCTTGTACTTGACTTAGCGATGTGCAACTTAACGACAAAACTGTATTAAAAGCTAATTTACGATTGTTACACTCTTTCAGCTTCTTCACGAAGAAATCGCCAGGTTTACTTTCATGATATGTATGCTATGTTTGCAATTGTCTTCGGTTTCATACTGTCAGGAGCTAAAATATTTAAACATATTATACAGTCTAGTCGCTCTTCACCATTAACTATGTATTTATTATTACTGGTCACAATATTTCATATTGTTTTCTGTGGAAGTGCTCGCTGCTTCTTTATCTACATCTTTCAATATCTGAGAAATTATAAATTCAACAGTAGTTAACCACACAAGATTAAAGATCAATCTTTATAGCTATGTCGAAACATGCATATTGATTTGATAATACACTAATAAAGTGCAAATACGTATTCTTTATCGAAAGCTATACGTAGGTTAGGTAAGTATTTCATAATTGTCGCTATAAAAAGTGTTAGCAAAGCAAATTATGCATACTTCAAGCACTGCCTATACCTAACTAATATTAGTTTGAATTACCTGGTAATTTTCAATAACCCCTATTGTATAGACATTCAATAAATTATATACATTGATTGTGTAGATTATAATTATGTTTAGATGAATAACGTTCATATATCATACACCTGAATCACAAGACATATCTGATACCATATAATTTTCCCGCTTTCGAGCTAGAATTTTGCTAATATCTACTTTAAGAGGGCGCCCTTTAGGCCGGACGGAACTACGGGCACTTAATCATAATTTGAATTTGATTTTGCCACTCGCGTACCTATTTTATTTCTTTGTGTTTTGAGCATGGCGTGTAATTTTCGATTGCCGAATAAGCAAAGGAGCGGAAGGAATGGTAAATGTTGCGGTTTGGGGACAACCGCCTTCGTTTTAACCAACCTCCAATTATTTGCGGCTTCAAATAATAATTTCGGAACATCGGAAGAGTAGTTGTGGTTAGCTTTTAGCATTACAAAAGACCGTAAATATATGTCGCTCGTATGATCTTTGGTACTGTACCTACCGGTAAAATTCTGTCGCTTATTTCTTCGTTTTATATACTGTCGCACTGACACGCACCCCTGAATTTTTCGGTTTCCTTTATAATGTCACGGAATAGAACTGTTTTAGTGTTATTTAATTACGTGTTCTTCAAAACAACACGCACATGAGTTTTAACTAGGAGTGTTTTGAATGATGTAAAGGTAATTTACTTAATTGGTGTATTTGTTTATTTCCTTCTAAAGCATCTTATTAAGTATTCGAACACTGAATTCCGTTCAAGCTAGAGGGAAGATATATAATCTTGTTTTTTTACAGTGTAAAAAATATGAACATATAACTAAAGTCTGCCTAATATTTCACCTTAATTTTAGGAGACTTCAATACAAGATAAGAAGAGAAACCCCAAACCTGTAGAAATGTATGAATTGTATGCACTAATACTATTTTTATTTGAATATATTGCAGGATAGAATTGTATATTTCGTGTTATGGTAGTAGTGTGGGACACATAAAATTTAAGAAAATTTAAAAAGAAATAGCGAGGCATTGTGAAAACTCCGTCCGACATAACTTTTTCAACTGTTTGCATTAGGATCCGTGCGTGGATTTGTTATTGCAAGTTTCAATGTTCAAACGCATTTGTAATCAATATTATACAACAAATAAAACGAAAATAAATGGTTATAACATTGGCAAAAGAAGTACGGAGTAAAATAGTATCAAGATAAACAAAAACAAGACTCAAACTTCAAACTGTCAACTTCAATATGGATAACGATAATTTATTATTATTGTTTATTGCGACTTAATTCCTTGATTGTTTGTTGCGTATTGTCTTCTGTTTTACCAGCTACTGTATTTTATTTTCCGTTATGAGTTTTCACGAACAACTGTTCATGTTTCCCGTTCTTCGTTCTATCTTAATTATTACTAATGCTAAGACAGTTTGTCCAGAAAGCTTTTGAGTTAGTAACACCCCACCCTGCCTTACTTTAGTCGGATTATTTCACGAATACTTTATTTTTATGTGGTAAAGCTGAGGAGAGGTTGTCAAACAGCGCCCGTGGTTTCATCTGAAATTATTTCGTATATCGCAGCTTTTTATAGATTAATTAGTAAAAATTGATGTAAGTTCTTTGATACAGGTTTTGTCATAGTTTATTATTCTTCTTATTATTATTATTTTAATTTTCACATTTTTTTAAACCTTAAAAACTATAAGCGAAAATTGGGTTAATCATTAAACAACCAAACTTTTACGGGTTGTCATTTTCTGTGAACATCATAGTTTAAAGAGAGGAAAGTTATAGTTCATATTACTCAATAATAGGGTGACTCATCTTTGTCGAATTTGGAAATTTCAATCTACCACTCCTGGAAATGAATCTAATTGATGAAAAAATGATTCCAGTAAAAATGAATTGAGAAAAATGGAATGAAGCAATAATAGGAATTAGCAACATATTTTTTATACAGCCTCTTGCATTTCATATTTTCTAGCAATAAGATACGGCGACGTGTGTACGTATAGCTAATACTTCATTTTATATTTTGTCTTTAAATTAATAATGTTCAAAATATAAAATATTTTTATGGCAACATGAAATTCGAGCCCAGGAAAAATTAAAATGAAATTAAAAGAAATTCTCGTTTTAATTTTGGTTATATTATTATGTTTCTAAAAAAAATAAAAAAGGATAATAATACACTTTTTTATTCTACATAGCTCTAATTCTATGTTAAATCTACAAATAAAATAACTAAAAGAAATTACTACATTATTCAAAATTTTGTGATATGGTTTACTTGACATTTGAGAAACGTGATTTATAATCTTTCACTTACAACAAAAAAATTTTTCGATCTTATTTTTTGTTAAAATCGAATGGTATTCCCTGATAAGCTTGATGCTTCAATCAGCTGCAACATTATATCCTGAATTTTCTTAACAGTATTCAAACTCTATTTGTAAGAATATCACTTATCATGAACCCTCTAATGTCCTCTTCATTTGGCTATATTTTCTTCAAACTTTTAACCATAACCTGCTTTGTGATAATCGAAATTTCGTCATCGAAGAAAGCGGGAGTTACTGGATTTAAATACCACAAATGGTTTACTATTTTATTACTTGTAGCTTGAGATATTTATGTCAATATTTTTATATTCACGTAGTTGTTTACAAAGCTTTAGATCAAGAAATGGTGTTTAGTTTGCATATGGCGCTTTAGTTTAATGCTTTTATACAGTATTACAATAAAAGGAATATATAGGCAATATCTGTTCTTGCAATCCCACCCATAACCAGCTCTACGTTTCTACCGGCAATCCAGTCTTTACTTCATTTTCGTCTATTCTGGCCCAAAATAGAAAAACGTTAGCACCAGATGAAGAATAGGTTATTATATATACACTTTTCAAAACAACTTCAAACATATGGTGCCTACATGGAAGGTACAAAGTATCTCTTACTAATATTTGTTGCAAAACTCTGGCCGCCCCGTTGAAATTAGCCCTATGGGATGTTGCAGTGTCACAACAGAATGCTACTACTTTACTTTCTAAAGTACATTCGATAAGTACGTCGTGTACTTCCTTTCTTGTTGGATTCGGCAGAGCAACATTTCCACTGGTAAGAAGTTAAAAGCTTTCGATATCAATGGACAACCGGCTCCAACAACTTATAATTTCCAATTGCCGTTTTAATGTTAATGACCTCTCTTTACGTATTTGTTGCAAAGATTCCGTAATGTGAACCGGCTTATGGTCAAAGATGCAGTACCATATCCTAGTGCTTCTGCTACAGCTGTCAAAATGGGTACGTATTTTTCACTAATTTTGCAAGCTTCAAATGCAGCTACTATTTTTGCAGTGATGATCTTATGTGTTGCATGGAATTTTTATTTTCGCTTGTGATGGACCTTTCTAAGGCCTCTTCTTGGGATTCAACAGTCTGATCTATGTTGCTACCGGACTTGTCACTACTACTTGATGAAGAATTGGTAACTGTTTCCATTAATCTGGACTGTTCTTGAACACTTCGCTTTAGTCGCTCGGAGCGGTTTTCAGATTTTTCTATAGCTGACTTCTGTTGAGATCCCGTGGATATAGTCAGGTCGCCTCTTTTTCTTTTGTTAACTAACAACAGTTTCAAACCAGTTTTTGCTGTGCTTTGGATTAATTACACTATCATCTAAAAATTTTGGACCTGTATGCGGCACGGGTTACAGTTATCCCATTCATCTCAAATTTTGATACACGTTATTGTTGGTATAGCGAAACATAGGGAGTATATATATATGTATATCTAGAGCCATTTTTATTTAGGATGAAATACCTTGAATACTATGAAAGGAAGCGTATTAAATAAGAGAAAACGAAGTAGCTAATTTAGCGAGCAAGCTAGTAGGGACCTAATAGAAAAAGAATAGGTAAGTTCGGGGGGTATACTTTCACAGACCAAATCAAAGGGGAGTAGCAAAGTATATCTGAGGAAGCTAAGATAAGAAACGGATGAAGAAGAAGAGTGTAAAAAGTAATGGGAAAAATATTGTCAAGGAGAAAAACTGTGATGAGAGCAATAGGCGTGACGCCAAATAAGAGTGTGTGGTGTACATTTGTGTATTAAGATCTGTCTGCACCTTGCTGGTGAATATGACTTGATCATAAGTACGTTGAATATGTTAATCCTGACTCTTTCATATTTTATACCTATTTAGACTTCCTAACGGTTTTAGTGAAAACGGCTTTCATCTATCCATCAAAGTTGAAACGTCAGAAATTAATGTGTCTGAACCATTTCCAAGATAGTCTTCTCGATGTGGATTTAAAAAATATCACCTCGCCCCCTCTTCAAAACTGTTAAATAGTTCAGTATGTTAGAAATTATTTAATTAAACTGTATATGAGTTTGTCGCCGTTTCGATTATTATGATCCATATTCTTTTGCTCTGAAAAACTATCAATGACATGCGAAATATTGGCTTTAAGAAATAGTCAACTAAAATAAAAGAATAGAGATATTATTTGTGCTGGATTTCCCAAGAAATTTTTTTCATTTTACCATTTTTTCATAAGGAAAGTGCTATTATTGTGTTATGCGAATACATAATAATTCAACGTATGGTATGAATTCATATGTATTCGTATAGCGCAATGTTGCTACTTTAGCACAGTCGTTCATGAATATGATAGTTGTAGTACTGTTGGCGCAAATTGAACAACTCTAATTATAACTGTTACATAATAGATCTAGGAACTAACAATGACATATTAGGAAGCTGCCGAAATTGAAGGGTAACATAAGTTTGTGGCAATTTGTATGAACATTTTTTCCAAATCTCTTGATGAAGCAGAGTGTTGGTAATCTAGGAAACAATCGAGACATCTCTTGTAATCACTGCAAAGATATACATACATATATCAGTTTATAGTACCAATAACATATACGCAAACATCAGAATATATTTACCTGTAGTTTATATTGCTAGTTTGCGTTATTCTACGGTTACAGCCATAGAGTACCATCGATTGTTTATGGATTCAAGTAACTTGCGTAGTTAAAAAAGTTGACGCTTTCGAAGTGAAGAATGCACAATAGCCTACAAGCAACTAATACAGTAGAGCGTGACGTCACACTTGCATTGCTCGTTGTCTCTTAGAACGATAAATAATTGAGCAAGTAAACATAAGACAACGTCAATCCATTAAAGAAACGAACAGCTGCTTTCTGTTTTGAATCGTAGGAATATTTCACACTGTATTAATTGATATATTAATAACTAGAAACACGTGCTGAATATTAATACACCGTATGGAACGGTATGGCATGTAACGTGTCAAGAACACTGTGTTATACTGTATTTAGTGGTATGTCCGACTCGGTTTAATATCGAAATGACGAAATTTTGAGGTGCTGATTTTACAGTCTCTTCGAACTTAC
Organism: Chrysina gloriosa; assembly: GCA_038088585.1. Classification (NCBI taxonomy): domain Eukaryota; kingdom Metazoa; phylum Arthropoda; class Insecta; order Coleoptera; family Scarabaeidae; genus Chrysina; species Chrysina gloriosa. The sequence goes on from CM076090.1 coordinate 26,097,865, forward strand.
GTGAATTTCAAACATGGTGGAGTCATGGTCGCATCGATCCTTGTATTCTACATATTTATTTAACCCTAGATCGAGCTTTGAAAAGAAATCATAATTCTAGCTGTGTATCGTTCTTGATACATCTTACAATTCAAGTAAATAATTGATTCATTAAGATATTTTATTCCAAAGTTTTTATGTATATATTTATTTATACTGATGTATTTTATACATGTTTATATTTCTATGTTATTTGTGCAATCCACACAAATGCTTTTGGCGTGTTTGTCATTACAGCATGGCTTTTGACATAAGAAGCAGAATGACGATGTTCATTTATTCTTGTTTTCTCCAAATCGTACCATGTTTAACATCTAGCACGGTTCTTTTTCGGAGATTTATCGGCTTTCTGGTTTTTAAACGGGTCAGCTTCATTGTTATTTGTACTAGGGATATTATGTGCTGGGAGTTTTGAGAGAAACGCCACAGATGGTTCATTTCTTCGGCGTTTCTTCCGTTTTACCATACAGGGCGTTGCCAATGATATCGTCAGCTCATGTAGAAAATATTTACTTTTTGTATGTCTTTGCGTTTGCTTCCAATTGGGATCGATTTTGTTGTATATTATATAAGCATTTAACCCAGAAATATCAATTATGTTGGAAAATATAGCCATAGTCCAGCGATTATTTTAACGTTTGGAACTCTAGCAACTCCGTATTTTGTCCACTACATCAACTCCTCATTTCGTTAAGTTATAAAAAGGGCAACTTTTTCGAATCGTGCGCAACATTAGGTTCATGATGCATTGTGCTCATGACTATAGTGCATTTGTCTTTGTTACTTATATAGGAAACAACAGTAGTATCAGGAGTAAAGACAACACTTGATTCAAACCGCAGAACTTTCTTGCATTCCAAGAGCTTTAGAGGAATCGACCTTTTGTTTTTTCCCATAGTTACAGCCATTGTCATATTTTTTAAAAAGTTTTTGGTTAAGGCCATGTGATGAGAAATAGTTGTCCATGGTGACATTATGTCCTTTTAGTCCCTATACTAAATCAATAACAACTTGATTCGGCTCTGGATTTACGGATACAGCTTTGCCCAAGTACGGTTATGCTTTACACACATAGCTAGAACGTGAATCAACAAGTAGCTAACATTTCACAACATATCTCTCCGATTTCAATGGAGTATACTGACGAAATTTACGACTGTCCCAGTAATTGTTCATCTACAGCAGGTATGGGCAACACCCGGCCCGCGGGCCACATGCGGCCCTCGAGTAAGGTTTGTCCGGCCCGCTACTGAATTCTTTCGTTGCATATTAGCACGGCGCGTCTAGACTTAAGTCATAATGAATCATAAGGATACTACAAAAATGTATATTTTTCAAGATTACTCACAGCATGAAACTTCTACAAAAAAGGTTGCCCATGCCTGATCTACGGCAACACAATCATTGGAATTATGAAATGTTGACAGACTTGCAGACCACTTATCCCAGAGGTTGTCTAATTGGCGCGAATTTGTCATCACTTCTCTGGGCACGTCTGGTTAGCACATCACTAAAGCGAATGATTTTGTGTACATACAAAAATGTTTCTTTAGACATGATTGATCGAAATATTGGCCGTCCGTAGTGTCCATCGAACAAATCATGCAGTCTAATTTTTGGATCTGTTGAGCATAAAACACATTTCATTCACAAGTTCTTCTAAGGTCAAATAACGCGGATAAGACATTATTTACAGTCCTCACAATTATTTTGAAGTTTATATTTTCAAATAAGAATAATTCGTTGTAGAATAACAAGACACTTCACAAAAATGAGAAAACTTGGTCGCGAATGACATGCACAATAGTATAGAAACACTCAAAATGCCGTATGTATCAAGTATGATATGGTACATGGCTTAAATTATAACTTTTTAAATTTCTCATGATCTACTTGCACTTTATTTTTTAAAGGTTCTTAAAATAGCGACATTAACAATGTTCACAAAGTTTCAATACGTATGGCACCTCACATTTTTGAAACAAAGTTATGACAAGCAAAGAAAAACAAATCAATCGGTGCCATTTGACAAGATATAATTGGCATTTAATTGGTTAGAATATAAAATTTTGTTTTATAATCATAGGCGATTCTGACTAATGGAATTTATAGCTGTACTCGCAAACAACCTGAGAGTTGAACAAAAGCACTCTATTATTCAAAATCCACTTTTTTTAATTAGTTGTATGTATTGTAGATGTAGATATATAAACATATACAGTACCATGTAGATATAAATTCGACACCAGTATACGTACACACAATTCATCACATGTACATATGTGTGTATGTTTATAAACATCTGTACTACATAATATGGTACGAATTGGGTGGGTTCGGATTCAGATGCTGAATCGCCATGCCGGGGGCAAATCTCAGCCCGCTTCGTGTAATTACACTGTGACTGATGAATGATTAATAATTGTATATTTATCATATGCCTGCGTTGATCATGGTCACACTTGGATGAGAGTTCTCGATACCATCGGAGCGGCGTGATTTATCTACGCATTAATTCAACATTCATCCCTCTGGCGTAAAAGGGCCTATCAATAATAAATATTCTGTTGCTTCGGTCTGGACAGCCTTATTGAAACTCTAAACGATCCGTCTGATCAGAAAGCGTATCAAATGAATAAACTTATAATATTCTTACAGAAACGCGTCACATCGTGCTGATTTTATAGCAGTTCGTTGGCTCCGAATGTGGTATGCCTTTATATATTTTATAATATAACTATATTAGTGAAATTTATGTAGAATTTATGGCTGAATACAAATAATTACACACTAATCAATATTTAATTGCCAAAGCAAACAGCGAAGGAATAAATTGAAATTGTAAAGCGTGTTATTTGCAAAATGGTGACAATTCCTTTAAATGCAAAATCTTTCAGAACCTCTGTGTAGTAGTAGCGATTGCCAGCTATTTGTATTAATATACTTTGCAACTAATAATTGCCGAATATGTAGTGTATTACGTATAATATTATACAGGAGTGTGAACGAAAGATTAAAAGTTGCCCCTACACACAGAGAAATCTTTTCTTAAAAGAAATATATACATTTATTTGTGTACTTGTGTAGAGCTGAAGTTTTATTCTAGCAATCCTAAGCAGTATAGTAAGGCTAAAATTTGTTTTATTTAAGCATTCCATACCATACTTCCTTAAGCTCACTACACACATAAAAGCGAATTTTTAATTTAAGCATATAAAGTGTTTATGAAACAAATGGTAAGTTGAACATACACCCGAACTAACTATACATTTAAATAAAATGTATCACATGGTGACCATCAAACAAATCAAAATATTATCAGAAATATTGGTAACGTTTGAGTTTACGATTACTCTATGCATTATAACAACCTTATGATTTATTTGGATGAAGTTTCTTTGTTCTGCCTATTTTTGAATTAAAAGCAAGCTATATTTTATTTCAATATAACTTTAAAATGAAGCATATGCAGAAAGCGTTGATAGTGATCATACTGCTATGTTTAAGCCAACAGTCTCGATACATTTACATCAACACAACTACGAATTTGCAATAAGCGTTTTAATTTGTAATTCAAAGAACTAAATATCAATTTGAACATATAATTTAAATATATCCTTATTTCATTATAAATAAATACACACTTTATATTCAAATAAAGTATTCTTAAAGAAAGACTCTAAGGTTTGATTTAAAATTATATATTCAATATATATTTCTTTTAAGAAAAGATTTCTCTGTGTGTAATTCAAACTTTAACCTTTTGTAGATACAGACTATCCCATGGAACTGTTTCGTTATATGTTCTATCATTTATTTTTATTTTAAACATTGGTATCGGTACCTAAACTCCTTTGTTTATTTACTAAGAAAATATATTTCAGAAAGCATTACTCCCACTTATAGCGGAAGTCAATATTGCGTTTGATATTTTAAATAGGATGTTATAGATTTTATTATTATTTATTATTTTATAATTTTATATTCTGAGCTTTAAAATACGTCAATTAAATAAAACAAATTAAAACAACTGAAAAACCGTTGTGTGTGGGTACAGATATATTAGGCATCGACATATTTTAGAGCATAGGATAGAAGAATGTAATGAAAACTATAGCATCTTATCTAAGATAACAAAATTGACAATACACAAATGGATTAAATCTTCATAGAAATATTTTTCCTTAGGTGACAAGAAAGTATAGGTACCGATACCAAGGGATCAAATTAAAATAAGCGGTTTTTGTGTACATTAAGGAAAACTAATAAAGAAATGGCGAGTATGTTTCACCTCTGGAGTAACGCATCCGGAGAATAATAGCTTTGACTAAATTTATGAGTTTATACTCTGCACTTTCCTGAAACATTCTGATCCCTATTGTTACTACTCTTGCCATCGACGCCAGAACCGTCAATTTATTGGTGATGATAATTTCAAGGCGACGGTCTGAAATTAGTTTTGATTGCATGTGATAGTCCTTTAGGACAATAGTTAGCAACCTTTATCCCCAAACGTTTTTGACGAATTGTATTTGCTATTACTTATCTTATATGATAGATCTCTACCACTAATAGGTCAATAAAACAAGGCTGGTTTGAACGATAGTTGTATTTTCAGAACGTTTACAAACGTTTTCGGAATACCTTCTTCAGTGAAAATATAACTAGATAAATATATAAACAAACATTTGTTTTTATTTGGGAACTATCAACAAAATGACTAATGACTAGGATTTCTTGATATAGAGGATGTGTAACCAACTTTTATATATATATAAATTATAAAAACTAAATTAATGTGTAAACATACATGCAAATTAAGTAAAACCTTATACCAAAAATCTTTGTCGAAACCTTAACAATTCTGTTCAAGGACTAGGGAAAACCCAAATTTGAAAACCTAGCCAAAGGTTTCCTTCTTAAGAAATGCAAATGTCATTTTAACAAATTGCTATATACATTACTTAAATTTTGAATATCAGTTCTGAAATTAATAGTTTTAGTGTCTTTTTGTATATTTATCATTATATATATATTATATATATCACTGAAGAAGGTATTCCGAAAACGTTTGTAAACGTTCTGAAAATATAACTATCGTTCAAACCAGCCTTGTTTTATTGACCTATTAGTGGTAGAGATCTATCATATAAGATAAGTATAAAAAGGTCACGAAATATATATATATATATACATTTAATTTGTTATTACTAAAACGAATCGCTTCATTGAAATAAAATGGAAAAATTTGGTAAGATAAAACTGGATTTGTAATTTCCTATCGAATTACTTTTGTACCATTGTCGTTTAACGGTGTGATTAACTAACCACGAGCTTAATTTAACGTAAAATTGTCTTAGGTTCATCAACGCCATATCGACCCCGGTTAACTTGGCAGGTCTCATTTTTTTCTAGGTTGGTAGAGTTTTTGTATTCGTTGTCTATTACGGAAACTGATTTCACAACATTTGTATCTTCGTGCCAGATCGTAGTTATGGAATTTATACATATTTGTTGACACCTGGCGCACAAATCCTTTAGACTCGAGATATAGTGCCTCCATAAAATGAGAATGTATCTTGCATTTGTTCGTTGGGTGCAAAACTAACAAATAATAATTAAAAATCTGAGTAAAACCGGTCAAAATTATAACTAGGAAGAGAAAATGCAATTAACTCAAATTATTGGAAAATATTAATATATAATGGGAAATAAAGAAACTGATAATATAATAATAAAGGAAAAGCAAACGGTACGGTCGGTAATTGAAACTGGTCATTGAAACTACATGATTTTTAAATTAATTTGCATGTATTTATTGTGCATTGAAAGCAAAGATAGAAAAGAACAATGTGGATACCAGTCAGTAATTTTGTTCCTGCTCATTCCTAACAACTGTCGTATTTTGTCCTCTCTGGAATGCGAAATTACTTTAGCCCCGCTGGGGTCTTTCACCAAGTTTCTCATCTCCGTAGTTTTGGTTTGACTTAACTTTCACACCGCTTTGCATCACTGCAAACTTATATAAAGTTCATTATTGAGCAATAACTACCTTGAAATGGCGGACTATACCTTTTGAAGAGCTACATTGAAGTCCATGAGTACCGCCTTCTTCCTTTTGTAATTTTTATCGCTGATGACGATTTAATTGTTGAAATACGTATTTAAAGATTTCTAAATCAGCGTGATACGAATAAAAACTATTTTATGTGAATTTTGTCTAGCCACTTATTAGCTTAATTTATTTATTATTCTTTTGTTTTCTAGATACATACTCTTTTATCTATGGTTCCGTATATGCAAATCTATTTTTCATCTTTGGTTATTTTTCTCTCATTCATTGTTGTTAAATGGAAGATCCAAGTGCCTGTATACTTAGAATATAAGTAGAACGTGTATTTTATTCGAAAGAAAAGCTTAATTTGTTCTAGTGCGTGCCTAAATTAACTTATGATAATATCTTAAATACAATTTCAACCGTCTTGTCTGTTGAATGAATGGCTTCTATGTCACCGAAACTGTTGGCGTTTTCAAGGAAAAAATCAGTATTCAAAGCACTGACGTCGTTACTCTAGATTGTGCATCCGAGTAATTTTACCTGTTGCATAAGTTCGAAATAAGATACTTGAAGTCGATCATCGTTCGTTTCAATCTGTGCCTTACGTTTCGAGAGGAAGCTAAGAAGTGCTCCGTAGAGTAAACACATCACCGATGTTGGAGACGTAAAAGAAGAACCATTTCAATTACGAAACGGCACGACATCTGAATGCAAGTGGAATGCAGATTGATGAAAGCATCGAAGACACACACATTGTACGTATATGTGTTCATAGGACGCGAACATCATCGACGGAGATGGATACATTACACGATTGCTCTTTTGAGTCGCGTGTCCAATTGAACGACTATAACCAACTATTCCTTTGAATTGGTGCGGGCATAGGCAAGATAGTGTTATTATTTCAAGTGTATTTGCAATTGTAGCCCACCGTGATAGCTCTGGCAATCGTGGTTCTCCCATTCAGTGACGTTCAAATTGTCAAAGAAGATTAGGAATACATATTGTGATCGTCTTTTAGAAAAATTCAATCATAATTGAATTTACCTTTCATCTCTTTTTGTAGAGGTTAGTATATCCATTATTAACACATCGTCGGTCATTGTGGGGAAGAACTTAAATTACGCGATTCGTGGAACAGTCACAATAAAGACTTACTGCACAATAAAGTGGTACTACCGATCAAATAGATGTATTTATTTTGAATTTTACGACGTCTTCGGTAACAACATTTAAATTACAGGTTAAGTACTTCGTTCCGGGAAGCCTGGCAATTCGCGCAATTTTTTAACGAATTAGCGCTAAACTTAAATTGCTTCCATTTCCATAATATTTTGTGTGTCGGGATCGATTAATTATAGAGTATATGCATTTGGACAAGTTTATGTAGCAGATGTTGAATTCTACTGATGCTATCAATGGAACGGTCTCTAAGACAAATTTACGCGGTGGATTGATATCTCGTAATACATTCATCTCATCTCAGTCTTAAATTGATGGAGGTTACTATTGTAATTTACCTTTGCTAGTACCAGCAACCAAAAATAGTGGAGTAATATCTATGTACTTTGGTGTCATCTGATTGTCGGCAAATAGAAGATTGAAACTTTTTATGTATATTCATCCTCATTTCTCTCTATTGTCATTCCAATTGGAGACAGCGGGCAACAAAAACTCGCCAAATAAAAAGGCGAGTGTAAAACATGCACTGTTTGCTTCTTTCGGTTCGTGTACTTTCTAACATCAGAGAACTAGGAAAATATTTAAAAAATTGCTAGGAAAGCAAAACTTTTTACGTTGCAATCTGAGTAAATGGTTAGAGAAATTTTACAGGTGGAGTAGCCGTGGCTGCAATGTTGAGGTTACGTAAAGCATTTTGTTAAGTGTTCCTTATACGAAGTTTGGTGTTTGTTCGTCTATAATAATGATTTTAATTTGATGTACTCTGATGTAATATTAGACCTGTTTAGTTAGTCTCTAGTTCATTTATTGTTTGTAATCAACATCCGTGCATGCTTTCTAGATTTACAATACTTCTTGTAAATATTAACAATTTTGTATGTTCTGTAATGTTCTGTAATTGCTGTGTGCGGTAAAGATCAACATGTGGGAACCAGTGGCATGAAAGTTGTTCCAGCTGTGCGGATGGAAATAATATCTGTGATTTGTGCTGATCTGTGTCCAACAGTTTTAAAATAATGTATACCTAAGTTTCGGTTTTGTGTGTTTATTTATTACTATTATTTTTTTGAGACATTCTTAGACAACGACTACGATATTTTCACTGTTTCTACATATTTTTATATTTTCGTGTTAAAATTGGTATTGATTCCCACTTTGTCAATCTTACTTGTCAACTATTAATGTTTTCTATATCTTCTCCAATGTTGTTTGGCGTCTTTGTCCTTTGTTCTGGTAACTTGCATTTCAAAATTTGTATTACAATAAAGACAATAATATATTAAATAGATTTTCAACAATTTAACGTGGGATAAATAAAAGTGTAAGGTCTATTTATCTGCAAATAGAAGGCAATGAAGATGTATAATGTGGCAAGAAAACATACAAATCGTGCAAATTGCGGAACTAATGATGGAACTAGTGATTGCTAAGGAAAGATTAGTTGACATTTATTTAAGACTACAGCCAGAATTTACAGCTATAATTGCAAGAATCAGAATTAATATAGTACAAGTAGAAATAGAGGGTTGCTGATCACACATCACAATCTGTGGTACTTCAGCTTTGGAGCTCTTTATAGAAGATATGGAAACAGTTTATGTGATTCTGACGCTTTACACAGAAACACGATAAGTTACAAAGAGACAAAAGAAGGAATATCTCTGATTATTAACTGCAGTAAATTACGCTTTGAGGGGAGGATTTCTTTTCCACTGAGGGAGGCACTTGCTTATCACAATGAGTTATTTTCATTTGTTTATAATACGTCTGTAACTACTTTGAATCTCAAGTGTGATATACCGTTGAATTGGCAAATTTAGTGTGCTGTTCTACTGATAATGAGATGAAAACGGTCATCAAAATGTTCATACCGTTGATTATTCAAGTGAATATTCCAATTTAAGTGATGCTAGCTACATTGGACGAAATGTTGGTCAACGTGGACTAATCATATTAAGCAGTGATGATTCTGACGGACGAGAAGGTGAATGGAATGGGAAAGAAAGCCAAAATATTGCAAATATAAAACAATTTAATGTATTCCCGGTATCAAGCCTTCAATTTTGTGAAGATTGGGAGCAAATGCAACACCTCTGTTTGTTTTGAAACAAGTCCTATCTGATAATTTTTTCGAAATGATTTCAAGAGAAACAAATGATAAATTTAGAGCATATTTTTCGTTATGCATCATAATGTCACAAGTAAAAAATCTAAAATAAATATGTATTGGTCAAAACGAAGAATATTACGAACACCGATCTTTCAGGAAATTACGCCTCGTAGACGTTTTTGTCTATAATAACTTCCTTTATTTTGTGGATAATGGAATGGATCCTAAAGAAGACAGGATACGAAAGATTTGATCCGTGGTTGATTATTTGAATAACAACATTCCAACAATTACATATACATCCCGGCAGAAAATATCGTCATAGACGAGTCACTAATGAAATTCAGAGGGCCGGTGAATTACAGTAATTTATAGCGTCAACACGAGCAAGATTTGGAATCAAATTTTACAAATTGTGTGAACCCAAATCTGGGTACTGCTCCCGATTTAAAATTTACGCGGGACTAGATAACATTCAAGGAACTGAATACCTGTATCGCAAAATATAGTTGTGGAACTGGCCGAACCTATTCTAGGGAAAGGGTATACCTTGTTTTTAGACAACTGGTATTCATCACCAAACTTATTCCGAATTTTGATTGAAAATTATGCAAATGCTGTTGGAACAGCCAGAGAGAATCGACAAGGTATGGCGAAAAAGCTGACATCGTATAAGGAGAAATAAAAACATTATCTTGTAGAGAACGTATGCATAATAAGCACTAAACATTAAGGAGCAGAAATTATTGACAAATAAGAAGAAAGAAGGGAGGACAGGAAGAAAATGTTTCGAAACCCAGTTGTGATGGAGCACAATCATGGAATGGGAGGCATCGATAAACAAGACCAACTTCTTTCATGTTTCCCACTAATACAGAGGAATACCAAGGAATATAAAAAATTGTTCTTTTATCTGTCTGACAACTATTTAGAGTGCTTATGTTGGGTATTCTAAGTTGCCTCATTCCACAAAGCAATAGATTGTAAATTTTCTATTAAGTATCGCAGAAGATATGCTACACAATTTGCCTCTTTCTAATTACTCGACACGCGGCAGACCGTCGCAAAGTGAGTGCCCAACTTGATTACAGGCAGAACATTGGGCACATTTTCCTGAACACAGACCTTCCACTAACCAAAAGAACCATCTTGCAAAGAGATGCCATGTGTGTATAAAGAATGATGTAACAAGCGAAACAACTTGGCAGTGTAAAAAATGTCTAGTTCCTCTACATATTCCAAAATACTTTGAACTGTATCATACTTTATAGAATTATTAATTTATTCCTTTATAATGTTACTTAATTACTGTCCATTAGCATAGATTAACTAAATAGTATTCTTCGGATGCGTCAAATTCCATTTTATTTGTACGTGAAGGGGTAGAAATAAATTACGAAAAATACAGGCTGTTGTATTAAAGAAAAAAAACAAGGTAATCAATATTACCAGCAAAACGGTTAATCTGCCAACAGTGCAAAAAAACAAAACAGAAATTGGCATGTTCAGATCCCTACAGATGCAAAATTTTGAATATTTCTGAGAACCGATTTTCGACAAAATTAGGCGTTTCCAAGCTTTTCTTCCACACTGTATATCACTTAATTCAAAATATGGAGGTGCTGAATTGAGTGGACATGTTTCAATAACAGTGGTGAATTTTGATGTAATATTATTGATACGCTAGCATTAAGCTTATAATCTTCAACTGCATCGGAGGGATATGATTTGAAGATGCTAATATTGTTGCTAACGAAACATATGTCACCGGATTTAATATATGACACCGGTCACGACATAATTTGCTGCCGGACTTTCTCTAACTGTTGTTAATTAATTTTGGTGAGCTGAATCCAAGAATACCATCAGATTTTCTCTATAAGCTCGACTTCAATAGATGTGAGCAGGTAATTAGCTAGTCTTATTCCTGCATGTAATATTGGTTCCAATAAAACCTATAAAAACGCACAAGTAAAAAAGAAAAGAGTTTATTTTATAAAACAAATATTTACAAATGTTATTACCCAACATAAATATTTACAGTAGTTTTTAAGAACTTTCTTTTCTTGCGTATGCTGCAAGGGTTTGTCTCTTTTAATACTTCAGCAGTAATCGACTATCATGCGCGTGCCCCATCTACCCTGGTACTGTTCTTCCATTATTCTGGTATTCTGGCCTAGATTTGCAGGAAAGCTCTTTATAAATGACTGTGGAGGTAATGGACCTTAATGCTTACATGGCAACCCGAAATTTGAAAGTTATTAAGCATATCTTCCACTATTTGTTCGTAATTTTCAGACTTATAATTATCAAGAAAATTTTGCACAATTTTAACAAAGAAGACCATGCATCAGACTCAATTTCAGTGATTGATTTCAGGTCAAACAAAAACTTCTGCTTTTAATTTTTCATTACTGAGTGCAGGAAATTGATTTACTAAATATTGAAAACACAGACCATTTTGATCAAAACTTTCACACATTGTTTCATTAGTCCTAGTTTAATGTGCAAGGGAGGTAAAATGATTTTTTATTGTTCTACTAATTTTCATTAATAACATTAGCTTTTTCCTCTACTAGAGCGTCTCTGTTTGGCCAATTTCTTTTTATCTAATGTTAATCTTTCGCTCTGCTATCCCAAATACACAAAAAATAAGGATATTTTTATATCCACATTGCTGTCATAAAACAATTTTTAGATTTGTGTAATAGATAATTTTTCAGAAGTAGAGATATTATTTTATAATCCCCTTTCATCTTTGTGGAATGCCCAATTGGAATACTTCCATATTTGTCCCCATTGTATAGAAGGACACACTTCAGACTTCTTTTAGAACAATCTATAAAAAGTCGCCAACCAGTTGATGTGTACTCTGATATATCCATTTTTGGTAACAGTCCTTTTATGTCGTTGTATAATACCAAGTTATTTTCCTGAGAATAAAATGCAAGAAGATCTTTTTCTCTGTTAGGGTAATACGTACTTTCTTTCCGGAAAAAGAAGATTTTTCATTAAGTCTAGAAGAAAGCAACTCCGAAGACTGAAAAGTTAAAATCTCTAATAAGGTAATTTAATTCTTCTTGGGTAAACTTTTCTGGACATGTCGAGTCCCCTTCAAAGTCACTATTCTCAAGAAGACATTTCATCATCATCCTTTGGTAATGTATGTACGCTACTAAATATTGAAACTGGTATTTCTTCTGAATGTCGAATAGGTCTTCTCGCTGAATCCAAATTGGGATATGTCCACTTATATCGATTATTCCGATTAATGCCCTTTATATCCACTAAACAAAACTAACAATCTTAAAAACGTGTTCGTGGTTTCCTCCGTACCACTGGAATGCCAAAAACACTTTCTTTGTCCCTTTGACTACTGTCGCAGCTTGTCAACACATGATTTGCAGGCAATATGTGGCGCCCAAGTTTTATCTTGATCTCCTATCCTAGATGAACACCAAAATAGGTCATATATGCCTTTTTCAGATACTTACATATTGGTTTTCTACTCTTTCTTAATATGTATTCGCCACATATATAACAAAATACGTCTGGATGATTAACACAACTACGTCTGCTTGTAGAAGCCATGATTTTAATAACACCTCTCGAACAAACACACTGGCAAGAAAACTTAAGTTTAAACTGAATCAAGGGTTGACATGTAGATATCTTTATAGTTATTTATGCAGATATTATTGGAAAGTAAATCTTAAATACCAATTATACCGCGTTTTGATATATCCTTTAGGATGTACATTCTTGAAAATTCTTGAATTTAAGATGATAAGTAAAGAGTTTCTTACCTAGAAAGGTTAGGGAAGTAAGAAAACAAATGTAATAAACCATTAGAATCGAAAAGAAGGTCTGTTCAGAAGGTTTATTGTAGCAATATACCTGAAAATATATGAATTATATAATTTTTGTCTATCTAAACAACAAGAACTGATACAAGAAACAGAATGGTATTGTTGGAATCAGAGTTCATAAAATATTTAAAATCAGCTTTTCTTTGATGCAGCAATTTTTTTGTCCGGCTGTGTAACGAATTGTGTTATTAGAAGTTTAACTAATGTGATATAGTCTCACAATCAGTAACGAAATAAATTAAACATCTAATTTGTTACAAGTAGATTATATTGATTCAAAGGTATCTTCCGTGAATGAAAATTCACTTCATAATTTCTTCTAAAATGATTATATATTGTCTTTCATTACACAAATAATTACATTGTACAATAAAAAGTTAAAGATAACTCATGTTCTAAATGTGATCGTTTCCAACCGCATCAGAATCTTTTCAATCAATTTAAGGACGTGGGACAGTGCGGGATGTTGGTTTTCGCACTCTCATTTGAAATTATTCACGGATTGAAAGAAAATATTTCTGTTTGTAGGCTAATAAAAGAGGGTTGAAGATTAAATTATTTCGTCGGAACAGAATTCCGTCAATAGTAACGAACAAGAGAAAGAGACGACAAACGTATGAAGCAAGTCGGTTGATTAGACTGAGGACCACCTGTAGATCCGCTACCCTTGCTTAGCGATCCATTCCGCGCAGCAGGGGGTAAGATTGCTCTCATCACATCGCGCGGCTGTGACAAATGAAATCGAGATTTCACGTTAACTAGATTGCTTATCGGACCGTTGAAGTACAATGTGTGCGGAGCGCGCCGTGTTCGGCTAAGTGCTCGACGGAAACATCCGTTTCGAAACTATTATTGACCGTCGGCCGTTAGATCTCCGAACTACTCGAGAAATCGAATAAGAGAGAGTCGGATAGAAGAGGCACTACTTGAGGAACCATGACGTATTACACTGGCGGCATTGTCGGAGTTCGGAATCTACTCACTCGACTCGAGTGGTGGCTTTTTTCTACGATCACCAAGAACGAGGGATTAATCAGGACCACACTCTGGTTCGAAGACCTAAACAAACACATGATAGATCATTACGTTTCCGAACAACAACAATGTATGCAAGAAAAAGCTAACGTATTGTGTTCGACTATGAGGACGATTTCCCGTGCCAATCTTCTCGTACGTCTTCTTCATCCTTCGATTTTCCGAGAAGAGATGCTTAATGCATGAGTTTTATGATGACTCTCTCCAAAAGAAGCTTCTTGGAAATATTCTCCATTTCATATCGCACACTCCTTAATGACGGATGATTATCCCGTCAATTTGTAACACCCGGTTTAGAGCCTGCCAACTGTAGCACCAAATGAGGATTCGTTTCGGTTTAGCAAATTTAAAAATTATCGCTTTATCGTCCGGAAAGCATATTGTTATTGTCACTGCTACTTTAATGATGAGATTGAATATCGATTTGAAACACAAATTCAATGTGAGTGCAGGCAGTAATAACGTTTTATGTAAGTTTTATTGCATTGAATGTGAATTGGAGCACTATTAAATAACTTGCTTGATTAGGAAATTTCTATTATGTGTACAATTGCATATAACAGCAACCATTAGGTAAGGTACATATATAAAGAATGATTGGTGAAATCGACGAGTCATAAAATAAAACAAAAATCATATCTAGCCGAAAATAATGAACAGGACACTAAATTGTTTTATCAAATAGCAAGAGAGTAAGAATTCGAAGGGAATATTAGTTAAACCTAAACATTTAGCACAAAAGTCAGGCTACGAAAAGAAAACAAAAGGTGAGATAATTGAGAATTGGCGAAGCAAGAGTAGAAGTAGTTACAGCTAAAAGCGACTTGAGTTGTATTAATAAATTACTTGAGAAATAGTGTATGTAGGACGCGATAATACCAACAAATTATCCCAAAGGTAATTATAGTTGAAGTAGAGCCCGAAGGCAAAGGAGCTAACAAGTGGTAATACTTTGAGCAACATTATTCTTACAGCAGTATGACCAAAAAGAATTAATTTGGTGGAAAAATGTTAAAATTGAAACAAAATCTGTACCAAAAACCTGATATTTTTGATATACTTATAAAATGTAAATCTGAGATTGGCAAAGAAATCAAACCAATTACCACTTCATGTGTGTGTGAAGTGTACGGTCGGATAAAACTGAAAATTGCGAAACCACCTGTGCAATTGAGACACACATACATTGTTCTTCTTTGTCTTAAACTCGCTTTTGTTATAAATTCTTCAGGCTCTTAACTTCTTGTTCTAGCCAACTTTCTGGTCTTATTGAAAATGCTCTAGATGTTATTTCTTAGATTTTTGTTCTGTTTATTGTTTTCATGTGAATACATTCATAGTTCTTCCTTTCCTAAATCCACTTTGTGACTCCGCTAATTCTACTCAGAGTGTTGATTTTAGCTTTTTTCTAATAGTTCATACAATTTCTAGGCTATACTAAGCTATGAAATTCCTCTATAGTCAGCATAGTTGGAGCTGTCTCCATTTATAAATATCGCCATTAGGATTCCAATTTCCCAATCGCGTGGTATAATAATGTCGTTCCCCGTAGCTTCAACCCTTTTTAGCTCGCGTGTGGCTTCTTTTACCTCCGCAAGATCAATCTCTTCTAAGAACAACACCATTTTCTTTCGCTGCGGAATCTTCCGATAATGAAAAGGGGTACCCTATCCCTAGTTATTATTTTTTCCGAAAATAATTCACGTCATCTTTGGGACTATGTAATATACTTCAAATTATATTCTACAGAAAAGGAGAAATCTGTTATAGTTTCCGAGATATTTCCCAAAATTAAGAAATCATTCAAATCTTTGAAGGGGGCAGAAAGAGAAAATGGTGTTGTTCTTATACCAAGGCACTCTTTCAGTCTGCCTAGCTGTATCGAAATTTGGAAGTGCAGGTTGCCGATGTTTTATTGTTAGTAATCTTTCCTTCTAGCTTTGATGGCTTTGTAAAACAGTGCTTGATCCTCTATATTATCTCTTTTCCCCATATTTTAGCCTAATTCCTCGCATTCTTTCTTTTTGGCATTTGCTACCATTTTCTTAGCATTTGTCGTTTGCTTTTCGTAGTCCTCATATACATTATCTTTTGTTGTAGATATTCTCTCTTGTCTTGTTTGCTTATTCTAACCTGTTCTGTAATTTCAGGGTTACATCAACTTGTTTGTTTTCTGTTTACTTATTTTTGTGGCTTCCCAAACCATTTTTGCTAAAAAGATTATATTTTTCAATATATTCCGTAACTTCTTCTAAACAGATTTCACCTGTTGAATTTTGATTTGTTTCACTTTAACTTCTACCTTTTGTTTACCTGTTTTTGATATTTCTGGATTAATTTGTCTCCTGTAGAAACTTCTGTCATGTGGAGTTGGTCTTTATGAAAGTTTATTTATGTTGTTTCCCTTCTCTTTTTATTATTTTGGAAATTGCCGGATAGTGATCACTATATATATCGGCTCCTCTTTCTACTGACACGTTTTTGTTCTCATTTATATGATTTTTACTGATAATAATATATAAACCTCTGTGTTCTCAGTTTTACTTGCCATCTCAGTCAGTTAGACAAATTCTTGGACCCAGTCTTTATGCAGCTTTGACGATGATTCTTATTCCACTATTTTTTCTAGAAAGTTTTTCATCATTTTTATTAATGCTTTCTCATGTTGTCTATCTATTGACCAGTATATTAGTCTGTGTTTTGTTTACCTTTTCTATCCCTTTTTACTTCTTTAAGCTCTTGTTTCAGTTTAACGTTTTTCTCTTTAATTTCCTTCTTTTCGGTTTTCAGTATTATTATTTCCTTGCTTTACTCTCGATGCTCTCTCATTTGTCTTACTTCGCTGGATAAATTCATCATTTCCATTACTACTTTTAGGATAGGTTTCTATTAAATATATATTCATCCGACCTTCTTGCAATGCAATGTAAGGAAAATGTTCTTCTAGAGAACTGACGAGAAAGACAGATTCCGTAGTACCTGCCACGAAATAGGCTTCAGCTACACTAAAGAGGATGGATAAACGTAATAATTCTGTACAAAATAAATAAAAATTCTAAGCTGCAACATCAAAACGTCACTTATATCAAGGGCTAGAAAATGCCACCTTCTTTGGCTAAACAATACCAAATTTGTTGTGAACTCCTCACTCGGACTAAATTTCACAATCAAACAAAGAAAGACACAACAATAAAGTGAATTCATTAATTCTATAAAAAGAAATTATTATATTGTGCATTAGCCGAATGGTGCATAGATGCGAACGGAGAGCCATGCAGCAGCAAGTTGGTGCTGGAAAAAGGTAAAGTAAAAGTAGGAGAGGAACAAGCGAAAATCCGAGGAACAAGGAAATTAATAAAGGAAAGTAAATCAGAGGAACCAATAAGGCCATGTACGAACTTCCACAAAAATCGAGCTTCCTGGGCTTCACGACGACTTACCAAGAACTTCACACCAAGTCTTCTTAGTAATAACCCATAGTCAATGCGGAGTTCAGGGTATATACCATCCATTTTAAAAGATAAATATTTTAGAAAGCGTCGTTGCACCCTTTCAATAGAAAGTTGGAGATAAAGAAAATAGGGAAACCAAACTGATGAAGCATATTCTAATTTCCTGGCGACAAAGCTAAAGAACAAGGTCTTGAGCAAGGAGGTACTATTGAAAACTTTACAGGTTCGTAACACAAAACCCAATGCCCTAGATGCAGAAACTCAAATAGGGTTAATACAATGTGCAAAACTAAGGCGAGAGTCAAATAAAACGCCTAGATCCATCACACTATCAAGTCCGTACGTTACTCCAAACGGCAATAATAGATTTTGATGTCAGCCCCATAGGCGAGAACGGGAACAGATAAAGACATTAACAAGTCATTCATAAAAGGGACAAATAATAGAGGCCCCAAATGGGATTCCTGTGGAACACCAGAAGACGGATGAAATTCGAAAGCCATTGTAAAAGACATAGTGGAACCGGTTGTCTAAATAGAATTTCAGAAGGCGTAGCAAGGAAGGACTCATTCCAAAAGTAGATATATTGTTAAGTAAAATTCGATGGTGTATTATATCAAAAGCATTGCTGAAATCCGTGTATATAGCATCCACCTGCCCACGAGTATCAAGCTGTTCATTAAGAACCTGACAAATTTTTATGAGGTTGGTAACGATGGATCTGCCACGAACTATTCCTACATTGTTGAAAAGAATAGAAAATCCTATCCAATAACCTAAAATTCCAATATGGCGACTATTTAACTTAAGAAATTTGATACGAGTACTTCAAAAGCAGCTACCTTGAATTTGATATTATCGGAAACAGCGACTTTGATAGGAAACTTTTTTTCGTGTTTCTTATACTTACGAAGGTGTTTGATATACAAGAAAATGACAGTTTCATGCTTTTTTAAATAATAATAACTTCTGCCGCTTTTCAACCCCTTCAAACAAATTTTGAATCAGCATATAAAGCTGCAAAATATCTCCCATTTAGCCAAAAACTCCATCTTCAATAATAAGAACGTTACTCATACAATCCCATTCGATCGATAATACATATAGTATATGAATGATCAAGATTAGTGACCCTAGTGTAGAGAGAATGTTAAGAGGTATTAATTTTGATAAGGTTAAAGTAAAAAATGTATATCCGGAAAGAAATATTTTATGTAGTAATAGGAAAAGCTTGCTTGCTACTTTTGTATCAATCGTTAGCCGTGTTTCATATTGACTGCCGTTCTATGCTATTATTCAATTTATCTCAAACTAATGTTTAGCGACTTCAGAAAACGCAATACAAAACTACTAGAAGAAATTTAAAATATGTAAATTTAAAAATGTTATCGTATAAGCACGCTGTGGTGAATTATTGACTTTACGTTATGCATTTTATAATAAGAAACTAAATTGTAGACATTAGAATCGACACACGATAAATAAATAAAGTTACTTATTATTAGAGGTGCTCATGCGAGCCATAAAACGTAGCTTTTGGTCAAGATCGGAGTTTAATCGAGAGCGGTAGCAAGTAGCAACGTCGAATCGAGTGAGATCTTGACAATTTTGGATCGCATGAGCAACTATAAAATTAATAAATCCTCCGTAGTCTGTGCAATTTTCTATTATGTTCTTCATATATTCTGTAAGTGTGTTATAGGTATTGGAATGGAAAGTATTTTGCTGTACTTAATTAAGAATGATATTAATTGTAATGACTCCCGTATATACATACTAGTCTTAATTTGTTTGTTACTTTTACTACATATTAGACATTTGTTCCAGGTGTTTGCACAAACGCAACGGCGCCCTCAGTTAGCAGCATAAATCGAATATTGAGGAACAGGGCAGCAGAACGTGCCGCAGCTGAATTTGCCAGGGCAGCCGGTTACGGTTTATACCATCCGCATCCATACGCTGCGGCAGCCGCCGCGTTTCCTTGGCATTCGCATCTCTGGCCTAACGGCCCGTTAGGACTGCAGCCACCTGGTGCTACCGGGTCTACGGTTATGGCTGGTTCACCTGGATCTTCTGCGTCACCCCACCAGGAGCACGGAATCTTGAGTTCTCCACCCGGTCATAGCGATAGTAAAGACGATTCCAGCCTGGACGGTTCCGAACAACCAAAATTTCGGCGAAATCGCACAACATTTAGCCCGGACCAACTGGAGGAACTGGAGAAAGAATTCGAAAAGAGTCACTATCCTTGTGTGTCGACCAGGGAGCGATTAGCGTCGAAAACATCGCTGTCGGAAGCCCGCGTACAAGTAAGTAAGCAATATTTTCATCATATTCTCTTTAAACTAATCGATGCGTTAAACCAGGTTTGGTTTTCCAACAGACGAGCGAAATGGAGACGCCACCAGCGGATGAATCTTCTAAAGCAGTCGTCTCCGGTATCCCAGAACAACCAGTCTTCGATGTTCGGCGGCCGCTTGACGCCCTCTCCGCATTACACAGCCGGTTCCACCCCTGGCTCGCCGCTTACTACGCCTCATCGTACAGGCGTGCCGACAGCCTCTTCGCTTCTGCTTCAAATGGGAGGAGAAAATAGCGCTTTCAAGGCTTTGGTGCCGAATTCGGCGGCGATTCTTGCTGCGTCGCAGGATATGCATAGGTTAAGTGCATACATGTCCGATTCGGACGAGGAGATTAATGTCAACGACGAATCGGACACTGATGATCGTCCAAGGCCCGGGAGATCGAGATCATCCAGTCCCGTGGAAGTCGTGGATCCGCCGCAGGAGAATCCCTCCACATGTCAACCGCTCCAGTTAACAATGCACGATCGCGACTAACTAAAATTGTGGTTTCTTTCTATGCATATAGACAGAAGTTTTACCAAAGCAAACTTATCTCAACTTTTATTTCTATTTATGTAGCTAATGGGGTTGGTCTGTCAACAGAATAACTGCACTGAACTTCTATGTCAGAGAACAAGTCGTTACTAGCGAAGGTTATTCTATTGCATTTAGGTATACAGACGAGAATATCAAATTTTACATGTAGAGGAGAAATTCTCGAATTGCTATCATATTGCAATGTTACTGAAATTGAAAAGTCAAAATGTATCCCTTGAAACGCATACCTGAAATTAAGTCTGTTAGTTTTGTGTTTATATAAAGTGATTTTAGATACCATCGCTAATAGTTTTGTATAGCGATTGGAAAAATTGATATTTGTCAATTTATGCCCTCAAACCTAGTTATTTGCATTAAAAAGGAAACGTGGACGACGATTAATGAAAAACATTTAATACCGAGCAGAGTAAAGATACGATTTATTTTGGAGAAATAAAAGGAAAGATTACAGCGATTTATTAAGTTTATTTGTAATTAAACTTGAATTCATCCCCAAAATTTGTCAATATTATATAATGTTTTAGTTCAGAACTTGCAATAGTGTAACAGTATTTATTTTCTTTGTGTATATCTTATTGTCACTAGTAAATTGTTATATTTTCAGATTTGGAACGAAACCCTTTAAAACTTGACGACGCAAAATTCTGAAATTTGATTTAGAAATAATGAGAGCATGTCAAGACTTTCTCCAGATCTGTCTTTCAGAGCCAAATAGTCGAGGTTAATTGTATTTCTTACCATTATCATTATCATTTTCGATAATTAAAATTTTTATCGTGAAAAACATTTTAATTCATCAATAGAGTTTAGAATTCTGGTGGAAACCCTTGATTCGTTCTTTATTTAAGGAGATTCTCCAAACTTTGTTGATTTATTAGATTCCATAGAATATGCTTGTTTCTCATTTAGGTACGCGCTTCTGTGGTAGGCGTACCTCCGCATTGACCTGCCAAATCTTTAAGTACGAACTTTCTGTTGCCCCAACCCTACCTTTTGTAAATATTCTTCTTTATAAATAGTGTCAGTAGGCTGTGAATCGACTGACCGTCCCAAGTTAAAAACAAAATAAAAAATATAAATACTCCTGGAGTAAATGTTCCTTAAATCTCGATAGGCACAACTTTTTGTTCCAAAAGCACTCACAATTCTCTAGATATACGATTGTATGTATACATTATGTACGATATATTGTTGTGAACAATCACTAAATTAGTAAAAATGAACTCAATATTTCGAACTCCTTTCCGCTAATTATTTATTTCGTTTGTTCATATTAATCAGACCGTTCGAGTTTGTTGAATGGAAAGTATATTTCGAACGGCGACTACAATAAAATGCAAAATCTATTGTAAAATTCATTTGTTGGCAGAAATGCTCATGCACTAGGACATTCAACCTACTGATAAGCGCAGAATTGTCAGAGAATAACGCGTGGGTATTCTACAATGGATGGATTCTGTTCCGATACAACGCAACATCATTGTGTATAGTACATAGTTATAAGACAGAAAATGTAATTGTAAACGAATTGCAATTTGCATAAACGTTATTTATTGTTATGGATGTGTGTTTACTGGTCTGAGACCGCTCTCCCGTTCTTACCATTTCCCCACATTTCCTTCTGAAAATCGATTCCCCGATCTCGAACGATCGCTGCATTATTCTAAATACGACGTATGTAGAATTTTCGTCTTCAATATGGAACGATTCCATTGATAATGCACCGTTTAAATTCACTGGATTCAGAGACGAATGCTCGCTCGGACGAAGCGTATGACCTAAGTTTAAAAATAATTTAAGTACGGCGTGTTTACATGGAAAGGAGTGTCAATTGAGATGGTAGCGTTGAAATTTATTGCTCGGCCTGATACTTGTATACTCAGATAAGGTCGACAAGTACAAGGCTTTTGTGTGCAAAATATAATCGCAAATCTAAAACGTTGGTGATACAATTGTTTGCAATACAAGTTGGCTGTATTAGTTGAAAGGTATTTTAGAAAGCGTCAACTGAAGTTCATGGGATTTAGATAATGAAAATGAATATAAAATCAGGATAAAGTACCCTAAAAGTAACCAACCAAAGAGAAATAAGCATAACCAAATCAATCCTTTGTTGAAATTTTAACCATAAACAAACAACTAAACAACTAGCTATTAATTTATTGGCATCAAAATCTAAGAAATCCAAAGATAGGTTGTTACCATTTCTGATCAAAGATGAAGATTCTTTTTACAGAAAATGTGGTCTGTGTTCTACGAGACATCAGCGAGGTGTATGCTCAACTGCTCAATAATTACTCAAAATTAGTAAATCAGGATACATGCTTAACAATGCCAGCATCGTCTACTATAATGGAAACATGTTCACGGCTTCTTTATTTCGTTAAGAATAGCAACATAATTTGTGGAAATAGCATACTCGTTAAGGCCAAAACAGGTGTTAAATTAATTAATAATTGTGCAGTACAAAGGTATTAATACCATTCAGCGTCAGTTATATTTCACCACGGCATTCGCAGTCATTCTCAAACAAAAGTCGGTTCATATAGGAAGCATGTTTCTAAAGATAAGTATAAATTTAACATAAATCTTTCCATTATTTTATTAACCTTTTATACAATCCACTTAGTGCTCTTTGTGAATGAGTCAATAAAGATTATCGAGGTAAATTTCATTCGGATGATACCGGTCCTCGTTTTAGAAAATTGGATATGCACAGGAACGGTGGTGATTTTAACTGTCCGTTTGGATTAAATTCCATTAGATACGTAGATCTTTCGGCAGCAGCACAAATTAACGAATAAAATATACTAGTACCGTAAATATTTCTACGCCGTTTTATCACAGGACGAACATCCACCTACATATGCATTAAATCAAGTTAATCAACGCTATCTGATTCTGTAGGAAATAATATACAAATACGTACGTATCTGTCAACTTATTTTACATATTACTAGGTTACAAATTCAAAGTTTCAACTCAAATAAATGCGTTATCGATATCTCAATTACGAAGAGACAATGCGTTCTAAATAATCTCAGAAATAACCGTTCCGAAACAAACCTCAAGATTACGGGACAATCCGGTTATGTAAATGCAACACCAGTGTGAACATACTGCTTCTTCTGTTAAACAGGATTATATCTCTTATCTCGGAAATAAATTACCATAGTGTCTCAATAATGGAGAAATCACAGCCACTGAGAATCTTGAAATTAGTCAACAACAATCCTTTTCAATTCGGTACCGAAATTTCATGGTGGAATTGTAAATAATACCAGCTGAAAGTTATTTAGCGTAATCACATAATAGGATACATTCCAATCCTGTTATTATTTATGATTCCTTTTAATTAATCTAATAGTAATTTCTTTATTTCAAATAATTCAGCTGTCGCAAAATCATTTCCAATAAATATTATTAGCTGTGATTGACTCGAAACAACTGAAGCATTAAGATTTATGTGAACAGAACCTGAATGCCGTATTTCCCACGAAAACGATTAATTTGAAATTTTAGATATTACGATAGACTGAAAAATAAATTGAGTTAAATACTACATTGAGTTAATGTACGATTCAATGCAAGTCAATTAGAAATGCCAGTTTTCGAGCGGTCTATAGAGTGGTTTAATTCAATTAGTCTTTGTAATTATGATTATTCAATGTCTATGACAGAAAAATGCAAGTTCTGCTAAATCATACCCTTCACCTTTATTTCGCGTTACAGCATCAAATAGTAGCCTTCACATTATTTCAAATCAAATTAAATCATTGGCATATCTACAAATTTAAATTGTAAAATCAATGAACCGCAATAAGTTACTAATTTATATGATTCTTTACGCCAATAAATGTAACGAGAGCTGCTGAATTACTCACAAACAATGAGAAAGCAATAAGTAATAATACATTAACTTATGTTGAAGCACAACACAGCAGAGAAACTTTAAATAGCTACAGGAATGCAAAGTCTTCCTGCTGTAAACTAGAAATTTTAAATTATTAAGGTCTTTAGCTTATTAACGTACGGCGCACGACCTTGAAAATTGTCCTTAGTGCATATAATAACAATACGATTTACTTGTTCAAATTTATAGAAATATATAAAACAAATATTTTTTCCAAAACTTTAACCAAAATATAACATTGAGATTAATACTGCGTAACTAATTAAATAATAATAACGCTATATTGTACTCCAAGAAAGAATCTTAGGGAAAAAGTGGAAGACAATTTACTTGTTTCACAAATAAATGGATTAGAAAAAGAGGCGTCTTGACACTAACGGTAACAAAAGCTTTGGTATTTATTATTACAAATAATCAGACAACATTATATAAGGTGTGATGACGAGAACCTGCATAAAGGTTCAAAATACCATTGGCATACAGTCAATATTTAATAAGGCAATGTTAATATTTAATAAATTAAATTTATTAGAATTGGAAATATTCAACAAATATTTTTACTACAGTCTAAATACATTCAGGAAACAATTGAACGTTACTCGAACTTATACATAATTCTTATAATAACACTTTAATAATCTAATAAGGACTGAAGAAATCCGAACAACAATCCCGATTCATGGAATCAACATAATTGTGTACATATAAAGAAATACTAAAAATGATAACCATGGATTAATTTATAATTGGTCAATTACACTTAAACATTATATCATACAAAATATCGAAATCAATTAATTGAATATGTAAATTTATCTATTGAGTATAAACAAAAATTTAAATTTCTTTAGAACTAAAATTGTCATCGTCACTACCATTATCATTATTTATATTAATGATTAGACTTTCGGTGGTTGCATTAACTGAAGTTTCTGAGTCTAAACATTTTCTCTCGATATTGATGAACTGTTTGCAGCGTTGTTCCGAATCTTAGCAATTTTTTTAAAGTTACTAAATTTTTATTTCTTTATATTTCTTGCTGCGACATTAGTCTTCACCGTAGGCTAGATCAGTTTTATAGGGTTGAGGTTTGGATGGCATAGCGAAAGTCTCAGAATCGTGTTAAATTATGGAAGTTTATTATGTTTAACAATTCGGTACAGTTGTGGTGTTAGCATTCTAGTATCAAAAGAAATACCTGTTAGTGTTAACCAAACGATCATTTCGGCTTTCTGACTTTTACTCGTTGGAGCGCGATCTCTCTGTGTGTTGTGGTAGGACGCATTATCTATTACGATAACGGAGTTCGCAGTAAGTTTCTATTCTATGCATCTATCATAATTTTATACATTCATGTCCGAATGTTAGTCATCCGCGGGAATATTAGCAGACAATTAAGAATAAAACCTATATTTCCACCGCCATGCACTATTATCCACCTGAAACCCTTCAGAAATGTTTCTAAAAGGATCGTTAGTACTTTCGTCACTTTGGAAGATGTCTGACCACTATGGATGTTTGTACTAGTATCTATGTAAACAATGGATCGATTCAGATCGCGATGATATTTGACTTTGGTAGTAATCAATTCGTAATGTTCGTATATCCTTCGTTCTATTAACACCCTCCTGTTATTCTGAGCATTGCCCAACAGGGCGAGATTATAGTTTCAACACTATAGAAATCATATTATTAAATCTCAAATACAGAAGTATTTGCTTATATTTGAGATCACGTCATTTTAAGCGTGCAAGGGATATACAAAGCACCTATATATAATCATAGAAAATTATACCGGGTGTTTCATAATTGCACGGCACTATTTTAGGGATGTGTTTCCCAGCGCCAAATAGACAAAAAGTTCCTACAGACATATAGCTCAAAATAATTTACTAGATATTGAAAGTGAAAGATAAATGAAAAAAGTTCGAAGTTAATCAAGTAGTCGTCAATTGCATATGGTTTATTTTTTAAATAGTTGATTAAACATCTGTCGTGAGATTCGTTAATTAGTATTACGTAACCTGTTTTATTAGTTCATGTTCGAGTTATAGCACTTTGAAGACTATTCAATTTGTTATAGCGATGTACATAAAATGGCGCCGCTGCTGTTCGAAGATACCATGAAACATTTTCCACTAAAAGGATACCAAATCGTAAAACGTTTGAAGCTGTTGAAAGAAGTTTTAGAAAAATTGGCGCGCTCAAGCCTAAACGAATAAACGCTGCTCGGTAAAGATTTCGACGAACTGCAAACAATGGGGAAGGGATAGTCAATGCCGTTCAATTATCTCCTAGTACTAGCACCAGAATTCTATTTATCATGTACAAGCGTAAGGCAGGCATTGCGCGAGCAACAATTGGGTCCATTTCATGTTACGTCTGTGCAATGTCTGTTACCAGAAGATTATAACAAACGCAGAAATTTCGAACAATAGTTAATTCGACAATGCACATGAGATTCTACCTTCCTGATCTGCCTGCTGGTCACCGATGAATTTTTCTTACAAAAAACGGTATTGCTAGTTTTCGAAACACTCATCACAATCTCATTGGCCCTTTCTTTTTACAAAAATGGATTTCAGGACTATCTTACTTGCAAAAAATTTGTATTACCTTCTAGAAGATATTTCGACGGCCAATAGGCAGGCGATGTGGTTTATGCATGACGGTACCCCAGCTCATTTTTTTCATATTGTCACTGATTATTTAAACGTAACGTATGATAATCGATGGGTTGGTCTAAGCAGACTTGTTAAATGGCCACCACGATCTGTTGATGTAGCGCCATTAGATTACTTTGTGTGAGGCTGGATGAAGTCTATAGTTTATTCTACGCTGATTCGCACACAAGGAAAACTAAGGAATCGCAACGTGGAAACAGTAGCAATTATTAAAGGTCGTCCTGATGTTATAAGGCGTGCCAGAGAAGCATGAATTTGTCGCGCTGAATGCTGCATTCAACAAAATGGATATCACTTTGAACAATTACTCTGAATAGCATGTTTGTCTGAACTTTTTGTTTATCTCAAGCTGGAGCACACAGGCCTAAAATAGTTTAACTTCGGACTTTAGCTATTTATCTTTAACTATCAATATCTCGGTAATAAATTATTTTGAGCCATATGTTTGTATGAACCTTTTGTTTATTTAGTGCTGAAACACCCGGTATATAATGTGTACAAAGGTGGACGCATGAATAGGTTAAAAATTTCTTGAAGAAACTGTTTGGCTTTAAGATTTATACACTTTTGCATGTTTCCAAACCAATTCTCGAAATATTTTTTTCAGTCTGAAGGTGGTACCTTAAAAACATGGTTTTTTCAAGGCTGTGGCAGCTTCTTGAAATGCTGGAAATCGGTCCCTGTCGCTTCTGTCAAATTATACCGAATTCACCGGGAACAGATCTTTTTCACAGCTAAATACTCATGGAAAATCGAATGTATTACAGTCTTCTATATGCCTCATAATGTCTCTATTTTACGGTAAAACACAAGGGAAACCTCTTTAATCATGTTGTGCACATCATCCATGTTTTTTGGAATAACAATTAATTTTGGTCGACCTTCATGTAATTCCTCACTGACAAATGCACGATAACGACGAAATTGTGCAAACCAGTTGTAAACTGTCTCTTGTGGTGGTGCTTAATTGCCAAAAGTCGAATCAAGCGCTTCTATGCATTTTCTTACACACGGTCTTTACTTAAATTGACAAAATTATATATATTATAATTGTGCTGTCATTGGACTATATTTCTTTGAAGGACTTAATCACCATAACTATTTAAATATTTTGAGTTGGTTTGCGGACGAATTCCCATACGAAGCAAGACGGTGTTCACATTTTCAACACAACGCGACGGTTGTCCTCCGCAATATGCGAATTGCTGAATGAATGTTGTCAGGAAAATGAATAGTTAATATTGGTTCCATTTTGTGATCGCTAAGATCTCCGTATCTACCAATCATTGATTTCTACTTTTGGGTTTGGATAAAATAAATAGTGGCTTCCGAATGATGTAAAAATGTTAAAATATTGTATTAGATACGTAATAAATTCTGAGGCAAGTGTTCAAGAAATTTTGTAAAAATATTGACCAATGCGTGGATAAAGGAGACAGACTTATCGAATGAATTAATTTAGATAATGTGAATGTTGTTATTTTAGCGTGAAACATATTGAAGTAAATTGTTCATATTTTGCTATTATTGTATTTTATAATTATCCATGTTTATTAAACGAGTGAAAGTATCTTCTTGGCATTTACTCACTTGGATAATTTATTATATTGAACAAGGAAATTTTTCAGTATCATCAACACTGGAAGATATTATTATCATTAAAAATTAAGAAATAAAATATTGAAATGGGCAGAGATGGAATTTTGTATTATCACTCAGTTTTTCTTTACGAACAACTGTTCCTAATAATATTTTCTCGTACCTACTACAGAAAATGTACTTTGCTAGCCCTTACAAATTATTACCTTTTTAATTTACAGGACATATTTGATTATTTTCTTTAATAAAACAATACTGTATACATGCAAACATATTTTTTTATTACGAGCTCTTATTATAAATCTCCCATTTCCAGCACTATCGTCCTAAAACGTCACTGAATAGCATTCACTTCATCAAGCAAAGAGCTGAATCCTTAAGGTAAGTAAGAAAAGCAGTCTATATTTTAAGAGCAAATAACACAGACATATTTAGTCACAAGTCATCAACGAAATATACAATCTAACCGATATTTATTCTCTATAAACCCTTAATGCGTCTTCGTAAGATAACTTTTAACCGCTAAATTAACCTAAGGCAACTTCAAATGCATTACTCTTAATGGTCCACCGGTGGAATCCTCTGTCAGTAATTAACGGAAGGCAACAATAAAAGGCGTCTGCAGTGTCGATAAGCCGGATTGATTTAGAGGGGTTATATTCGGTAGTGATTAGGTAACATATCAAGTGGATTGGCTAGTCCAATTTGGTGCCGATTTTATTTCTTATTTTCAACGTTTAACACGCGATACGCATCCGGAATGTGGTCTTGTATTCTATATATAATCTCGATTTAACTAAATTTGTCTATCGTGGTATATTAGTATACCTTTAAAGACGAGTCGTCGGTTTTTCGGCTAGCACAAAGATATATATGTATATCAATAATGACATTTTTTGTTACTACCCTTATATTTCACTTCTTTTATTAAGAAAGCAAGCAGGTATATGAAACATGTTAAATTTCGTGGAAAATCTTGTAGATGCAAAAAGTACATAGTATATAATAATATCCTACTGGTAACAAAAGAAATCCGTCGTAACTTGTACTTTTAGTTTGCTTCGAAGTAGAACGTAATCTTAATTGTTTTTTACATACATACGTGATGTGGACGTGGTTTCTACAAAATTCAATTAAAGAAATACAAAATACTCGAAGGCGTTAGGATTATTATTAACTTTCTCATTAACTGTGAAGACTTCTGTCCACTGTTACTCGAATCTAGATATAAAAAACTGGCTGCAGGAGGCTCAGTTCCAATTAAAAGAAATACCTGTCCTTCTATAAGTTAATTATTCCGAATGGCCTTTATTGAGATTTTATTTTGATTGAATATAAATGAGGTAATATTGTGTGTGTAGTCGGACTGGACATCTTAATTTAGACACTTTTTAGTGTTAATTAATGTAAATTTTTTCTAGATATACGATACGATCAATGCAAACCAACCTGCACAATTCAGTTAAAAACCTAATTGCTGACAACCACTACACTTCATCAATTGGTATAATTATTTGTCCCTGACTCAATGCTTAACTATTTTAATGAAATTGGTTTTGTTTAAGTGCATTGTAAAACCAAAGTTGCAAATTACCCTTGCGTAGGCGCAATAAATCAAGTTTATAAGAATAAAATTATTCTATTCAATAAGTAAGTACTCCACAAGTTGTGAAAATTATACATATATACTTATCTCTTGAATTGTGAGAAAAGTTTTCGATTGCAAATTAGATGATGCTTTCCAAATAAAATAAAGTGATTCACTTCGTTATATAATTGTCCAAAAGCCCTTGAACGATTCTTATTTTCGTACTGGTGTATATCGTGTGTTTACGTGCTCACCCGAAAGCTGACTTTCGTAATTAAGGTTAGCCAACAAATGATTTCAGTGACCAGTTCGTGACCAATTCAGATCGCGTGTGTCTACTGATAATTCTTCAATAATTTTTACTGGGTCATCGAAGACACAAAAAATCTCTCAGATATACAAAGAAGAAGGAGCACTTTTCTTTTTATTCATTTTTGGATAGCTGTGGCCCGCCATCATTATCTAAATTATATATTTTTATATTTCTCAAAAATCGCCGAATTATTCGAATTAATTTTTAAATTTTTGTCCGTCTAGCCTTCGCTTGTATTATTATAGGTTTCTTGGATCAGCATTGAAAAAATATTATGAAACAACCCATTATTTTGATCAATTTCTCTTTTCACAATCGCATTCACATTCAGATTTAGATTATTACGAGAAAGAGGAAAAGATGAATTACGTACGTTCCCTGGAAGTCTATAATTATAGGTTTCGGTAATTCTAAAACTAGGCAGCCAGCCCTCCAGTTTAACTCATTTGAATATCGTATATCTTCAGGGTGATAATGCAAATATGAAATCTGAGGTACTCTAGATTTGACACCGTCTGAAACGAGAAACGTTTAATAACGAAGATAATATTCATATGAGATGAACTTTTAAGAGAAACACCGGTAGCCTGTAATCAAGTCAAATAGCTACATCAATTTACACATTTGCAATTTACTAGTTCTTATAGAAGAAATATTATGTAAAATAATCGTATGGCAATTTATGACACCTACATTGAAATTATATTCACGAGTATTCTGCTCAAGTGTTCGGTCAAGCAATAATTAAAAATTGCATAATACCGTGGATGGTTGTTTTATTATTTTTTAAATTTATAAAGAAACCGTCCTTGTATGTTTACCTAAACAGACGATTTCCATTTAGAAAATCTGTGGAAATGTTTTATTCCCTGTGTTTGTTTTACTAGTACCACAGTTTACTAATGCATGTGATTCCATTTCAAGGAGATAGCTTTTAGTTTTGGTATCATTAATCCTGGTTGATCACGCTTTCTATGTGGCTTGTGTAAAGAGTACCTTGTTAACTCCTATTCAATTATATGATATTGTTGGCCTAAATTTAAGCTACCGTTCGTGTGTAGCATTAGCAATAATCGCGAAATCCAGTATTACAAGAATCTTAATTCGGCTATGCCGTGGCTTTTATAGGCCTGGTGATCGTTGAGGATTAGATATTTAGATGGAGTTCTCAGGATTGTGATTTTAAACAAGATTTATCCAGCAGTGTTCACATCATATTCTATTCTATTCTATTCCCAGAACGCTAGCAGTTTGAGAACAAAGTGCCAAGAGCATTTTGCATCTGCAAAGTTCCATGCCTTTGAATTTAATTTACTTCTGTTCTGAATATTTCTCCAATTCCTACGTTAGTCGTCCAATTAGATAGGAGATTTTACGACATTGGAATATCCCATGGGGTGGTTCTTAGTTCCAAATGTCAGAAATATAGAAGTCGCGAAAGCATTGCAGACGCAAGGACTGACTTGGATACCAGCAAGAAGGGAAGCAGTAAATAAAAGTAAATGGAAAGAAACAGTGAGCTCTACACCTACGGTAGATGAGGAACAGGATATGTAAGCAAGTTGACCTAAATGTTTATTTAAGCTTGCTGGTTTGCATGTTTTTGTAGTTTACATACCCCTCGATAATTTGGAAGGTGAACTTGAATATTTTTTAATTGTTTGAGCAATTTGTGATCAACTAGCAAAATGTACTAGTCTCGAGTGGCTTCAATGGTTCAAAATTTATATTTGGTAATGTTGCTGATTTTAAAACACACGTATCTCGACACACATTGAATTTATGTAATTTCAAGCAATTTAATTCCACCACCAATTCTAACAATCGTTTATTAGATCGTCTTTTTTCAGCTTTAAATGCAGTGTTTGGCAGGACCTGAGTCCTCTTGTATGTGAAAATACCCAGCATCCCACCCTAATTAGTGATTTATGTGTTAATAATAATCCTTCCCTCAATTTTATGAAAAAGCATAAATCTTACAATTTCAGGAAAGCAAAGTTCCCGTTATTATATGAATCACTATTGCATGTTGATTGGAGTATCCTAAATAACTCTTTGGACATAGATTGCGCTTGCGATTTATTTTACGGAGTGTTATCTTGGGTACTTCATGAGCATGTTCCAAGTTATATACATCACAA
Organism: Chrysina gloriosa; assembly: GCA_038088585.1. Taxonomy (NCBI): domain Eukaryota; kingdom Metazoa; phylum Arthropoda; class Insecta; order Coleoptera; family Scarabaeidae; genus Chrysina; species Chrysina gloriosa. The sequence continues at coordinate 26,130,751 of CM076090.1, forward strand.
GCATACATATCATCAAGTTCGTAAACATCATAGCATGTATAAGCGCTTTATTTGGCCTCATTTCCTAGCTGAGTTGCCAAGATTATGGGTATTTGTAACAAAACAAACTTCGACTGCTTATGATAACTATCTACGCTTTGTAGAAAAGTGTATCAAGATCCCCAGTCTATCATTGATGGATTTGGCAGATATTTTGAAACTGTGTATTCCCCTCCCTCACATAACACTACCTTCATTACCTGTCAACCTTTTATTAGCTACTCCCAAGAACAAATAACTTTAATGCAATCACCGATTTATGTCATGTCAAGCAATTTCAATGTGATTATGATATGTTGATATTAGCAATAGTGATTTGATTTTTACAAGGAATTTGGTTGACATTCATATTAACAATTTTTGTTAATTATTCGCACACATATATACCAGGTGTGGGAGTATGAAATGCGGATATCAGATAACAGATGCGCACCAATGTAGTCTGTGCTATAAAGATTTGATGCTGCGCCATTTTGTTGTGTCATCAAAAAGTATCAGACAAGTAATAAATTGGAAAAGTGTGTGCAGAGTGTTGTGTTGTATTTAATATGTCGAAATTAATACCGGACAAAGAGCATTGGCGGAGAGCATTAACTTTTTGTTTCCATTTGAAGAAAACTCCGCTGAATCATACCGATTACTTCCAGAAACTTATGGTCCATCGCAACATACGTGTAAACGATGGTTTCGGCGTTTCAAAAGTGGTGATTTTGATGCTGCAGGCAAGAAACGTGGAAACCGCCAAAGAAATACGAATATTTAGAATTGCAAGCATTGTTGGACGAAGATGATTCGCAAACACAAAATTAACTCGCCGAGCAATCAGACGTGAGTCAACAAGCTGTTTCCAATTGGCTGCGAGAGATGGGAAAGATTCAGAAAACCGGTATATGGATACCACATGAGTTGAGCGACAGGCAAATGGAAAAGCGTAAAAACACATGTGACATTTTGCAAGAAAAATCATGGATAGACCAAAGCGCACCATCCACATCGACCGCAAGACCGAATTGCTTTGCAGAAAAACGATGCTCTGTCTTTGGTGGGACGAGGGGGCGGGGATTATAAGCTGTCAAAACTAGGCGAAACGATTAATACTAAACGTTACAAATAATGGATCGATTTGAACCGTTCCATGCTTGAAAAAAGGCCAGAATAGTAATTTTTCTTCATGACAATGCTCCATCACATACGGAAAAACCGGTTCGCGACACATTGGAAGCACTCAATTGGGAAGTTCTACCCCATGCGGCTTATTTACTATACTTGGCTCCTTCCAATTACTCGTTATTTGCATCGATAGGTCACGCACTTGCTGAGCAGCGCTTTGGTTCGTACGAAAATGTGGAAGAATGGCCCGATGAATTGGTTCGCAGCAAAAGGCGAAGATTCTGACGGATCCAACATGGCCGACGGATAGCCTAAAATTTTATCGAATTTGAGTCAAACTCTGTACATCCATGTTTTCGAGGTCGCTGATCATGAATCTGAAGTCAAATTTGTAGAATGTGTGCATTTGTAAAATTTAAACGCTACAACATATTTTAGTCAAATTTATTTGACTTATTCGCAATCATTGTCATCTTTTTCTATGTCCACGGAACCATCAGTGCACAGAAGCATTGCCAAGGCTTCAGGCGAACAGCTTCTTTTCAGTTTTTTTAACTGTTTTCCCATGTTCGAAGTGTATGGATCAGATGTGATCATCATTCGTTGAAAAATATCGTCCATTGTTTTTTCTCTTGCACTTTTTCGCGAGAAATGTTCTCTATATCTCTTAATATCCTTGTTTCGTGCTTCTTGAGCTTCTTCCGATAATTGCCCGATCGGAAATGGGGCCCAGTCGACAATTTTATCTCCGTGAATTAAAACCTTATGAACTGAGGTTGGCATACAGTACCAGGGATACAAGTTCGTCAACATTTCCGCGGTTTCGAAGCAGAAATTTCTAAATACTTCGACATTAACAGCGAAGCCACACGTCAAAACATGCAATATTATGTGAAATTTTCAACCAATGTTTCGTCTACTCCCAGAATCTTAGCAAACACGGACGAGTTTTAGAAGAACCGCCTGGCCGTATTTCCATCATTACTGCTGCCGAAGCCTGGTTTCGGGCAGTCGATGTTTAAGTGCAGATCGCTCTTAAAGGCTTTCTGAATAATATATTTACGCTGCTTTATAGATTCTTTGTTTGTGTCACCGCGCCCGTGCCACTTATGGATACCTAATTTGCATCCAATATGCAGAAGGCATTCGAAACATCGGATCCTTGCGTGCAAAGTCGATAAACCATATTTTAACCCACCATGATCGATTTCTCTTTTCTTCATATTTTCAATATTGTTAAACTCCTTTGACGTCGCTTTGCATAAGTGACAACGCATTGCAGACTTTATCTCCGTATCATCGTGAAATCCATTTCATATTTGACTATAACTTCTTTTCCATCTGTAATAGTTTTGTATGGGGGCAAACTATAGATTTGATTTGCTATATGACGCTTTTCGTCACAAATAGATTTTGTGTGTTCGTGCAAAAATTGTAGTTTTATTGGACGACAAAAACGAGTTGACGAAGGACGAGGATTCTTCCATACTACTATTTCTTTGTTTGTTTTATTATCTGTAGCAAGAATTTGTAATGGAACAAGTGAAGTTAGAAAAAATTGCATCCGAATTTTTCTCGTTACTAAATTTCTGTTTGTATAAACCAATTCCGAAGTACTCACTGATGAACAAATTTTATCTATCCTTCGTTGTTTGGCACGTTCGCTAGCTGTTTCAAAGTCTTCCGAGATCAGTCGACCCATTCTTATCGATTTAGATGTACTTCTCGTACGAGTCCGAATTTTCTCAAGCGAGGACGAAAACATTATATTATAATTACTCTATATTATATTTGTTATTATAATATGTATTTTAAAGTTCGTATAGTAACATCTTTAAGTTTTTACCTTCAAAGTGACTGAAGATTCCAACCATTTTTCATTTTTACTATAGAATGCTTCTAGTTTATTGTATGACGCTTTCCATCTCGATTTCAGGTTGCACAATAACTTCTTTATGTAGCCTCTTTTAGCTTCGTCTATCTTAAAATCTCTTCATTTTGTTGAGTGTTGTTCCAGCATTTCTATTTGCGTGTTTAAGTCGGCTTGCAATTTTCCTTTTAGAATCTCGAAATTCTTTTTCTGGTATAAATTTTTTCTCCGGATCCTGTTGAAAACATTCGTTGATCACTCACAAAATCATAAATAAGAATATAATGAATGCCTTTCAAAACTGCTTTTTCATTCGAGGTTTTGCAACGATACAAAATTTTTGAGAAATAAAATAAAACACCGTGTCATGGATATTATTTAATATAAGAATACCCGGTATATAGAACGCGTGGGAACACCTGGACGCCATGAAGGAAAAATAGCTTTGAACCTGCGTCTGTGGGATTCCGGTACATTTTTTTGAAAATTATGAAACTAGACACTATTCCCCATGTACCCAAACTTCGAATAGCGCAGGATCTCTTGGGATCACAACTATTTCGATATTTCGCAGTTTTTCAAAACTCGATACCAATTTCAAGGGGTTTTTCGACTCTACTTATGAAACATACAATTATCGAAAAAATAGGTAGTTAATGTATAAGTGTATTCTACATACCTCCCGGAACACCCTCCATATCGCACACAACAATCCGCATTAGTATGAAAATTTTCTGACACTCTATGTGACGCGTCTATTTTTGAGCAAGCAGAACGCTTAGGGTACTGTCGCGACGATTCACTTTGGACAATTGTTATAGCTGAAATACGTGACTTAGCGATCTGCCCTTCTGGAAACTTACTTATCAGTGATTCTCTCTCTTCAACATATTTGAGAACCAACTCTGAACGCCAAGTTTGAAATTTGGACGTTTGCCGACCTTTTCGGGCATTCCGACCACTGTGGGGCGGCGTGGTATTAACAGATTGCCCAAAAGATGGGAAAAATGTATAACAAGGGATGGAGCATACTTTGAATAAAGCACTTTTTATCATTTTTCTGAATTTAACATGTTTTTTTTAGAAGAAAAGTCCGCACTTTATACTTGTACACATGGTATACATTTTGTATCCTTTCTTTTATTTAAGTTTTTATTCTTACTACTCTCTTAAGTGCGATCTGTTGAGCATTCATGCTTATTAATAACAGAGGATAAATTTGTGTGATCGGAGTAATCGTTTCATTCGCTTTGTGGTAAACTTCAGACTTCTACTTTCCCAACGTATTTGAGAGTGTTTATCAGTTAGGGATCACTGACAATATCGGAAAAATGGAAAGATCTTATTCGTTTCATTTTGTAGCTAGACCTCTAAACAGCTTACGTCACATTTTAAAACCAAAAATCCTTTTAAATGTTTTGATATCACGGTAACGAGCAGTAGATTGGATTCTCCTGGGAGGGAGCTCATGGTGATCAAACTTGTAATGTTTTCTTTCAAGTTATACCCAACTAAGAAAACATTTTAGATAAGATCCAGCAAATGTTCAGCAGAAACCGTCAGTGAGTTCTGAGCTTCTTTATAATCAATTAAATTACCTACATGTCTTTGTAATTAACGAACCGTGGAGATGGTACAGGTGAGACTGTAAGTTCTTTCTCCCCTCTCAAGAATGTTTCTAGTGTTTAGAGATACGGATAATAAATCTTGATTATGATAAATACGCATAAAGGGCGTAGCTAGTTTGAGCCCACACAGGAGTAGAACTAATTAATGCAGCGATCATAGTACGGCCAGTAAGCGTGTGTCTTAATGTGTAATTTGATAATTAAGGTGGCGGACGCTTTGAACCTGCGCGAACTATTTAATAAAGCGTTGCCTGAAAAGTGACACTCGGTATTAATTTCAAATCCCACGACCCATCTGATTTATTATGCCTTAACTCACTGTTTCGACTGGCTATTACCACAACTGATTTTCACTTGTTAATTACTTGGACGTCGGTGTGAAAATTTTTTCGCACCGTCTTTCTGTGCATGACAGGCTGTAATAAATTTTAATTTTACGTAGAAGTGGTAATTTATGCCGTGCGAATTAAAAATCTTGTTATATATTCGAAGTACATTACAAGAAATCTTTTTCCGTACAGGTTGTCTCTCTAAATACAAATAACTACATTTATCTAATTTTAAACAACCTGACTCGACTCTTTGGTTTAAGATTATCCGTTTCTGTTTCATATCTATTTGATAGAATTTTTAATAAAGGGTATTTTATTTTTTGTTTTTCTTTTTGATTGCTGCTGTTCTTATTCTATTTATAATACCTTTTTATTTATTACTATTTGCTATATTTATTCAGTGTCGCGTATTTTAGCCCTGTAGAGTTTGGTTTTGTTTGTTTTTTACGTTTATTATTTTCACTGGTGCGTCAGTTGTTCATCGTTAATTCTTAAGTGTTTTCTATTTGTTTCTATCACGCTCTTTTCCATATTTCGTATCAATATGAGATTGTTTAGCAAAATTATTTCAATAATTGTCAGCTCTGGTGTTACTTTGTACACTATTTTTATAGATGCTCCATATTTACTAAATTATCAGTGGTTTCTTTCTATCCTTTGATGTAGAGATGTATTGTTGCAGGCATACGGTGCATGTAGACTTTTGTTAGTTTCAGTAACCAATACTTCAGAGTTAAATGCAACCGTTCAAGAAAATTCCAGAACACTCATCGAAATTTGAATCCACAACTACACGCATGAGAAACAGGCACTTTTAGTCCTGCGCCAAAGTCACTTCAATATTTCTAGTATTTTACCTTATCTTTGTACTCTTAAAAGACTTTATTGTATCGTATCGTCCCATATTAAAATTATGTACTTACTGTTTGCTGTGAAAAGAACATGGTGTAGGTATGTAGAACATAGGTGAGGTAGTATGGAATATATTTTATTAGTATTTTTGGCATATATGGTACTGTTTTAGTGTTACGTTTTATCAGTTTATTTATATGTGTACCTCATTCGATATTACTAGACTGGGCAAATACGCGGTATGATGAATCATCCTTTTCACAATGTAATATTATATTACAGAGGGCAAAGGACAGATGATTCATCATACCGCATATCTGCCCAGTTTACAGATTGCCACCTATTTTAATTTCAAGTATGTTATTTCATGGATACGCTTCGTTCTTTGGTTTTCATTAAAACTTAGATTCAGTGTCTTCGGACTAGCGCCATAAAATTGATATTTCAACACTTTTAAGGGTACGGCCGTGGGTGTATAGTACCAAAGGTTTAATTATACGGAATAAGAAGAATTATGAAAATGCAGCCACAAATAATTGAAATAATTTCTGAATTTTCTTGTCTAAATACTGTCCTTCCGAATAAGTAAGTACATGTATATTCTGATGTATGCATCCTTTAAAATAATGTTAGTTTAATGCTGCCGTTGAACTCTTGATACAAATCGATTGCACGTACAACAATTAATTTAAGCAGAATCTGCTGTAATAGATTTCTATCAGTACACTCTGGTAATATTTTAAGGCACTCGGTAAAGCACAAAAGGAGGAATAAAAATAGAAGAAACACACAACAGTTTCAATATCAACATTAATTCATCTCTTTAAATACAGATCTATATTATATATATGTTGTTACATTACTTAAATGGATCACTAGAGAGAGAGAGGGCAGGAAGATAGTTTGTTAATCGTGGATCTTAATGACTTGAAATGCCAATACCCTAAATCAATCTACAGTTTCTATGAACCGCAACAGTAGCCGATATGATTAAATAAGATTTGAGGGCGAGATTTGGACAACACGCTCCGTGCTCCTACTTCTCTTCTGCCGCTTGAAACACATTCGGATCGTTTCGATTAAAAAATATATATAACACTACGATGACGCAGCTCTTAGGAATATAATTTCACTTCCTTTTATAGGTGCGTTTTGTCATTAATTTATCACGATATAGTTTGTTGTGGATACGTATTGTTGACGTGACTGATAGAAAACAATTAGTCTTTGGTAGAACAGCGTACCGTATTCTCATCGACTTTAACAATTGGTGCATGCGAACACATCTTACACAGAATTACAATTATTTACATACTTGTTTATATCTACTTTTGTTCACTACACAACGCTCATTCTGACTCGAAGTATTTCCTCACTTTAATCGATGTTCATGAAGTTGAGTAATGATGTAAACTGCTACATTTTCTATTCTCTTACAACTTGCATCAGTCGTTCATATTTTGAGAAATTACAGTCATTTAGTCTAAAATTTTATAGATTCAGCTTAGCATCTGCTGTTGAAGATATTTACACTGTGAACAACATTGACCATAATATATAATAAAACGGTTTCGGGAAGACACCGTAACATAACCACATGGTATAGTTTTGGAAACAATCTACGATAATACAACTATAATTAACTTATTTAATCCTGTTTTCTTTTATTGCTACTCTTATTCCTAGTTTGAGCCTTTTTCTATCTGCATGTCTATTTCGCGTTATTCCGAGACGACGTTATCGTCCTGATCCCTTCTCAGAGGTAGAAAACAAGAAGAAATGAAACTACATTCTTATTCAAGAAAAAAGAAATCGAAAAAAGGTGTTTTCACATTTGTTGATATTAATCATTGTTTGAATCGTGATCATCTTGATCATTACATCCATTCTGGCAGTAGGAACGACGAAAATTGTAGATTGAAATGGGTTGCCCGGAAGGGACTACCTTTCAATTAATCCGATCTACAAAAAAGCATAGATCTTTTTAAATTTGCTCAATTTTGAGCTTGTTGGTTCCTCTGGCTAGACTTTTTAATTCTTACCCTCGACTTATGCTCGAGGTTTACGTTGGACCTGTATAATTAACTTAACAATTTTAAGCTAATAAAACCATAAATCCCCCAACTAGGGATACTGCCTACAGTGTCACAGTTACCCAGAACTTGTTCTTTCGTTTGGCTTGACTTTTTCAGCTTTTATCTATCCTTAAATAGGATATGAACCACTTTTGTGCTATTTCCCTAATGTTAAATTACATAGTTTGTCAAGTAATTGCCTGTGACACAGAGTCAAATGCCTTACTTAAGTGTAAAAATAGACCACAAACTACGTAACTTTTTTAGCTTGGTGAGTATATATTTAAGCATATTGAAATAATGCGAAACTGGTACTCACCCCAGTCAGAAAAATGATTATCATTCCAAACATTATGTTTTCGGAAAAAAGACATCGCTTGAGATTATCATCTCAAAAAATTTTCGTTAAGATAGTCTACATAGGTCTATAGTTTTGTATTTTCTGCGATTTCAGTGTGTATAAATATATATGGCTCCATTCTACTCTCACACTACTATACATATGTTCTTTTCTAATTGATTAGCTCGTGATGCAGATATTCTGAACAACGTGCGTGATGCGAAATATCGCCGTCCAAAACTTTTTCTTGTATTAACCTTTTCAGATAGTAAATACTATTTATCGTTCTAATTAAGCCATAATTTATGTTCGATTCTTCAAGTATTTCCAATAATTAAATTAATGGCACGCATTATACACAACAGTGAATATAGTGTGTTGTTCAACAACGAAATGGTAATTTCGTCGATCGAAAAATCTGAATTTGTGGTGATATAATTTCAGCTATAGTTGCTATTCGCTATACGGGGAGTTCACAACGGATAGAAATGTTTAGGCACACCTTTCATGACTCGCACAGAGGTTTATTACATAGTAATTAGTTGTCTAGAAGACATCAACTCCAACGCTCAGAAAAATTGGCTTTTCTGAAGCTGTACCATTTATTGTGGTTATTCAAGGAAAAGGAAGGATAGTAAAATGTTTAGAATTAAATGTTGTTCTAGAAGGCGAGGTGATAACCAGCTTCACAAAGCAGGACTGTTCATAAGCCATGCCTTTGTTCGTTTGCGTTTTTCTCTATTAACGATGACAATTTAGTTGCCGAAATACGTATTGCGAATGAAAAAATAAAACAGATAATTTATTTACGTTGTTTCCAATGAGATGCATTAGTACAACTAATGTACAAAACTGCACGAACTGTTTGGTTCTTTGAGAAGTACTTCTTATATCTATCAAATAATGTTGATATTCAAGTTTAGTTTTATGCAAGACTTTTTAAAATACCTTGCAAGTTCTTTACAGATAAGATCGTTTCAATATTTTGAATTATTTAGCCATCTTTAGGGACTTCATACAGGTTTTGGTAGTGGAAAACTCCAATTATAAAAATATGATTTTACTCGCCCCATAGTTAAAACTTCTTTCACACATTTTTGGATTTTGTTGCTGAGGTCACTTACAGTAGGCAATTCAATTTTAAGGAATAAATAAAAATTCTCTAATACTAAATTAAGCCATGAAAATCATTTTGTGTAAAAAGCCCGCTTCTTAAACCATTATAAAACGGTTTTCTTAGAAATTAATAAATTATTGCAACCATTTTGTTGCGTTTCATATATAGGTAATACACATTTACTAAATTAGTACACCGGCTGCAATAGTCTATCGAGTGCGGCAGTTTATAAATCATCGTAAAGGTTTTGTTAAATTTGCTATGCTTCTTGAGTACAATCAGGTTAAATAAAGTTTAAGTCTACTTTCGGCTTTTTATCAATACCAGCGATACAATTTAAGCCAGTTCTGTTCCTAGTTTAGTTGTCACATAATATTTTGTGATAGTTATTTAGAAATACGCTTCATTCTCAATCAAGTGCAATTTTGAAATGGTATCGTTCGCTTCTACGAAGTTACACGTACCATTTTATGAAGTTATAATTGCTGTCGAGATATAAAGAAAGGAGCGGTAGCGCAAATAAATAATTGCATAGTTTCAATTCTCCATCGCCATTAATTGATCAATAATTGTAACAGATGATTTATGAATCTTTCATTTGGAATCCGAAGTATAGTAATTGGTGTACATATAATTGCATAATAAAATTTTAGCTATGTGATTACTGTTCTTTGTAATTAACAATGTTGTCCAGGTATATCGGCGTCTATTACAATATAGGCCCTAGACTTATCGTACTAAGGCTTAATCAATTTTGTTGTGATAATGTATATCGAACTAATTTAATATGTGCCTAGTACAAAATGCTACAAGATGAAAGTGTTCATTGCACTAACTTCCTTCTATAAGGGATAACACCACTGCAAATTTTTCAGAACATCGATTTTCTTTATTGTCCTAATAGATGCCTTGAAAATGAGGCAAATCGTTTATTATCTAAAAAAAATTCTTGAAATTTCGAGCTTTTCCCGAAGCGTGTCGGACTTTTCCAAAACGATTAATTGCGCCAAATAAATACCACCTGGGAAGATACAGTTTAATGTCTTACCTTTTGATTTCTAACTCCTCTAATATCCTAATAGATCTCGTTAGAAAGTGTTTATGTTCAGTCCGAAGCATTTCCGTGTTTGGTTCAAAAGCGAAAAGTACGCTAATAACATTATGGTCCCACCATAGTAGATTAACGATAAAAATTTTTTCTATTCATTAGAATTTTTGACCATATCTGTAAAATAAAATTTTGAAGTGAAATACGTACGAGATTTGCGATAAGTTAATTTAAACGTTAGTTATTAACAAATGATTGCCGTTTCTCTTGTCGAAAATACAATGTTTTACTTGAAATACTAGCCAATGACCGAAATAATTAACATTTAAAAAATCTGCTACTTTTTTATTATTCCGGATTCAAATTTGCATCAGCTACACTGCGTGCCCAAGGACGCCTCAAATATGCTTCGTGAGAATGGCTCCGCCGTCGATACTTTTTAATATTTATCGAAGATAATTTTCTGGTTGAACTCAATAACTTCCTCGAATATTGTTATCCTATCACTTTCTCTTCTATCCAAAATATATTGTCAAAGAAACGCTATTTTTTAGACTGTTACAGTGGTGTTACCCCTCAAGATGCTACCATTACTTACTACAGCGTGTGTGGTAAGTGCTACGCATAATTGCATACGAAACTAAAGCAGTTTTTCTGTGATCACTGTATCTATTTGACCTTATCTTTTCGATATACCTCGCCAATTAATTTCTTTGTATAATGATACAAACTAGTTCGCCAAGTCTCATTTACACTGCTGTACGTTTATGGGTAGGTCAAGGTGTAGAATATTTACGACTAGTTCTATTTGTATTTAGTTATCAACTCACACCATAAACGTATTTACGAATGCGTGGGTTTGAACCTATCTTGCCGAGCACTAATCAGATTAAGCGATTTTGACGTGATTTATGCACCTGTCCGTGCCATTATCAAAAATACTTTGGACAAATTTTCGAGAAGTACGGCTATTCGTTGGTATCGCATAAGGTAAGAAGGGTTAGAGAAAAGATATGATAAACCTTGTAATTTTGGATGGCTTCGGGGTAAGACCGGAAGAAAATTTAACTGATGCGGGGTGGGTGGAGACTTGAGGATATTACGGTTTTATACCAGCATCATGCAGTTATTTCACCTCAAGCTCATAAAAATAGAACACCACCCTTCGTAATATTCTATGGTCGGATAATGTCAAGGCAAGATCGCAACATATCTGGGTCTCACTGATCGGTGTCATGCACATGGTGTAGTTACTTTTAACAAGCAACACACATTCAAATTTTTATATGTAAAAATTCACGACAATAACCTTTAAAAATAGAAAATAAATGCATGGTGATAATGTACCATAACGTACCTATCTACGTACCTATACATAAGTGAGTTATTACTAAGGTTCGAAGAATGAGTACGGGATAAGTTATCATTAAGTACCGTAAACCGGACTGATGCTGTCAGTCCATTGCTTGTTCCCATTTCCGTTTACATGCAAGGCGCAACATTAAAATTCGTAGGATCCACAACGTCAGTCCGGACAACTTATCATGCACTCATTTGTTGAAACGTAAAGTGTGTTTTATTAGGCGAAGAAGTCCATTACAATAATACACGGTTAAATTCAAACTTTGTCTTTTGTTCATACAAAGGACATGTAGTTTATGATCGCATATTACAGGGTTTACAAACAACAAAACTTTTAACTCCAGCATTTCTAATTTGCTTTACAATTTCCACCAATAATTAAAAAATTTAGTATATACAAAAATCTCAACTGACATTTTCTGAATACGTTAATAAGGACCCTTTCAATGGTTACACATCACGTGGAATGTGTAAAAGTTGGGACAATATTTGTTTAAATAGTTAGTGCATTTGTAACAAAGGCATATGCAGATGACCTAGTCATGATAGTAAACAGCCAAAAGGAATTTAGTAGAGTAACAACACAGCTCATAGAGCAAGCATCGAACCTAGGACTACAAATCAACAAAGCTAAAACAGAATATATGCAATTAAAAAATAAGCATTATGATAAACAGAACAAAACGTTACAAATGCACAACTATAATAGGGAGAAGATAACACTCAAAGAAACAGTCTACTATGTATACCTAGGCACATAGATAATAAATGCGAAGAAGGAGAAGTAGACTTCAGACTAACAAGGAATAATAAATGTGCAGTAAGGTTACGGAAAAGAATCCAATCTAAAGAGGCGTCATGGGGAAAAATAACAACCTACAATACCGTGACATTGCCTACTCTCCTACCTATTGGCGTAGGTTGATGATAGAATCACTCACCGGTATAACGACATGACACTGTTGATTGGGCAAAAGATCAAGATTTCAAACTGGTCTCACATCAGTAAGATATGTATAAATTTTAGCGATTACCTGTGCAAACAGAGAATCAAGTTCTGTTTTTACTTTTGAATTGACGTCGTGCAACTGGCCTCTATTAAAATAATTTACTTCATCTACTTGAGATGATGGTGCCCTACCTACCGATTCTATTGCTAATCCATGGTTATCAATATTTCAATATGCTTTCCTCCTAAGTGATCTCTTAAATTGGTCGTATTTTCTGAACGTTTATGTTCTCGATTACAGCAGTTACGCTTCGCAAACTTCACGCACGTCTGGCAGAAACAAAATATCTTTGTAAGCGTAGAAGTTCTCAGATCAACAGAGACTAAAGGCATCATTTTACGTACGGGTGCGTCCGGTGGTTTAGTAGTAACAGTGTTTCAGTCTTGTGAATATGAACGACGAACGATATGACTATCGATAGTGTCGATAGTGCAAAGACTGATTATTGATTAATCGATAACTTATCGATATTTAAGGAACACTATTAATATCGTTGTATGATGCTTATCCGCCAGCGTTCGTGACGTGTTAGTTGAGCTCATGTACATTGAATCCCTTTGCAATTTCAATTCAACATGACAACTTAGCTTTAGAAATTGTCATTTGTTGTTTTTTTCAATACAGGTCAGCCAAAATCCTTATTTCATCCAACAAAAACATAGTCTCCCACTACTCTTAACACAGACTGTAGTAGATATTTGTTTATTTTGTTAAGATTCAATAACGTTTGTGTCTATAAATAAAGTTGTGTACTGCTGTTTTAAAGCATGTCCAATGGTAGAAAATAATCAAAAAGGCTGCTGCTACTTAGTTTACTAAATAATGTAGCATAAAAAACCTTCACTGCCGTTGGTCTAATCAAAACAATCGATTTTTACAAGAAAGAAATAAGAATAAGAGTTAAGTTATCAATTCAACGCCAAAAGCGTTAATCAAGGCTAGGTCGCTCAATTTTCACGTTTATTTTATTGGAAACATTGAAGAATAACGCAACCATTGAATTAATGGCATTGTTTAACTTAACTACATAGAACGAATTGATATTAAATAATGAATGTCATTAGATATAACCTTGTGGAAGTATACATAACAGAAGTTCATTTTCTATAAAAGGCGAATACGAGAAAGGACGCAACTCCATATAAAATCGAATTATTTACGCGAATCTCATTTCCAGCGCAGTTTAAAGCCCCAAACGCGGTATGGAGTTGAGTCTTATAAATATCCACGAATGTTTACATGGGTGAATCGAAACTACATTATAGTTATAATTAGATATAATTTTGTTCGGGAGTGACAGGCTGCACCCCTGCTGGGTACGTAATCAACTAGAGGAATAATAGGAATACACTGACTTGCAATAAATACAAACAACGTGCAGTCTGCTCACTCACTGCAACATGAACGAAACGAGCTGACCACTTCAGTGCGATCCTTTTATTTCCCGTCAACCACTCCACTGTATTATTGGCTCCTTTTATGGATCTCTTACTTCGAAACAAAATGTCTATAGAAATCTAATTCAATTGAAATATTCTCTCGAAGCAATTTTAAATGAGACGATAAGTGCGATTCTCTGAATTGTTGTATCGATTTGGCTTTCATAACGTTGAATTAATTGCTCTTTTAATAGCAGTAGGTACCTGTTCTTTTCAAATTATGGAGTCCTAACAAAGGGGGCCGTATAAAGTAAAGTAATTTTTTGGATTTCCATCAGGAATATAAAAAATGGCTATTTCTAGCCGTTTTGGAAGTTATCGGGTATCTGAAACAAGAAGTAACAACTAGAGCGAGGAGTCGGCGATACTGTCGTAACTTATATCGTAATTGTACAGTATTACTGCTGTTTGCCCAGATTATATATCAATTTTACAGCTCGAGCAAGAAACCATTCTTATAGATCTACCTGCACTTCTATTTTTCTGTCTCCGCTCTATTGGAACCATTATCATTATCAGCTACTGTGAAAGTCAAATTCAAAGTATCTCAGGTCGTACCGTCCTGAATTCCAAAGGATTTCAAGAGATTCTACTGGTCCATGATCGATAATATTTAGTCAGTCCATTGTTATTTAAGGTTCACCTCGTTGGTTCTTTTAGTGTTATCTAGAAAATATTCCATTTCTACATCAGTAAGAGAATTTAATTTGTTGTAGCAGATGTTTTTAACATAAGATGAAAAGTCAATTCTAAACAATTTAATACCATACATTTTTACTGTTAGCTTAAGTTAGCGTTTAATTAAAATTAAAAATTAATTTCTTAAAGAGATTTGGTTGCCATGTATCTTAATCCTCAACGGATCTTATTCTTTCAGCAAGTAGGTACGTTACTTCTCACTACTGCATACGAATTTAGAAATCCCAGTAACCTTATACTTCAAAGAGGACGTGAGTTTAATGTGTGCACCGGTTTAGGAGAGAGTTTCGTTTATTTTCCAGTGGAATTAAAAAGAGAAGGGCTACACAGACACTAACTTAGGTTTTGGATTTAAAACAAATTAAAGTGACAGAAAACATTTTTATTATAATCATATGATTCCTAATTCCAAATTAACTAACCAAACTCCTAAGCTACTCCTAAGCTACTTTTTAACGTAATTCCCGTTTAAATTCAGGCATTTATCGCAGCTATGCATCAGTTTGTTGACACCATTGAATTCTGCGGCCTGATACTTTAATCATTGCTACAATCAGGCTTTTCTGCAGTTCCACATCGTCGTAAAAGCGCCGGGTTGCGGAAACAAGTGGTAGTCGTTTAGCGGCAGATCGGAACCGTACGGAGCGTGGCGAAATATTTCCCAACCAAAACCATCCAAGAGCTCCCGAGTTAGAGTGGGCGCGTGAGGGCGTATATTATCATGGAAAAGCAAAACCTTTAAACTTAGCATTCCCCGACGCTTATTTTGGATTGCCGTTCTTAAATCTTTTAATAACACGACACTTATGCTAATCCAACTTATCATTTACAATTTTATGCAATAAACTTTATGAAGTCTGAAGAAACTCAAATGAGAGCTCCGAAATTGTACAGCAGCGTTTTCGACAAATTTTCTCATTCACTTTCGACACTAGTTCATCAGTCACAATGCTTGGTCAGCTGTTTCGCTCTTCAAGGTGAATATTAGTGTGGCTATTTTTAAACACAGTCCACCACTGTCTCTTACGTTGCTTCCGTACACTTTACAAAGTTCCCGATGAATTTCAATTAGCTTGTTGTTTTCTGCTAACAAAAAGCTGATTAACGATCGCAATTCACAACTGGCGGGATTTTATATTGCAACCTTCATTCTAAAAATTCACAGTTCATAAGCAATGCGATTCTCACGCTACCTCAGCTGGATGTGCACTGAGTGAGGAAACACCCAGACACTAAGTTGGCGCCAGTAGCGCTGCCTCTTGCCACTTCAGCTGAAAACGTAAATTAGATTCTGGATAACCCTTGTATAAAGCGGGAATAGAAAAGAGCATTAACATAAATGTTAGTCTCCATGTTCTGTTCTGATCACATACAGCAGACGATCGATAACGTAAATATTCGATATTAGAAAGATTGCGCTAATGTAAACACAAAATTCGTAGTGTAGGATCATATGGAATGCTCGATAACGTAAATGCATTGTAAGTTCGATAACTCGATAGCGTAAACAGCCTGTGAATTACTTCGGGTGTTACAAGTTGCCTCTGAAAAGCCCAAATATGTAGTCCCCGATTTATGTAGCATATATCCATTTTTGAACTTAATTGTGTACAATCCCAGGATAATTCATTGCTATAGCAAACACAGATGCTTAGTTGCGTATACACATGTAGTTTTGATTTTGTAAAAGTAGTCTTAATCACAACTTTATTTGATGAGGTTCATTCTTTAATACACGCAACAGCTTAAACTAAACTAATTACAGGATAATTTTAGTTTAATAGGAAATATATATGAGAGGGTCCTTAAAATAATATATAGTAACTTAAAGAGAGGGAATTTTTGAAATAATTAAAAATAATAATAATTTTATTACAAAAATTAAAAGTAACTTATTTTGCAAAAGACTCGTTAAGTCAATATATGTATGTTATGTTAAACAAGTCCACATCAGCACAGTACATATTCACACTTCTGTACATTGATATCCATGGGACATTAGAATGATGAAGCGTATTAAAAGATGGAATATAAAAAGTTTATCGTGTTCTGCTATTTGAGCTAGGCAAATAAAAAGCTAATTGGGACAGCACGTTAGCATCTGATACAATACCATGAATTAATTTATAAATAAATAAAATTTGTGTTCGTACACGACGAACTTTAAGTGAATCCAATGAATTTATACCTACGGAAGCGCAAAATTTTTAAAAATTTGCGTTGGACTTTTTCAATCATGTTCTTATATGTACTGTATACAGGACTCCAGACTACAGAGGCATACTCAAGTTTGGGCACAATGAAAGCATTGTAAAAACTAATTAACGGATCATTACCACTAAATTGCTTAGTGTTGCTTATAAGAAAACCAAGCAACTTTAAGGCATCAGCACAAATGCTCACAACATGAGGATTAAAGGTGAGTTTCTGATCAAACAATACCCCAAGATCCCTAATACATTCACAACGTTTCAAAGAAGCATTGTTGATAGTATAATTAAAGCTTATATAACGGGGTTTACGACAATAGGTTACAATTTTATATTTATCAATATTGAATTTTAACAAATTTTCGTGACTCCACGAAACAATTGCTTTTTGTAAGAGAACACAATCATTATGAGTTACCATAGACCTAAACAATTTTAAGTCGTCTTCATAAATAAGTTATTCAGAGTCAATAGCTGGGGAAACATCAGTGATGAACATATTAAATAAAAGTGGTCCAAGGACAGAGCCTTGAGGTACACCACTACCAGAAATATATGTAAATGAACGAAATCCATTATATTCGATAAAGTTCCTCCCCTCTACCAGATATGAATGGAGTAAAGAAATCAAATCGTTAGACAATCCAAAACCATGCATTTTACGAAGAATAAGTGAATGCGGCACTTGATCAAAGACCTTTGAAAAGTCAGTATATCTGGTATCAAGTTGGCCACGACCATCCAAAATATCTGAAGCATAATTAACAAATGTGCATAAATTCGTAACTGTCGATTTTCCCCCAATGAAACCATGATGAGTGATGGACAATTTGTTAGAGACATGATTAGAGATGTATTTAAATAACATTGTTTCAAATATTTTAGAGAAATTTGATATTATCGATATGGGTTGGTAATTTAATATATTATTTTTACCACCAGATTTATAAACAGGTGTAACTCGAGAAAGATTCCAGAGATTAGGCAAAGTTTTAGATTTTAGTGCTAAGTTGTAAATATGCAGCAAAAGTGTAATCAATATATTTCTGCAATCCTTAATTAAGAAAGTTATTCTTAGTGTTTGCGAAAGGTGCTTCGAATATTTTTTGCATTCTTATTTTGGCGTATTAAACGTTTCTTTTAATAATTTTTTTGTTAATACTCACCTTCGCTAATTTAAACATATTGATAATATGAAACACCCTTCGTCTGAATTGGTTCACGTTATCGAACGTTTACTAAATTTTCAAATCGTATAAAAGTATGAGGGTAAAATGATTTATGTCGCTGACTGATACTTGAGCCGTTAGAAACTTCTATATTCGATCTAGGGCCATTAACGAACGCAAAGTATATTAATATATTTGCTAAACCATAACAGATCTACTCTGCAATGGATGCGATGACACAGGGGTATATAGAGTAAATCTTCATCTTACCTGGGGTGGAGGTTGCACATGTAAATCCAGCTAGTGGAGCAGTTTTTATAAGAATTCCTGTTGCTAGGTTTATAATTGTGTTTAAGTCAGCGTATAACTTATATACGTTCATATCCATGTCTTTATGAATTGTTTCAATTCCTTTGATAAGGTGCTATGTTGACAACGAACATTTTGCTTTGTGACGCTAGTTTAATATTTATGAATGCCATAATAAGTAGCAACTAGAGGGGCAAGATGGTATTTGCGGAAGTAATTCGTTAGTGGTACTCTTTTATTGCGAGGGTATTAAATTTATTCATGCCAACTTGAAGTAATTAACGTAAACAGGACTTTTGCAAATTTATCGAGCTAAGATAATAGCGGAATATCGGCAGTTTGAATTGAAGATCGGAAGTTTAATTGAGAGGAACAGCAGGCCCTTAGCCCACAAATGTTAATAGTGTGGGACATCGACTCGCATATGGACAATATAAAGTATCCCAGTGACATAATGGATCATTAATTAAAGAGAACAATTGTTCATGTTTAGTAGAATTACTGCTATATTTAGTTACCGGCTTCTTACATCTTATTTGAGAACTAAGAATTTCGATTTATTAAGTTGAGAACAAATAGTAATTAACAACTTTTATTGCCGTTGCTTTAAGCTCTCCAATAAAGTGAGATATAGTCATAAATCTCAGTCAAAGTAATCAAACCAAATAAACAATACAGGCGGCTATGACCGTACGTACTTATATAAAAAGGAGTGTATTTATATTAATTATTTTTCTGTATATACGTATGTGATCTTTGCTCCGAATGTGATGTGCGTGAGAAGCATTCGTTCTATGTTAAGCCTCGATATGGCAAACAATGAATATTTTGACATAATAGGCATTATTAAATTAAGCGTTAATTGCAATCCTTAAGAGAAAATCGTTGATTCTAATTTTGTTCTATAATCTTTTGAGCATGTTATATTATAGCACATCCATATACAGACATAGATTTCTTGTCAATTACATATGGTTGAACTCGTAGTATTTATTCCATGTTATTTCGAAACAAGTTACTGAGACGCAGGAAACTATACCGATTCTTGCGTAATGCAGAAGTGTTCAGAATTTAATCTTACTTAGAGTAGTATGAATTTGAATAGATTATTGGAACGATGTGTACACATATTATATATATACACTGCAGTTAGTGTAATTTTTTTATTTATGTTTAGGAATGGTTAAATTGGCATAAAAAAGTTCAGTATTCCTAATTAGATAAAAACTACTTTCTTTGATATTTAGCATGCTACCCTTATGCATACATAACTTATTGGTAGTTCTTTATAATGTTTAATACAGGAATTTCATAAATTGCTGTTGAATCTAAGGGTTGGTTATTTTCGGAAACAACAATTTCGTGATTTCTTTGAATAATTATAACATTCCTAGTATCGCATTTTCACTTAGTTTAGTATTTCCGAATGTATCAAAATCTACTTTTGTATTTAAATGCTGGATTGTACCTTTTGTGATAAGTTCTTTGCATTTTACTTTTTCGTTTTTAACTTTTTAAAAGTACAATTGTGTTGTAATATTTTCGTTAACTTACAAGCAGTCGAAACAACCTTTAGGCATACATTTTAATTCACTCTATATACCAATCGTTTTGGTTTAACTAATACAGTGCATGGCAAATATCGCAGAACATCGATAAATCAAGGTCGGTACTAACAGCGTTCTAAAGCAGAAAGTTGGTCCCCCGAATAATTACGTACGGTACGCTATAAACATCTAATTTGACGCCTATGGTGTGAACGTTCATAACCAATCACCTGTCTAGTTACACTTTTGATTAATTTTCAATCAATTGTTGTCGATGATTAATTATTATATTGGACTACTGGAAGACCATCCACCTCCAGGTAGTCAACCTAACCTTTTACCGCCCCCTGTTTATAGTGAAAATTCCTGTTTATCTATTTTTACATTAACGAAACGAAACTCGTTACATAGAAGGCCCCGCATCGGACGCTTTTTTTCATTAAGTCATTGTAATCCATTTTCAGTTTTAACACTCATGAATCCGTTGTTGTTTATAATTGAAATTTTGCCGAGACTGCGTTATTTTGCATTCAATTTAATGTGTTCAGCAATAATGGCGCGAATAAAATTAATCTCATGAATGGATGTGTCGAACCTATTCATGCGAAATTTGATTGATTGAACAGAACTAGCTTACAATACCCCTGCTTGCAACAGAAAATTGATTTTGTTAGGTAACATATAAAGTACAAAAATATAGTAATATTAGTTCATTGATATTACTATAAATTTACATGTTTTAAATAATGTCTTTTTGTTAGATTTCTTTTATTTCTGAGATTACATATAAGTTCACAAGATTGCTCAAACAAATGAGTTTTATTTGCAACCAAACGACACACACCCCATATTATTAAAGTCAGAGGTTTACTTTGTACAGTGCTCGGAATGTGAACAAATTTACGTACGCTAAATATATATCTATTTAAAGCCGTTCTGCTTTAGTGGCCATTTTCCTGACTTTGAAAATGTGAAAATCCTTAAACAAGAATCTCATAGAAGAAAAAAAAAGAACTTCTCGAAATGATTGGAATTAATAATAACAGTAACATTATGAACTTCTGATCTGACTTAGATAATTTAAGTATAATTTACTAGGAGACCCGGCAAACTACGTTTTGCCCAATTTTTTTTTCAAATTTTCTTTTTCCTAAACGTTCGCGTAGCAATTACGAACAAACCACGATCCATTTTTATATATACAGATTCAAATTTATTACAGTTAAATATAAAGAAAAATTAAACAAATATTTAGTACAAATAATGGACTGAGATACATAAATCTTCAAATTGACAAGTAAGTACTTGGTTCGATATCTTCGCATATAACTGGGACACAACCTAACCAGCTCTAAATATACGTTTAAATTTTAAATCGAATTCCCAACCACATATCATAATTGAAATGGGAAGATATGTGTCTTGGCCGTCTTTTCCATTTGTAACTAACACTATCAGGTCTGATGTAATAATTTTAAAGAATTCCGTTTCTCTTCCCCTTTGGCATTTTGAATTAAACAAAAATGTAGAGTCAGTTTGACACTCTGGATGGTTTTCACCATATTTCCTATCAATATGATTTATATTCGTAAGTAGTCATTGACCAAATATTTTAAAGCTGTTTTATATTTAGATTTCTCGATTGTAGTTTTGCCTTCAAGTAACATCAAATTGTGATGCGAAATTTGGACTGAAGGAATAAAGGATCAAATTTTGTTCTATAATACTAAAGAATAATACTAATGACGGCCAAGACACATATCTTCCGTTTCAATTATGTTACTCGGCCAAGAAGTTTCCAAAAAGAATTTTCGTGAGGTGTATGGGCCGGAATAATCAACGGTGATTGAATTGGACCTTTTATTTTACCCCTAGACTAAACAACGATACTTATTGTAGTTATTTACCCAAAAGTTTGCCTGAACTTCTTGAAGTTATTCCCTTAAATATTAGACAACTTTTATGCACGATGGTGTGCCGTTCCATCTTTTCAGTACAAATCCGACGGTAAATAATTGGCGTTTGCCTGATTTAATTTCGATTGATTTCTACTTATGGGGACATCTGAAATCATTAGTTTATGAGATCGAACAAAACTTTTATTTGTCCAATTTTTTATAATCATAAATGACTTTGGCACCAAAGTTGTAAAGACCCTGTATACACAGTAAAAATTTCATGTATTCTTAAGTGTTTTGCTTTCTTTTATGTCAATATCTCAATTCTGCAGTAGATTCATGTAAATTTTTCATTCGTTCTTGTTATCGCATCGCAATTACATACTTCGCTCGACTTGAAGTCCTTTTGATTGAAATAGCATTTTGTAAATGTAACACAAGGTTTTCAGCAAATTTGAGAGCTAGCTCTGAGTATCTGTAGTTACACACGTGTAAAAAGGTAAAGAAAATAATTTGAAACCCATATAACCATAAATTAGTGTTGTGCGATTCTCAACAATGGCGATATTCAACACGCAGGCTTATGACAATGAAGTATGAATTTATTATCCCTAATTACGTATCGTAAACTCCTGTGTCACCTACGGCGAGTGTCGTAATAACACTCGCAAGAATTTAAATTTGACAGGAGTAATTTGAAAATTATTAATCGACCGAAAGCTACCGGACTTAAAATCGAACACAGAACCGATCAAAATTCCACGGGTATTGTTTAGAGATTCAACTGCTATCGTTTCTGTCAGTCTGGTTAATAATAACATGTAATAAAGCCCCGGACTTTTTGTTAATATCTCAGTCCGCCCTCATCAGTGTTAACAAAAGCACCCAATAATCTTTTTATGGCGAGCATTGTGATCGCAACGCGCTCCGGCGACCAGCAGGAGTCCTGACGTCATCATTCATTATGTTGAAACATTGATCAACATCGACGCGGTTTTGTTTGTGAGAATGCCGTTTCTTTCTATTTATTTATGGTACAAACTATGCGCTGCACTGCGTATTTTATGCAGTTAGTCGTTAAGTAAATTGTTGGCCAGCTGGTATTTTCAAAATAAAATATAATGATCGAAAAGGAAAAATTAATTAATTGCACCAATTGATATGAAGGATAATCAGTAATATCCACTATTTACCTAAATTTTTCTAGTTCATTACGTTAGACGTACTATACAATTCATAAGTTCCTCTTGATCGTAGGCGTTTTCCGTTATAGATGTGGTGCATCGTCCACCAGACTATAGTTCGTTGATTTATTAATCTTAGCCTAGATAATCCCTATCCTTTTCATACCTATTTGCAAGAATCTAAATTCATAAGGTGTTTCCTCAAATGATATTCAACACAGACTGATCTGTTGTCATTTTACGGTGATCCATGTTGGTGTTCAAAATGATGTTGGGTAAAGGGTCCGAACATAAATATATGATTTGTTTAAATTGTTAGTTGTTCTGTGTGAGTGAAATTTCACATTTGTTATACTACTCTCTTGGATGGCAATTCTAAAGCAAAGCAATAAAAGGGATTAGAACGCTGCCATTACTATCCCAGCAGGATACGTATTTTGATTGTTAAGTGGTTATTCTTACTGGAGAAAATGCTTCCGCATTCCTAAGCTTATAGAAAGCACCTCTTCATTTTACAGTTGATAGTTAAAGAAGTTTTGTTTTGCTTTGTTAGAGGTGTCATTTCTAGCCCATCCTACCGGATCTCAATGGTTTGTTGTGCTCTCTTAGCTAGTTTACTGCATAAGGGTGGTGTCCTTGATAAAATCTACTACCTCTCAAATGGGAAGCTTTATCACTTCTGGTTATAGCAACCGATTTCCAATAGTCCACTATATACAGAAATATTAATTAAGCCGACAATATCAGACAGACTCACTGCTTTCGAATATATCGCTTTTGCTCATTCACAGAAACTGCTCGGCTCTGACATCCGAAGGTTACCAAATTAATAAGCATACTATTCCTGCAGCAAGTTTCTTACCTCATTTCCTATTGTTGGAAAGGGATTCTGCACGTAGGTTTGGGTCCTACGAATTTTTCCTTTGGCTGTTCCCCGTGTAAGTTTGTCTTTTCGTTCCCTTATATGCTTCAGTGTCTTGATATCCATCATGAATTTACTCTATTGTGTTCTACAAGAGACACTGGTGCATTCCTACACTCTCTAATAGCCGTAGGTTATATTTTGAAATCTTGTACCATCTTGATGGCTATATCACGATTGATAGCCCATGATCCCATGATAGAGATTCTTTTATTTCTAATAAATGCCTATATCATGAATTGTTCAGACATGGTCATGTCTATAACTTCGGCTTTGAAAATACTTGTATGAGCTTCCGGAAAAAGAAAATAATTACTACTTGGGAATCTATGGTAGGGTTATTTACAGAAAGGAATCTCTAAATATCCCCATTCAATGAATAGATTATTACTCAAAACGTTAAAGATTCCTATACACATGAACAGTCAGAACTTTAAAAAGGTAGTGAACACCTCTAACGAATACCAAGTAAACCTTCTAAATGCTAAAACTAATCGTACGCATCAACATTATAAGAGCAAAGCAAGGAAAGTTACATTTGGAGTTTTCAGGGTTAAACTAAGATGAAGAAAGAAAAGAAAAATATATCAAATGATAATCTGTGATTAACAAACGAATCCAATATCATTCAGGGCGTACCTATTTATACAAGTTCAACTAGCAAAGTTTGTCAATATCTATGATAAGGCAGCTACGCTGTGAATTTCTCTGTTTTAATATATCCGTATTGGTGCGGTGGTCGCCCTTATTTTAATGAAAAGGTATTGAGTTTCATAGCGCGCAATACCGAAATCTCGATTAAATGATTGTGAGTATAATAGGCGAGATCAATTTACAATTAGCTAGAATCTTGACAAATATTCGAGAAATAAACAAAATAAATAGACGCTCGACGAACTTTTTTAATGCGGAGGCCTCGTTAGCGTATCAAGTTACCAAAATCAAATGTTAACATTCTTGCGTGATGTAGCAGAAAATAATTCTTAATAGTTTATGAAGCTTGCAGCTTCTTTATTGTTTGTTGGGAGGTCTGTGCTTAGAACGTCCTCTAAAATATTTCTTGTACGGATCGCTGCGTCACA
The DNA here is from genome assembly GCA_038088585.1 of Chrysina gloriosa. Classification (NCBI taxonomy): domain Eukaryota; kingdom Metazoa; phylum Arthropoda; class Insecta; order Coleoptera; family Scarabaeidae; genus Chrysina; species Chrysina gloriosa. Next base: position 26,155,993 of record CM076090.1, read on the forward strand.
GTCTAGGCGAGCCGTACTCTTTTTAAAATCGACGAGAGAAAATGAGACAATGTAATTTTCTGCTTTGATGGACAGAAGCGCTGCAGGTTTCATAACGCTTTTTTACTTACTTATTGTTTTGTTTTAATGCGTTATTAGCAAGAGTAAGCAATTGTTTTTTATTGGTGTCACTAGAATTGGTGCTCAGGAATTATGTAAGCAGAATTGCCTGTTAATTAGTAATTAATTACTTCAATAGGTAGGCTTTGATTTATAAATTGATACTTGTACATAAAAATACTCTTTCGATTATGATAGGATAGTCAGTTACGCTTAACAACGGAAACCAATTCAGAAGGTAATTATGACAGTTGGAGAAAAATAATACAGGATGATTAATTGTTTTGTAATATTTGATTTCGTGGGTTGATTACGTAGCAATTGATGGGTTCTGTGTAGTTCACAGGCTGTCCATTAATTAACTGTACCGTTCAAATTTAGATAATCAATTGATTACATAAGTATGTATGTGCATACTCAATTTTACATCAAAGATTTCCACAAAGAGCTTAAGAAAATTCCTATAATAACCACAAAGTTAGGTCGAAATGACATAAATTAAGAAATTGTCGAAAGGTAATTCGCTGAAAATACACGTAACTTGGCAATTTTTGTACCAAAATTGAGACTTGACTAAACTATGTAAGCGAATGTGAAGTCAAAATGTGTTTATGAATAACGAGTGTACCTGTAATAGGAAAATGAAGTAAAGTGAATACTGAAAAGGAGAAATTGAAAATTCTTTTCATAATGGCTTTGTATTTTTGTATTTTAACTTTCGTTTAGCAATGAAAATGCTTCCTCAGACTGAATTCGTACCACAGAGTTAAAAATTTCAGTCGATACGTACTACATCCACAATTGCGTGGAAATGGTAACCCAATGCATGAAATTAGAGCTTGGAACAATTTAAGTTGACTTGATTTTAGTCCAAACCCCAAATCGATCCAGGAAAACAATGTAAAATTAAGAAAAGATAGAGATGAAGAGAGAAAGTTCGATGAAACTTATATCCAAATGCACATGTACAATTACAAAGGCAACTGACAAAATAGCGTGAGTGCTATAGTAGAAAGTATCTGTCACCTAATTAAATTACAATATATTGGATTAAATCATCGCTGCCGATTTTATAATTAAATTGATAATTTTATTTGGTATGGATACTCGCACAATAGCATTCGGAAATGGAATAGACAAACGTTCCTAACAATAGCTCTGTGTGATGAAGACCAATAATTGGAGTCCATTGTGTTGACAAACAAATTCGCTTATCCTTCTGTGTTGGTTCACTTCGATTTGCCATATTTTATTTTGGCGCCGTGATGCAACCTAAGTGGGCTTCTGCAAGATACAGTTTAATGCAATTGCTATGTAAATTTCAGTGTGTTTACAATCATTCTTGTGCTTGTTGTATAATCGTGAAAGTTGATGCGTTTCGATCGCTCCGCCGCGATTAATCCGAATAGACTACCATGGTTTTGAAAATGTCCTGTAATGGAATAAGAAGCCATTTACGGAATTCAGGGAAGCCAACATTGTAAACTCGCGATTTCCTGTGAAGTTGTACAGAAAATATTTTTGTGAGAAATGCCAATGTAACAAAAAAAGCGAATCATTTCTATAGCGGAAATGATCGCGAGGTTATAGATAAGTCATTTCAAAAGACCAAAAAGAGGGAAAATTATACTCTCCGCGCGGCAGGATTTCAATAGCACCACTATTTTGAAGAAAAAGATACTACACGTTGCATTGAAACAACCACTTTATACAAGCAGTCGCAAACTGTCATAGTCACTGAGGCGTTCCAAATGCGGTCACGAATAACATAAGCATTGTTTCGATTTCTGTATTAGAAGTAAAATGATCCACATGAAAGAAACGAAAATTGCATTCAAAGGGGGTTAGCACTAATTTGTTGACAAGTTATTCTTCTTTGATTCGCATAACAAAAACAATTGATTATTCTTGCTCAACAGTATGTTCTAGCGATTGGTCAAGACCACTTTGCAAGAAAAAGTAGTAGACCTTTGGTGAAATACATTTCCAGCTTCTCTCAAATGGCTTGATACCGAGCTGTACAAATATCAACTATCTAAGATATAGCAAGCCCTAACGGAGAATAATATTAAGATTTGGGTGGAGCATAAGTTCCTCCATATCTAGGGAATAGTACACACATTCCATCTGATTGTAGTTTATTTCGTTCGGCATATACTTTTTATGCTGACTTTTGAACTATTTAGTAATTTGTCCCAATTTCAGGAAGTAACATTCGAGTCGCCATTTACACTATTGCAATAGGTGTTCTATATTATTTCTATTTATCGTGTATAAGTAAGTTTCCAATTTGTTGCCAATGAAAGGCTGAAGCATTCTTAAACTCTAGATTGTCATTGTATCAGTGTACGCGTTTCAAAATCGCTTATACTGCAGCGAATTTAATATACAGAATTTGCTTGGAAAAAGTACCAGAAATCAGAAAATAAATTTAATCATAAAAGACACGCTGGACGGTACATACGTGCACGAATGGCCTAAATGGCAAAAGGCGTGAACGCTTATCGGAAATCTGCAACGCGATTTTTATGTAGATGGCCTATTGTCTCAAGTTACGGTAACAGCAGATGTCAACAGCTATGGATTTAGTATGGCAGCAGGTGCATTTTCATAAATGCATTGAGCACTAATTATTTGGTACTCGATACATCAACTGCGGGGTATGTACAACGTTCAGAGCATAAAAGTGAAAGTTAGAGATTTTACCCGGTGCGGTTCAAGGCACCTTACACGGTGGATCCGGATATGTTAAAATTATGCGTGTAAATGATACTGTTTTACAGCACAAAAACTTTCGTACGCTGGTCATTACCGTAGAATTATACGTTACAAAATTTGATGCGTTTCCTTGCAGCGGTTCAACAAATCGGTATTTAATTTATTTATTACCAGTTTAATAGTATGCTTCCGCGAATATTAATTTTATGTACATAAAACCCTCCGGGATTACGTTGGACGATTATTGCAAGCGCCTATTTGATAGGCGTTACTGACCTCAGGGGACTTACAACTTTACCTTCATAGAGAAGTTAATAAACTATAGAATTTTATAGATATCTTCAATTCATATTCACTCGTTCTTGTGTCATATTGAGCAGTTATTCTAATGTGACTCAAACACACGACAATTCATGTGTTCGTTGACTATTACAACTTTACGTAGTATGTTTATCTATTTATAACACTTTTTCTTTTATTGACTGCTATGTAATTTAGAATCTACTTAGTTCACAAGTATTAAGAAAATAGCTTGCCTGATTTTCTTGATACTATGCGTAAACCGCTCTCTGGCGGTGTACCCTATGCATTTAATTAGGTCTTCTGCCCATTACCTTTAGATTTCTAGATTCTATGTTTGTTGTGCGTGGTGTTCGATTACTTGATTTCATTTTCAGATCTTTGTGAAGAGTTTTATAATTATATTAGTTCTGTGGGCTTTACATTGTTACGTTTACAATATCTTTATATTTAATGGTTTTTCACATCCCGAGAGTTGAATGTCATTTGACCAGATGGGTATCAGGATCGTCTGAAACATGACCAGTTTATTTTCCAACGTTTACAGTTTATTTACGTCATCTTGCTAACTAACTGTTATTTTTTAGCTATTGTTGTGGTTTCTCCATACTAACTTTTACTCTAATTGGAGACCGACCTATTTTACTTCATTCTTGAAAATAGGTTGGTTATTTATTGTAACCTGTGGTCATGTATATCGTCTTATAAATGCGATTTGCATCGATTTTTCACTGTTCTCTTACATTTCCTTATGATTTTATTTTACTGATATCAAATCATTTAATTGCAAAAACAAAAATTTATAAAACATAGGAATGTCCGCGTGAGGATCAACGGTAAACTGGTCCAAGTTATTTGCTTGTACTTATCGTGAAGAAGTTTTAGAATGTCGTTCGGGAATTACTTTTCTAGTTTACTGTCGATCGTAGTCCGATCCTATCAAAGTTCCCTCCAGGCACGGGAGATTTTCTGACCTTAGTGGTTGCTGTTCTCTGTATTGTTTCTATCAATTCGATATGCTAAAGATACCGTTATAGGTAAGTTCAAACTTAGATATGAGAGTGCGATAAAGACGGTACAAATAGAGAAGTATGAAAAGATAATAAAAAATAAACGCCGTCCATGCGCTGCCGTGAAACCTCACTCCATTAACTGCTTTCTTCCATTCGCAGTGTTTGTGTCCGTCCGAAATGTTCCCACTTAACGCAACTTACCTCCGTCATCTCTATACTGTTTGTTCCACTTCAACAATTTGCCGTCGACGACATTACGGATTGGAGCTTCAGATGAAGCTTGATTTATTACTAACCACCATCAGATTTGTCCTTCGCATGACATCACCGTGAGCCTCAACAACCTCAATTTACTTTGGGTGCCTTATATTTTTCAGCACGTTGCGTCGATCATTGATAGCTATATAGTGGCTCAAAGCTATATAGTAACTTCAAAACTCTTGCTAAAATGATAATACCAAGAGAAAAAGTCGGAAATGTGACTGATATGGAAGTTAATCGTTACTGTTCGAATAACCCACTTAGTAGGTGATAAATATGGGGATCCAGGCCGTACTAGCTCAATGAAAACGGCGTAGGTTCAAGTATGAGAATTTATTAGTAACAAAGCGCCACTCTCCAAGTATAAACTTGATCGCATATAAGTTCCTGGAGTCAGGGAGACCTTAGTAAGTGAATCGTGGTTATCCGAACCGTCTACGTTACTGATTCTTTTATTCGGTCGTGAACCGACCGGCAAAATTACTCCAAAACTCTATTTAAATAAAGCACAAAAGAAATAAAAAATAACTGAAGCTAAAGAATGACGTTGAACAGCACTTAATTTGTTACTTGGGGTGTAATGGGTCTCATAAAAATTCAAACAAACTAGCTCCTTAAATAAGGCTCATAACACTTTCGGCAGCCGTTGGAATTCCAGCAGGCTCACAGCCACTTTACAGCTTTAGCAGAACGTAATTAGAAAGACATGTGCAGGTCACAAGTAGATGTCTTCCCCTCCCCTTAAAATACTAAAAAATTTAATGTTAAGTGCAACAAATATCTTACCAAATTAGCAAAAATAAGAAAACCCTTTCTATTACCTAAGCAAATCCCCTATTTACTAACTGTAAGTCTAAATTAACTACATCATTCTAGGGAATTCTTCCCAAAACTCAACGAGCCAAAAATAATATAAAATTAAGGCGGGACTTAGCGCAACGTATTTCCGGTTACCAACTTTTGTACGGCGTGGTAATCGATACTGGGACGAAAGCTGTCAAAGATGGCGGGTTTTCGCGCACTCGGTGTAAAAATGCCGGGAAACTAGCAAATACAGCACACTGCAGTCCTTCCAAATTCTACGATAATTCTTAGGTGTTTTTAAAATTGTCCAATGTTCTAATAATCTCTAGCCCTTTACTAGTTTATACTGGTTCCTATAGTAGTTTATACTAGTTTCCTACAACAACGTGAAAGAGAATATAACGACATCATAGTTAACAAAAGGAAACTCCCCCCTCCCCTCCTAGAGAGACAAGCAAATGTACAACCTGGCCGATTAGTTCGAACAGCGAAATTGGGGAAGCGTTACTTCCAACTGCACAGAACTATAGTATTACTTTCCTAGAGTCGAATTTCCGTGTATATTCTCGACAAACGAGACATTAAAGCGAAAACGGAATAACCTATTCAAGGAAAATGACCTGCTCAAACAAACGCCACAAGCAGAATGCCTTGTCGAGTATTGTTGTATCAACAACTACGGAAGCAGGGACATCTACCATCTACATGTGAGAAGCGGAACGAGAGGCCAAAAGTAACAATACCGGACACTGTGACAAACTGGCCGTAACAAATTTCTTCTTCTTCTGCATCCTCTTTTGTGTAGGTGCAGTCGACTGAATTTGAACAACGTTTTTAATGTACATCACCTTCTTGCGATTCATTTCAATATACATTCTAGCAAAATAAGGTACTGAGTTTGACTAGTGTACTTAAATATTCTGTCCGTAACAACCAGTTTCATGAAGTTCTGGCAGTCTTCACGCTTCAAGACAAATTGACCTGTCTTAGCAGAAGCACATTGGGAAAGATGGAGATTCGAGTTCCTTTATTCTCTTATGTTATGCTTTCGATCCTGATAGACTGCTATTTAGAATTCAAGTAAGAGGACCAGCAGCTTTTGTAAAGTAGAATGTTCCTCTTGTCTTGATTTCTTTGATTTCATGTTAAATATATTCGGTTAATGGAAATTTTTGTTTCCCAACTCTAGAATAGACTTTTTTTTAGGTTTTTGGGAATCTCCTAGATACAAGATGTTACAATTTATTTTATTGGCATTTAAAAGTTCATATGACATGAGTGCTGCCTGGATTTTGAAATTTGAACTTAGAAAAGTACATATATCGATAATTCCAAGGCCTTTTACGTTTATAACATTTTACTTGCTAACTTAGTTATAATTATGTAATTATTGCAATACAGAGGAAATATTATTCTCGAACATTCGACAAGTAAAAAGTACTAGTAAAAATAATGAATTAGTAAACAAATAATCGTTCGTTGCGCGCAGGCGGCCGAATATGATGAAAAATAGTATATCAACAGAAGTCAAATTGTTTGCAGGTGAGCATTTTCCACAGCCGGTGTTCGCAGTTGTAAACATATAACTTAGATACGGTTTTAATAAGAATCTAATTCAATCATAGGCAACTAGCTTACCAATGTAATCCAAACCGTGCCATATGTACCTAATACAAATTTTAAATATGGGCTTAACACATTGAAGGTACGAGTACAGGAAGTAAATATTTCATATCAAGTTAAACGAGAGCGTATTCTAAGAAACAACTTTTACTGCAGATGCATATGTAAACATGAAATTAAAGGAATAATTTAAAGCTATTTATTAGTGGAGGTAGCATTATAAATTTAACGTCTGCATATACGAAACGACGCGACGGTGTAGGCTGTTTCTTATTAGAGGGTAAAAAGTATCAGTGTATCATTATCCGCCCACATTGATGTTATACTTATAAAACACAAATATAGCCCCAAATGCTTTAATTGGTAAATACCTTCAAAATTAAATTGTGTAAATTTGTTTTTGTAAGTATCATGTAATAATCGTTAATCGGTAAACTGTTCACATCCAATACACGAGATTGAAAATCTTTAACCAAGATAAACTATTAAACGTACCTAAACCTTTAACATAATCTTTACTATGCTCGTATTTTTAGTCGAACGTATTCCACACTCATGATCATATAGCGACACCTACCATCATGACAAATTGGGAGTGTTCTTCGGAAACTCCGCTGTCAGCAACAATTCTTAATCTCTTACAACCTCGGTATCCTTGTTGTATTCGACTATGGAATAAATAAATATTTGAAAATCTATTCTAATGCATATGCGAATCACGAAATAAATTTCGGTGTCCGCCCTGGTTTTACCGGCTACCAGCCGTTCATTCTACTAGTCTAGATAAAGCTTATTGTTGGTTATTTATTGCTACCGTGTTTTACACACTGCCTGGCTGATTATAAGCTTGAAGTTGAACAGCGCTGCTGTGTTTAAGTGATTTTGTTAATGTTATGTATTACTTTATGATACTGTGCGATTACTGCAATAGGACTTTAATGTTTCAAAATCGGTATTTGGATGGTAATATGTACGTAACGCAAAAAATGCAGTTAGTACTATATGCCTATGCAATGCGTCAAACAGGGAACATTTATGAGCAAAGCAGGCCCGGAATAGGGAGTACTTCTCAGATACCTATTTGCTGTCCTGCTAAAAAGTAAAAACTCACATCAGAAGTTTGACTTTGTATTCATACATGAAATAAGTATATATAAGTATATATTATTGTAAACTGCTCTGTAAATTGAATAAAATTACATATATCTGTATGGCGGGCGAGACAAATAATCAACTCAACCACTCCAAAGAAATAAAGAAAAATTATCGAAATGATAGGATTCGCCTCAGTAGACATGCAAAAAGTATGATACCGCAAACTTATGTATGGAATTAAAATCATAAATTGAACGATAAAATGTTAGGGTGGTGCCCACTATGGATGTGAAACATAACCGTTCAAACAAGAGAGCAGTAGAGAAACTGAACGAACGGAATAATTAATGAAGAAATAACAAGAGCAAATACCAGACCTATACTAACGACGCTTATGGAAACATGCTCCTTCGGACGCGATATCATGGTACGAAATACGAGGGCAAATCAACAAATATGTGAACACTAATCCATAAGGCCAGAAAACAGAGAGGTATGTTTCAACCTCAATGGAAATGGTACTTAGCAAGACCATTAATTTATGAAGCAGTGCTGTAGTATTCTCCATCACACACAGTTTAGAAACTTTGTGTTTTTCACTCAACAAAAGTTTAATTTCAAGCATCATAAACATCACGGGCCAATGCGTATTGGCTGTATTAAGATTTGGGAATGGAAATTCAAGTATAAAACTGTTACTCTGATATTAATGACACAAAACTAATTCTTCCTCAAATTTACATAGAGGTCAATTAAAAATTTGTGGGGTTTGGCCTAGGACAATGTTTTGCACACAATTATAAATCTAAATTAAAATATATATACATATATAATATATTGTTTTATAAAATCCCGTATTTTTTAATAATAATTTCTTAATTTAATTAAAAACCCCGCGAATTCATCATAAGACCACAATACAAATTGTTTACTTGTGGCTCTAGATACCATGCTTGTGATGCGCAAAATAGTAAACAATCTACTGGTAAATGCATGATGTTAATATTTTAAAGCCCTGTTACACACATAATTGCTTAGGAATCTAATCTCAATTTCGCTAAACGGAAATATATTCAATCAGTATTAAACCTAAGGGAACAGTACAAGACGTGTAAAAACATGTACTGAGATGCTCTTAAGTAAGGAACTAAGCAAAACACATACTAATACAGTCCCAAAAACTCCTAGATGAATGTTTGCACGAAACTTTAGATAAGCGTTTTGGTTGTGGTAATGTAAAGTGATTTTGGGGTGACCGAGAGATGTGTCAGCAGAAAACTACAAACGATTGGAATATAGAATTGAATTCTTGGAGAAAGGAAAATTTCTCTGGGGTGAGCACATTTGGATAGTCAAAGCGTTTGACATGGTTTCAAAATACGTCTATCATTATGCTTTCATTTTTAGTGGTACTGCTGTGTACATATAGCAGATATTGTTGCACAAATTAATATTTTACTAACAAAAGTCCAAAGGGATTAGGTTGTTAGGAATGTTACTCAATAAAATTTCAATTCAAGGATAACTTCAAGCATGTGGAAAAGTGCATACGTTAAAATACGTAAATAACACGTATTTATTCTCGAATATCAGGAACTATGCATAGGGATTCCGGTATCTTTAATAATCTCGAGCCGATTGTAACTACCTTTTAGTCATTTTATGGTAAATCGATCTATGATAGGTGTCTTTTCTTATATGTAACTAACTCTAACTCTAGGAGCATGCTCAATATCCACATTTAGATTATTGATAAGGCACTTGTTAGATTTTGTTTAAAACAACTTTTAAATTGGTTTATGATAACTAGAGTTTGTTGGAAAGGTGGTATCGGGCAAGAACTTCTTTCAGTGAATGCAGCATCTAGCGCGAATTTGTTAACTTCAGTACGCTACGTATACAGATATGCGCCCTTGTTCGTTACCACCTTTTAAGAAACTCTAATGACAACATTCCATCAGTTCCTTTGGCAACTGTATATGTTTTCACTATACATATACCTTCATCAACACTATCCAATTTATCTCTACATATCTGTTGTTTTCAAAATATAGGGAAAGCGGCGGATGTTGGGTCTTCAAAGACCACCTCCTTTCAATGGCGTGATTAGTAAATAGATTCCGATGTTAAAGTTTTCTTCTTCTTCTTCTTCTCGTCAATCCTTATGCCTTTCAGCGTCGGATTATTTTTGGATCTTACGACGATTTAATCCATTCTTTCCATCGTGTCCGGTCTGTACTCATTCTTCTCATTTCTGCTATGGTCTTCCCTCGCTTTCGTCCCAATTCGTTGACTCTGTCAATCCACTTTTTCCTTGGCCTTCCCTTTTTTCTTCTCCCATTATTTTTGGCTTCTATTATTTTTTTTGTCAAACTCTTGTGTTCCATTCTAATTATGGGGCCGTACCAATTCAGTTGACATTTTTCGATTCTTTTTAGTATATCTTCTTGATTTATCATATTCCTTATCTGTTCGTTTTCTATTCTGTCCGTTTTTGTTTTCCCCACGATCTTTCTCAAAAATTTCATTTCCACACCTGTTATTTTGCTTTCGTGTTTTTGCTGTATTGTCCAGGACTCACTTGCGTACATTATTGTGGGGGCTACTACTGCATTGTATACTATCTGTTTGATCTTGGGTTCTATTTCTTCTTTTCCAAAGATGGTTTGATTCAGAGCGTAGTATATGTTTGTGGCTTTCCGTCCTCTTTTGCTATGTCTAGATCAATTTTTCCATCCTTCGATATAATAGTACCTAAATATTCGTATGCGTCGACAATTTCCTCTTGTTTATCGTTTATTTTAATTATTAGATTACTGGCTGGCTCTTTATTATTTATCACCATTAGTTTGCTTCTTTCTACGTTTATTTCCATCTTCATCTTTTCTATTTCTTCTGTCCATATTTTTGTTAATTTTTCCATTTTCACATAACTGTCAGCTATTAGTGCCAGATCATCCGCGTACAGTAATGCATCCACAGCTACAGGTTCCAGTCTGTTATATCCTAACAGTGTCTTCACAGTTTCGGTGCGTTTCCTCGTATTTTGCACGATTCTGTCCATTACTATAATATATATTAATGGACTTAAGCTGTCTCCTTGTTTTATTCCCACTTGCATTTCAAAATCTGCTGATCTTTTTCCATTCACTTGTACTATCCCCCCTAACTTGACAATATAGACTATTGATTATTTGGCGCATTTTTCTTGGAACCTCTAGTTTCTCTAGACAAATATCTATACTCCCTCTATCTACTATATCGAAGGCTGCTCGCAAGTCTGTGCAATTGAAGTAGATTTCCTGTCTCAATTTTACGTTCGATGATGTTTTTAATTATGTGGATATTATCGTTCGTTTGTTTCCCTTTTCTATAGGCTGCTTGTTCTTCTCCCAGTCTGTCTCCTACTAAATGTGTAAGTCGTTCCGCTATTATTTTGGTATAGACCTTAAAACTCTCGATAGGAATATTGCCCTATAGTTTTCGCACTGACTTTGATCGCCTTTCTTATATATGGTAGTGATGAGGTGATTTCTCCAATCCGCAGGAATTGTGTTCGTTCGCCATGCCTTACAAAAGATGTCAAGGATCCACTCCTTTCCCACCTGGCCGAGCCATTTTACCATTTCCGGTTCTATATTATCCGCACCGCAGGCTTTTCCTGTTTTTATCCTTTTCAGGGCTTTCTCTACCTCTTCCATATCTATCTCTTCAAGTTCTTCATGATATTCATTTCGTGTTCTTGATTCTGGCAATAAATCTGTATGATCTCCTGCATCTGTGAATTTTTTCGTAAAGAATTCTTTCCATATTTCAAGTATATCTTCTGTTCTTGTTTTTAGTTCATTCGCGGTATTCCTAATTGGTTTTATTTCTTTCTTTTTATTTCCATTCATTGATCTTATTAGGTTCCAAAATTTCCTATTATTTGTTTTATATTCCTCATTGATATCATTTCCAAAATCTTCCCAGCTTTTCTTTTTCGCTTCTTTGATTCTCTTCTTAACTTCGTTTCTTATTTTAACATATTGTTCTTTGTATTGCTGTTCCTTTATTAAAACGTATTTTCTCCACGCATCTTTTTTCTTTCTGACTTCCTTTTGTATTTCCTTGGTCCACCATTTTGTTCTTTTCTGTTTTTCCTGTATCTGATTTGACCACATATTTCTAGTGCAGAATTATAAATAATTTCCTTGAAAATTCTCCACGTCTCTTCTAGTGTCATTTCTTCCTGGTCATGTCTCTTTAGTAAATCATTCGTTTTCTGTTGGTATTCTGCTCTTTTCTTCTCGTTTCTTAATTTGCTGATTGCTATTTTATGATACTCAGCTATTTGTTGTTCTGTATTAATTTGTTCTTGGAGGTCTGCCGTTAGTAATCTGTGTTGAGTTCCCATTTCAGCCTCTTTTTGTGTCTTTATGTTTCGTATATTAGTTTTCATACTTTGGGTATAGGCTATGTAGTCTATTATACTCTTTGCGTTTCTCTCTTCCGCGACAAAGGTGTATCTCTCTTACAGTGGTTGCTCCCAGAAACCGTTCCCTATTAGGAGATCATTACGTATACAAAAATCAAACATTTTCCAACCATTTCCGTTTAACGTTTCTTCTCCATATGCTCCCAAGCAGCCCAGTCCCTTATTTGTATCATTAGCCACTCTACCATTCCAGTCCCCCATTAATATTACTTTTGAGTTTGTCTCTCTTATTTCATCCGGCAGTTCCTGCAGTTTTTCATAGAACTCCTCAATTGTACTTCCATCTGTTCCTTCTACTGGTGCATACATCTGTATGATGTCAACCGATTCCTTCTCCAATTCTATTCTCAAGCGCATCAGCCTTGATGAGAGTGATTGATGTATAGTTACTCTTCTACCCAGTTCCAGTTAAAGTTTTCGAAATGTAAAAACACACGTAAAACAAGATTTTGACGAATAGCAACACAGTGGGTGTTATACGAGGTATGTAAATAAAGGAATAAGTTTTTCCATTTGTTTTATTCCAATAACACTAAATTCAACATTGGCCCTTTCAAAGGGAGGAGTAACACAGCGCTGGTGACGATTCTTCTCCTCACAGCAGTGTTGGAACTTTGATACCGGAATAGTGCTTAGCGGGTCGGTTGCAGCCGTTTGAATGTTGTCCAGTGTCCCAAATCCATCTCCCTTGAGGTGTTGTTTCAATTTTGGGAAGAGGGGAAACTTACAAGAACTCAAGTCTGGCGAATAAGATGGTTGAAGAATCACAGAAATTCGCCAAAAAGCGGTGTACTGAAATTGTTATGTGACAAGGCGCATTGCCGTGATGCAGCACCCAGTTCTTTTTATTGTTTGGTCTCACACGCATGGCCCTTCTTCATCTTTCAATAACCTTCCAGTAAAAGTGTTGATTAGTCTTTGACTTGCTCACTCTTGCTGAGACCTGGAGTTGGGAGTGTGCCATTTCATGCTCTAGCGCTTGATTGGCACTCATTGTCAGAACTCACAAGCAAGACCTGTTCCACTGCAACAATCGCTACAAATACGTGACTTTAGCGAATTCCAATTCGTACTGATGGCGTATTACATGTGCGTCTGTCTCCCAGCCAAATCTCGCGTCTCCAGTGTTTTCCGATGGAACACTCCACTACCAGTCTCATTGCCGTATTTAGAAACCTCCCACATATAAGATTTTCTTAGAAATTTAGTCGCAATTATCCTAACAAACTTATAACGAAGTGGGTGGTTATTAATATTTTTCTCGTTATGTCTGCAATAACTTCTAGTATATATTATACAACGTTTAACTATCTGAAAAGTTTTACGTTAACTTTGGTATCCCTCCTGGATTAAACATTGGACCTATACTGTATGTATAAATAACATTACTGAAATAGTCGCCTTAGAGAAATTAGAGAATACTATTATCTACTAAGTAATTACGAGTAAAAATAAAATCAACGGCAATGTATTGAAAAGATATATTTCTGTAAAGGATTTTGTGTTACATGCGACTTGTACTTAACTTTTGTGGCACGTATACAGAGAGCTCAGGAATAAGTGGATGCATTTAGTAGTCCTGATTTATTTTATTTAGATGTGTGTGTTGCGTTTAGTGATGTTTCTTTTTGTAAATATGGGCGACGTATGTCATTAATTTATTAAATTTTCTGATACTTTTGAACGTCAACTACTTTCCATCAATCCTGCTCTGAACAAGACCTATTCAGCGGGTAGAAAGAAAAGGGTGTTCATTTTGATAAACTGTAAAAATATTCCAATATATTCACCTGACTTGCGATATCACAGTCGTAATGCTATGGGTCCAAATCTCAGTGAGGTCGGTACTCGTACTAGGAACAATTCACTATTGGGATACAATAATAGCGGTTTGGCTGAACGGAGCTAACAAGAATTTGTACACACGCACATACACTCATCAGTTAGCTAAGTAGATGCTGCGTATCGGTAAATCCAATGGAACCCCATACAAGTATTACATTGCCATTTAAGAACCAGAAACATCCCTAGCGATAGGCCTAAAAGATTTGTTAAAGCTATGATATATGATTTATCTGTCCCGAATAATATTTATTATATCGTAGACTTACGTTGTAGTTTGGCTGCCGTATCAAATCCATATAAAAGTTATTAGAAAATATACACAGCAGATTTTTAAAAGTTTTAAGTCGGTAGCTCATTTACGCCGTCGTTTTAAAGTTAGACCATATGATGGTAATATAATATGCTTGTTTTCAAAATTGAAAGTACGGTTCTGGGTCTTTTCGATATTAATGTAAAATTTATAAATTCAGGATATCGGTCTTTTTACCATAATACACTCTCGACGGAATGAATAATGCGGTATCAGATATGTATAAGTATCGATGCGATTGTATAAGGACGAATTTGTTACCGTAATAAAGATCATATTTAATCCATTCAGACGCTAAATATATTTACTTTTTCATCTGGTGAGAGAAAAGTGAGCTGTTAATTTTAAAACCGGTATATATGATAAACATACGTTATTGTATCGGAGCGATTTAACATAAACTTCAACGTAAAATGCGCGACTTCTATAACTCAACTTTTGCGACACTAATCCTTAAATGCTATACATTATTGTGCTGCAGCTTAAAATTTCAGCAAAGGCATTTGTGCCGCGCCGTATATCAAGGGTAAGCCCGTTCGCTAACTAGATGACTATGTTATATTAAAGACAATAATTTAGGAACGCTTACCAAATTAGCGAGAGTCCTTTTTTTCCTCTGCACCGATTTTAAACTACTTGGAGATACTGAAGGGTGTATAATATATTGGTAATTCCTTAATGTTAATCGTCCAGCTTAATTAAATGCGATAACTCGCATCTAGCAGGGTAAGAAGTACCTCAGAACTTTTTAGCGATTTGGATAGCAATATATTTTGTGTTATCGTGTGTCTCGCAGAAAAATGAAATGAATGTAGCCCATTCCATTAGTGAAATTGCTGATATTTAACTTTCAACATTTCTCAATTATTCAGTCTCGATCGATTATATGTAACTTCATTAGTAATTTATGGTGCATCTACTAAGGATCCAAATTTGAGTTGTTGTAACTTGGCCAAATGGTTATATAATGTATAATGGCTTAGAATAATAGTTATTAACATTATTTACAAATGGTCAGAAATTGATAAAAACCGAAAAATTTACTAGCTCTTGTTTTCCAATATCTATATTCATTATCTCTAAACATAAAACAGATTCAGAAAATCTAAAAATAAAACGCTTTTTGAAGTACTACAGTAAATACCGGAAATATTTTACAGGAAAGCTTAGATACAAAGAATGAAATTGTATAACATTGGTACAAGTTTTTATAAAAAGTCAAATGCGGTTATTATTGCAGACAGCAAATTCACAGCGTACTGATATTTTTCTTTGTATAAAATATTAGCGTCATGTTTACTAATTAAAGATATTATAATATTAAACAGTACCATCCATAAATAATTTTAGCGAGGACAAAATACACATTAAATGTCATTATTTTAAAGCTGAAAACTGAAAGTTTCACAATGACCCATTTTAACCATACTGCTACAGAGCAGATTGGTCTTGGTGTATGCTTGAATAGCGTAATAAGGCCAGATAAAGATGTCCATTAATTTGTTCGAAATTATTTAACAGCTGCCAAGTCTTAAAATTAAATATCACCGATATGAGACATATTGCAGCTTTACCATCCATCCATCCATACGTTTCCTTTCCGGTTATATTTGATTGTAGAAACGGAATCCGGTAATGCTTAATTAACCAAAATTGCGTATATCGATCGAAGAACGATATTTATTATTCTCGTGAAAACGAAAGTGGTTCAATCAAGGAGAGCAGGATTTCTTCGACAGCTTGTAATATTGATAATCATGGGATGCAGATGTTTACGTCGCTCATAATTTTCTTATTTTTCCGGAAACAACCTGAAAATGTGTCGGGCGGTATTGGAAACACGTGGCTTCTTGCATCTTGTGTAACTGCGACAAATCTTACTACAGATGTTTCAATTAATACAGCGTGCGTCTCATGTAAAACTGGGCCATAAAGTCACGACTTATTCTTTTTCTTTACTGCTTACTGAGACACATTGTGGTTACAAGAATATCCCCTTAATTAATTAGGAAAACATGCAAATGTTTGTCAAAAGGGAATATATTAAACTTCTATAAACCCCACGCAACATGAACACGGCCAGGTTCTCATTTATTGTTATTCAAAGTAAAATAAATTTTCTTCAACTCATTTCTAAATTAATGCGCTGCCCCAATATAATTCAACGATTGTTGTAAATCAATACTTAGTACTAATAATGTGTCTTTATCGGTCGGATTAAAATTAGAAATGTTTAACGCAAGAAAACTTTGTGAGTAATTTTATTGGGAGCATCGATAATTATGAGAAATAGATCAAATGGTGCAGAAAGTTCACTACAATAAGGGGTAACACCACTGTAACAGTCTAAAAAAGGCGCATCTTTGACAATTTATTTTGGAAAGAAGAAAAGGCAACATGATAATAATATTCGAGAAAGTTGTTTAAGTATTGAAAAAAAACTTGAGGCGCTCCGCGGTACGCAGTGTACCTGGTGCAAATTCGAATAGGAATAATAAAAAAAATCACCTAATCTACATGGTTATAGTTAGTTAAATACATAGGGGATTTCAAAAATATTGATTTTTGTGGGATTAAGTATTTGAAGTGAAACATCCAATTTTCGGCCAAAAATCATTTGTTAATAACTAATGTTTAAATTAACTTATCGAAAATCGCATATGTATTTCACTAGATATTCTTATGTTAAAGATATGGTCAAAAATGCGAATGAATAGAATAAAAATTGTTGTAGTTATGGTGCTTGCTGTTTTGAAAAAATGTGTTTCGAGAAAACCGCGTTTAAAGTTTTGAAATGTGTTATAGATATGAACAAATTAAAAATCCGGCTGCTTATATTTTTTTACCATTAATATGATATCCCAGCTATATAGAGATGCTTTTCCATGTTCAAATATTGTTCCTCGTTCTCTTTCCTCGAAAATTGTACGCTAGAGCACGCCTCTTTTACCGCATCTGTCAAACATAGCTCGGCGTGCATGATTCGTTTAGTATCGGCTATATTTGTCAGACCATCATTAAAATTGCATACAGAAATATGAGTCGCTATATTTAAGACTTTTTCATATAATTGTGTAATCTAGAATTAATGGATTTTGTTGAGCAGGGAGACATTCCCTTACGAAGAAGAAGCATGCCTTGTATGTAATTGCTTCTTGGCATTGAACGTGTAATTAAAAACAGATCTAAGCTTTCCATCGCATTTAACTATTTAAGCTTGTTACTCAGACTGAACCCTAATGTCACAATATCGTCTTCGAAACCTCATTACCTCATTCCGAAGCACTTAAACATTCATATACATATGATTTAACCATATAAAATCTAAGGTATTGAAGATGTAATAATGCAAATCTTACCTAAATACAATAATATTTAAAGAATTGAGAATTATGCCACTATGGTGCTTGTACTTGTACGAAATTGTTGTCTTCTTTAAAAAACATGAAAATAGTTTTGTTAGAAACGGTGACATATACACTACCATGAGAACAAGATCAGCTAATGATATTAGTATACAATCGCATAGGACTAGTATGTACGAAAGGAATCCCTACTACAAAGCAATTATTTATTATAAACGATTGCCTCCTGATTTAAGGAGCATTACACGTCCCAACGAATTTAAAAGTAAACTGAGACACTACCTTCTCGGTGAGTCATTTTATTGCGAATAGGAATATATGTGTAATGTCTGATACTAGCTTTGTATTGTCTTATGCTGTTTTTATTGTGTAGTGGGATGTCTGATATGCTTAAGTCTTATACTGTTTCCTGTTTTTAATATGTAAATCTGACAATGTCAATATCCTCGAATTTATGACAATAAAATATTATTATATATATATATATATATATATATATATATATATAGACAAATGAGTTTGAGAATTAGAAAGTTCTTAATAAACAGTTTCTAACGACTTCTGTTAGTGTATTACAGGAGTTGCAAACCAAAAAGTAAGACCTTTCCAATTGGTATTTATTTGGCGCAAGTAGTCGTTTCGGAGATATAAAGGGAAAAACTTTCTTCCGAGTAATGAACTTTTTGCCCCATGTTCTAGAACAGGGGTTTTCAAAGTGTGCCCCCCTCCCGGTACTTTAGAAAGGTGGCGTGCCATGAATAAGTTAGGGAACCCCTGTTCTAGAAGGTTCAAAGTATCTATGAAGCCAACAAAAGAAAATGGATTTGCTGTTGAAAATCAGAAGGCATCCAGCTTCTAAACAGGTTCATTGTACTGTCCGCTTATAGTTCACCAAAATGAAAAGGACAAAATAAATAATTTTAGACATGAGAAAATAAAATTTAGCTAGTATGCTAGTAGTGTTCTTGCTTGGTTATCGCTTTTTCCGATTTAATCGTAATAAAAGGTGTTTGGGGACGGTTAATGTCTAACTATTTAAAAGACAAGCAGTACAATATTTCGAAAGAAATATAGCCGGTAATAAAACGCCGTTGGTCTGAACTAGTTACGAATGCTGTACAGCTTTGTTTGTATATTTTTATAAAAACATTTACTCTGTTCTGTTTGCATAAATATGGTTCTTTACATATCCCCAACGAGTGGAATCTGATGGTGTTAGGTCAGAGAATTTGGATGGTTATTACAAGGTTTATTGAAATGGTTTGTTATAAATAGTTCTGACGTTGATACAGATGTTTGTAAGGCAAAACGGTATTGCAAATATCAGTACAAATATCATATCATATGTATGTTGTAAGTAACCCTGATTTTCTATTTCAGTGTTGAGGCAGTGTTGAGAGATATGTAAAATTTTATATTCTACTTTTTCGTTTGTATTCAGTCTGTCGATTAAATATTTCCGAAAGTCTTACCCATAAGAACTTATACCGTTTGATGTGGTTGGGCAGCAGATAAGTAACATAAATTGCGTTAATTCAGAAGATTAATAGTAATTCATATATAGAATGTATATGTTTCAATTATTGTTGTAGTAGTAGTAAGTCCTGTCATTCCTAGACGAGTATAGGACATCTCTATGGCTATTGTAATTTACTAGATTGTCAGTCTAGCGCTCATAAGCGCTTCATTATGGTATCTTTTGTATGTTGTTATTTGCTTTGTCATAATCTTGCGTCTAATTCTTTTCCCCTATCCTCTGTTTCTCGCTATTTTTTGCATTGCACTCCATGATTTGTTTACAAATTCCCAATGCCTCTCCCTCCCCTCCTCTCCTTGCCCTTAGCGTTGTCGCCTACGATTATAATATTCATGTCATAAGTACCACGATATAAGTGACATATTTTGTCTTTTCTAAATACTATTGTTATAGATTTTTTGTAATATATCATAATACTTTTCTTTAATTTCTTTCGCCTCATTATTCCAAGATTAATCTTTATAAATATGTTACGAAATTTAGCTCAGAATCCTGGTCTCGTGATCTTTTCAGAAATTTTGTTTAATTTCAGCAAGTGTTTTTATTCATAAGTATTATTTCTCCGTATTAATGTTTGGCGTTGATGTCTTTATACATTTTCTTGCTACTTTCGAGTCGTAGCTCCCCTTGTTCTAACCATATTGTTTCATGTAAGCATGATACAGGCTTTGACACAACTACTGCGTTAAATTTATTTATACGATTATGTGGGGCAGATATAAGTAAATAAGTGTAAAAGACAAAACAAAATGATTTTAAAAATTAGCAAATAAACGTACTGTTGTTGAACTTGGCCTTACATACAGGCCGACGAGCTGGCCGTAAATGTAAACAGACACGTTCTATCCTAAATATCACCTTGCTAAACATATGACACGAATTTTACTAGCTTTTATATGACTTTCCCTAAATTGTAAACATTCGCCTTTACTTTTCAATTACATATTCGAAGTTTATCCTGGCAGTGTCACACATATGTATGTATGATTTGCAGCCCGCACGATAAAACAAACACGATCCACTTGACCTTGCTACAGATGCGGTTCGAATTTGACTAGCGTTTACATGTCGACGTCTATATAAAATCCATGACCACATTCAAGTCAGTCAGTCAAGTCAGAGGTTCTCCAAATGTTCCTTGCATAACTTGTGAAACTTCAAAAACTAATGTCAGTTTTCTTGTGATAGTAGGAAAATATTCGTTCTTACAAATTTAGTTTTGAATTTTGTTTGATTTTTCTTCTACTTTAATTTGATGCATAAGTCGTAGAAAATATGGCAGATCTATTTTATACAATTCTATCTCCTCTATTATCTGTTACCGTTCCTACATTTCAGCAAGTTCTTTTATTGTTAGTATCTAATTCAGCTCTGGTACTTTCTTTAGATGATTTTTCTTTCTTTAGTTAACCTTTTCCTTTTATTTTGAGTTTTTCTTGACTTGCATGTGGCAGATGTATTCCTTTTTCTACCAATGTTTGCGTTTGTAGTATTGACCCTGTCCCTTTTCGCAGACTTGTTCGTCATCTTGCTCTACCTGTTAACATCCTCCATTACTAGTTTTCTAGGTGTGGTGTTGTTCTAGTTATCTTAGCTATTGCATTCATCGCTTCCTTCTTGCTGTTCTGGATATTTTTGGCTCCCTGTTTTTTCCTGCTTTATATTTACTTTCTCTTCTATCGATGACGCTTAATGTCTTGACCAACAAATATCACATTATTTACCATGGATAGAGCAAAGCGAGACATATGCAGTGCATTGTAGAATTTAAAATGAAAAGAAGTACACGGTGGTTGGAATAATATATAAAAAATAAATACGTACAATTACCCTTACTACACCTTTCGGAAATAAATTTAGATACGCATTTCATAGAAAACTAGGGGAAATCAGTATCACTAGCGATATATGACTAACGCCCAAGACGAACACCACGCAACGAGCATTTGCCAACTTTAAAGGGTTGCACAATGAACATCACACACTGAATGTCTGGACGAAACACACCAAAACACTGTTGAAAGTGTCAACTCGACTGCTTAACCTTCCTATACTCACGTCAAAATGAAAGACGTATACTATACTATATAAATCGGTCTCACAGACCGTATGCGTGAGTATAGGAAGGTTAATAGTCTTTCTCTCTCGCTTCCATCAATTGTGGTAGGAGCTCTCCTACAGCCTTGGACTTCTTTAGTGCATTCTTCCATTATCTGTATCACCGTTCCCTTTCGATATTTCGCCCCTTTAGGCACCCATATCTGTCTTTGTTTCGGTTATCTATTGCTGTGTTCTAATTATTACGTTATCATCAATTCTATTATGGTTTCGGCCACTAATATTTAGGATTTTATCGGGACGATGATAATGCGTTCCTACTGTTTGGAAGGTTGCCAGAATTGTTCTTGTTTTGAAGTTGGGCCACTCTTCAGATATAAGTAATCATAGACCCATTGCAATCGTATGCAACGTTCCAAAAATTTTGAAACAGCAATATATCCTAAAATCTATGCACTGATCAAACCCTCAGTTTCTCCATATCAGCACGGTTTTACGGAAAGGAGGTCTATTATCTCTGACCTAACTGTTTCTACACTGAGTGTCACCAATGCTTTGAATGCCGGGCTTCAAGTTGACGCTATATATACAAACTTTGCCAAGGCGTTTGACAGAGTAGATTATGCCACTTTGTTAATTAAGTTAAAAAACTTTGGATTTAGCGAACCTTTAAGTACTTTTCTGACCTATTCTATTCTATTCTATTCTATTATTATTATTTTAGTTGGTGTTTGAGCTATCCGTAGCTCTTTTCATTCACCATACACCATTATAAGGGGCACCGTTACCCTGTGATGAGAAATTTAAGGGAAATACATAAATAGGAGAGACTTTTCTCGGGCCGGAGCTCCAGCGACCCTAAAGACAACCCGAAATGGAGCCTCGGAAAAAACATATACCACCACCTAAAGGAACGGATAAGAAAAAGAAAAGGAATGAGTTACAAAAGGATTTTACAATTTACTAGGAAAACATACAGACATTTATAGATTTTAAATTTACAAGATGATAGTAAAGAGTGAATAGAATGAAGCGGATAATATCCTAACCCAATCAAACCTTGAATCAAATTATCAATGTGACAACGATTAAGTGAACAATTGAAAAATAGGTGATTAATATCACCCAACTCCCCACAATCACAATTGGGAGATTCAGATAAATTAATTCGATGTAAATGAGAAGGGAAAAGACCATGCCCAAATCTCAACCTGCACATCGTTGTGATAAAAGATCTATTAACAAATGGGATGACAGAAAACCAAGGGTGGCTGGGAATATCCGACTGTATCTTAAAATACGATCTACCACGGAGTGGAGAAGAGGCTAACCAATCTTCTTTCCATCTATAACTGAGCTCCTTGGTCAAATCATGAAATAAATCTTTGTAACCAATTTTAATATTATATACTGGCCTGTATCTTCCTGACTTAGCTAACAAATCTGCCCTTTCATTGTGTTCAATTCCACAGTGTCCGGGAATCCAGCACATAATGATATTGATGTTATTGGAATGAGCATCCTGTAACATTTCTTTTATTCGGAAAATGAGGGGGTTGTTATTACAAGAGGAACATTTTTTAATTGCCATAAGAGCGCTCTTACAATCAGAAAAAATAACATTATTCAGAAACTTAGTAGACCGAATATAAATAATCGAAATGTAAATACCCGTTAATTCTGCTGTGAAAATAGATGCATAATTGCAAATGGAAGCAGAGAAGATAAAATTGGTAGACGGGGAAAATATACCTAAAGAGATAGAATCTGGATTAGAATACTTAGAGCCATCGGAAAAGAAAAGATTAGAGTTAGGCCAATGGTTAGAAACATATTCTGTGAAAGCGGAATTAATACCCGGAAAGGGGGAAGTATGAGGAAAAAAGGCTATCTTAGGTTTGAAAAATCTTTGGAAAAAATTAAGTCTAAATGGTTCTGGGAGAATTTCAGACCATAAGACATCTTTGTAGATAAGGACTTCCGATAGACATGAGGAAATGAGAGGCATTGGGGAACGATAGTTTCTTTCCTGCAAGTTGCGTAGTAAAGATTTCAAGGAAGAGATGACCAGACTGTTTGAACGACTCATATTTCTCAACAAATAGCGTTTTGTTAAGAGTCGAAATCTAAGAATCAGGGAGGGTCAACGGCTTCCAATTGTAAAGCATTTGTGGGTGTAGATCTCATAGCACCCTACTTTTTTGACCTCTTATATGTGCAATAGACCGCAACAAGTATTTTTGTAATGGATATACTTCCTCGCCCTATATAGCCACTTCTGGAGTTGCGCAGTGCTCAAATCTGCGACCATTTCTTTTCATCATCTTTATTAATGATCTGATTGACAACATCCGATAAACTTTTTTGCAGATGACCTAAGGTTGTATCGTACGATCACCAATTCTAGCGCTTGTGTTTTGTTGCAAATGGACTTGCACAATATACAACAGTAGTGTACAATGAACAATCTGCCTCTGAACCCTAGTAAATGTAAAGTACTCACATACCAGAAAACTCACTCCCGCTAACTGCATATATACGCTTGCAGATGTGGCTGTCTCTGTAGTTTAGGGATTTGGGAGTAACATTTGATGCAGAGCTAATTTCAATATCCACGTTAACAACGTGGCGAAGCATGCTAGGGAGACTTTAAGATTTGTGATTCGGAACTGTCGATTCTTTAAAGATATCACAGTATTGAGTTGATACTTTACATTGGTGAGGATGAAGTTGAAATATGATGATCTGATCTGGTATCCCCATTATAGAACCCAAAAATATATCTTGGAGCTTCTGCAACGGAAATTTGTCAAATTCCTGTGGTACAGAGTGTGTACCCTTCGAGAGACCGTGTCATTCCGTACAGCTTTTCCGCTTTCTGATACCATTTCCTCCTTCAGGCGTTTCTTCTTCAGCCTCAATTTTCTTTACAAACTTCTTCGCAATGAAGACGACTGTTCCGAGATTCAATATTTATTCAGCTTTCTAGTGTCTCAATTCTTCACTCGTCCGTCATCCGCCCTCTCTCTTCCCTTTCCCAGAACCAATTTAATGATAAAATCACCTATCTTTGTGATGTCCTTCAATTATAATCAGATATCTTTCTATGCAAATATTCAGTTCAACAGTGCGTAATTAGAAAATTACTTTCACTATTCGCAGACGCGCGTTTCGCGGTCATACCGCTCATCAGTGCAACTTTGTGAAGTAGTTTTCATTTCTATAGAAGCTCTATATAAGCCAGTGCGTTAGATGTTCGTACATATGAGAGTTCAATTATGAAATTCGGCCATAATGTAATTATTGCATGTTACTAAATTCACTTCAACTCATTACCTTCATTTAAGCGTATCATTAGCGAACACTGATGTAGATATGCTTTATAAATAACTTCTATATGTTGCTGGATTACCATGCATTATTTATATTTCCACTTTATATTTTTATTGTTTGATATGATTTAATTTAATGTAATTTTCGGTTTACTTGTTTATACCTTATGATTAGATTTAGTTCTTATACAAACGTGTTGTCCTGTAACTGGAATGTAATGTTTTGTTGGGCAAATAAATAAATAAATAAACAAATAATATCCCCAAAACTTATTAGAGGTTTGGTATATTTGCCGATATTGGGTTACGCAAATCTAATACTTTGTCCATAAACTATGTTAATTCTGTCGCAATTTGTCAGTAATACATTATTATTAGATTAAGCAGTCAAATACGAAAATAATTTATTCTTCAATCTCAAAAATTACGTAATTGAAGTAATGATAGTAGATGTTAAACGTAAACCAGCAAATTATCTCTAACACAATTCTAGTTTGTGAACCGTCAACATGTCAAATGGAATCTTTACATTAACAATGCTTATTGTATTTCTTATTTATGATCACTCGTCCGCGTTAGTATGTAATCACGCGTTGTTAGCCTTCAATTAAAGAGTTGAGGTGATGGTTTTATTATATCGCGAGCTTTGCTTAATACCTATAATCATGTAACTTCTTGTGTACGATTAATTATTATCCTCAAATATAGACCGTTTCCTCGCTATCGCTTCCAATTTCATCGCATATAAATGTTGCCCGGTGATACATAAATTTTTGCTTTGTTGAAATCAATAACTCGATGCCTTTGATTTAATTGTATTGATACAGTTGCAAATTAAAGATCGACTCCTGTAAAAGTTTTTATAGGTCGCGGTTAATAAGTACCCATGATGCTGTTAATATTCTCGTTCCAAACTCGTTTCTTTGTAAATCCGTTTTGTTTTGCGAAAGACATAAATACAGTAGATTACTACCACGTAATATTCATAATCAATCACTTATGGAATGGGTGCATTAACTTTATCTAATTGCCAGTGGCCAGTGAAGTTATAACCCTTCAGTCTGAACTTTAATGATCTGTTTAACTGCTTCTACTTAGTTAGCGACCATTCACTCTTTAAAATGTCCATATGAAGATCGTTAACACGAAATTACGGGGACGAACTATTTTGTTTCTCGTCTGTTGTATGGAACGCCGTAAGTAACAACCTTGTCGAATAAGTTGTTAACTTTATGGTTTATAATTGAGTTTAGCTCGCCTTTTTAAAGAGAAGTCTTTAAGTACTCCGCTTTTAGCATTTTAATGGTGCTCAGTGCAAGTTGAAAATAAAATTCTTTATGCCTTCATAAAATAGACAAAGTTTGCGGCTTGTTGTTTTGTTCATTTGCGCGTGGCGTTTTATTATAATTAAATTTTATTGTAGCTTTTATCGCTCCATACCGGGTAATTAGGGCAGAAAGTAAGGGCGGCATTTTGCTCCACAGTACCATCCAAACATAGATATTGCCATCGCTTATAGAATAACCCGTTTATCAAGTTGTGGGTTACGCCTCAACAATAAAAGCGTAAAATGTTTAACTTTATAAAAGCTTTAGACTGTACAACTCACAACGAATGTTGGGCAATTCATAGCCACTTACTATTTGCAATTTATTTGAGCAATTCCGTGTGCAAAATATAACAATAAACATTATCTGCCATGTACAGTCTTTTATATTGTTGTTTTTTGTAGTGGCTTGCATGTCGGTTTTTGGACCCAAAAGTTGTGGACCCATCCTTAGCCTAGGCCGGTGACTTCTGATTGACGATAAAAGCCTGAGGTACGACTTCCGCTCGGATAAGAAGTATAGCCGTATACTCTCTGTCAATACGCTGTTGGTTAAAACATTGCTACTGGGTATGCAATCCTCCTTAGATTCGGCCAAACTTTAGTATATGTAAGTGTGAATAATGTAAATCTAACCAGACAAAGTACCTACTCAATACGGGCAAAAAGAAAATAAAAATGTAGGTCTACAAGCAAGCTATTAGAAAAGCACAGAATAGTGAGTCAAGAAAATAGGACCGTACTGGAAAGATAGAAGCGAGATGGTCAAAAAAACGAAAGGATGGAAGAGCTGCAGGGAAGCGCTACGCTTCGCAATGGATTGAAAAGAAAACATGTATAATATAATATATAATAATAAGTAAAAGCAGACTAAACTGACGTCCGTTTGTTAGGCAGCTCTCCCAAAAGGTTGTGTAATCGCTGTACTGCAGAACAACATTGCATATATCGATAATTGTTCCGGAGGGAATCGTGCTTTATTAATCGTAGATTCCCTCCGTGATAATTAGTAGCATATGCAATGTAATCCTGCAGTCCAGCCATTGCACAGCTTTTTGTGAGAATTGGCTATCAAACGAACCTCACTTATAGGTCGTTCATTGGAGAGGTATGTAGATGTTCTATTGTTTATTCATATGCAATTTTGACTCATTCAAGTATCTCGTTGATATTAGTTTTCTATGTATAATTTGTTTTGATATTTGTTAAACGCTTTGAAAAATATGTAGTTACTATATAGGAGAAATGTTACCGAGGTGCTAGGATTTCTTAGTAGTTTTAGTGGTACATATCTGTATTAAATTGTAGTTTATGCTATATTTATTTAAATCTGTGCAGTTGGTGTTGTCTCGCTAACAACCAGAAACCTTCTTCAAAGAAATATTTTAAACTATCCTCTATTTAGCCATTTACAATCTGTGTGATATCATTAATCTCCTGGAAACGCACACCCTATAAAAGCTCGTTCAGTTCAAACAACTAGGGAAGATATGTATGTAGTTTCTAACGCAACTTATTTAAGACATACTTTGCTTGGCGAGCTGCATGGATTCTTATACGATATTATATCGTAACAGTAACCGTCTCGCATGCAATTTGTAATACTGCATTACACAAAAGTACGGACTAGTATTCCTCAGTAATTGTGTGTTGTCTTTGTAAGTAACAGACTAGGTAATATTATCGAATCATAATCACTAAAAGACAGTAACGATTTCCTTGCCCACAAGAGAAACAGTAAAGTTCAAAAGAGGGTCTGCACCAATTCTTAAATAAAGCCTTTTAATTTCTGGGTGAAAGTAC
The DNA here is from genome assembly GCA_038088585.1 of Chrysina gloriosa. Lineage (NCBI taxonomy): Eukaryota > Metazoa > Arthropoda > Insecta > Coleoptera > Scarabaeidae > Chrysina > Chrysina gloriosa. Next base: position 26,183,960 of record CM076090.1, read on the forward strand.
GATATTGAGCGTAGAGTACGATAAAATTGGCTGTTACAAGGTTGTCAACAATCTGAAAATTGGAGGAAAGTTTATAGAGAATTTGTTCCGGCCTCAACAAGTAAGAATGCTTGTCAGTGATTGTTAGTGTTCGGTTTTCCACAACATGGTCATCAACTAAATTTGTTTTTCCCGTTTTCCTGCAAGGCCCCTAAATACTTAAGATAAACGTTTAATAATTTTATAGCTCCTCTCATAGCGATAATATAAACATCCACATATGTGCACACCGTGGAAGCGCCCTAAGCGTAGTGATGAGCTCCAGTTGCAATAACTTTTATTAATTAATAGCTCGGCATTCCGATACTATTTAGAAATTCTCAGACCTTTGGAAACTTTTTTCGTATATATGTAGTTGTGAATTATTTGATTTTCTATTCTTATATTCTGTGTGGTCGTATTTTAAATATTCTAGTAATGCTATCCAACTGGATCAGTACTTCGAAATATATGTAATCACTAAGGTTCAACAAACGAGTGCATAAGTTATCATTAAGTAATGTAAACCGACCCGACGCTGTCTCTCCACTGCTTATACCCATTTAGGCTCAAAGTGCGACAGTAAAATTCGGAGGAGGGACAGCATTAGTACGGTTTACACAACTTATCATACACTCGTTTGTCGAACCGTAGCAATCACAAATGTTCCAACGAATACTGGAGATTTTGACTACACATATGAATATCAGATATTTTAATTGGTTTGCACAAAAGAAGTTATTCATTTGGTTTAAACATCTCGAGGCAGTCGTAGAAAAGAAAATTAAAAACTTGACGAAGCTTGAACCTGTGTACACAATGATGATAGAGGGTAAAGTCACAAATTACCTATAATAAATATATTTTTTAATAAGATCCCGAGATCCGAATATTCGTTTATAGAAAAAGTGAAACTCATCGGCATCAATAATTTAACACAAAGGAAACAGATTTTTCACTGCCATTACTAATAAACCATCATCATGCCTAAACAATGAATGTCAAAACTAATAGGTTATGATTTTAACCGGTGTTAAATGACCAACACCCACATCTTCCCTCCTATAATTTCCACAGGTAGTTTTCGATCTCTAGATCCTCTTCTGTGATGCGAAGTACTTAATGTTTCATTTCGTTTCGTAAGAGGAAGTAGTTTCTATATATTTAAGATGGTATAATTTTCGTTTCAGGTTGTTATCACGTGCAATTATGATTTGGTGTACATTTCATCAAATTATAGTTGATATTTATCTCAATATTATCTTATTTGAAAAACAATATCGTATATTGTATGTTCGCGTGGAGTGAATGTAAATATGTGAATTACGCCGCGGTGATTACATTGCTCACAGTATTCTTTTTTCTTCTTTATTTGAATACCTCGAATATTATTATAAATGATGAACAAAACACAGGATGAATGGTACAGCAGACCGCCTTCAAAAACGGTAACGAGTGCTAGCCTTTTATTATAATTTATAATTTGTGATTAACGCCATAGGGAGTATGTAACGATCCGTATATAGCCGAGATTGATCAGTAGCAGTTACTAATAGAAATCCGGCACTATTTAATACCACTTCGCTTCGTCACTTACAATGAGTTACAGTATGATTATCGATAGTCAATCATCAGCAACAGGCAGCTTCATATTCGCCGAGTCAGGTTCCAAATGGTGGGATCGAACTCACTTTACAGCTGCTTTTCGCTGTTATATAAACGCGTACATCAATTAATGATGCTTCGTTTAGGTAGAGTTTAGTCACGTTCATATGTATATGCATGCCGGTCTTTTTTTATTTACATATAAAAGAGTGGTGTATGCTTGGTTTTCTGTTTATTCAATTCAATGTTTTGAACCTGGTTACTGTAAAGTAATAAGTATTGACTCATCCAGGAGAATCCTTTTGAAATAGTACCTGTGGGAAAAGCTTTGTTGGGCTGTAATCCTGTTTTCAGGCTTTTGTGCCTGGTTCTCCTGTTTCGCCTATGGTTGACTTTCTGTGTTGTTTCACATTATTTACTTTTATTATGTGTTGGTGTTTACAGCTACATATGTAGCCGTACCATTGCAGACGTTTATGCTAATTTTCAGGCGGTGTCCTATTCCAAACCCTATCACATCTCTCTATTTCTTACTCCGTACAGTTCCCGTTGTCTTCCTAAGCCACTTCATATGTAATATAATTACTTGTCTTTCGTCTTTCTTTAATTGTACCCCTGATTTGCACCATGTAATATTGATTGCTACGCTGTTGTTATATATCTGAAATTTCCCTTTTTGTCGACTGCTGATTTACCTAAGACGAAGTAGTTCATCAATTTTTCAAGCTATTACAATGTGCAGTTTTTCATGATTAACGATAGTACCCCCTGAGTAACCATGAGATTGGTAGCATTTTATCTCTTCGCTCTGTATTGTTATTTCTTCACATATGCTCCTTTCCTTTGCATTTATGTATGTTAATTTCCATTGTTTCTTTTGCATTTTCTCTCCATAAATTTCTCAACGCTTGCACTGTATTTCTGGATTTGGCTATTAGAACTGTATTGCCTATATACAGTACAACTCGGTTATAACGTACCTGACGGGTCCGAAGGTTTTATCGGAAGTACGTTATAAAAATAAAACTGAACACTCAGGTAAAGTATGTATTCATATTCGTGTTTATAAACCAATAGAAGCTCCTACAAGTAGATAATTTTATTATTCAACGGCAACTTATCGTTAAATAATAACATTCGGAGGAGTGACAGCGTCAGTCCGATTTATCCTACCTAATGATAAATATAATTTGTTAAAAAGATGGATGATGTGTTACAGTCAAATAAATGGGTGAAAAGTGTTTCATCCATTCATCTGTCTGTTGCAAATTTACGTCTACTAGTTTACCGCAAACTTTATTAGTATTAGTGTTATATAGTTTTTTGAATCTGTTTAACCACCCCGAAGTGCATTGAAACCCATTATTAAATTACTTTGTCAGCTTTTCAGCTTTCGTTTCCAGAACTGAACCGCTAATTGAAACGTTATTAATACTTCGATGATGTGTAAACCACTCCACCAAAGCTTTATCAACGTCCTGTGTAATGGGTTTTGTGAGTTTCTTTGTATCACTTACGTTGCCAATGCTGGCGTAAGCTGCTAGAGTTTTTCTTTATTTTTCAAAACTTTTTTCAATGATTTTATAACAAAAATACGTATAACTGTCTGTAAATAAAATATAATACTGACATCATTGTAACTTAACATTTCGCTTGACGTTCCGGTTGTAAATTTACAAAACCCGAGGAATCCCTGTAGAATGTTTCATCATTCGAAGAATTTAATACATTATAAACGAATTACGCGCGTGACTACTGCCTGGATTATAAGTACTTTATATCAGAAGTAGATTATAAATGAGTACGTTATATAAGAAAAATATGTTACGACGGTACGCTATAACCGTGTACGTTATAACCGAGTTATATTGTCTATTATAATAAACCTCCTTGGAAGAATTGGGTTTAGATATCTTATTGCCGTTGATTTGGTTAGTTTAATATTCTTTAGGATTACTCAAATAACTACCTATATCTTAGCATATTAGTGCATATTTTTACCACAGTAGTATATTAAGAAGTAGCAATACTTGAAAATATTCTTAGTTAATTTGGTTTGCCAAGTACAACCCCCATTAAAGTAACTAAGACGACTAACTCTTTCGAAAATCTCTAACAGCAATACAGCAGTAAATATTTCAAATCATGCCTTACATTTTATATAAAACACAATAATTTGTTGTTTGGGAGTTTAAGTATGGACTACCGATCATGTTTTGTGTAAATAAATCTATTTCCGTTGGTTTGTAGCAAGGTATATGTAGCTTATGCTTTATGAATGCTTTCTTAAATATTGATGATTGGTTTAGAAACAAAGTTTAACTAAGGGTTCAAAAGTAGAATTTTGAAAAAGTTATCTTGGTTGACAGTATCTAAATCAGGGAATATCCTCTTATAATTTCAAGCTAAAATTTATCAAGTTTTCTAAGAGTTAGAAGCCTTGAGATCATCTTGCGTCCAACAGATAGGTAGGTGCATACGATTATGTGAGATCTGCCGCTTTTCTTTAGCTGGTCCGCTTTGAATGGCATATATTTCTTATTTGTTATTGCTTCACGACTTTCTCATCTAGTGTTTAACACATTGTATTTACATGTCAGATCATAGCTATTAAACATTTATCACTTAGACGCAAATCTTGTAATAGTTTGACTGCTGCCCCCTGCAATGTGCTCAAATATGATATCTATGATTCGTGCTGAAGAACTTGTGTTTCATGTGGAGCCGCGGGTATTTTGTTTATATCCGGGAAGAAATGTATCACTACAATTCAAAATTTAGCCAAATTAAAACAAAAGCTCTTTTACTTAAATTTAATGTTGGATACTACGTATTACGCAGAAAAAGAATTATGATGGCGCCTCGGTGAACATTAGCAAAATTGGTTGGGCATTCAATGTGTTAAGCGATCCCGTACAGAACTCTAACGAGAGTTTCATTTCTACGGTGTGACGTACAACCCCGAAAATATCTGAATGCAGAACTTAAAATCATGGAGTTCCCCGCATTATTGCTGCTTGTGTCTTCAACGAAAGTTACAGTGATATAACTAAACATAGGCGTTGGACTATATGCTTAACATTTTGGAACTTAATACAACGCGCAGTGATTTACGAGAGGGCAATGTTGCATTCTAGAAGGCTTTACAAAGCTCATGTGGTTCGTAGTAAAACCGCAAGCACTGCTCAACACGTGGAAGAACAAGGTCTACTGTATGAACCAGGAATCGTAGATTACCCCATAAGTTAACAGTATTATTTTTATATCTGTTGAAATCTTTAGAAGCCATCTTTTGAAAACAGTGCCTCTGCACAGTTGGTGTACACGATGGAAAAAATTTCAATGAACCCTTTGAATTCAATTAGATCTGATTTTTCAACTAATTAACACCTCTTCTAGGTGACCTAAAACAATTTTAAAGAAACCTAAATTCCATTCATTTTTTTAAAAAGCGAATATTGTATTTCTTCGTAAGAACGACATTTACATGAAGGTTATATAATTTTCTCAGCTTTTCACTTTTCTTATCCTTTTAGTAAGCTAGAAGACTTAAACTTCAAGAAAACGAATTGCTTCTCAGTTCCGACAATTAACGCGACTACTATCTTGTACACCGCTTCATTATTTTAATAAAATATGGATACGAAGTCGTAAAAAATTATTCTGTATGAATCATATTATAAGTAAAATAGCTGTAAAATTTGAAAGTAATTTTGGTATACAGCTGTAAAAAAGGTCTTTGAACAGGATATACGCCATTTGTTTTGGTATTGCCGTTGCTGCCGTACTGTTGTGCTGAGGTTCACTAAAGCTGCAACTTTTTCTTTAGTAGATGGTACCGCTGGTTGTTGCCAGTTTACAGTTTCCTGACAGGAAAGCCACCAAGTCTGTTATTGCTGAGGCTGATACATGCACTCGATATCCTTTGGTTGTAGTTCCCGAGGAGACATTTAGTATCTCAGGCCAGGAAGATTTAGCTAGTGGCTCGGTCTACTGTACTGAGAATTTAGATAATGTAATAAACCAGATTGCACCAACAAGATTTTTTGACATATTTTATACAAATTGAAAGTAGTTACCTAATATGTGTTGTGGGTGTGTAATTTCTTCTGTTCGATGAATTTCTCCCTATGGGTCCCCTCTTAAATTCTTTCTTCAGTGAGATGAAGCTCTGGTTATTTAATGGTTACTTCTTTTAAAAACCTTTGGTTTCAAATATAGTTGAAATTTCTATTTTAATTCAATTTTAACTTAGTAAAATCGTATTTCGATGATTTTGCGTTTTGTTGGTTTACGGTCGTCAACCAAATATTCTTTCATCTTATTCCGAAACCGGGGACGCTTGCCCCATCCAAAGGTTACTACATGTTCTCCGTTGTGAAGTTAACTAGATGTTTACAATTTCCATAGATAGCGCAATTCGTCACTGGCGTGACGTTATCACAGAGGTCTAGATTTTTGATGCCCCGGTGTCCTTGATTTATTATATGCGGTGATAATTAGCACTTCTTGTGAAAGTAGGAAAAGTATAAATACAACCCAAAATTAAACCGAATGTCATTTGAACATGAACATCAGTGAACAACAGTGACCCACAACCGGTTAGGGTAGCAATCTCCTGATTTCTGTAGTCTCTTTCAAGGTCGCTGTCTGCACTTTCACCTGAAATATGTCCGAATGTGTACTCACTGGGTCGGGCTGTCTGACGCGACATTCCAATGCCTGTGTTGCTTCTGATCTCTGATCCATTTATATACTACTTGGTGGCGTGTGATTTGAAGAAGATCTGGTGGATTCATCGCTCCAATTCTTATTGTCACTCGGCCGTAAGAATAAAGTGTTCTTGAAGTTGCATCTACCAACGATTTAGTCTTTAGACAGTGTCAGGAAACCACACCCTTCCCCAGAGAGGGATGTTATTTCCCTAACCTAAGAACCCTTCCTCAGCTCACTATCAGCCGTTCTAATGGAGACATTGTTTGCGGTCTTCTCCCTAGGTGAGGGGAGATGGGTCGAGTATAACCTCCATAGTAGCAGTTGGACAACTCTTAATGGCTTCCGTCATGACGGTGTTTCTCATCGTGACTAGCTTAGTCCTACTCGCTTAGGCGAAGTCTTTGAAACAGCCCAGGAAGTTAGGATCTCGTGTGCATTGTCGAATTAACCATTGGCAGAAATTTCTACGTGTTATAATCTTCTGGTTGCTTATACTATGTCTACCATACGCTTGTACACGATAAATGGAAACTTCTGGTGCTAGTACTAGGAGATAACTGAACAGAAGTGAGAATTCCTTCTCTAATGTTTGCAGTTCGTCGAAATGTTTCAATGGCTTCAAACGTTTTGCGATTTGGTATCTTTCTAGTGGGAAATGTTTCATGGTATCTTCGAACAACAGGAGCGTCATTTTTATGTATTCACCATAAATTGAAAGCATGTCTGTTTGTGCTGAAAAACTAAACGAATTTGTTGTGTCTCTCATGACACTAATAATAATAATAATAATAATAATTTATTTATTGCCCAACAGCGCAAGATCTATTTACAGAGCAAAATGAATACAAAACAGTATCAAATATCAAGTTTGCGATACAAATATACACACTATACACCAAATAGTACAACAGAAAAAAAAAAGAAAATAAATTAAACATAAGAATTATGCGGTAGCAGAAATGTTTAAAAGGAAAAAGGATCAAATTCCAGTCTATTTCCATCTAGTATTACGAGCAGGCACAGTAAAATTAATTTGCGATAGAAGAGCAGAAGAATCAATTCTATTGGTAAGGAGTTTAAGAAGAAAATTTGCGCTGTTGTTGTTTCTTCGATCAGAGAGAGAGAGAGAGAAATGCAGTTGTGCCTAAGAAGTAACCCCTGGTATTCAGTACCTCTTTCCGGATAAACTTCATCCGCTTTAAAAGATAAGTATTTAAGGAACCTCTTCTGAATACGTTCAACTGCTAAATTTTGGTACAGGTAATATGGAAACCATACACTTGAAGCGTACTCAAGTTTAGATCGGACAAACGCAAAGTACAGAGATTTAGAGATATTCAGAGGTACATATATTAGAGAGATTAATTTGCAACCCAGTACAGTCTGCAAAAGTCTTCCTGTTGAATAGATTTTTAAGTCATCTGCATAGGCTAACAAATCACAATTAATGTGGCATAGAAGATCGTTAAGGTACAAGTTAAATAGTAGGGGACTCAGGTTAGAACCCTGGGGTACACCCGACGCTGGAGAGAAGACGTTAGATGCGCAACCATTATAGTAAACGTAGCAGTTACGATCAGTGAGGTAGGACCAGAGAAAGTTCAAAAGGACTGTACTGAAGCCGAAGTTATCCACCTTACCAATGAGCATCCCATGGTCTATTCTGTCAAACGCTTTAGAGAAATCAACATAAATGACATCCACTTGGCCACGACTGTCAAGCACCTCACTCAAGTATTGGGTGATGTGGGTCAAGTTAGTGGTCGTCGACCTACCCACCATGAAGCCATGCTGATGTTGAGATAGAAAGGGCTTAACAGCCGTGTAGATATTAGTATAGAGCAAATATTCAAAAACATTAGCAAAGTTTGGCAATATGCTGATAGGCCTGTAATCACAAACATTAGAACGATTACCGTATTTAAAGACGGGCGTAACTTTACTGATTTTCCAGTTCTTTGGGAAGGTTGCTGTCTTCAATGATAGATTAAAAATAAAGGTAAGTGAGGGTGCTAATATAGTTGCACAATCTTTCACTAGAAAGCTGGGCGAGCCATCATGTCCGGAACTCAATTTGGATTTTAATCCTTTGATGCTCGTAATCACTTCGGTCTGAGTAAAAGGAACCACATTAAAATTGCTCAGATGGGCGGGGAATCCAGATGGAGCAGTTTCGAAACAAGCAGGTCCATACACTGTAGCGAACGCGTCAGCAAACGCACAAACAATACCATTTGGCTCACTACATTCCTTGCCATCATATCACGCCTCGGGATTCTAGAAGTAGATCTCCTGTCACTGATAAATTTCCAAAACAGTTTCGGATTCTGTGTGACACTCAACTCCACTTGGTGTAAATAAAGATTGTATGCAATCGAATATTCGTGTTTTACCAAAGAACGTAAACGTTTAAATTCATCGTAATAATAGGTCGACCTTGTCCTCATCCATTTCTTGTGGTAAGTTTCCTTTAGTTTAACGTGCCTTATAATCTCAGCATTGAACCAAGGCGGAAAGGTACGGCTGGACCATTTAGTTTTAGGTACTGAACGATTAATTGTCGAGTACAACATATCGTAAAGATTTCAAGGACGATGTCTACATCATTAAATCCGTATAACATGTCCCAGTCAATCCCCGCCAGATCCGCATACAAAGTGTGGAAATTAGCCCTGCGGAAGTTGTATCTCTCATTCCTATTAAAGGAAAACGGCACCTCTCGAATATCCATGTCCGATATTAATGAAACCTCCAGTGGTGGATGGAAATCATCAACCCTAAGTAAGGCAAAGGAGCTGTATATGACGCCCAGCTCCCATGTGGTGTTAGTAAAATCAAGATCCAGGACGCTGCCATGTGTATTGACAATGGAGTTCCACTGACGTAGGTCCAACGTGTTCATAAAACCACGCAGAGAAGCCGCTTTCCTGTCATTGAGATTCCCCTGGCCACAAAAGCCTCGGCAGTTGAAATCTCCAAATATCAGCACCTTCTTGTCAAAAAGTTGTACACCGAGAGCCTCAAAGAAGATATCATAATCGTCTGAGTTCATATCCGGCGGCAGATACAGATTGGCAATGGCATTTCGCGCCGGAGAACACATCCCTAAAATAGTGCCGAAATACCCGGTATAATTTTGTATGGTTATATATTGGTGCTGTGTGTATCCTTTTAACGCTTAAGATGACGTAATCTCAAATATAAGCAATTCTTTCGGTATTTGAGATTTAGCAATATGATTTTTATAGGGTTGAAACTATAATCCCTCCCTATACTTATCCTATAAATTATAATATACGTACCAGTATATTCAAATCTCGTGATGAGAATTAACGTTTTCTGGAATATTTATAACAAAGTATATATATATTGTTTGTGAAAATATGAAGTCGCTCTACCTGCTCCAAGCGTGAGGATTCTGTCATGTCCAATTTTATTATATATTCGGGATATTAGGAGAAAATGATAATATGTAGCAATAATAATAATATTATAAAAAAATTAAAAATTGAAAACTAATATCAGCCTTCAGATGTTCTTCGTATTGGTAGCGGGAGTATATCCAATTTCTAATAGTCTACATCGAATACAGAAATATAGTAGAACAAATGGCTCATACGTGTTATACCACATGCTGATCTACACTATACCATTAAGTGATTAGTACTGTCTCCTTCTGCGGTCTATTCCTGGTAGGTATTTCGGTCGTTGATTACTGTTATACTGTTGTATTCTTACGTGATTACATACATTTCTTTGAGAAAATTGTTTCTCTGAATCGCCTACATTATACGTGTTATCGGTACAATGTGTTCATACATATAGTAAATAAGTAGTAAACTTATACATACAAACCGCAAACACATCTACATGAATGTAAAATATATCTAATTCGTTTTGTATGTAAGTACCTATTCACATATTTGATTTCATCAATTCAGTGACTTTGATAAGGTAAAACTTTGTAGACTCTTGGAATAGCAGACAAAGTTTTGGAAATTTATTTCTTATATATTTGAGAAACAGTATACATATCTAAGTGTCTCTTAATACAAGTGGTGGCAAACCTGTGGCCCGTGGGTCAGACGCTGATTCGCACATCGTATTAAAAGACCCATGCATTGTTTTTTATAAACTTATTTTTTATATCATAAAGGAGAGCACAGACAATCAATAATATTTAAAAATTAAGTATATGTATTTAATATAGAATTTATAAAAAGAAATTCCAAGTGGGCATTGATTAGCTGATTTTTAATGAAAAAATAATAGTTCTGACAAATTTTCAAATATAGATTGGTTAGATGATTTAAAGTTCTTATGCGACATCCCTCAGCGTTTTAATGAACTGGACAAAAACTGCAAGGAAATCCACAAATTGTTTTAATGATGTTTGAAAATATTAAAATATTTATGAGGATAAGGATTTGGAAATGAAAGCCATGAAATATTTCTCTCAATTACAAAAACATTTTCTAAACACAACAATTTTTAAAAATATGCTTGACATTGAAAGGAAAAGCGATTAAGAAATATTTAATGACTATACAGGAAACAAGCTTTTTAAGGAGAACATTAATCAATGTAAAAGTTTGGAAAATACATTTCGCTTTATTTTATATCCATACAAAATGGAATTCGAGACAATAGAATTAACCGAATTTATGTGGTTAGGTATCTATGATTTAGAAATGGAATTCCGAAGTAGAAGGAATATCCGAAAGTAGTGCAGATTATAACGATCCTACCCTAAAAATTAAAAATATTATATTAAACGTATGAGATTCCTTACCAAATAATATTATATCAATGAAGAAACTTGCTGATGTTGTTTTAACGATCTTTGGGTCCCCATATTCGTATGAAAACTGGTTTTCTTCAATGAATTTAGCAAAATCTGCCAATAGAAATAAGCTGGGAAATGAATTGACTGCGAAATGCGTTATACTAATGAATACGGAATATGAATCCAATATTAAGAAACTATCTGAAAATAAACAACAACAGATTTCTTATTAAATATTCTTCAACTTTATTATAATACACATACCTGTGACTATATCTATTAATAAATAATATTTCATAAATATATATGTGATTTTTTACCTCTTCTTCAGCGACTGCCGACTGGGCATGCTGCCACCTGGTGCAGTAATTCATAGTACCACCCCATTGATAACAATTCTTTTACGTCGACCTTTATTTTCTGCTCCTCACTTGCAAAAGTAAAACTGGTAAAACAAAAAGAAATCGTCAGGGGTCAGGGGACTTAGTGACCCACAAGCTAACACTAAAAAGAATAATAAACAAAATTTGACCCACTTCTCAAAATGGTTCGCCATCACATGCCTAGGCTATTCAAGGAAATGACAATAATAATAATAATAATAATAATATATTTCCAGATTATACACCCAATTACAACAAACGTTAGAATAGATATGCAAATAGAAACAAAACTGCATGAGTACCAAAGATTAATAAAAATTTGAAGTACTAATTAAATACAATTAATAAATAATAACAATTGGAGTCATAAAAAAGTCAAAAATTCATGTAAATTGCATTATAAACAAGTCAGCGACAATAAAAAGATACAATAGTGAAGTAATAAAAAATCTAAGGGGAAATAAATATAAAATAAATCTATCACAAGTTACCATTTTTTTTTTAAATAATGCCATATAATAAATATGATTAACAATATATTATATATTATAATCTGGACATTAGAGTTAGCACAGTGGGAATAAAAAGTTAGGGGTTAACATTAGTTCAATCTTGGCACTTTAAATCCTAATAGACTTTAAAGGCTAGAGCAATCAATAATGTTGTTCACTAGACCGTATATGCAGAATTTTCCACAAGTTATACGTCGAATTTGTTTATATCTAATATATGTAAACGAGCAATTCTCATATATATATATATATATATATATCTTCTTCTTCTTAAACTTTTTACCCTTTCTACCTTTCGGTGTAGGGGTTCGGAGCCACCGAGCCGTATATGTACACGCATATACCGTACCGCTCCTGGCCCACCCAGTGGCATTTCCTTCATTTTCGCAGCTTATTTCGTAGCTTATATATATATATATATATATATATATGTATATATATAGAATTGGTTTCTCGAAAACGGCTCTAACAATTTTGATAAAATTTAGTACCTGGGGGTTTTCGGGGACGACAAATCGATCTAGCATGGTTCCGGTCTCGAGAAAATCCATTTTGACCCGGATTACATACATTTCTGCTATTGCGGTATAAGAAATTGGTTATCGAAAATGACTTTAGCAATGTTTATGCAATTTAGTATCTGGGGATTTTCGGGAACACAAAGTTGATCTAGCATGGTCCCGGTCCCAAGAACATTTTTGTCCCACTTTTACCTATTTCTGCGGTACATAAAATGTGTTATCGAAAATTACTCTCAAGATTTTGTTACAATTTAGTATCTGCGAGTTTTGGGGACGAAAACCGATTTAGCATGGCCCGGTCTCGATCCAATCCATTTAGTCTAGGTTTTCACCAATTGCGGCCTAAACGTGGGTTAGCAACTTTTTTAACATCATGCAGCCAAGCGAAATTATAAGTAACTAAAAATTTACTACTAAACGCTGAAAGTAGTATGTTAATAAAAGAAAAATATCTACGAAAACTAACAACAACATGTAAATTCACATACTTTTTAACCTTATAAACTTTAATATATATGTGCTACTATATATGCTTCAAATATACAATATAAATTAAATATCAAAACTAAAATAATTTTATTATTTGGTTCAAAATTATTCAAAAATGTTGGGAACTCCGAGCAAGGCTCGGTCCACCAGGTTAAGATTATATGAGGTAAAAGTAAGTCAATGCGTGTAAAATAAAAGAGAATGATAAAAAGTCGGGCAAATAAAAGTTGTGTTTTGGGTGCACTGGCTTATTTATCGCAACAGATGGTCGAAGTTATTACCAGCGATATGGATACATACTTGTGCCTGAAATTTTTGTTGAAACTGTTGACGATTGGATTATGTCAAATGTGTTGTAGGAAGGTTACATGATTAATACGAAATAACAGTGTTGGCGTGCTACATTTCTTATATTTACTTTCCAATACAAAGTGTCTCAAAAAATATTTGTTACCACCGTCATGTCGACGCCAATTTTCGAGCAAGAGGTATTGTTTCAAGCAAAATTAATAATAGAACAAATTTCGAAAATTGGTGGGATACAAGCAATGTGTGGGATTAATATCTTCATCCTCAATGCCAGTTATGGCGATAGTGATGTGAATGTGTCTTTATTTATAAGAAAGAACATGTAAAGAAATGTATCAACTTTGTTTAACTGGCTCCAGTATATATTATTTCATTAACTTTAAGAGCAATTTTGTCTAAAGGCCAATAAAAGAAGAGAAGTGTTTGTAAGTACTTATCTTATATGACAGTTCTCTACCACAATTAGGTCAATTAAACAAGACTGGTTGAGATGATAGTTATATTTTCAGAACGTTTACAAACGTTTTGGAACACCTTCTTCAGTAAAAATATAACTAGAGAAATTTATAAACAAACATTTATAGTGACATAAGTTTTCCTGAAAGGAATCAGATCTTCAATAGCACTGAAGTAGCGGGTATTAGTGCAAAAGGAAATGGAAGAGCTTTTCGTCTAGCAGATAGATGTGGGAGGGAATATGACGAATTTTTGAGGGAAGGTTTAAGCAAGGAATCATCGGTGGCGAGCCTAATTAAGCCGAATGCGTAATCAAGTAGTTCAAACCATTGACCAAACATACAAATTCTTCGGCAGGAGTGACTTTGCCGGGGTACTTGGTGGGACGGATTACATACCGAATTGCTATGATACCATTCGTACCGTCCCCTTTAATCGCAAAAAAGGAACGAAGCAAACCGAATCACCGAAGACATTATAAAACATAAAATATAGCTTCGTCCTTCAATTACGAAGATGTAATTTGCATAAACAATGAAATCACAGTGCGGGACCAATTCAAAAGATGCCATAGATCTAGCTAAAAGGCCGAATTGGATGGAGACTATAACGGAAGAGAGAATTTCACATTTTATAAATTAAGAAATGAAATACCCTTAAACCAAACGGCTGAGGTATAGGTAGTACACCAAAATGCTCCACGAACCTTCGAAAAAATTACAGGGAGTTGATCTCGTTTCAGGTATAGCTTTAAAGGAATTACAAAGAAAGGTACCAGTTTATCTATTGCAACCGTATAGCGAAAGTAGCTCGGCTTTAAATTTTGTCAATCTCGACTGGCTCATCGGACACAGGTCACAGCTCTCACTATACAACATAGTTATTGTGTATAAAACAATCTGAAAACCTATTTGGAGTAATTAGGGACTGCCCCCGCCCCCGTCACCAACGTCGAAATTCTAGAAAGATTCCAGTCCAAAGTCTTAAGAATGATGACGAACGCCCCTTGGTATGTTTCAAATACCATTATCCGACAGGACTTCACCAAGCCAACTGTAAAAACTAGCAAGTAAACTTACATACAAAACAGGGAAGCGCCATCTCAAGCATCTACTCCCAGGCGACTTACCATAAAGATTTTTAAAATTAAAACGTGTTTCGTAGTTTTCCCATTGTTATAAATTCTAATTGTGTATTAATAGAATCCTATTGTAGTAAGGATGGGTCATAGGATCAATTTTGTGCTGGTATGTATTTGTATCACAGAATTTACTCATTGTAACAAGTTTTCACAGATCGTAAATAAAAGGGAAGTTAAAAATGCTCAATAGCTTAGGAATAGAATCGCGGAGTTTGAAGTTGTACTTGATGATGTAAATTGCGATGTGCTTTGTTTTAGAGAACATTATTACATTGATTGAGGGCTTTGGATTAGTGAACTATTTTAGTTGTAAAATAAAAATGCATGGTGGTGTAGCTATGTTTATAAACGAAACGACGAGCAGTAGCAATGGTTATGAAAATTTAGAAGAGGTGAAGCACCCATCCAAAAAATTTGATTTCAAACAGGTAGCAACAAAATTTCAGTTTTATTATAAAATCTAAGTGGTGCGGTAATATACAGGAGTCCAAGTTGAAACTTTGAAACCCTTCTACAAAAACTGGAGGAACTTTTAAATCGTTTGCAAATATAGAAATTGTAGATTAGTACTCTGTGGAGATTTTTAATATTAATTTCTTGTCATCAGTACATTTGATATGTTTAGTAACCCACTAACGTTATATAATATAACAACCACTACCACAGAGCCTACCCGAAAGAACCAGTGTTAGGATAATATATGTATTAATAAAGCAACTTCTAATTATAGAGTTGCAGTAATTGAGAGCTGAATTTCGTATTATTCAGCACAGAAAATAATATTTTTTGAACCGATCGTGCAAGAAGAGAACAGAGCATATCTAATAAAAGAATACACCACAAGTAACTTCAAATAATATTTGAATAACGAGAATTGGTCCAGTGTGTTAAATAATGAAGATCCAAATGTTCAATACAATAATGTTATAAACATCACTACATACGACTTCGATCTGACATTTCCACAAAGAAACAAATAAAAAGATAAACCACATACAAAGATTGAAAACAAGTGGATAATTTAGGCGATCCACATTCATTCCCGAAAGCTTACAGAATTATATATTTTGGCAAGGGACGGAAACATAGAGCAGAAGTGGTATCATTATAAATATAAACCAATATATAGCAAAATTATAAAAGAGGTCAAGCAGATCTACAAAAATTCACTTATAAGCAAAGATATATATATATATATTTCGTGACCTTTTTATACTTATCTTATATGATAGATCTCTACCACTAATAGGTCAATAAAACAAGGCTGGTTTGAACGATAGTTATATTTTCAGAACGTTTACAAACGTTTTCGGAATACCTTCTTCAGTGAAAATATAACTATATATATATATACATATATAGATAGATACATATATATATATATATATATAGTTATATTTTTCATATGTATCTATCTATATATATATACATATATATAGTTATATTTTCACTGAAGAAGGTATTCCAAAAACGTTTGTAAACGTTCTGAAAATATAACTATCGTTCAAACCAGCCTTGTTTTATTGACCTATTAGTGGTAGAGATCTATCATATAAGATGCTTATAAGCAAAGCACAAATTAAACCATAAGCTGCATGGAAGGCAATCAATAAAAATACTAACAAAAATTCAGATCGAATAACCCTCAATGCAAATAGCAACTTCACAGATGATCCTTAAATTATTGTGAAATATTTCAATGAATATTTTAACAACCTGCAGATAGTTTAATAGAAAATGGTACCAATGTAACTTATATCGGCAATATAAATACAAACCCAAAGACGTTCTTCTTAAAACAAGTCAGTGAGAATGAAATTGCGGAATACAATTTCTAATTTCAAGAATTCGTATAAGACAATGATCTGCGAAGTTTGTTGTGCCGTTGGTCTTTCTAGCAAATAATTCGTTTCTGCTAGGCGTTTTTGTAGCTAAATTAAAAATTACAAAAATAAAACCAATATATAAAAAGGATTGTACAAGAGATATGTATGGATAACTACAAACTGATTTGTGGAATCAAAACTAGTTGATTTGCTGGAGAAATGTAAGCTCTTTAACTCTTGAAGGAATGGTCTCTATAGTGGATGCAATATAATATATGCTATAGTACCATTTCTAAATTCTTTACATGAGAATATTGAGGGGGTCATTCCTGTGATGGAATATTCTTAGATTTCAGCAAAGCTTTTGATTTAATGGATCATACAATTCTGAAGGAGAAACTGCGTATTGTATGGTGTTTGGGCTGTAGCACTGCACTGGTTTGAAAGCTATCTGCAAAATGTAGAGATGAATAGAAAAAGATCTAACTGCCTAAGCAGTAGAGGTGAAGTACTGCAGCATAGCGTTTTAGATAGGCCCTGTATATGATATACGATAATGAAAATTCTTTGGAGCAAGTAAATGCATATTTTTGTAGCAATAAATTACAATAAATAGTGACAAAACCTTTTTCTAATCTAAACCGTTGAAATTGAATAGGGCTCACTCCCATCTTCTAAAAATTAACAGCAGAAGTGTCTGGGACTAAAAACTGACTACAACTGCTTTGGTAGTACAAAACATATTTCAGGTAGCAGTTTATTTACAGTATCTATATGATACTGTAAGTAAACTGCTAGCTCAAGCACATTTTGTGCTGCACAGGCTGAAATTGTTGATGAAAATTACTTAACCCTCCGTCCGACAGATATTCTAATACCTTCGGTTAGACGGATGGTGTCTGGCCAGACCTCTATACATTAACATGCATTCTTTGCATTTTGGTACGAATTAGTGACGCAAAATTCATTTTAATACAAATCAGGTATATATTTTTTATTTCTTACTTTTCTCAGAGTTAAAATCAATGTTGTTTGATGTTTACAAGAAGAGATTACAACGTTTTTTTATTAATTATGATTCAAACTCTTTCATGGGTTCTCAGAAGTATAAACAATGCATGAAAAATATGAATATCGAACTTTAGAATGTTGTTAATATATTGGTGCTGAACACATTGAACAGAAAAAACGAGTTTTGCAGTCTTTCTTGGCTGTGAGTGCATCGGCGCCGCTGGCAGCAGTAGCCACAATACTTCTTGGAATGTTCATTGATCTACCGAAGAACGATTCAATAGCCGAACGAACAGTAAAATGCTTCATTACGTGAATATTGTTCATGCGATTTTCAACATTTGGAAGGACCAATGTTCTGGATAAAGTATATAGGAAAGTGCGTCTAGCGTCATTTTTATTGGTCCCATCGACTTCTTTGCAAATGCAATAGGCAGCCAATGTCATAACATCCAACATGTTGAAGAAAAATGCCAAAGTCCAACGTCTGGTTGGCCGTTTTGTTATAAAATGAGTAGCCATTTGGTCCATACAATCCACGCCGGCTTTATTCGCATTGTGAAAATTGCCTTTGGTTTCATTGCCTCGCTTTCACAACATTTCGTATAATGCACAGTGCAGAGCAAATTCACAGCCCTGTTCCTTTTCGGCATGTGGCTACAAAGCGAAACCAAGTTTTCATGAAAACCAAACACAGATGACAGCATAGGACGAGAAGCATTCTTCTTCACTTCTTCAGGGAGAAACTTTCTATTGGACCGAACAGTGCCGACGAAAGCTAGTCCAAGCACGTCTCCGCAAGTGCATCGATGCAGGAGGGGACTATATGTACGAGGCCCATATGCGTGAACATAAAAGGAAGTTAGAGTGGATAATTACAACATAAAAGTGCAAAAAATCAAGTAGATCACCAAAATGTATCATATTCCATGCATTTTCATACAAAATGTATGGGATCCAGCCAGATACCATCTGTCGGACCGAAGATGAGATTTCAAAACGTCCTTTTCTCGTCCTTCGCGAAGACTAAATCCTTATTACTATATGTCTAGATCGATAGCCAATAAAATTCCAGGAAGGTACCTGGAAGCCCAAGTTGATAGATAAACAAAAAATATATTGAATTAACGATTGAAAACGAAAAAGGTCTGGCTGGAACCATCTATCGGACGGAGAGTTAAAAATGTACTGCTTTACTCATTTCCATGCGATTGCATTCTATGGAATAATAGCGTAGGGTGTTAGTAGCTGCTTTGTTAGAACATTTAAACTAAAAAGGAGGGCAATTCGTATGATAATGGGTGTAGCACCTCATACAAGTTGTAGGGTATTTTTTGTAAATTTAAAAGTTACGACTCTGCTTTGCGTTTACATTTATAACTTTCTTACTTACGCAAGGAGAAATGTCAACATGAATGCTCTAAATAGAACCTATTGCAACACAAGACACATTTACCGGAAATATTTTTACACAGGCTTAGTTCTTTTGAACGGAGCTGTACCAAAGCTTTACAATAAACTACCAACTAGTTATAAAAATATGAAACTCAAAGAATTTAAATTGCGTATTCGACAACTATCAATTCGGAAGTGCTACTACTTAGTCCGTAAATATTTCTAGATTAATTTTAAAAATCTGTTGTTTGTATTACATTATTTGTGTTATAGTGTATTTTATATGGGTACTTACTTATTCTAATTATGTCTACCTATACGTGTATATTGGCTACGTTTAGTACGATTTGTTTTACCTAAATATTTGTATTTACATGTGGATGTACATCTACACATTTATTGACATGTCCTATGCTATTTGTATAGTCTAAGGAGATTAAAATGTTTCGCATGCTATTACTAAGGTTTGATAAAAGAATGGATGACGTGCTATAATTAAGTAGTGTAAACCGGACTGATGGCCTTACTTTTCTGAATTTTAATGTTGCGCCTTGCACGTAAGTGGAGACAAAGACCGGGTTACACTACTTAATAATAACACGTCATCCACTCTTCTATCAAACCTTGGCTATTACAATAAACCAAATTTATACTACAAACTACACATTAGGTATGAATGTTAACTAAATGATGTAAAAGAAGTGGCAAAACAAAAAACTAACAAGATAGTTCCCGCAGGCAGCGCAAAATATGACGACAACTAGCAAGTAATTTTTATCTAAATATCCCAGCAGTCGATAACTCTATGGCCAAGTCTTTTTAATATCGCTCGCACCGCATCGTCTCATAGTTTGCCTATCTACGGTCTAGAGACTCTAGAGACTCAAAAGTATACTGTGTATCAGCTGCAATTGTTTAAACACGACTACAAATGCCCTACTTTGGTAGTTAGTACTATTTGTTATCTGCTTTTTAAATAACAATGTATCTCTTGAACGCATTGGTGATTAATACGATTTAAATGCCATTACCGCAGCGCCACAGAAATATATCCTTTGCCTTCATTAACAAACCGTTTCTATTATAATAAGCGACCCTATAATACACAATCCGCTTTAATGTCGGAGGAATGAGAGGGAAGTACAAACGACAAGTGCAAATGAAACTTGAAAGCAGTAAGAAAAATATTAATCAATTAATAACGTAGCACGTCAAAGGGTCCTTAAATAACCAATAACAAGTTGTAAATGATTATAATCAAATGATATGAAATATGAGCGAGACTGAACGATGCGTCGAACTTATCAGGAATGTTGTCAGATTACCGACCCGTAGGTGGCAGACTCTCTTACATATACGATCCTTTAATGTGCCTTATTTGTCATGTGGGGGTATGGGAACAGAAATAATGACAGAAAAGATTGGAAGATCAATCAAAGCGAACCTTGTAACAAGAAATATTATGTTAAAAAGTCACCTTACGTGACTTATCAAAATAGTATTAAGATTTGAGTACTTTGTTGGACGACGATTTATCGTCTGTCTGTACCCTCTTGCAAAAACAACTGGATAAAAATCTTTACTATAACTTACGTTTTGTCTTATCAGAGACTTTGATTATAACTTAAAGTACTCCTATTATATTTAATCATTTGATTTGTTTCAATAACACAAATCCTTCAACACGACAAAGAATACTACTAATATTAGATTAGCATTTATCACTAAAATCAATTTTATACCGCCGCTTTGAAATTCTCAGCGCTAATAAGAAGGAACGGTAAACGATTTCCGAGATGTATGTAATTTAATTGAGGGTAATAATAATAGCAAGCAATGTTGCCTCTGAAAGCTGGCTGGTTTCACTTCACAATATTCTGCAAATGCGTGGCGCCAGAGGTCAATAATATTTTCGAAATTATTTAATTAGCATTTGTTAGTTTGTGCATTCTTATTAGCCCCACGTTATCTGTTGCAAATTAAACAGAAACCTTTTATTCTTCCTTAATATCTAATTGTTGCCTTCCTATTAATTGTAGCACTAGTAGTCCAATCAGTTGGCGCTCAAGAAGGGGGTTACCTGTGAAGTTTGAGGGGAGTTTTGAAAATAGCTATATTTATATATTTTGTCGTGCTCTTTCCGAATTTTTACTTTACGGTGAACATAGTTATGTAATAAATTAAACTAGAAAATATTTCCTATAATTTATGTATCAACCCTTTTTTGTGAAATGAATAGTTTCGGCGTACGAGCGCTGCAAAGTTTACTCCGTTACGCACATTGGCCAACAAACTCATTTCCACACCACTATGAGGTAGAATTTCTGGCGCGTTTCTTTTTAGCGGTATCCCCAGTAGGCCTAATCCACATGTGATGCACTGTTGACCTTAGCGCATTCTCCTTCGCTTCGATACCCCTGATGGACCAGTTTTTGCGAGTTCTACGTCTTCAGAACTGAGCAAAATCTCACGGATAGTAAGTTTTTCGACTTCATCACGTTCGTCCTCGAAAAGGCTGCCTTATTTTCATGCCAGTGTCCACTTCTTATATGCAAAGTCTTGCCACTTATATTTGCAAGATATGCTTGATTTGAAGGAAAGAATGACAGCCGAAGAATACGACTTTTTCACGAGTAAAGGATACTTTACCATTAGACGTTCCGACAAATTTTGTTGTGGTACGTGGTTAGATATGACGATTGAGCAATCGTTGATGAGGACGATGAAAGTTCCTGGCGGCCTTACTCATGTTCGTAGAGTCAAGGACAGCGTGCTTTCCAAGTGGACTTTAGGAATGGTGTTCCTACATAATGTTTGCGACGAGGTTGAGCCATTTTGTAACGTAGCTTTTTCGACTTCCCAACAGCATGTCGAGATGACAAGCTCGCGGATTAGTCGTGACAATGGCGACGTACGAAAACTAATGGATTGGTTTCCAGTAGTAAAGGAACGCATGTCAGTAAGCACTAGAATTATCGGAGATGTCATATGTCTCAAGAAGTGAGTACTGATAGCATTTCAAGAATCGTCGGTGAGAATTTGTATAACGTAAAATTCAAACGGAATGATAGAGTGAAATCACTTGGCCTTATGAATGTAGGCGTCCGGATAGATGACGACATTATCCCGATTAATCTTTTATTAATTTTTCACAGAATGTGCATCGCAAAAGAATCTGATAAAGAACTTGAAACGTTCCTTGCGTACGAACTTGCTCCGTTTTCGTTATCGCTTTTCAATGATGAAGGCGTGCGCAAATGCGTTAAATCTTCTTTATATAAGACATTTGAGACATATTCTGAAGATATCAACTTTGAAGACGTCATGTATGTCATCAATGGAGGATACTTATTACACCGAGTCGTTTGGAATCGGGGTGAGTCATTTACAATAACTACGTCGCATCCGTTAAATCGAAATATACATCCAATGCCATCATCATATTCGATGGGTATCCGGAACATGTAGCAGACCGTAGTACCAAATATGCGGAGCGATCCCGACGATCACGGAAACATTCTTCAGTGGATATACTTTGTGACGAGATAATGATCCCAACTGTGTCGCAGGACAAATTTCTGGGCAATGATGCAAACAAGAATCGCTTCATTGGAATGCTGAAAACAAAATTTGAAGCTGTGAACTTCATGGTCAAGCAAGCCACGGAAGATGCATATTGATTAATAATCAATACGGCAATAAGCATTTCCTCTACATTTGATCCCGTTATAGTTGTCGGCAAAGATGTAGATCTTCTTATTCTTTTGACGGCTCTATCTACGCGTTCAAACATATATGTTCTGAAATCAGGAAAAGGAACGATTTTGCAACGAGTATATTCAACAGAAAGTATCAAAGATAAAACAGCCGCAGATAATATCCTATTCTTGCACGCTTTCGGTAGCTGTGATACAACATCGGCATTCTTCAATCAAGGGAAACTGAAATGAGCCCATGTACTCCGGAAGAATCCAGATTTAAACGAGCTCGTTCGGGTATTTAAAAACCCAAACGCTGACCCGGAAAGCATTGCTGAAGCTGGAGAACGGTTCCTCCTTGCGCTGTACGGTTACGGTGGCGTCAAAAGTATATCGTTAAACACCTACAGACGTACATGTTTCACGAAGTCAGCATTTAAAAATAAATTTAATAGTGCGTCGCTGCCACCAACAGAAGCAGCAGCACGACAGCATTCGTTTCGAACCTATCACTAGGTTTATCAGTGGTATGCAGTTGGAAAAAATGCAGAGCTGTGGAAAAAGCTGATGGAAAAACAAGCAAGAATGGGCTAGTTTCTGTCACCACACTCGAGCCTCTAGCTGCAGCAAACTTGCTAAAACTCATTTCTTGCAAATGCAAAAAGAGATGTCATGGGGCTTGTGGATGCAGAAAGGCTAGACCAAAGTGCTCCATTATTTGCGCGAATTGCAATGGTACCTGCGATAATTCGGTTGTTGATCTGCACGACTGTGATGAAGTGCAAGATA
This sequence comes from Chrysina gloriosa, assembly GCA_038088585.1. Lineage (NCBI taxonomy): Eukaryota > Metazoa > Arthropoda > Insecta > Coleoptera > Scarabaeidae > Chrysina > Chrysina gloriosa. Next base: position 26,207,615 of record CM076090.1, read on the forward strand.
CGGAGACAGTTCTTCAGCAAACCTTCGACGAAATCGAGGAAGAAGGTGATAAAGGCGAAAAACTTCCTATCCGTGAGATATTGCTCAGTTCTGAAGACGAAGAACTCGCAAAAACTGATCCATCAGAGATAGCGAAGCGAAGGAGAATGCGCTAAAGTCTACAGTGCATCACATGTGGATTAGGACTACTGGGGATACCACTAAAAAGAAACGCGCCAGGAATTCTACCTCATGGTGGTGTGGAAATGAGTTTGTTAGCCAATGCGCGTAATGGAATAAACTTTGCAGCGCTCGTACGCCGAAACTATTCATTTCAGGAAAAAAGAGTCGATACATAAATTATGGAAAATATTTTCTAGTTTAATTTATTGCATAACTTTTTGCACCGTAAAGTGAGTTGGAAAGGAAATATCATCGAGAAACTGTTTCGGAGCGCCATTTTTCCAATATGGCGGCTATTTCCGGAAACAGAACGAGCTGGCAAAGTAAAAATTCGGGAAGAGCACGTCAAAATCTATAAATATACCAATTTTCAAAACTGCCCTAAAACTTCACAGGTAAAACTTCCAGCTGATTGGACTATAGATATTTTTCAAGAGAGTAGTTATGTAATTATATATAGCAGGCGCTCGATATCGTGAACTAATTCAGAACAAGGGTATTTCACATTAGCGAAATGTTTACATTAGCGAAGGTGATTATTAACATTCAAATTATTAAAGGAAACCCTTAATACGCCAAAATAAAATACAAAAAATATTCGAACAACCGTTTGTAAACAGTAAGGATAACAATGAATCCAAATAACGTTTTATAATCGTGTATTAAAAACGAACCTCTGCCAACAAAGTTGTAATTAGACTACTTTTGCAAAATCAAAACTACATATGTATGTATACGCAACTAAAAGCATCTGTGTTTACTATAGCAATGAGTTATCCTGGGAATGCACATGATTAAGTTCAAATATGGATATACACTACATAAATCCGAGACTCCTCTACATACATAATTGGATAACTTGGGGATTGATCAAACTGGGTTTTCATAGGTAACTTGCAACGCATTTGTAACGCTCGAAGTTATTCGTAGACGATCGGAAATTGCGTGCTGTTTACGTTATCGAGCTATCGAGCTGACAGTACTTTTACATTATCGAGCGTTCCGTATAATCCTGTACTACGAATTTTGTGTTTACATTAGTGCAATGTTTCCAATATCGGATACTTACGTTATCGAGCGTTAGCTGTAGTTTAATATTTTGAGATTTTAATCCTTTACTATTTTCTTACACAATAGATCTGAGCTCACAATCAGAGTCATGAATTTCGGTGAGGTATTGACATTTTCCAAACAATTCAAATTTAACGGCTACATACACTTTACCAATGGATGATAGATGGCGTTATCGACATTCATATTACTCTGGACCAGCGACATCAAAGATACGCCCCGCGGGCCGTGTGTGGCTCTCGTTCCTAAAATTACCGGCCCACCGCGGTCCATGTATTTTTGTATTGAAATAAGAAAACAAGGTATTATTGTAATGGAGCGATTGTGGTTCAAATTTGACGTCATAAACATATCGATATGCAATTCGAGCTTTAAGCTTTGTAAAGAATTTAATTCAAAAAGACACTACGAAACCAACCATAAAGTTAAATTTGATTTTTCACCGATAAGATATGAATGGATAAATTATCATCGTTTCAAAACAAACTCAAAGGTCAGCAATCATTGTTTAGAAAAGCAAAAACAGATAATGATGATGCATTAAAGGCGAGTTTTGTTTTTGCCCTAAAATTTGCAAAGAAGTCAAAACCATTTGGTGACGGCAAATTTCTAAAAGAGTGCATGTTGGATGTGGCCGAAATCATTTCCGACGCAAAAACAAAGTATCCAGAATATACCACTGTCGAGAAGTATCATCGCTTCAAGAGTAAATGAATTGGCGGGGAACTTGGACTTTAAACTGAGAGAAAATATCACAGATTTTATTTATTTCTCTATTGCTGCTGATAAAAGTTCTGACATTGAAGGCCACTACATCAGACAACATTTTCTCTGCAATAGAACTATTAATACAAAATTATCAATTCGATTGGGAAAAATTTTGCAGCATTATCACTGACGGTGCTCCTTCTATGGTTGGAGAGAAAACTAATGTGACAAAAATACGTCAAAAAATATGTGAGTAGGAACCAGAAAACAAATTTGTCGGCATTCACTGTATTTTACGCCAAGAATCTCCGGCATCCAAATCACTTAAAATAGAACATGTTATAAAAACAGTTATTAAAACTGTTAACTTTATAAGAAACAGACAATTTTCACAGATTTTGAAGGATGTTGAAGACAAACATTCTGACTTACTACTACTGCTGAAGTTCGTTGGCTTAGCCGCGGTGGAGTTACTACATTATACCACATTCAAAGTTTTATGGCTGAAAAGGGTAGACCTCGTGATTGTGATGAAGGCTGGTAGTTTGATTGTGCGTTTCTGGTTGACATGACAGAACACCTTAACATGTTGAATGTGAAATTGCAAGGTAAGCGTTTGTCACAGAAATATAAAATCATGTTTAACCTTTTGAAATGTAGTGGAAATTATGGGAAACCGAACTGTTTGAAGGAAAACTTGACCACTTTCCTAATCTTCGTTCAAGCGGTACGTGCAGCAAAGAAAAGCTGGCAGCATATTCAAACATTTTGGTGGATATTAGATCTGAATTCGGTCGCCGTTTCTCGGATTTTCGTGAGCTAAGTACGTACGATTTTCCAATTTTTCAGAACCCCTTCACATTTGATGTGACATAGACACCTGCTAGCTTGCAAATGGAGCTGATAGATCTCCAGTGCGATTCTGCCCTAAAAGACAAATTTAACGAAGTTGACTTATTATCTTGTTACTTGTAGTATTTTATAAGTTATGATAACTTTCCCAACATTAAAAAGGATGTCGCATGTATATTTGCATGTTTGGGAGTTCGTAAATATGCGAATGCAAACAAATGCTTTCACTAATGAAAATTAATAAATCGCACAATCGCTCCAGTCACCCAGACAAGCATCTCCAGTCAATATTGAAAATCAACACAACAGAGGTGACGCCGAATATGGATGCATTTATGAAAGAAAGAAGAAGCCAAGTCGCTGGATCTTCAAAGTTGCTAACATAGATTTTGTACCCCTATCTTATAAATAAATATATATTTTTGGTCGTACTTTGTTTTTCTTGCTCATTATTTTCGTTTTAAAAAGTTGGTTAGAAGTTAGTTAGGTTCGTTAGAGAGGACAACTGATCGAAGAACTTTTGGCGTACTTTGTGTAATCCAAGTGGCAGTTCTGGTGAACGAGTTTGACACCCCTGCTCTAGACCCTGTACTTTTACAATTTTAAGCGAATAATCAACAAGTTTTACAGGTATCAGTTGATATAATCTTCTACAGGTCTTCTTTTATTCAAATATCAAATTTCTCCTTCTATGAATTCCGGCTAAATACGTGTTTTTTTGATGAAGTCGAAGCAGTCCTTCCCAAATTTTGTTTAGAGACCTATCCCACGGTAATCTGGCACTCAGATCGTATTTACTTTTTACTAAGAGTTTAAAATTGTTAAATAGATTACTATAGTGGTAGAATCCACAAAAATTCGCGTACGGATTCCTCTGTAATTCTTCTTCTCAGCAACCTCATGGACACTCTCCCTTCTTTTGTTCCTGATAAATAGATTTAAAACTAGATTTGGAAATGAAGAATTTCTGCCTAAATTAAATATATCTATTGAGGAAATTTTATATCTAAATCCATTTTATCGATAGCTCGACATTTATAAAAGATTAAGTACGTATGTATATAATATGTACGCTAATCATGAATCTTATAAACTAAATATTACATACATCTTCTTACAGATGCGAGTAGTACAATCACGACCCCAAAACAAAAGAATCTACTCCCGGAACATACTAATGATGAAGACATTCACGTTGCGTCGTTGAAGACTGTTATAAGTTTTTCAAATAAAATAAGAGATATGATAACGCATTGCATATATATACACTTCAGTTCATGGCCTTCCACGTTTTGCGGTTCTCAATCTCCATCACTATCTGTCTTCCCATTGACCAAACCAAGTTGTTTTGCGTCTTCTCCCGCTTGCTTCTTTCTGTTGTGGTCCATTTTAATATAATTTTTGGAATTTTGTGAATTTATCTTCTCTGCATGGCCATATCAAATTAGTAACAATAAAGGTGATTGCGAGGGCTGTGGTGTAATTTGCTGACACAAATATCACATCGGTAAACTCCTCACCACACAATTGTTTATAATAAAATCGGTGACCTGTCTTTCGCTAGCTCGAGGCAAGCATCTTCAACAACCGTATAAACCGAAGTCACTTCATGTCACCGAGTTTATTACAAACAATTGTGTGGTGAGGAGTTTACCGATGTGATATTTGTGTCAGTAAATTAGTAACAGTAAAAATAGTACCCTCAATCGCCATCATTTTGTTTATTTGATTGTCACTCTTCTCTTCTTAATTTTTTCAACAGAGCTATGTTTAAAGTCTATTTGGAATGCTAAACGCTTTTGAAGATCGATTATATAAAAGAGGTTTTCTCTCACGTGAAATGTTTTTAAACCATAGGATCGAGTTCAGATATTCCATGACTTTCTTATCCTTTAAAATCAGTACGGCTTTATGTATTTGTGTTGCTACGTGTGCACAATTTTTGCAATCATCAATGATCTCACTTCCTCAAGGTGCACGTTTTTTCCTCTCCGAGATGCAGATATTGAGTTCTTGGCTTGTTAATGGTCATTCTTAATTTTTCGTGTCCTATAAAGGCAGTGCCATAAATTCTAAGCATTCTCTTCCTGGGGAGAACCGCTTGGTCGTCTACAGTATGCAGTGGTAACCTCATTTCACCTTTGCATTCCTTTTCTACATTCTTAGTGCTTCGTTCAAATATATGATGAACTTTTCTTCGTTTTTTCTTGTTTATGTCAATCATCGTTTATTTCGTAACAAAACAAAATTCTTGGGTCCATTTCATGCAATATTCTGCTCTGTAATTAACTCACGGCAAAGCGCCTTGTCACAATTTAGACAATCTTTAAATGTTCATTACTGCTAATACAGGTGCATTTACTGTTCGATGAATATGTTCACATTGCCTCCAGCTCTCGGAATGCATTCCGTGGGTTATATACCTAAAGCTGTGTATCAATTTTACTTTTGTACATCGAAAGAACCATTTAGTTTTGTTCAACCAAATATTAATTGACTCGACTAAAGTCTTCGTTTAAGTACGGGGGAACGAAAATAATTTAGTTGATATCAGTTATTGGTAGATGCAGTGTAGTTCATTACGCACTACTACATCTTATTATATACAAATTCCTTCCATTTCTGTATGTCTTTGGTTAGATTTCTGGCTTCATTCGACATTCTTTTCTTGAAAGTGTACTATCCTATTCCGTTTTCGTATGTAACTGGAAGTCTGTTTGTGTTTTCGCCATTCACACCTGTTTCACTGGTCTAGTATCAGCCATGAGTTGTAAGTAACCCCGTCAGGCTAATTGCCCTTTTTTATACAAATTTATTTTTATTAGTTATTAATTATTTGACACTTTATTTTATGCATTCATTTTCTTAAGAATGTCGTGTCCGTTGTTTGTATTCGATTTTCTTTTATAGTACATATATATATTTCATTGTTCACAACCACACCTGAGAAGAGGTTTTTATCAAAAAGTTTCGTTCCAGGGTGTATATACCGTATTAATTTTTTCCATCATTTTATTTTTTTACATTTTCATGCCTCCGTTACTGCTCGCGTATAAGAAAATGTCAAATGTTTTAACCTGAATTGATTTTGTTGATTTAAGCTAAATTGAATGTTTATCCCTTACCTTTTCCAATTTTCCGAGTTATCCGAAGACCTCAAGATATAATGGTGATATTATTGTTCTTTGCACAATCCCGCTTATTCCTTTCGTGGGTATGAATATATTTTAAACGTGAATCCATTCTATATTACCGTACTATACCACTATTTGCACGATAGGATTTTATGTTGTTCCTGCCCTCCACCACTACCACAACTTGAGGCTGTTGTCAATGTTAAATATATTTACAAACTATTATTTTTGGCAGTTATAAAACTACATTTTAAAGGATATAAAGCCCTTTCTCAATTTTATCGTACAGATAAAGTTTCATAAGGATTATCCACTTTAACAATTAATTAAACGATCAAAGGTAACATATTAAAGTAACCTACCTGTACATTTATATGTAATTTATAAAGGCTCAGATATGGCAATGCTAACGGAAATGACTCCTATACAATAATTGCTTCAGCAACTTGACGGAGAACCCACTAAACTTAAAGCTGCAACACAAATGAACATAAATATAAACTAAATTCAGTCGAACAAAGATATTTTGATTTAGTGCAAAGATTTTCCAAACTATATACTCCTCTTGAACGGTACAATTTAACATACAACCTCAACAGATACCTGAAGCTTACATGACGGCGAGTAGCAATTTATTCACCCTCGCATCTCTTGTTCGTCGTAAGGCTCAATCTGAAAGGCTGACAAGTCTCATCAACATTCTAATAAATAGCATCAAATATATCACACCATATTAAATATTTAAATTGTATGACGGCGCGGTAACTTAAGACATTTTTTCTAGGATGTCGTTTCTCCAGACGTTTTTAACTAGGCAGATGAACAATCTGTAGGTAAGTAAGTAGGGCAATTATAAAAGGAGTGGATTGTTATTATCGAGACCGTGCACCTTGTCACTGTTATAGTTTAAAAAACAAATACCTACCGTCCGGAAAAAAATTCTTAAGTACAAGTGAGAGGATTTGGTTTTTAATTTAAAACAGCTGCTTTTAAATGGAAGTCTGCGCCCTACATAGTATATATGTATATCCATATAGCCGTATCATCGTAATAATTATAATTACGTACTGTAAAAGAAAGACCCTAATATGAGTAAGTAAGTATAAGTGGAATACAATAATAGCTACACAATAGATGTACAATACAAAGACGTTGTGTAGATTAATGCAAACATACAGTTTCATTTATGGAGTAAGCATTGATTTCGAAAGATATCTAGATATACGTATTATGTATCTGGTGTAAATGCATCATAAATCGCATTGTTGATACATTTTTATGTACTACAGAAAAAGAAGTAGATTAAGAAACGTTTGTATAATGTTTTAGAATATATTCTGCATTTAAAATCAAGACGTACATTAAATAAAATACAGAAAAATATAAAAGTTGATGTCTGAAAAATTGTATTTTTCGGTAAAATCACAATATAGAAGTTCGCAATTTTCTTCTAGATTATGTAACAGTCGACAAAATATATTCAGCAGTTTGCGAGATATGGTTCCACACTCTTCAGAAATAATCTAAAAATTTGGATTAGAACATTTTATATTTATATTTTTATATATATATAAGTATATTCCATTGTAAAGAATGATCAAAATATCAGAGAAGAAAAAAACTAGGTGTAGGTATACACTTACAAGCTGCTACAGACTCGTTTCGCTTACGACTCGTTCTCTACCACATTTGTGGGGCGCATGGTTGCAAAAGGCTCCCCAGCACTTCTTTTACATTTTGTGGCTCTTAATTTATTTTCTTCAACATGGGATGTTTTCCGGAGATAGACAGAATTATCTTTGCAACTATGTAATTGGTTCCATTTACATCTTGAATTTATCAAACTGCTTAGTATCGGCGTCCTGTTTTTTACATTTTTTTGTTGTTTGATATTTGCTTGACGTCTTTAAATCGGCCGATAACGCAAGTCTCCGCGAAGGAGGTCGGAGGTTTTGTTTTTTTGCCATGATTTAATTTAGCTATGTACAGCTGCAGTATTTGTAACTATTTTATTTAATACTCATTGATGCTTTCCTGATTTTCTTCTGACTTGCAATATTAAAAATAAACTGTGCGAGCTTGACGTTGTCATTTTGGTAACTGCTACTGGGTGGGGCTGCTTTTGATTCTAGACTGTCGACCTTATAAAGAATGCCGAAGTAAAAATTCTCTTTCTACTTTGTGGTAAAGGTCATGAAAAAGGGATAACGCTTCATATGTATTTATAAGTACATATTCCCATTTAAGGCAATAACTGCAAATCTTAAATGTCCCTAGTTAGAGGGATTGTTGTGGAAAAAAACACCACTTGCAGCATCATTTATTGTCTGAAATACTATTGATTTGGAATTGGGACCGTACCAACAAGTTGAGCTTGGATATGATGTGAAAATGGCGAATGCGTGCTCCATTTATTATGTTTGGAAACTTTCTATACTTGCTCAGTCCCGTTTAGCACCCATTAGGATAAAAATTGAGAGTGCTAATAGGATATAGGATTGAGTACTAATTGGGTGTTATTTTGTTATTTGCTAGGGCTTCTTTTATACATCAGGGCTTATACGAATGGGTGTTTTGTCTGGGTTATTTTTACTCTTGCCTTGAATTTTATTTTAACTAGGGTTTTTCAACTCTGTAATTCAAGAGATATATGAATAGCAGTTTGGGCACGTATTATATTAACTCTTATGGGCAGGTATTTGGATTCCCTAAATCCTTATTAATAATAGTAGAGAGAAGTAGATAAATCTGGTTGAACTTTGAGGCAATTCGCCTTTACCTTACTTCTGCAATAACGGTTTTCGGTTGCATGTCGATAGTTATTTTTTCCTTGTTTTCACCGAATCGGTCAGACCTGTTGCGCTATATTTTGTTGCGACTGTGAATTGCGTATATTTTCAGCCACTGATATATGGTATAGAGGAGGTTTTGAATATAGAATACTTTAAATGTTACAATACGTTAAGTAATTACTGTTTTCAATTTCAGTAGAAATAACAGCGGTAGTCACACATAAATAAGCAAATAGCTAAATATCGTAGTAAGCACTGTCCGAAAATTAATAATTGTATCTCAAGTTGGTCCGCCAACACACGAAATTGCTATGGTCATAAATTAAAATTAAAATCTATTTTCCTGAAAATATAGGACGAAATCTATCAATTTAAACATATACATTTAGGCCGCCTGTTAAAGTGTCCAAAGTTTTAGATCCCCAATTTTTTGTCTTGATTTTGAGAGATTATATATTACCGAACTGACAGCATAATAAAAATATTGTCTCTTTACGTAAGAAATTTTTCGAGTAAATGGCAATTGAATGTTAGAAAACGTCAATTTTATTGTTAAAACAAAATAAAAAAGCCCTTTGTTAAGCAAATACAATTCTAAAGAAAGTGTTCGAACTGCCATCCATTGACTTCCTAACAATACGCAGGTCTATGTAGAAATTCTTCTTGTACATTTTGAATCGCGTCCAGGGTAACTATAAATTTCTTGAACAAAATGTATTTTTAGAACGGGTTTCAACCATTTTCGTAATTATTTCATCAGTGAAATATCATTCTGTTTAAATAAAAAGAAGAATACATTTACAAAATTGACAGTCTACTTCGAATTCTCGCAAACATGTTTGCTACGTAATTAAAATAATTAACTAATTTTAGTAGTTTCTTAATTCCACTTTCTCCTTATTTTCACCTATGGAGGTACTGTGTGTAAAAGGAAAATTGGCGTTTCGATTTGAATAGCCCTAGATAACGGTTATCAATAGGTATTTATTTGTTTCAAGGGGACTACAGAAACTGCCTATAAACCTCGTTTTAGAACTTGGTCCCTGGCCTTTTTTATATTCGATATTTTTATGATTTCTATGTGACTTAGTAAAATATCATTAGGTTTAATACCGTAACAGTATATACAACTGTATGCATGCATTTTTAAGAATATGTGTTTTACTTATTTTAGAAAGTATAGGGGACATCTCCATATTATAGAATACTTATTTGTGTGCATTGATTATCCCGCAATAAAGAAATTACGTCTTGACTTTAATTACAACACTGCCATATATCGTGATCCTTGTAGTCGTGGTTCGACAGTGTGTCTATAGTTAGCTGACACAATACTTTAAGAATACTTTATATTGACTTGGTTTAGAGAAATTATGTTATCATCTAGTTATGAATTTTATGTAGATTCTTTCATATAGTAGGGGAAGTCAGACACATTTATATACAAACTAGAGTAATCAATTTCAGCTGACTTTTACTACCTATTTCCAATCGATTTGAACGATCTGATTGTGAGTGCTTTTTCTGACGAATTCAATGCAATTATTCTAAACATTAATTATGGTATTACATATTCTCGCTTAGTATTTAGTCTATCCTATCCCGACACGACACGATCGAATGGGTTTCGGGATTAAGTAAGTGAATTTAGTCCATCATTTATGTAAAAAGTGTTACCGTCTTTGAACATCTTAGTTGTATTACTAGTCATCCATCAAGAAATATTTTATTTTGGCTTTTAAACTTACAGTCCCTTGCAAAAGTTTTTATTTCTATTACTAGTTTACCTATTACTTTTGCTACATATTTCTTCGATTCCTTGTAATTTCCATCCCCCAGATGTATCATCATTGCCTTCCAATTGGTGGAGTGGATTTCTTCCCGTCTCTAATTTTGTACTCTTCTGTTATAATTTCGGGTGTCTCTTTGTCAGTGATGTCACTTCCAATCCCTGATGTTTGGCATCTTCTTGTATTTCATCCCACCATCTCCTTCTGTCTCTTCCCTCTTTTCAGGTCTAATGGAGTCCAATATGTGATTCCTTTGATTGTTTCTGTGGCTGCTCCTTTTCTAAATGTGTGCTGCCAATTCCAATCGTAGTGCTCTAATTTGTGTTTGTCTGTTCGATAGTATCTTCTACTTTAGCATTTGCTTTCCATCATTTGCCTCGGTGTCGTATTCATTTCTTGGTTTCTTTGTTTCCTAATCTTTTTATATTCCACTCTTTGTTGCTTGTGTTTACTTTGTGAAATTTTCTTCTTTTGGTTAGGGGGTTACCTTTGCTATTACCAGGAAGTGATCTGTGTCCGTGGTTGCCCCACTACACGTCCTTGCATCTGTAGCCTTAATTATTTATTTAGTTAACAGTATGTCATCTATTTGATTCTATATTTGTCAGGAAGGGTGTTTTCTTTTGTGTCAAAATCTACCCAAATTAGCCACTTTTTTCCTTGACCCTTCTCTTTCATCTTCATTCTCCTTGCTTGCAGGATGTCGTTACGTCTTTTATTTTGACTATGATAGTGTCGGCCAAGCCTTCTGCCTCTTCTTTCTAATTGTCTGGTCCGTTCCTCTTGTTTTCTGTTGGTTTCCTCTATCTAAATGATTTTATTTTCCAATGCTTTATTTTCCATTTTCGCGTTTCTTAGTTTTTTTCATAGGCTATCCTAGCTTCCTCCCCATTCTCCTATTGGGTTGGTCGATGGTGTCAAGCTTATCTACTTTATCTAATATTTTCTGCATTTTGTTCTTCCATTTCTTACTGCCTATGTATTTTTGTTTTGCTGTATAGATTTTCTTAAGCCGACTCTGTGCTTCGTATCTGCTGTTCCCTAAGTGCTAAGTGCTAAGTCACCACTCCGGTTAATCTGTCGATAGCGGTGCCCTTCTCCCGATCAGATGATTGTTTACTTAAGTTTAGAGCGTTTTTACTATTTACTTTGTTCTAATTCTTAGCCAGTAACTGTGCACTCTTTACCTTCTCGTAGTTGCAATTTCCTTTGGATTTCTTAACACATGAATTATCTTTCTAGATATATCACTTGTCTCTTATTCTCATGCGTGTAATAAAAGTGCTATACTCATATTACGAGGTTGCTTTCCTTAAAATATGAGTTCAATTGAAGCTGGAGGTCCCGAATCCATGAATATTCTATTACATGTTTTCGTGTCCATATGATAGTGGACACTTGTTATGTTCTTCCTATTAGTGTATTGGTAGTTACAGGAAAGCACAAACTGAAATTATTGCTGCCGTTACACTGTACGTATTCATATTATTAGTCTCTTGCGGAAGGATCGAATACTTTCAAATTGTAAATAATGCAGAATTTCTAAATAAATATCGTAATGCAGCTTCTGCTCAGGATGAGTTACAAGGCGTAAAATTCCCGCTTCTTGGGGTTAGGCTAACCGGATCCTGAATGATTTAGCGCAGCAGGCGCAAGTCCGACCAGTATTTACGATTCGACTCCAATAAATAAACTGCAGCGAATAACTTAATAATCCTAACATAATTTAACCAAATCAAGGAGGCGCATAATCTAGGAATTTGCGACACAATGGTCGAATGTACTAACTCACGAGCGCAACTGTCACCTGTGCTACACTTTATTGCCGACTAACCTTATACAGAGAAAGGTAGGTTTACATCGTCAGAAAAATAAATAAATACCTACGTGCAAAAATCTGTAGTGTCCCTTGTTTCTTTTCCTTTTTTCCTGGATGAACTGGCCAATATTTTACGTTGCCTAGTGTTAAGTGGAAGATGTAACTTATAATAGGCGGAAAGCGTGGAGCTTATTCCAAAACGGTTTTAAGGAGAATTCTAAAAGGCATAATCCTTTTACGTTGCCAAATAGATTATTGCTGAGATTTGGTGAGTAAGCCTAATAAATATTGTGAAATTGTGATTCTTTTTACAAATGCAGAACCACATGCACTTAAAAGTATGTGCACGGAAAACTTTCTTAGCCTTTAAGCTATTAAGTAAAGGTTCAGGATTTCACACGTATTTAAAGGAAATACATTTCTTAGCTTATTTGTCAACTATTGCTTCTTGTTCTGTAGTGGCTTTCCTTTGCTCGAATATCATTCGAATTGATTTTGTCAAGCTAATATGTTTTTAAGCATTTGTTCTTTACCTTACAAATATATTATCATTATCGGCAATAGTAGCAAGGCATCTGAGAAGAGTCAAGGGGGAGTCAAGAGACGCTCATGGTCAGTATTACGTTAAATAAATAAGAGATGATGGGGATATTTGTACAAATACTTATTGGGTTCTTGGGAAGATAATTTCGTTCCTTTTTCTTATAAAAATGAAAGACGATATTTTATTGAATTGTTTATTGTCCATTCTGGTCCAATATCTTTTGTCATTTTTCTGACAGTAGCATAATTCCACGCTCATAAAATTTTTGTCCTTTGGTGGCAAGAAACTGATTCAGGTGATTTTCGACATCCTCAATTAAAGTAATGGTTTCACCGTCTAAACAATTTTGTAGAGACCGGAACAAGTAATAATCAGAAGGTGCCGGATCTAGAGAATATGGTTGGTGTGGTAGTACATCCCATCCAAGCTGTAAAAGTTTTTGGTGAGTTACCAAACTTGGACGTTCGCGGAACAGAAAGTTTGAACGACCGTATAGACCAGGTCCGTCTCAAATTGCTAGCAAAGTGGATGATCCGCTAATCGTTTTAATTACTAAACGAAATCGAAAATTAATTGATCCACAAATAGCAGTAGAATTCAATCGCGATCATCAAAACGCTGCATTGGGAAGCACTATCAAACGTCTACTGCGAGAGGAAAATTCATTCGAACGAATTGCTATTCGGAAACTGCTATTAAGACGAGGCAATCGACTAAATTGGGACTAGAGACTAGACTAGACGATAGAGAACTGGAATAATATGCTTTGGACCTCCGAATCTAAATTTGAGATTTTTGGACAAAACCGAAGAATTTACGTTCGAAGGTCGAAGACAGAAAGATTGCTTCCCGAATGTATAGCACACGGTACTGGTTCTATCACGGTGTGGGGTTGTTTTTATACTCTGGAGTAGAAGATTTGTTACAGGTTGAAGGTATCATAAGAAAAGAGCAGTGTAGAAATATTCTGGAAGACAATGCTGTTCCTTCTGGTAACCGTTTGATAGGAGATAATTGCCTTTCAATGCAGCATAATGATCCTAAACACACAGCATTATTATCTAAGAGTTATTTGAATGCATTAGAAGCAGATGGTGTCTTACAAATAAAGTCGATAATCATATCGAGCTGGATAGACGGATACGAACAGAAGATCCAACTACCAAACAATATCTTTCGGACATTTTACAACGAGAATGGAGCAATTTTCCAGCCAACACTCTGTTAAAACTTGTCGAAAAAATGTCGAGAACTGTTCGGGTAGTCTTGCATGCAAAATGTGAATTTTTCGATGAGACAAATGTATAATATTTTTATTTGATAAATACAATTATTTTCCACCATTTTATCTCAATAAAACTATATTTTGCTATATCAAAATAATTCTTAATTCTTAATTTATTCTTAATTTTGTGCAAGTGCAACACTTCTATTACAGAAGATTGAACTGTCCCAACTTCCGTGAACGGGAGTGTAACTGCATTCGTTTCTAAAAGCATCAAAGATTTTCTTTAAATGCCAAAATGAAGATAACTTTACATTCTTTACATGTCTTCCTAACTGTCTGTTTTCCTACGCTTACTATTTTATAAAGGTTTGTAAAGCCGTAATTAAGGTAAGAATGGGAAACAGCTCCCTGGCTTGTCGTATCCCTCAGGTAATCTGCTTCTTTAGATCGATGTCTGTTTTATTTCTTCTGGCTTCAACAACCGGGACCCAAAGTGTTCCATTTTGATCCTGTTCATATCCTGTTAGTGACGGAGGACACATTATGAAGTTTTGTTCTCACCACAACATGTCCTACAGATAGAATTTTCCACTACTCCTAGGGGGTGGAGATGTTTATTTAATTGGCAATGTCCTTATGAGAGGTGCGCTGTTGTTTCTATTTCGTTTTCTCTTAATCACAGCAGCTACTGTGTCGCGGCATCTAAAGCTTCATGGAGTGTGTTCCTTATCGCAATTTTTATTGCTTGAAAAGGAATTCCGTACCGTACGGTGCAGCCCTAGATAGTGCTTGAAAATTCTATATTGAATTAACGGCAACCTAGTTGTCAGTGATGATCTAAATCATCTTGTTTATGGTTCTTAATCATTGTTTGAGCGGATGTAGACACGGCTATAACCTCGGCTTGGAATGAGGTCGCATGAATCCCTAGGTTCATTCTTATGTGCCTCTATGTTCCTGCCTCAAACAGCCCTATTTCGATTCCGGCTTTATTATTTTATTAGTCATAGAGATATATTGTCCTGCATACACGCCATATCTCCAGCCCATTGTTTTTCATGAATATCTGACTTGCATTTTATTGAAATTATTTCTACAAGAGCATCAATATCTTGAGTTGGTACTTAAGAGCTAATTGTAGAAAATACAAGTATTTTTAAACCACTGAATTGGTTTGTTCAAGAAGGATATGGATTACTATAGATTTGTTCTTGTATTGTATCTCAGAGAAAGTTTGTAGTAATTCCTTTTAAGTCCCGTGAAGTTGGCAACCGAATTTGTGAAAATATAATAATTTATCAGAGTTCGTGGTAGTTATGAAATACTTCTAGTACTTTGCGCAAAATGTCAAAAGTTCTGCAAAATTGCGCGAAAAAATGGAAAATACCGAAAATAAACGCGGCTACCATTTTCGAGAAAAACAGTGCGTTTCAGACATATTTCTGCACCTCGACCAGAGTTCTATCTGAATGCTTGATGACTTATTAGCAAAATAAAAACAAGATGACTACGGGATGATTTAAGAAACTTTCAGTGTGCTATCAAAAACTATAATCAGAATAGTTGTGCAATTTTGTTATACATTACCGAAAAAGAAATAATATTTTTCCGAATATCTTTTCATTATTCAACATAAGAAAAATGTTACAAGGATTTTCGATAGAACTCTTAGCGTTCTAGCGAGAATTACGAGTAGAACTGTTGCACTATCTTTTTCATCCAGAACTATGGATCCCACAAAAATGATGTAAAGGTCTTCGATAAAACTCTTAGAGTGCTATTCAGATCCGCAAATAGAACTCTTTTTGCGATTTTTGAAATTAACAATTTCTTGCAAAATCTCAATTTTTGCAGATACTTTCGCAAGATTGGTCAAGACCTGTAGAACTATAGTCGAGGTGTAGAAATATGTGCGAATCGCACTGTTTTTCTCAAAAACGGTTGCTACGTTCATTTTTGGTATTTTCTATTTCTTCGCGCAATTTTGCAGAACTCTTGAAAATTTCCGAAAAGTACTATAGAACTATTTCATATCTACCAGGAATTCCGATGAATTATTATATTTTTACAAATTCGGTTGCCAAATTCACGGCACTTTCTTTATGCTAATCATTTGTATCTCCACTATCCGTACATTAAAATTTTATATATGTTACACATATAATTTATGCAAAAAAATTACCATAATTTAATAAATCAGCATGTGCGGTGTATCCAAATGAAACATAAGCCGGCTTTGTTTCTTTAAACACCGTGCACATCTACAGTAATTGACCTACAAATACAAAAGTACCATGGAAGCAAGCCTCTTGGTACGACTATGTGGAAGTAATAAAACAGAGGAATATAATTTTCGATGAAGGGATTTCAACGTTCACCTGCTAGGAGGAAGAAATCAGTTACACTTTAAATCAACATTGACTGCCAGTATAGGAAAAAAGTCTAACACCGGTAATTTTAATTTAGAAATTTAAATGAGCGCGTGCTTTATATGAGCATCATGATACTTTATATACAGGTACATACCCGTTTTTACAGAGTGCGTACGTTGTTCCGAAAGTACTATTTTACCAAATCATAATCGACGTATACATAGGGACAATACAGATATATAATTTTAAATTATAGTACAAGAGACTGTATTGCTTTGAGTACTGTCGACCACACAAGCAGCACCCTAATTATAATATATTATGTTCCTAATATCGTCATTTACATTAGTTAGAAATTTAGGATGTGTTTCGAAATATCTTAGCGGTGGTGGTAGGGATATTGTTGCGTTTACTGAATATTATGACATATTTTACGTT
The DNA here is from genome assembly GCA_038088585.1 of Chrysina gloriosa. NCBI lineage: Eukaryota > Metazoa > Arthropoda > Insecta > Coleoptera > Scarabaeidae > Chrysina > Chrysina gloriosa. Next base: position 26,224,525 of record CM076090.1, read on the forward strand.
AATCCTGTTTGTATTCATCATTTGTCTTCTTATTATTTATTTTACTAAATTATTTGAATATCAAATTTACATTTTTTACTATCATAGGTTCATTGAGGGACATTAAAATATATGCATATGCCTTATGATATCTTTGTACATACGTACGTCATTTCAATATTTTTTGTCGAATATTCTAAAGTAAAGACTGATTACAAAAGAAAATTTCAACTTGCTGTTAAAACCCACCAGTGATCCTACGTCTTTTTTAAAGAATTGTTGAAAAAATAATTGCCTAATACATTTTCTTTGTGCAGGACAGAAATCATTACGTGCGATAAATTAAATCGTAATTACACATTGATTTCCGTTCAACGCACAACCGAGCAAGTAGATAGACTCAGCCACCTCAGCGTACTTTAGACCAAATAAATAAGTTAGGTATTCCATTGACTTTGAATATCCGTGAAGACATATTCGCCCTTGACATACTGCCAGATGAGCAGTATGGATTTAGGGCGGCCTCTCGGCGGATCTACAACTTTTCCGCATAGCAGAGGCCGCAAGAGAAGCCCTTGAGAGACGGGAAATTACTGGGGAGGTGTTCTTCGACCTGGCCAACGCGTTTGACTCAGTATGGCACGAAGGACTAATTCTCAAGATGAGACGTGCCGGGATAAATGCGCAGTTGGTCAGGATCGTCAAGTCGTATCTATCGGATCGTTCCTTCTCCGTGAGGGGCGGAAATCACATCTCATCGACGAAGCCCATGGTGACGGGTGTTCCCCAGGGATCTCTTCTTGGCCCCGGAGCTATTTAACATCTACATGTCGGATCTCCCACGCCAGCCGGCGGTCAGACTGGCGATTTACGCCGGTGCTACTGCGGTCTTCACTACATGCAGAGACGATAGAATTCTTTGTCGACGTCTTCAGGCCGCGGTGGATGACTTTATGGAATGGACGGAGAGGTGGCGGTTGCGCATAAATCCAGCTAAGTGCGTAGCCGTCCGCTTCACTCGACGACACATTCCCCGGCTGATTTCATCTACATCGGGGAGTCCCGCCTTCCATGGAGTTCAACAGTGAGGTATCTGGGAGTGATCCTGGATCAAAGGATGTCGTTTGGTGCTCACATCGGAGCCGTCATCGACAAGTTTTATGCTGCTCGGAGGATCCTACTACCGCTCCTGTGCAGGAGGTCGACTCTTGATTTAAGAATCAAGATGTTGATTTATAAATTATATCTAACACCGATACTTACGTACGGAGCGGTGGCTTGGGTCACAGCGACCAACTGAAGCGTATCATGGCATGCCAAAACAAGGTGTTACGAGTGATCGTCGCAGCCCCGTGGTTTGTCCGGAATGCTCAACTCCATGAAGACCTGTGCATACCGTCCTTGAAGGATTTTATTTTCGAACTTGCGAATGCTACCATGGAAAGGATGCGACGTTCGGACAACCCGGTGGTATTATACACCTCCAGGCTTGACCCAGACAGACCCCCGCTTAAACCAATCGTTAGGCGGGTTCAGGACCTGTTCTAACTCCGAGATGACCACAGCTGATCCAGTGTCGACCAGTGGAATTTCCACCTGGATCAAGATGACGGCCCATGTTTTCCAATAACAGAGCAGCGATGGATTCATATGGATCACCCCTATAACCAATCGCGGCTTGAATGGAGGCCGCATATTTACTATTGTATGATATTAAATAAAAACATTTTTACCATGTCATACGTAGATGCTATTTCATTCTTTGTCTCTCTCTTGATGTATTTGAAAGGGTTTTGAGCATTCTTTGATACCTTTTTACATTCTTAATTTATAATCCATTTGAAATTTTGAAATACAGGTATAGCTTAGTTTCGACTAATATAATTAATTCTGTGATGGCACTAGTTTTGAAGTCGATTTGCTTTCAATTCACCAATCATTCAGTCTACATTTACTGTTGATATCCTGTACAGGCATGGACATTCCCAGATGCGCATCTTGCAGTGACAGGGTCTTTAACAAAAAATTAAGACTGCTGCAGAATCCATAACTCAACAAGAAATAATCTTATAATAACCCTTGAAAGTGATGACGATTGACTGTTAGGCATGTCAACCCTACTCTCTTGTTACGTTATTGGTAGTAACCGGAGACAAGGACAAGAAACAAACATTAAGAAAATTTAAACAGATTTTATTAAACAGATACCAATCACTTACATTTCTACATTAAAATTATATTCCTTACTGTAAAATCAATTCACAATCAATCGTTTTTCAATATTTTCGATAGTTAGATTATGTTTCCCATCCGCAAGCAGCGATTTATACTTTGAAAAACCTCGTTCGACGTCAACTGATGTGATTTGTGCATATTTTAAAACATTAACAACTTCCGGATTTAAATCAGTTTCAAAATCGCCACGGAGAATTTGGTTTGCTTGTTGTAATAAATGTAAATCTATATTTCTTTTTATAATTCGTATCATAAAATTTATCAACTGTCATATTTTCCCAGGAATTTTCTGAAGTTTTTCCTTAAGTTCATCAATAAAATGAAGAGAGTGATGTAACGGGAGTGATTCAGTTTCAAGCATAGCAATAGTTTTATGAACAAAATCATAATTGGATTTAATGAAGCAAAGTTCATGGTCCAGTTATCTATTTTCTAAACTTGATTTGCATTTTGAAATTGCACCAATAGTTTCTCTTCTAAACTTAAAATAAGTTCTTTATTGGGGACAGAACTTTCTGCATAAAAACTGGTAGCTTTCAACTATGTTCCCATCTTGTGATTATTGGTTCCGGTGGCAAAGAAGTATTAGGTAATTTTTCTCTGTAACACTGAATCCTAAGAGGAGATTTTAAAAATATTTCCTTTACGTTACTAATTAAACTATTAACTATAGGAAATTGATTTCTAGTATTTTCTTCTACTCTGTTTAAACAGTGTGCTAAACACGTCACCTGAAATGAATTGGAATACAAAACTTTAAGTTTTTGACCAGGTTTGATCATGTATGACGCAGCATCAGAAAGCATGAGCACAATTTTATTAGTTGGAACAATGTCGGGAAGGAAAGAATTTACAAAGCTTTTATTAATAAACCTAACCATTGTGACTTGGTTAGTTTTTTCAATTAGTTTACACGAAATCAAATAGGATTTACCAGTTGTTATCCAAACAACCTATTAATAGATTTGACATATAGGGTCCACAAGTTTCTGTGGTTTCATCTACTATAAAATATATAAAAGCTTTGATTAATTCCGAATTAAATACTTGCTGTCCACTCTGAGTTTTTTTAGATGAAGATGAACCTGCTAGTAACTGACCTACAGGCATTTGCACTAAATTGACCTACAGGCATTTGATTGTCTTAATTTCTCAATTTTCGTTTATGAAGGTCAGTCGACAGATGTTGAGTAATTAGGCATTTTTCTCACACACTCTTACTCTTACCCTTTTAGATATAAGATAAGAAAATTATTTTGAAATTAAGGTAAATATTTTTATTAACGAAAATAATTTTATTCAGCAATTCAAAGCAAGTTTTTGTATGACAGATTATAATTTGCAAAATAAAGATGTAATTTGAATTAAATAAATAAAATAAAATTGTTTTGTAAAATTATCAACTTACTATTTTACCGTACGCTTTGCAGACTACTTCTTTTTCGTTCAAAGGTAATTGTAGAACGTTTTTCACGTTTGGCACTTTTGATAACACTCGGTATCACTTTACTTTATTCGGTGTTTGTAAATGACGAAAATTTTTAAATGCTAAATGCCGAAACGTATATGTATACCCTCTACCGACCTATAACTAGCAATGTATTTCTGGGCATATGTTGCTATTAACTTTCTTCCTATTTTTACGTCACGATTACGTTCTTAAAATTTTTCGTACGTGTAAGGAATCGCCTTGTATATTGTACAATAGAAATTTAACATTTAAATTAAAACTCAAAATTACGGATGCATGTATTTTATTTTATTTTATGCCGAAATTAGATTTGTTATCTATTTCAATAGAAGTTTGGAAAAATCATTTTGATGCCAATTGGGGTTTTCCAAAAGCAGTTTCTTCAAAGTGATATGAATTTAAACATTTGAGTGTGTCGGGAAAATAACTATTTTAGATGAGATTGTGTTAGTTACGGCGCAGATAATCCAAGCCTAGAGACACATTATATTTTGCGGAAAAGAATTACTCATCCAAGAAATGTCTGTTAATTGGAAATCATTCAATATTTATAAGGTGTATCGGTGATACATCACATTATGTGTATGTCTAACATACGGGGGCTGTTGTCTCAATCCCCGATAGGCTATAAAGGAAAGACAGGTGAACATAAAGAAATATTTTATTACCAAAAGTAATGTACAATAAAGAGTACTTCTGTACATAATCACTTTGACGGTTGAGGCACTTGTCATATCTGTGAACAAGTTTTGTATTACCCTCTTCATAAAATGTTGCCGCCAATGATTTGAAATGAGTTGTGACGGTTTGTTTGAGCTCCTGATCAGTTTGGAAGCGTTGTCCCCCAAGCTGCTTCTTCAGTCTAGGAAAAAGATGGTAGTCACTCGGCGCTAGATCGGTGGGTGTTTGAAAACATCCCATTGAAATTGCTCAAGGAGCCTTTGTGTTACACGAGCAGTGTAAAGACGGGCTTTGTCACGGATCAGAACAATTCCAGAGGTTAGCATGCGTTTTCTTTTCTTTTGAATAGCTCTCCGTAAGCGTTGCAAAGTTTCACAATATGAATATGCAGTAGTTGTTGTCCCTGTTGCATAAACTCCACAAGCAACACACTTTTTTGATCCCAAGAAACCCAAAAACATAATCTTAGGGTTGTTGAATTTTGTTAGTTTCTTTGGAGAATTTGCGTGCATCCCTTGTTGTGACTGTCGTTTCGTTTTGAGCGTGTCATATCGAATCTATGTCTCATCGCCTGTCACAATGGATACCAAAATATTTTCTCCGTCAGTAATGCAACGGTCAAGAAACGCCAAAGCTGCAGCCATTCGGCGAGTTTTGTAGTTGTCAGTCAACATCTTTGGGACCCAACGAGCACAAGGTTTTCTGAAGCGCAACTGTTGAGTAACTATTGAGTGCAGGGAAGATCTTGAAACTTCCGGAAATTTCATCGATTTACTCTTCGTGAACCTTCGATTTTCCTTAACCATTTGGTCAACTTATTGAACAAGGTCGTCTGTAGCGACAGACTTGCGTCCTTAACCCCCTTCGTCATGCACATCAACTCGGCGATTTTTAAATTTCAAAACCATCACTTATAAAGCTGTCTCCCTTCTGCCTACAGGAAATTAATAATTCTTCGCAATTCACACTTCGCGGGAGAATCAATAGAGACAGCCATATTTACGTGATTGCAGCTCAACAAGAAATGGCGTGTTGGACTCGGCAGTGACAGAGCGTGTGGAGGGCGAGATGCGCAGCCACCATTACGCTCACCAGCCACTTGTCTTCATACTGTGAGATCGGAGGTTCAAAAAAACAGCCTTCGTATATATGCACAGTTTGGTAGTTAAGTGACATCCTCGACATGATGATTCCTTGGTACAGTACAACATAATTGCCAGTAAAAGAAATAAAATTCTGATCTTTGTAGTAATGGCCTTCATTAAATTTTGGTAAATAAACCATACTTCTTCCTTTGTAATCGAAAGTTTGTGTTACGTTTCTTCAAGCGATACCGGTTCCAACATGAAACTATTTTGAATAGTATGTATGTATATGTAATTTTAAATGACATCGAGTTGTTTCCAGTTTAGGTCTTGCATTTTAGTGGAAATTGTGTTTTCTATTTGACTGCAGTAAGCTTTCATTTAATTTTTTCAGATAGCGTTTGATGTTTTGCGCTTCCTTCCTGTAAGTACGTTCAGCCTGAAGTGAGTGTAGTATTTTGTGTTACAGTTTATGTTGTACAAATAAAGGATTTGCCACTGCAGCTTTCGCTATTATTGCTATGCTTATGATGCCAATGATATAAATGGCAGTGGTTTCTAGTTGACAATGATAACTCTAACAGAATAATAGTTGATAGCAGATACCAGTATCTACTAACTCTTCTTTCTATTGTGGTAGTACTCTGTAAAATGTCTTACAACGATTAAAACACGGACTGATATATTATACACATTTTATTTATCCAGAATTGATGAAAATTATTTTTCGAGTCATCAAATTTGTATTTCCGGCTTTATATTAAATTATTACTTTAATGCACCTTGAAATTTCGCCACTCCGAAACAGTTAAATTACATATAATTGTGTCGCTAGGGGGAACACCGTATTTCTGGAAAAAGAAATAAAAAGAAAAACCAGCAATTTATCACAGGGTCTGATCTCTCACGTTATTATACCGACAAATTGTTAAAATTAAGTGATGACGAAAAGAAGAAATATAGTGCGTGGGGAAAAACATTAGATGCCAACACTGGCAGGTGCAGAAAACTACACTAGGAACTATACTAAAAAATGATCACCTGTGTCCCCACGCTAAAGCGAGAAGTCTCAAACACAAATGACTTTCCTCATTACAGGACAATTGCTTTGTGTCCGCTGACGTCTTGTTTTATCTTAGTTTTTTCAACCCTTCAGAATATTTAAATAGTAAAGTGTGCGTAGATATTGTGTTAGACGTCTTATAAAGGGTAGATTAGGTTTTATTTTAAAGCAGCAGGAAATTAAATGCAAAGGTATTCCACCTATGTTCTAATTATCTATGGGATTTTAATGAATACGTGATGTACAGATGCATTGTTTTATCGGTATAGAGTGGTATTGAACCTTTTGAATTTTGTTTTTGTTGCCGTACTACTAAGCGTTCTATTTTAGTTTAATACTATATAATAACCCATTAGCTGAGTTCCACCTGTAACGTATTCGAAATATTTTTATTTTTATTAGTTACTGGGTAAATATCAATTATAGTTATTACAAGCGGCAAGATATAAAAGCTTAAATTAAAAGCTGTTGTTACCATAAATGAAAAGAACACCTTGTTGCAGAATAAACGAAAAGGATATCACGTTCTGCGGTAGACAATTGTCTCTGTTTTTATTTACCTGCACGTCTAGCATATTGGTTGTCAGGTGTTGAAGAACAAGAGAACACGTTCTTTGAAAGACGATTATATAGTTTAATATCAGATACTTTCTAATAGTTTCTATTGCGAAATTAGAAAACTAACAAGTTGGTGTAAAGTGTAATAAAGTAGGCATTTGATTAAAAACGACTGAAATTGTGGTATTTAAACAAACGATTTCGATGAGACAATCAATTATATCTGCGAATAATTGCATTCCTTTTACATAAATAAATATAACGCGCCCAATTAAGTTCATTCAAAATATGGAAAATAATGAAAGTGTTTATACTAAATAAATCAATTCTATAACCGTTCTGGCGATTTGACAAGCAATTTTGGGTGAACCAAAACTTATTTCGCTACGTGTATGCCAAGGAATACAGCAATTTCTATTAAAATGATCTGAAATCTGTAAGGTATTGAGTATTAATAAATTATGAACAATTCTTTGTGATATTTTCTCGTCTCCCATAGCTGGCATAGATTTGGGGAATCATTGGCTCTGATCCGTTCCGTTCCGATCATATCATGTTAAATTGATACCTAACATTCCTTGAATCGATATCTCAGCTACGGTCGAAACTGATAAGCGTTGATGGGGGTACTCATCGACACCTATCCGAGCCCATAGAAAAGTTTTGAATTTTATCGATGTGTTTACTTACAAGGGAAGACCGGAAACCCGTACTTCCAGATATCGATGAAACTACAGAGACTGAGTACCTTGGTATACGAAGAACACCAATTTCTTTTTCTGCGGAATCCCCCGATTTTAGGGTAGAGCCTCCTCCAAAGTTTTAAATGATTTTTAAGTTTTTCTAATTATATCGGAAACTATAACAGACTTATTCTTTCTTTGTATGATATAGTTTGAAGTATATTACCTAGTCCCAAAAATGGCGTAAATTATTTTCGGAGAAAATTACTTGAACGATTCTTGGAGTGGGGCGAATATCAGGAATTGATGCCAAAAGATAAAACTGTACACATTTTAAACATCCCTAAAAAAACAACAGATATATTACAATTCCTAGATCTGTTTGGTTTTACATTATGAAATTTTTTATTAGAACATACATACATTGCGACATAGATTTGCATCAGAGAAATAGTATTACTAAGTTGCAAACCGTTGACCCCCAATCAGTTTTCTTCATCAAGATTTTTCGATGTCTTCAAATACTCGTGGTGTAAGAGTGGATACGTGGATGAAAGACCGGGATCCTTTAAAAACCCTGTAGAGTTTTGTTTTGCAAAAAACGCGTAGTCTAAGCCCTTTTGTATTGTTGGTAAAAAACCTGCTATTGTGCGTTGTTCGTGGTGTAAGGAATACCTGTGTGTTGAACACGTTTATACTGACTACCATTACTGCAATAACTACATAGCATTATTACAATTATGTATAATGTATATGCATTATGTATAATAGTACCATTTAATTTGCAATAATTACATTACAGTGTGTACTGTATTCATTTTTGCTTGTTTTTGATTCTGCTCCACTGTTTTCCGAGAGTGTGTTACTGTTGCGAACATGTTAGTTATATTAATATTGCTCAATAGAATATAATGCCGAAATTTATACTGTATAAAAGAATGCTTCTCACACATTGTTTGGAACGGCCGCCTATGGTCATTTCAATCACTTTATATTATAGTATTTTCTTTAAACCGTTATCGAAATAATAAATAATTTCTAGATAAATATATATTTATAACGACAATCAATGACAGGTTTTTCTTAGGTCTTTATTGTTAACTGTCTAAATTTATTATACGTCATCGTTTTCTGCATAAAATCAACTTCATTTGTGGTAAATAAAAAAAGAAACGAAGGATGGGATACTCGGCCCCCTGTTTTTAATTTCGTCTGAAAATATTTTGCCTCATAATTGAGACTATGTAATATACTTTTTTGTGAACAATAAAAATAAAAAAATGTACGTATAGTACAAAATGGATATCTTGTTTATACGGTATATACCACCAAATATACTTGTAATGAATTCCCGTCAGCTATTTACATTTCTTAATGACTAATACAACAACCTCAAATTTTATTTATTTATTTTCTTTTTTTGAAAATTTGAAAATGCTACTTCCTTACACTGAGCACAAACATGACCATCAATCTGATACCTGTATATATAAAAATGGATCGTGGTTTGTTCGGATGCTTAAAACTTGAAAACGACTGGACCAAATTGGATACTTCCCTCTGCGGGTTTGTTCGTAATTACTATGCGAAGGGTTAGGAAAAAGAAAAGTCGAAAAAATTTTGTGCAACACGAAGTTTGTCGGGTAACCTAGTATTAGATATAATCGCTATTAAAAGCGTCAATATAATAATAAACTAGACTGTAATAAATGAACGAAATTCTGATCATATACCATTCATACTTTTCTTGGAGAGCCTCTCTCCTGCTATACCAATAATTTCAAAATTTAATGAAAGGATATATTTGGGAAATTCAAAACAATGTAAATGGTACTGTAAGCTAACCTACTAACGTCAAAACAAGAGAGATATTGACTTAGTTGTCGATAAAGACATGAAGACTTAATAGTACCACAAAAGCACAGCCTAGTAACCACGTCATTGAAAATAGATTTCCTGAAATATTACTAAACCATATCTTCAAATTAATCAGCTTTAAAAATAGAGCAACAAAGGGTTTCCAACGTGCAAGAATGTTTTTAATGTAGGACAATGTAGTGAAACATATAAAAATCTTTCGCCATTTTACCACTTACAAAAGGTAACATGGCAAACCTATTTTGGTAAAATCATAGAATGACTCTTTAATAAAAATCGCAAATATGCTTCGTCAGTCCATTACAATGCAAAGAAGCTTCATGTTGTCATATTTCTCAGTTTAAACATTGTATTCAATCTTTACTATGATCATTTTGGTATACTTTAGACAAACCAGGCATGCTTTTTTCCTGTTTCTGGTAAAATGTGCAAACATTTTTCTTCGATTTCGTTGTCAACCGATTCGTCTACACACCTCCTTCATCTTACGTTTGAGGTTGCAAAATTTTATTTTGCTCGTTATAATCCACTAGGCAATAATTGTGTAAAACTAATCGTTCAAATAATAAATACCTTATTCGATATTTTGAACGTGTAAAGAATCTTATTAGACATATACGAGTAGCACAACGCAAACTAGGATAATACTCCTGTACTAAACAAATTTTCGTTTGTATTGCTTACTGTTTACATTAATAACACTAAACATTTGTTCTCTCTGCTTGTGTTCTTTTTATATCAAAAAGCATGCTTCATAAATTACAATAAAAAATACGAGTCTTCAAAGCATCGATTATGATAAATAATTGGTTCTTGAAATGAAAAAATTAATTTGACTCATTCGTCCTTCAGTTAGCTTTATGCATACCAAGAAAACTAATGCACTACAACTACTTCAAAATAAAACTTAACAGGTTGTCCCTGAATGTTCAATGATTTCGTATAAATCAACAAATACGTAAAGAGACAGCTCTATCGACTACAGTAGATATTACGAAAGAGTGTATCATCAAGATCCTCCCAAAAATTAATAAGTATGAAAGTACAGTAAGTTTACTATCATATCCTTAGAAATAAACAAGTAGGTAGGAAGAAGAAGAAGAATTTAAAAGAAAATAAAGATCAACAAAACTGAATTTACTTCAACATTGAATTGCTCCAGGAATTTTTAGTACAAAACGTTGTTATGAAGTAATTAGTTAAACGCCTACGTAAGGTTTTAGATATCAAGATATAAGAGCTGTGTCTAGTTGTGAAAAAACTATTAATTTATTCATAGTTTTAATTTAACGGCTCCATGCCCGAGGTTAAACTATGAATTAATACACACATGAATATTATAATTGTAACACTTTATGCGGCTAGGTACAGGACCGGGGCAGATGCACGGATTATGATTGAAAAGTGATAAAAGTACATTTAAAATCAACAGAGAGCGAATACTGTCGGCGTATGAGCAACAGGAAGTGCGTTAGTCTACTAGTCACACGGATTAATAGAAAATGCAGTCGTCATTTTCGATGTTAATGAAGTTTCTAATTTTATTCGAACTCAATATATTACAGGTATGTGTGGTCAGGTACAGATGTGTTGTGAGATAGTAAAAATGGGTTACTTGGGTACGTACATACGTTGACTGATCTAGCCATCAGTGCTTGTACTTTGGTCGACTTACATCGACTAATGATCTCATTAAATCAATACGATTGACTTAGAAACATTAATGGGTTGTTTGAAACTTTATAGCTATTAGAGAAATGAACACCCTACAAGAAGCACAACTATAATTAGAATCAGTTATAATCACCAAATAATGAAAGGAAGTATATCCCGTCCTGCGTACATAAGCTTATAATCTTATAATTAGCACAATATAATGCAGGATACAAACAGTACCTTATGAGAAACAGAAGACATATCTAATTATGATGTTCTTTAAGAGCACTGATATCCTCCAGGATCGTCACTTGTTTATGTCCGGCGATGCAGTCCCACAAGACATTCAAAATTATCCACAAAGTCTACATTACAAACTTAGCAGAACTTAATGTACCCTTGTAAATGAATTTGAGTTGTAGTTTATAAAACTACTGCGAAATTAAATTATGGTAGAAAATCGACACAAAGAGAAGATGGAATTTATATCAGACTATAAATTAATTTTCAGTCTTCTTTACTAAGCACTTGGAGACACCTTTGATTGATGAACTAAGTCCTGGTTCCATCTAATACAACTTCAATGATTTACACGGTTTTGGAGTCTTAAGTTGGGGAAAAATTTGTCAAGGAAAAATTATTTTCCTTCTAGAACTTCCTATTCAAAACTTTTTGTTTCTTTCGACCCGATTAACATATGCTCGCCAACAATATTGAATCTTTAGAGTTCTATTTAGTTGTACTATTTAACAATCAGGTTTGATCCTAGAGTCTACTTTGTTTTTAGGACTTTCATTTCCTTTCATTGCGTTCGCAACTAATTTTCACTAATTTTTATTCCTGTGTCAATAGGGAATATCTTTACAGATCAAGACAGCTGTTGATTTATGTATAAATTTTTATATGTTGACGTCCACATATTGCTTTCCGACAGGAATGTGTTCCAAATTTTGAATCGGGAAATTTAATGATGATTTAGTGATAAAACGTTATAATTAAAGTAACCACCCGGTATTATCTAATCTTCGGTTCTTTACATTCCTTTCCGTACTAAATATATCGTACTAATTTTGCAAAAGCCCTTCATAAGGAGACCATAGTGTAGCCGGAGGTTTTATGGGATTGTGAAATTGTCATAATCACAGCAACGCACGCAATTCCATTTATAGTATTCTTCTAATATTTTTATTGTATTTACTTGAATTGTCTAATAAGCGACTCGGTAGGGGTATTATCATAATTGGATAGAAAATTGTACATCGGCCGCTACTCGGATACGCTAACGGCAGTTATTAAAATTTTGTCGTTTTGTTCTTAACACTTCTGGTGAATGAAATTGCGAAACATTGAAATTAGCTGAGATTAGTGAAGTAAAGGCGCCAATGTAACAATTTTCTACATCTAATTGACGCTGGTGCGTTCGTGAAATGTAGTTCACGTTAGCGCATCCACGACTAGAAGAGAGAAAATGACACGTTTTTTTCTAGGAATAGATAACTATGTATTAGATTTCGAGTAAAATACGTATTACTTCAATAGCTACTGACTAGGTGAGTAAGATATACGCTAATAACGGCGGAATGTTAGAACTTCTTTAGGAAACCAATTAGACGCTTATGGAAACGAATTAAATTTGCAGATAAATACCGAAAGGTGTTTTCCAATTCATTCATTTTGCTATTCGTATAAACGGTGGTATGTGAATGGAGACGAAGATTACCAGCAATTTCACAAAATGCTCCGCAAATTACCTGAAAAACTGTGCATGCGGAAAATAGAGAAAGTAAACCGGGAAAGGGAATTGTGTGAAGCTCTTTTAAATGTTTAAATGTTTTGCATGTGCGTGTATACAATAGTTTCTAAAAAAGTGTGAGACATTATCTTCAAAGTATGAGCTTTTCAAAAATATTTAAAAGAGATAGACCAGTTACGTACCTGCATATATATATAATGCATATGTATAATGTATATATATGCTTGCATCATACGGAAAGCTGAAAGCAGGTAATAAGCACGCAATTTAGTTCATAAAATGTATAATTTTTGTGTTTGTAAGAACAAAACGGAGTCTAATGGAAGGAACAGTTCTAAGTGTCAAATGTTGACTTGGTCAGCAATGTCTGATGTCAATACCAGAAATAAAAACTTCATAAAAACAGCCATAAAAACAACAGATAAATTGTAAAATCATTAATGTGTACTATTCGGAGATATAATAATAATAATAATAATAATAATAATTTTTATCCGGACCAATGGGATCGAACATAATGTACATAGCGACTCAGAAGAAAAGAAATTTAATTAACGAAAGTATACATCTATACGTATCCATAAATCCCCAGATCCAATAGATTCCTTTCTGAAACAACCACAAGAGTGGGTCGGCTATGATTTGGGCAGGGATCTCTTTACATGCACGCAAAGAGTTAGTCTTCATACAAAACGGCTTCTTGACAGGCCACAGGTACATTATGGATGCATGGAGCATGGCATTTCAGTGCAAGATAATGTAAGACATCAAATAGCGAAAGTTGTTAGAGAATATCTGAGGTGAATATTAGAAGATTTGATTGGCCAATACTCAATTCAGATATGAATCCTATTGAACATATGGGATGAGTTGGGATGACATATCGGAAGCCATGTACCAGCTCCAAGAACTACCCGGGAAATGAGAGGACTTTTATTACAAGAGTGGAATAATATTGACCAGAATGTGACCCGTGATTGAGAGTATACCTCGATGTCTTCAAGCAGTCAGTAATGCAAGAGCAGGGAATACACATTATTAAAAATAAATTTTATCATTAATGTTAGTTTTTTCCTTACATTTGTAAACGTAGATTTGTTGCTTTTTCAGAATAAATTGTTAAAATCAAAAGAATGCTTGCCTATTCAATATTGACTATTAAATTTAGTCGTCAAAAGATGGTACAACGAACTATAAGTTTCAAATATAAGCATACAACAGATAATAACAAAAAGACATCGCATTTTCAAAGTGATCTAAATTTTTTGCTCGCCAGTGTATATATATATATATATAGCAACGAATGTACAGTCGGCATCACGAATGTTTACAGTTACGTTTTAATTGTTTATGACGTAACAGTGTAGGAAGACATATGTTACATACTACTATCTCGTTTGCGTATGCGAAAAAGTTTCCGATTTTTATATAACACTTGTCTTAACTCTGCTGTTCAGTTGATGACGTAACTGTAAACATTCGTGGTGCCGACAGTATGTCTCTATATGTGTCATTTATGCATTACTACACCATTCATCCGATCGTCATGAAACTTTTGGAAGTTTTTGAGTACACTCCAGCGAAGGTTTTTAGCGTAGTGCATCTATTCTGCGATAGATGCCGCGCGTGTCGACGGTTTCTGATATAGTCCGATCGTCATGAAACTTTCGAAGTTGTTAAGTACACCCCAGCGAAGGTTTCTGGCATAGTGTATCTATTCTACCATAGGTGGCGCATGTGTCGAAAGTTTCTGGCATAGTCGGATCGCCATGAAACCACCGCAAACAACGCTAACTCCGTTCTTTTTAGTGTGCACGGATGATTTGTTCCCAAGAACGATACTTTACTCAAAATTGCCAAAACACTATACATGGAATGCATCAGCGAAATAGTTTCAACGCCATAAACAGGACAAACCAGTTGAAGGACATCCGAATCTATATTCGTCCGACGCGTTAGGCCGTCTGTATACAGTTCATCCAAACAATCAAGAATGTTTTTACTTGCGATTACTATTAGTTAACATACGTGGACCGAAATCCTTCCAAGAACTGAGAACATGCCGAGAACGTGCCAAGAATGAAATCTCGAAAACGATGCCCATTTGGAAACAGCACTCGCTGATGGATCGAATACTGTTCAACCATAGCAAATACGCACGTTATTTGCGATAACATTGACAACGTGTTTCCCGCCCGATCCGAAAGATCTTTGGAAAAAATACAGAGATAACATGAGTGAAGGCATCCTACGTTGTTTGCGAGCAAACAACTCGGACATGCAATTCATATCAATGTTGGCACACCATGTTTGGCAATTGCTAAGAAAGAATTGGTGCAGTTGGGAATGTGTGTACCAAATGGGTTTGCAAATGACGCTTATGATCGTGATTTGCAACGTGAAACACACTTTGATGTCGACATTTGTTGAAAAAATGTTCCGGAATTAGTTCCAGAACAACGCATTGTATATGACACAATCATGTAAGCAATTACAAATCAAAGCGGCGGATTGTCCTTCATAGATGCGCCCGGAGGTACAGACAAAACTTTTCTCATTTTAGCTATTTTGGCAATCACGCGATCACGAAATAAAATTGCACTGGCAATTGCATCATCTGGAGTTGCAGCAACACTTTTAGATGGTGGTAGAACAGCGCATTCGGCACTAAAATTGCGATTGAATTTGCAAACACTTAGACGCCAACATGTAACACCACCAAAAATTCCGGAATGGGCAAAGTTCTCCAATATATATGTGAACTTATCATATGGGACGAATGGATAATGGCAAGGGCAAAAAGCATTGGAAGCGCTTGATCGTATACTGCAAGATTTGAGGGGAAATGGAGAGCCCTTTGATGGAGCAGTACATTTTATTGCCTGGTGATTTCCGACAAACTCTGCGAGTTATATCACGTTCAACGCCCGCTGATGAACTTAATACATATTTCAAAACATCAGTTCTATGACGGCATGTAAAGAAATTGACTTTGAAAAACAATATGCGTGTTCAACTACAAAATGAAAGAAAATCGTGTATCCACAAGCGGGTAAGCTAGTTTTATTATATAAAACTGTAATCTGAACGACTCTTATGTTGCACATCAAAAACCAATGCAAATCCTTAAATTTATAAGAAATTCATCAACGCTAGAATTTCCTAATGCCATGAATGAGAACAGTTCTGCACCTTTTGAATGTGATGAGATATAAAAGCATCAATAGCCGCATGATGCACAGGCATACAGAAGTTAAACTGCGATAACGCAAGGTGTTCGCACAACCTCTTCTTAAGATTAGTAGACTGATATCTTTTGTGTGGCTAAAGGCACTTTAGACATAATGTCCTATTTTTGTTTTATATCTGAATGTTGTCCAGTGCAAGGCCCGAAACTCTTACACTTTGTACAATGGAAATCTCATCATTAGTATTTTGTATTAATGTTGCTCACATTTCACTATCTTTCCCAAAGCCATAAACAAGCCATTATTGTCCGTTATTACCGAACACTTTTCTTAAAATTTAAGTACGCCTGCATTTGAGAATTGGGTTTCACTGTTTGTAAAGCATCGCTTAAGGTAAGTTAAGGATGCTCAAAGTTATACGATCAAAATCAAAGGGTTAGCAGAGGATTAAGTTTTAGATTAGATTTGGGCATGCACGGTTCGTGACGCGAGTGACATTTTTATATATTGTTTTATATAGAGTTAGTATTTTATTATTTCGTGTTTACCACACGTTTAATGCGAGATCGAAGATTGTAGACAATATAACAAATAATGGCGAAAAATTTATTGGATGGAGATCTTGTTATTCTGGACACTATAGATTTCGGAACATCAAGAATGGTTTTCGAAAGAAAGAATTTTTTTGAAGATTTGGACGAATTGGCGTTTTTTAAAGGTTTTGGTTGAGGATAGCTACAATGCTTAAATTATTGACTTACATTGATGATAATGTGGAGTTCACAAGTGATATGTAGGTTTTTGATATACGAAACAGCCTGATCTAATAAACATCTGTAATTCTTTCAGAAACAATAACGTATTACCCAGTAATCTATTGTAATGGCAATTGTAATTTTTATTGATTTCGAAAAACATATGTACAAAGGAAAATAGAAAATGTTTAAAAAGCACGTCAGAAAAAAAGAAAAACAAAGAGGACGTATACAGCTTATGTAACAATACAATAGACCTCCCTCCCTACAATAAAAATTCGTAGTAGCTTGACTTTGCTTTTGAAACCCTTTATGTTTGTAAGTCCCTTTATGTTGCTGGGAAGTGCGTTATACAGCTTACAACCGCTGAAGTACAGATTCCTTTGATAAAGAGAAGTGCTGTGTTGCTTTGTCGTTTGTGTCTCGTACTATACTGATGGCTTAACGAATACTTCATGAAAGCCTCCTTATTCTTATAAACAAAGCACACAATCTCATAGATACAAACCGAAGGCATAGTTAAAATATCATATGTCTGAAACGCATTTCTACAGGATTCCATTCTATTCAAGTTATACATTATGCATATCGCACTTTTCTGCAGTATGAAAATCCTTTGTGCATCAGTAGAACGCCCCCAATGCACAATTCCATACTTCATAATTGAATGAAAACAACCAAAGTATAGTTGACGGAGGACTGGGCAGCTACATTGCCTTGAGGAAATCATTAAACCATAACAGACCCTAGAGAGCTTCGCACAGGTGACTTCAATATGATCATGCCAACCCAAATTTTCGCTAATTGTCAATCCAAGTACTTTCGTGGAGACAGTATACTCAATGCATGTGTTATTTAAACTTAGAAAAGCGGTACTAACTACTCTAGATTTATTTCTGAATAGAACGCATTCAGTTTTCTCTTCATTGATCGATAATCTATTATGTCTGGACCACAATACCGCTCGCTCAAACAGCTCACGAGCCACAGATTCCGCACCAATCAAATGCTCAGATGTAATCAATAAATTCAGGTCATCAGCATAGCCAAGTGTCCTCGGGGACGGATGGAGGAGCCAGTCAAATAGATCATTTAGAAAGATCACGAATAAAGTGGGCCCCAAGACAAAATCCTGCGGTATACCAGTTTTTACCGACGCTAAATTCGATATGGTGTTGCCAATTTTAACTTGTTGTAAGCGGTCAGACAGGAAAGATGCAATCCACCCCAAAGTTACGCCTCTCACACCATACCTTTCCAATTTATGTAACAAAATGTCGTGGTTGACGGAATCAAATGCCCTGGAGAAGTCAATGAAAAGGCCCAAAACAACTCGACCCTCATCCAAAGCAGCTACAATAGCATCAACACAGTCCCCCATTGCAGTATCTAAATTTTTACCCTTTGTAAATCCATGCTGTTCCAAAGAAAGCTTTCCATATCTTGTAAAGTAATTTCTTAATTGTTTATTCCATATTGTTTCAAATACTTTTGAAAAGCTAGAACAGAGGGTTATGGCACGGTAATTAACGATATCATCGGTGTTGCCCCTCTTGTGTAGTGGTATAACATTCGAGATTTTTAATCTTGTTGGAAAAACTCCTTGCTCAAAGGACAAATTTATGATATGTGTAAGAGGCTCAGCAATTCCAGAAGAAATTTTTTAAGCAAGTTGTTGAAAATTTCATCACTGCCTGAGGAACCAGACACTTTTAAATTCTGTATTACACCCAATACATCATAAGTGGATATCGGTCTCACAAAGAAAGAATCTACCGATGTCTGCAAACAGGAGTCAATGAAGTCTGTGTCATTTTCTGATGGTAAATGTTTTGTGGACTCAGTTCCAATTGAAACGAAGTACTTATTTAATTTATTTGCAGATTCCATATTTGTCAGAGGCCGACCATTCTCATTAATCTGGACATCAACGTTACCTGTCCGAGGCCTATTTATGGTGCTGTTAATAACATGCCACATGGCCTTCGGCTTATTTTGCGATGTCAAAAGGTAAATATCATTAGCGGTTTTTCTAGAACTGGACAACAGCTCCTGATACAAATTATTCGCCACAGTAAAGAAAGTTTTAAACTCGGGGTACTTGATCGAAAGCTCAGCATACAATGATACCCTTTCCTTAGCCTCACGTATCTGAGGTGTTATTGCATATTTTACACTGTTGTTTAAAGGGCACTTTCCAATTATTTTTCCTTAATGGGAAGCAAACATTAAAGAATTTTTCAATACTACTCATGAAAAGGTCAAATGACATATCGCAATCATTACAATTCAATACATTAGACCAGTCACAATTCCAAATTTGAGAACATATATCATTTATGTTAGTTTCACTAAAAATACGTCTATACACATAATTAGAAGCAACATCTAAATTCACTGTAATACTAATTGATTGAGCAAAGTGGTCTGAAATATAGCTTTCCAAATTGAAACCTCATAGTCCTCAATCCAAGTGTTTATAATAATATTGTCTATACACTTACTTGATACACTTGTAAGTTCATATTTTTCAAACTTCACTAAACTCAATTCCTCTAGAGATTGCCAATGCTCAGTCACCAAAAACATATCGGGATCACATTCATTCAAAAACTCTTGTATTTTTAATATCTTATTGGAGATACATTGAACATTTTGGTGAACAACCTTGAATTTTTGTTTCGAATATTTTATTTTTTATGTTAATGTTTTTACATTTCTTTGTTGTACCTCTAAAAAGGAGCAGTCCGTTCACTAGTTGTATTTAACAAATTATAGTCATTAGTAATTATTTCCAATGTAGCAACTTCTCTATTTAAAATACTATTATAATCCTCCAAATGTTCCATTGGTTTTAATATGTATTACATTTTTTATCCAAAATTTACTTTCATCAATCATTATTCGGATGGTTTTGGCAATTTGTTTTACGGTTACTCTTTTAGAAACTCCACCATTTATTTCTGCGTAGCGAACAAAGCCCTCACAAAACCTATTCGAATCCTATAAAAATTCGCACAATTTCTGGTTATATTTATAAATATGTTTGTCAATATATTGATTCCCATTATAGAGTTGTGAGGCAAAGAAAACGTTGGTATGTAGACAGCCCTTCAGTCCTGTTAATATAGATCTAAATTGCGGAAATTTACCATTATTAATATCGTTTGAACCTCCTATAACTATTATATAATCCGCCAGTCCAAAATCGCTCGCCAGATTCCGAATGCCACTCATCACATTCTGCAGAGTTGCTCCAGGTTTAACTATTGATGTCACAACAAATCCATCCGTACTATATCGCTTACGTAGTGTAAAATTTAAGCCAATTCCAAGCTCGTCAGACAATAGCAAGACTCTTGGTTTCCTGCTTTGAGTGTTTCTAACGCTTCCTTCCACAGTTTCTTTCAGTTCCTTCACCAAATATTGTGCATCGCCCCCGGTTTGATCAGTTGAGACACCATCGGTGTCAGATATCTGAGACTCACCAACTGCCACTGAAATACCGTCCGTCTGCGTAATTGTATCTACATAAGATTGTTTATTAGTAATTTCTTTTATAGTCTCGTTAATTTCAAGGATATGCTTTTCTTTACTTTTTAATTTTTGCTCCAGTTTCTCAACTTTAAAATTTAGTCTCTCTATTTCCTCCAACAAATTGTTCTTCGCATAAGATTCATCAGAGAGTTTATTATGCAATTCAGTAATTATATCATCCGTGGTACTCCTACCTTCCTCGTCACTATTCGATTCATATGTCACACTTACCTAGCTAGAGTTTATTATTGTTTATTGTATGTATGTATATATTGTATGTATGTATATATTGTAGTTTATTATTGCACTATGCAGATGTTACTGCTATATGCTGTATGTATGTCAATAAATTTAATTTTGTTTTTATTAGGTTGTCACGCTAAGTCAAATATAAAAGATATATGATTGATCTAATTGATGTTCACTTGAACTAAAAATGTTTAGTACTATAAGTGTTGTTAGTTTAGGCGCCCAATAATCATATCGGTGAAAATGGCCACATGACACTCAATTTGGGTTTCAGAATGTATTTTATTGTGAAACGGAACATTTCATTGTCAAAGGTTGGTAGATGTGGTTGATGACGTTGAAATTGTCAAATTTCAAACAAATTCGTACACCAATTTAAAATTTTAAAATTCCAATGTGGTTGCTAATGATACGAACCACCCATTTTAGGTTATTAAATACTCAGAACAGAAAAAATAACTTGTTCTATAATATCCATTTAGAAATATGCACGCGTGCGGCAAAAAAATAGATTACGAATCTCGTTGGTTAATATACTATTCCAAGTTTTGGCGACAATCTCCTGCCAGGTACTCGGAAGAAATGAATACAAGTCTGCATATAGTTACACATAGATGTATTTTACAGTACTCTCTGTTCCCTAAAAACAGAAGTGTAGATGGAAAAGAGCAAGAAACCCAAAAGCGAACCCTGCTAGTCGCTTGAAACCACATGGAGGCTGTCATCGAACAGCCGTACTCCCTGATAACAGTCCAGCACCATAATTTTCGAGCAAAACGAGTTTTCAGCGCCGCAATTTGTAGCGGTAATAATTTAAAAAATTAACATTGCCGTGGCTCTGTCAGTTAATGTAGAATACATTTTTTTGGTCAAATATTGTCCTTTAACTAGGTTCCGGAGTAGATATGTTTATCTCTACATAAACAAATATGATTAAAATGAAGACTTTCTTTGTTAAAATTATGTCAGAGATCAACTACGTATGTTTCACATCACTCTGTAGCATTCGTTCTAATTGTGTCTTCATTTAAATTTCTCAAATTGAGCAGAAAGCACACTTTTAAGTAATGTTATCATAGACACACTTTCCCTTTCATATTACTGATAGCGGTTTACCAGTAAAATCACAACATAATATGTATTATCCAGAATTCGGTACTGGCATCAAATTCTACTTTTACCGATGTATTTTCATCCTAGTGATTTTTTCTGTCTTGCGTAATCGTTTGTACTCATCGCATCCGGACAACTTTATATCTTCCGATTTGTAAAAGTTCAATCGTACTGTATTTCGTTTCGACTATAAAGATTTTTCTAAAGAAGCGTATAATTTAACAAAGCTTTCAACTGTAGTAACATATATGTTAGTGTTATTTATGGCTTCTAATATTTAGCTCCAAAATTCTACTCTTCCACTGAGTTCAATTCATTTAACAGTCCCGGAGAATTTTTGTAATAATTCTCTCCAAATTTTATTCAAAGCACTCTTAAGATTTGCACAACTGCTTTAGCTGCATCAGTTCTTGCTGACGAACTGGTGTCGCTTAACATTTTGGGAACGTTTTTTGGTACTAGTTTTTTAATTTCGCATCTTGATGTTGACGCGGCAAAGAAATTGGATTGTAGAAATACAAATAATTTGGTTGCTTCGCCGATTGCGTGGCCAAATCCAACTGGTTAAAAATAGTAAAATATAGTTTACTATTAATGCACCAACTCTCCCAGCCCGAAACCGCCTAACGCTCCTTACCAAATTATAACCAGGAATATCAACAGCTTGATAGTCAATATCATCATCAGGAGACGTTTCAGAGGCACACAGCACATATATTTTGTTAATACTTGTGTGACAAATGATTCACTGCTTAGGGATCCCCAGCGGACGCTTTGAAATCGGTCGACGCCCCACCCCTGCGTTTTCTTAAATCGTCTTTTAAAAATTAAAATAGATAGAGGATATAAACCTACAAACTTGACACAGTAAACTCGAACACTTCGTATTTTTCACATTGTATTAAATATTTATTCTGTTAAATTTTCGGTAATTGGCGTGGACCTCATCGTTATACCATTTGGGAACCACTGGTGTACAATAAACTCAGTTCTTACCTTCATGTGATGGAGCCAAATCTGTTTTTCGATAACAGCAATTTTCAGTAGAAATATTGGATCACAGGGGATCTTACGAAAATATTGGATGTTTTTCCAATTACTATCGAGAAGTTATATCTTCAAGTCCAAGTTAGTTAAATGACGTAACAAACATCTTTCCAAAATTTATGAAGGTGGATGTTTCAAAAAATTGCAAGCAACTTGAAAATGTTCCAGCTGTATCAAAATATGTGAGTTGAAAGGTGGAATAAGCTATCGATATAAAGAAGCACTTATACGCTCTACTTCTAATTCCAAATTTATTTTCAGTAGGGTATGCTGGAAAACTAATTTGCGTACTGCAAAGTATTTGATATTGTTGTTTATGATGAAAATTGCGTGAAACACAAATAAAAACGCTTGCAAACAAAGTAGGACTTTATTTTTATATTACTATTTTAACGACGTCTTCTTACACTGATATTTAAGTAAGACGTCTACTTTTTATGCACATTTTATTTGAAATACATATTTACTGATGCTATAGCAATCATACTAGACGCACTAAGCCTTTTGTTTCTAACCTAATATGTTACTGTTAAGGTTTACAAATTTCCCTTTCTATAACAATCATTTTTGTCCTAATAATATTAGTAACACTTTTAATGTGCACTATTGCATAATAAAATGTACTACACTATAAAATTTCAAATTAAATTAGATAGTATTGAACTCGTGGTCACCGAAGTTAAATATTTAGGGGTCATTTTAGATAATTACTTAAATTTTAAAAGGCATTCTACTTGCCATAGGTGAAATATCGAGAAAAGTGCATTTTCAGTATAGAATTGATAAAAACCTTAGTTTTATAAGGTTATTATTTCACCACAAATAAGTTTCTGTTTAACTGTTCTTTTTGATTTAAATAAAAAAGAAATACAAAAGTTCCAAAATCGAGCTATGCGTGTAATCCTTTGAACTAGTAGATGTACAGCAATCAGTATGATCCTCGAAGTATTACACTTTATGAGTGTTAACCAAACACTCTATATTTTATTTATAAAATAGTTAATAAGCCAGGTAGTCAGTTGGTTCAAACGTTCAACATAATTATATAGATTTTTGTTAACTTTAAGTTAAAAATATAAATAATATATATATATATATAATTGGCAAATCTACGCTGTACTCTTTCAATCCTGTTTGAGCGAAGGTCAGTGTACGGGTTCCAGATGAAACTACAGCATTCTAGGATGGAACGCTTTAGGCCGTAATATAATGTAATAATACCAATTACATTGCTGAAGTCGTGGGTTTGACGTTTTATGAAGCCACATAATTTAGTAGCTCTAGCAATGATATCATCAATGTGCAATATAAAACTCAACGATGAGTTGAAAGTTACGCCGAGGTCGTTAGTTTGTGTACTTCGATCCAATGTTTTATTTGTGATTGTTTAAGAGTACGTGATTAATTTTTCCTTTTTTATGAAATGCAATAACTTTACATTTATCAATGTTTAGAGATATATTGTTGTCCTTACACCAAATGGATATGTTGGTGAGGCCGGTTGTAGATCGTAGGCAAAAAAGCAAAAGTTTGGAGTAATTAATACGATATTGTTTGTCATTTATGAATAACAAGAATAAGATTGCCCCAAGGTGACTGCTTTGGGGTACACCAGATGTAACCTTAATCGAACATGATGTGCAGTTTCCTGCATGGGCGATTTGAAAACGATCCAGTAGGTACGGTTGAAGCCAATCCCACAAATTACCGACAATTCCATAAGTTATCAACTTCCAAAGGAGAAGAGAGTGACGTACACGGTCAAAAGCCTTGGTGAAATCTGTGGCGGTGATGACAATTAGTAAATTTAAGTGGATCATGAAACGATTCGTCGTTGTCTTACAGGTAAAGGCTTCCACTCAAGAATTACCAGAAGGAAACCACTTATCAAACAGAGTCTCTTAGTTATTAGACCCAGATTTCTGGCATCGTGTATATATTTACTGACGAGTATTTTAACTTAAAGATGTTAAAAAATCAAATACTTAATAATAATGGACTGAAATACTTGGCATTTGCTGTCGCAGTTGTGACTGTTAAAATTGAAACCGAGTTTCTCAATCAACCGTCCAGAAAGAAAATCAGGCTATTAATGCGTTTTATTCTCTCAAGAAAACTTAAGTTAAAAATTACGACATTTAACCAGGAAACCCACAGGAACTCCGCCAAAGAAATGGAGTACAATGTCGAAGTATTAGAACCTGAGGTCGTTGTAAATATCAGACTTGGATTTGAAACCAGACTACTGTATTGTACTTTTAGGAAACAATTTTCCAGAAAGATAGGTTGGTAATTACTAAGATTTGATAAACGAGTGGATGACGTGTTATTGTTAAGTAGTGTATATTTATCCTTAGCGATGCTTGACAATATTCAATCTTAAAAATGGAAATGTTTGTTCTTTTTCTCTGTTTAACTTCTATTGAGTAGTAGTAATAAATCATTCATTATTACCGCAAATATCATTGTCACTAATTACATTATTATTATTGTAAACAGTTTATTACTACTACATATTATTACTATAACACAGCAATCTAAGAAAAGCACAAAAATGTAATAGTTGTTTGTTCTTTCTCTAGGGATTTGGTGCTATATCCACTGGGATTTACAAATATGGTGCACTGAAAACTTAAAAAACGATAATTATGAAAATTCCAGTATTTTTTTTTCAGATAACATGAAATCGCACTTGCAGCGACACCTAGCAGCAGCTTGCATCTTCACCGCTCAAGATAGACCACGAGCCCTACAGCCGCTTCGCAACTCTTTTCAATCTATTTCATTCTGAAACCGCGACATGGATGGCGTCAACATCGTGTCTGGCATGAAATTTTCCAATTTATAATTTATTTACTGTTTGCGAGATAAAACATTCCTACGTGTTTGAAAATATGATGTAATTTATTGCTGTATAAATTAGGAAACACGTTAAGTCAGAATGGCAATTGAAGAAGCCTTTACAGTTTTCCAAAGTTTGAAGTGATCTATCTTTGAAATATTATTTAGCAAGCGTTAATTTTTTGAGACTACGATAAGCTTCGTATAATTATTTTAAGAAGTCCGCGTTCACCTGTTATATTTGAAAACTAATATTCATTGCTCCTTTATTTGCTTTTGTTAGATAAAAATCTATATATGTAGCAACATAAGATACATTGCATAGGATGTAGTAATTTTATTCTCACAACAAAGGAGCTCAGCTCTGCTTATCCCTTTGGCCTCCCTAACCAATGTAATAATACACACAATTTATTTCATTTTAAACTTACACCTTTAGCATTAGCAAAAGATTTATATTCTATAATGATCCCCCATATATTATCCATATTTTTACCGTTCTGATAGACCCTTGTTTTAAATACCAGATTCACGTTGTCAAAGAATAATACGTGCCGGAGAGAAATGTTTTTGGGCTTTTAGATTTGTTTGTCCGCATTTGAAAGTTTTCAAATTCTAAACTTAAACATTTTGTTGTAATGGAATCAAGTGAAAACTTTCTTCTACCTTAGATTTAAAATTTGCGTTTTATGAAGTAATCGACGTCATCATAACCGAACGCAACAGGGGTTTAGTAAAAGAACTCTGCTTATAAATTCACTTCAGGTAGCGGAAGATTTGGACCATAACGATGTTAGTTATTTATCTTCGTTTCGCATTATATTGGCTTCCAAGGAAGAGGTAACAGTGGTCAAAAGCTTTCTGAGTGACAATGAATTTCCAAAAAATTTTTGGAGAAATTACACAAACAGAAAGTGGCTTTTGAGGAAACTTATAATATGCTAGCAACAGTAATGATATTTGCTTGTAGTACTTTCCGGTTCTAACTAGAATTAACAGAGTTCATCTTTTATCTATGGTCCATCAAAGATTATCCAATTTAACATTCTTAGCATTTGAAAAATCTGAAATGTTGGATATGTTTCGCTAGCACGAGGCAAGCATTGTCAAAACCGTATAAAGCCGTAAAGTCTACCGATGTAATATAGTGTCAATAAATACACAGACACAGTCCTTGTAATTACTAACAAAAATTTTTACAGAAATATAATAACAAAAAAACAGAAAAATTCAGTTGGTTTAAATCATTCGTTTAACGACCTTGTTAACTTTTTGTTCCTTTTTATGGATGATTATTTCCAATACATACAGAATATAATATTTACTTAATAAAAATTAAAAGTTACATGTTCAATATAATTTGCAATTTCGTGAATATATTATATTAGGGGAAGGTGGGGTCAATTCGTACGCGGGGCCAATTCGGACATTTCAAATATTCGCTTTAATACATAACGATCTTTTGGTTTGATAAATGTCAGTTGTGTATGTTAGTAACCTGTATTACGTCTGCTGAAACCGAACTTGTTAGCAGTACCTTTGTGATTGTCGCTGACGATTGTTGATTTTACCGCATTAAACGTAATTTTCATTCATTTTATTAAAATAGTGTATTTAGTTCCTAATTATTTCATATTCTTTTAGTTTTAGTACAATATTATACGTTGAAATATACTGTTATATATATTGTTAACACGACTAGATATTGTTTGTATAATTATTCTTTTTAAAATACACTTGAATATCAAACCTAACCTCTCATTTACGTGAGTTGCAGGATGGTACGAAATTATAAAAGAAAGACAGAGCGTGCTCATATATCGGAAAAAGTAATTCAATACTTAAAAGTGGCATTCAACGATTTTATGTTACAGAATCCCGGTAAAACCGTAACTATTTATGACATTCCAAAAATTGCTAAATGGCATGCTAGAGAGCTTTTATACCAAAAATATTTTATTGTCATTTTCAAAGGCAGGTATTTGGCCATTAAATTCATTAGTCTTTACTGCTGAGTATTTCGATGCGGCTTATGTTACCGATCGACCTGCAGAGAGCATGCCTACATCTACAGCAAATTTGGATAATTCCTTGACCATAGAAGACCTCGAGTCATCTCCTTCAAATTCTGGAACCCAAAATTACCTACATCAGGTTCTATGT
Organism: Chrysina gloriosa; assembly: GCA_038088585.1. NCBI lineage: Eukaryota > Metazoa > Arthropoda > Insecta > Coleoptera > Scarabaeidae > Chrysina > Chrysina gloriosa. The sequence goes on from CM076090.1 coordinate 26,252,460, forward strand.
CCTCCGTAAATTTAGAAGGCTATAAGCCTTTTCCAAAAGCGCCACAACAGAAACCTAAATCTAATAAACGGGAAAGAGGAAAAAGTCGCCTTTTACAGCGATAGTCCAGAAAAGGATCGTCTAATTGCGATTGAAGAAACAAGAAATAAAAAATGGCTGTTAAGCGCACACTAGTAAGAAGTTTTGCTACGTAGGAGAAATTGGGTAATATATGTATTTCTTACAGATTTCTACGAATTTAGTATGCAGTTCCGATGAATCTGAAGAAACGCCGATATTATCCGAGTCCGTTATAGAAGAAGATATTTTACCTGGTGACGATCATTCTCCGCGAACTCTGGTGGATGATGATGATGATCAATGAAGATGATTTCGAACTGGTGAAATTTACCCAAAAAAGAGAATGACATCAATTTTATTGGTCTTGTATTGAATGCTGTAGCTCAAAATGAGTTCAACGTTAAATATTTACGCAAACATAACAATCAATTTATATTTCCATTAGTGGATGATATCTCTTTAGTTAATCGTCAGGATATCGTATCTTTACTCCCTAAATCGAAGAGGCAACCTGGAACAGCCAGAGCTCAACAGTATTTTAAGTTTGATTAGATTTTAGTTTTTATATTTTAAGGTAGTTTTTTTTTCCAAACATAATCCAAGAATTTATAATTATTTTTATCTTTTAATATTCCAAATAAAAAATATATCTTTGTCTAATTTATTTCTAATAAAATTAGTTCAGGATATGCGTATTTATTCTCAATGTACATGTTACGTACATACAGTTACGCACTCATTATTAGTAGTGTACGAACTGACCCCGCACGATTTAACAATTTGTCCAAACTGACCCATATCAGGGATTACTTCGGACAAAAAACATCAGGTCTTAATGTTGTGAATACAAACAACCTAATGACTTCTAATAAAATTACACCGTCATTTATAGTTACCAAAAATATGTAGTTTACAGATCGGCATAGATTCATTACTCTCATTCCTATCGAATCCGGTATACTTTAGTTAAAACAAAATGTGTCCGAAGTGACCCCACTCTCCCCTACATGAAAATATTATTTAACTTCTTGTATATGAATTAAGTTTCAAATGTTTCGCTATGCACTATATTTTGTGCAATAAATACGAATTTACAATATTCTTAATAATAATAGTTAATAGAGCCTGAAAAATGTTGTATTCTGTTTATTTTCTGCCTTTTTCCTTGCTCCTAAAAATATTTTAGCTCTTCCTATGAGTATAATCTAACTACGGTACTGTCTCACAATTATAAAAATCATACATTGCATGATAAAGACGAAACTTTAATTGCAAGGAATAGCCAGTATGTAAAAAGACTGTATATAGAGTTTTAGTTTTGTCTTTAATCATTCAGTGTACGAATAACTTTCAAACTATCAACTTCTTTATCTGGTATTGGAAGCTTTTGTATATTTGTTTTGCATTTTTTAAAAATAATTGTGAAATAAATATATAATGGAAGCTAAAACCAAACAACTATTAAAATACTTGCGGACCTTCAAAACTTAATTAAAAACATTCTATTACAAGAATGGCAGGGAATTAACTTCCAATCTGGTACTGTGAATAAAAGGGTGTGAGATCTTTTAAATATCTTAGCATTTTAAATATCGTTTAGAATTTCTTTTCTTATTACTTGGACAGTTTGAGAAAGTTGGAGAAAGTTTCTATTTATCATAAGTGAAGAACCAGTAAGTTAGCTACCACTTATCATCGAGCTTTTTTGTAAATTCCTTTGTTATCGTTACTTTCTTCAAGTTCAAAAATAATGATAAGGCCATGCTCACTTTTCTATTCCTTAATTGAGGTTAAATTGAGGTATAATTAACATAATTTACAAAAGCTCGATGATAAGTCGTAGCTATCGTAACGAATACACGGTATGCCAAATTTCGAGCCCGTAAACTTAAAAAAAAATTAAAGCTGTACAAGCTCTTAACATTGCAAAAACTAGTATTTTATCGTTACACACACTACTTTTAAAGGTCAGATATACAATTTCCAAAATAGTTCTGGAACCAATAAAAGTAATTTAAGTTTAACCGATCTTGAAAGAAAGTACCGAACACCCTTAAATATAAAAAGTAGGTTATACTTTGTCGCGATCATCCCACAAAATGGTGTGTCATATTCTGAAATATTTAAAAACAAATTCTTTCAATGATTTATTCTCTTATTAAACCACATTTTTTACTTATGGTGTAATTGATTGTGGTATTTGCTGACAGATGGTTTAGTCTTTAGTAATACTTCATAGATAGAAGTTTTCTTGCGTACTATCTTCGTTTATTTTCACCGAAAATAAAGAAATATCCGTTTGACAATGCCGCCGATATTAGAAAAATGAACAATGCCTCGAGCTTTAATAACTGCAGCGATAACAGTACCAGAACTAGAAGTGCAATCAAAGCTGTGAACGAAGCGAACGGGTCCCCTATATACACACAAAAACGCAAACATCGACAGCTGAGGGTTGAGTAAATAGCAACTATTGTAATTTGTTGCAGTTGGGGACAATAGGTCACGTCGAGCTGACTACTATATGTTACTTACATGGCTGATGCGTATACAACCAACGCTTGGCCGGATCGAAATTAATCTAAATTTTATTGCGGTGGGATTTTCATTTAAGTTTTATGTCTGTTGAGAGCGATTTAAAACTTTGATGAAAGTGTAACAGAGAAATATTAAATCAAAACTCTTATTTTACAGAAGGAGTTTAAGAAAACGCCTGAAGTTTTTATCAGACTTTTCGCAGAATCTGTATTACAATTGCTTTTTGGTTTAAACACTGCTCAGCAAAATCAGTCTGCGTTCTATATATTCATATGCCTTTCTTTAGTTATGTTTGTTTATTTTCCAATTGTTCCAATCGTTATATATCTCCATTCAAAGTTTTAAAGCGGTCCAATAATTTATCAAAAATGCAAAATCAAATTGGCAGGAAATTACAGCGGTGCGGTATAGGAGTTTTGGAAATTCAGACGGTAATTGAAACCAATTAGTTACAACAAACATAACTTTGTGGGATTTTTCCATGGAAGCACGGTCTACCAATTATTGCCCCGTTTGTGTTTTAAATATTAAATCACAACGATATTGTTTTTAGTTTGCTAAACGACGGTATGTCGTAATGCAAATTCAATATGCGAGCCACGTATATAGCCTATATTTCATAGGAAGTTGGTACAAAAATAAATTTTCATATCATGCTGATCTCTTCTATTATCCTATAATTTTGTATACAAAAGGAATACAATTAAATTAGATCGCCTGAGTTTTGCATAACTAATAGAAATAAATTATTGAATTGGCTGATTTTTTCAGTAGTTTGCAAAAGAATAACTATCGCCTTTTCCTTAAATTTTGTTAAAGTATTTTATCTCAAAATCCCCAAATAAGAAAGTTAGTCAATTATTCTATCCACATGGTTTCTCGAAGAGTAAACTTGTTGGGGTCAAATCAAAACATTGTATATATAAACTTTAAAGGCTGCATTGATTTCGCTGCGATTCCGATTAAACTTAAGAGCTTTGATTCTACTGACACGCTCACTAAATTAATTCCTAGCACGTGACTTAGATCAGGAAATCCGAACAAGTGAGTTAGTATATTTGAAACGCCTCCTTTGTCACTGTGGTGCACGGATCGAATTTAAGGTCACCTGTTCTTACAAAAAGTATTAACAATTTACTTGAGTGTATTTTATTGGAAAAGTTTCATTTTGTTTTTGATCAGTTAAAGATGTGAACAGCTATACCACCATGTTAGTGATACTAATGGTTATTAAGCATCTAAGATTAACATTGTAGTAACTCGCTGTCAGCTTGGTTGGATCATAACCATCCGGACGTTATAAGGTACATATATGCATATTGTTTCAAACAACGGTACGATGTGGCTGTACTTCTCTGTGGTTGGAGTTAAGACCCCATTCCCTTTGTTCGTCGCCCCCGCTTAGTCAGTGTGCGAATACATAAGGGGATAGACGTGCTCAAACGATTAAATGGTAAATATGACCTAAGCTTAAGTTCGATGTAAAAATTTGACACCAATGTCTTACATCATAATTATTTGTTTTTTAGGCTACAGCGAATTTTAGGATTATTAGAGGAATACGACTTAGAACAGAGTGAATATTCGCCAGGAAGTGAGGAAAATACGAACAAGGGGCATAAAACTCATAGCACGACACAGGTTACGTGGTACACCTGGAGTGCAGCGAGGAGGAAGATACAACTTGAGTGATATATAGGTTTCGCACAGTACTGGAATAGATATTTTTCGCTTCGCTATGTCGCAATGACGATTTCTTTTTGTTGTTCAAAGCAATCTTTGTTTCGACAACGTGAGTACCTGCGATAAAAAAATTGCTAGACAACTTAGCTCCCATCCGTGGGTTTTTGACGCACTCATTCGTACTTGTCAAAATGCGTACAGGCTAGAAGAGGACATAAACATAGACCGTATGCGTGCAGCGTTACGAAGGCCTTGCAAATTGAGCCAAAAGAATCTATCAAAGCCGACCAAATACGGTTTAAAAATATTTGTTTTAGTTGACTTAAAATGTTTCTACATACGCAATCTTGAAACATACCCGGGTAAACAATCTGACGTTATTCGGTAACCACTTAACCATTTGATGTCATCTATCACATACTGCAGCCCATACAGTAGAGAAACTTCAACATTACAATTGCTTTACCACTTATGTGCTAGTGGTTCACCTATTCAAAGAGCTCAGATTGACTTCTGTTGGTACTATGTGTGAAAATAAGAGACAGCTACCGGCGGAATTCACTTGAATACGAGGGTTTTAAGAGGATGTCATTATTATATTATACATTCTAAAAAAGCAACCTTGCTTTACTTATGTCTAGTCTGCATCACGATAAACAAATTGATGAATCCTCACAAAATGAGAAACCTGAAATAAACACATTCTATAATACGACGAAAGGTGGTGTAGATGAACTTTGCTCAACGTATAATGTTAGTCGCAATTCAAAAAATGGTCTTTGACTCTATTATATGCCATATTGAATATATCAGCAATAATGGATATATAATACTTAATTGATGGGGACGATCTTGTAATGGTTGCAAAGTCGGAACAAGATATGCAAACTAATGTAAGTGTATGGTATGAGTATAGTGAGAAAACCGAGTTGTTGGTGATAGCTAAAGACAAATAAAAGCAACCTTAAAATTAAACAACGAGACGATAAAACAAGTGCGAGTACAAATATCTGGTATCTAAAATTAATGCAAAGGGAGCGATGGAACTTAAGATAGATAATACGGTAACGAATACAACAAGACTGTTTTATGGGCTGAACAGAAGTTTTATTAAAGGAAAAGAAGTGAGCTTGGAAACAAAAATCAGAGTGTTTAAAACTGTGTATGAACCAATACTTTTATATAGTAGTGAAACATGCACGTTAAATGAAAGAAATAGAAGTAAAATCCAAGCATGTAGGATGCGATATCTGCGAATTGCTAGAGGAATGACTAGACGTAACCGTATCAGAAATGAAATAATACAGAGTATGACACGCAACCGACATTGGATAAATTGGAAGAGAATCAGATGAAGTGGTTTGTATGTACATACATATGTTTAGAATGAAGGACGACAGAAAGGTGAAGCGCAATAGAGGAATGCCGGTGAGATCCCGGAACGGCGAAGTTGGAGAAGCACTAGCAAGAAGAAACATAAATTAGAACCAAGCAGAAAGAATGGCGAATGATATAAAAGAGTGGAAGCAGGTGATAGCGCCGGAAACCTCGACCCCGCAAGGTACAATGAAGAAGGATTATGTTTGTATGTATATATTTTGTCAAAAATTCAGTTTAATTATAACAATATTTCAGAATATTTCAAGCAGTTTTCCTAAATATATCACTAAAATATGATTCTGCATATAGTATATCAAAGCATTTTTTACTATTATGGTAGGTAACTAAAGACAAAGATATCTATCAAACTATGTTTGCGAACACTTTAATGAGGGAGTTACCGACGTATCACCTGGAGAATTTCGTTTGTCAGTCGCAGAACGATATACTGTACTGACGAGTCCTAACAAGGACGAAACTAATTAGTCTGCAATTGACAAAGCTTAATTATCCTGACGGATTATTGGCGTATGCAAATTATGCTTGCTTTATGAGCTATTGCACAGTTACTCGTTAGCTGCCCATTAACGCATCTAATTTATTAGGTTGTTACATAGAGAGTCCACCAGATTTTATTTTATTTAATAAAGAAATCTGATAAATAGGATCTATAGTGAATTCATACACCGCAAATTATTAAAACAATTTATTATTCATTAAAAAGGTCACTGAAATGCCAAAAATTTTATTTAAAGACTAGGGAAGAACTATCAAACAGAACTACGTAGGGATTTCCTTATTATGGTATATATAATTCTAACAAATTACTATATACCTTACTGAAATTAGCTCTTTACTTTCTTTTATTGTGTCATTTTTGTTATAGTAGCTGTGCTTTTAAAATCAAAACAATAGCCCAAATATTTGTCATATTTTGTTACAGCAGTAATTGTAACAAACTTATTATTTAAACAATATTTATGATTATACGAGCATCTCTTTAAATATCGTTGTCTGACCAACGTAACATCCATGACAGTTCCTACAATTTATGAATTACATTGCTTTGATTTTGCTGAACTACTTTTAGTATTTGTATAAAAAAATTGTTACTATAGTTTGGAATAAAAGTTGTATTGACGAATCATTTTTATTAAATTCTTCTTTTATTCTTTCGCTTGGTCAGTGTCAGTGTTGCTTTGGAGAAATCTATGACTTGTGGAAATCCAAGAAACTTAACAATCTAAACTATTTTCGTACATTGACACAAAATTCGAAGTGTATATATTTTCTTAGTTCGATACTTATGGTTTGGTCCAAGTCGTTCATGCACGCCGACTAAAACGCAAACTGTAACGATTTGTGACTACCGATGAAGTGAAAAATGCGAAAAAGAGTTATCGATTCCCGCTTGTCCGCGCAAACTTAATTCGTCCAATGTATATCATGTGGTATTACGGCGGTTTTCCATCCATCGAACCCACTCGCGTCGGTATAAAGTTTCGTGAAACGGCCCCCCACGTACTGCAATGTAATGAGTCCCGAGGGATTTAACTCCACAACAAATACTGTTCGTTCAGATGTTCTTGTCCATTTCGTGCGCTCCGCTGTTTATTGTAAGTCAAAAAAAGAACAGGGAAGGTTTTATCACTTTACTGTATGTCAAAGTCAAATATAAATTTCCTATTTCAGGTAGCAGGGTCCATTCCTCATTAAATACTTCATTCCCTTTATAGTTCCTGGCTATAATGACATTACTTTCTTTTCGCTGTTTTTTTTTCACTCAATTGTCGCTTCTGGTATGTGTAGCTGCCAGGTGAAAACTTTAAACATTAAGTTACAGCATGTCAGCAATTTATCTTTGAAGAGGTAACATATTAGAAACATGCATATCATGATTTACCATCTTCTAGTTTCTTGCAAATTATTTAATATATAGTAAAATCTTAGTTTGGAGTTCAAAATCGACAAAAGCGGATTCCCACTTCGTATAAGTTTTGATGGAGGTAATTAAACATATTACTGTAGGTTTTATTGCAAAGAATCATTCCATTAATTTAAGTATTTATGCAGAGTGATTGATAGACTGTCGGGTGTATTGGTATCCTCGTAAAGCACGAGTATGTGAATACGTGGTCAATTTCGAAGACAGTAAGCCCATTGGAGAGACGTTGCTGGTGTAGGTAACCTTTCTAAGCGTTCATTAGTTACATTTGCTGCAAAGGAAAGAGTTCATAGTATATATTTTTAGAATTATCAGGAAACAATCACTATAACCATTTGAGATCCCTATATTTGCAAGCAAATGGGAAGCTTTTTATTAGTAAGGCGGTTAGTCTTGTTAAAGGTACTGAGTTGATAATATAGACCATCTACATCTGGCAATAAAAGCTTAGAATGAAACTACATTGCCAAGCACAAAAGAGCGCCTAAAACTAGTTGCAGTGCGGTGAGACTCAAGGATCACCTAGTGGGGAGGAAAGCCAATTCCAAAAAGTAAAAGTCTATAAACAAGATAAATTATTACGGTAAAAAATGTCTAGTACTAATATCATTAATTACCGCGGTGATCATGGAACCGTGATTTCAGATGCAACTTCTAAGTAGGACGCGACCTTTTAAAATAACTTTAGTATTTCAAGGGAATTTTCCTTGGGATGAAAGCGGTCTGGCAAACAATGCCTTGAACAAGGCTGTGAATGAATTCGGCATAGAAAACCAAAACCGATCTCTTGTTTGAGGCAATATAAAGATTTTGGTTAGAGCAATAATTGATAGGTTAAGTGGGGGCGGATTGGGCCTGACTTGCAACTGATGTCTCTTCATCGATGCGGCCCAAATAGATCTCTTTAAATTCAAATTGTTACCTTATCCTTCAGACCGTAGTACCTATTTTTATAATAAAGTCTCTGATCTGAAAATCACGTAGTTGTAAGTTTAATCGAATCTGTATAATGAAGATGTTCCAAATGTATTGCAAAACCAATATCCAATGCCTTGTTTCCTTTTCTTGAGACAATACCGGTTGCAATAGGTGATCGATTGGCCCTCTCCTTCACTACTTTCCGTAGTCCTCACTTAAATATTTAATTCCATTCCTCTGAAGTCATCCTTTTAGTAACTTTCAGTGCATTTTTTATGTTTACTGCATTGGTGCAGCATGTGTCTTAATTTTGAGTTTAATTAATAATTCGTAGTGGTGATATGTATATATGTTTTATATAGGCGGCTATATAGTCTAGGTTCTATACTTTATCTTAAAACGAAACGTCCCTGCAAAACGTTTCGTTTAAATGAAGGTAAATATTAGTAGCAAGACCACGGCAAGTACCGTAGCATCCGGATAATTATTTGAAATGTCACAATACTCGACTGGAAAGACCTGTGATCCACTCGTAATGGTCTGTAGCCATTTCGAGAAAGGGGGTCACCGTTTTACTTATTTTACACATTCACTGCCGCTCAGGTTATATGGATATGTCGTTTCGGCGACAATTCGCTATACATTTATTTTATAGATAACAAGATGGAACAGCGGACAAAAGTGGAAAAACGACCTAGAAATGCAATAGCTTATAAGCTACTTTCGTGTGTGATATTGTTCAAAGCATTCTGGCACAAGCGGTTGACTTAGGCAATTATTATGAAAGGTATAAACCACAGACTATTGTACTGAGAATTTAAATAATTACATTAACAAGATTGCACCGGCTTAGCTCTTAATTAACGATATCATAAAAAGCATAAATTATAACAAATTGTATTTACAAGATTTTAGAAATATTTGACATAAATTGAAAATAATTACCTACTGTGCTGTGTGTGTCAGTATGTAATTTTTTATTTTCTTGCTATGGACCCCCTCTCAAATTCTTTCTTTGGTGTAGCTCTATTTTCTATGGATTCCCTCTCTTAAATTCTTTCTACTTCGGTGTGGTGAAGCTCCGTTTATTTAATGGTTACTTCCTTTAAAACCCATTTGGTTCAGATATAGTTGAAACTTCTACTTCAACCCACCTTCAACGCCGTAAAATCGTACTTCAATGACTTTTTTGTTATTTTCGGTCGTCAACCAAACATACCCTGATTTTTATCGGAAATCAGGACTACACTACATTATTTCTCCTTTGTCCAAATAACTAGCTCTTTACTATTTACCATGGAAAAAACTTCATCATGGCGTGATGTTTTTTCCTTGGTTTTTTATATCCAGTGGTTATTAGGAATTCTTGTGATGTGAAGGTGTTGAATGTGTGTGTTTAAATGGTTACAATGCTTTCTATATTTTAATCTATGCGTTTTATAATAATTGATAACCTTATTTTGAGTTAATTTTTTTCCCATTAAATGTCTCTGGATAGACTTAAAAAAGAAGCTAACACCCGCAGGATAATTGAATGCTTAAAAGGTGGCATGCGTGGTATCGAAAAAGTACAAATAGAACCCAAAACTAAACCAAATGTCATTTGAACATGAACATCCAAAACCCCAACATCTACTGTGAATTTAAATATATTGAATTGTAATTACTGATAGATTATTTAATGGCAATTAATCATGTAAATGTTAATATACTACACTATGCACGGAGTTAGTGACTACGTAACTGTGACGTAGTCTAGGAGTATGTAATCAAACTGGGATTAATACAGGGATGCTTTCATTGTGCAGTGTCGATATAGTCTATATAATTTATTGCATAAGTGCCTCTTATTCTTCTTCTGATAGCGGTCCTTGCGTTGGATTTCTTTAACGTGAAATAGCAAAGAACTATTTACGCCCTTTATTTATGATTAGCATTATATATATCTTGCCAGTAAACATGCCATGAACGATGTCCTAGGGCGCAAGTATCACGTCATTCGGTTGAGTCATCAAGCAAACCGTCATAAAATAACTTCTGAGCAGAACTAACATTTTGACACAAAGTTCAGATTAATGGCGTTAACTACAACTATCTAGAGCAAGAAGTTGCATATCATTGGGCAACACATTTGAAAAACATTAATACAAACCGCTTTTCTATTTGATGTACCACTGCTAATTATGAGAGTTATTAGCTAAGCACTTCTAGTGGTAGTTCTGTTAATATTAAGGCAAAACCGCACCTATGTACTTCCTATAAGGATATCTAGATAGTATCACTAATGATGTGATAGAATTTGATGTTAGAGTAAGAAATAGAAATCAGAAATTTACGAAGATGTGCTTAATTAGAAAACTACTTTCACTATGTAATAGATTATTCAATGGGGAAGATATATAACATAACTGCATTGTAATCAATGCCACTACATGCCACTAAATAATCGAGTCGACCAGAGAAATACGATTAACGACTAATTATAAATGGAATAAAGGCAAAGCTTGCGAGAAAGATAGTTCGAAGTACTAGATTGGATAGAATAAGGAGTACCCATACGCATAACAAAGAGAATTTTAAGCAAGAATTATTCATCCGAAAACTAAACAAGAGCTAACTTAGTTGATATCGGCACGTAGTTAGAGTAGAGTTAAGCAAACCTCTAGAAAAACGTAGTGAAAATATTCAAGGTGGAAAAGAGGGGAAAAGGGAGAGAATACTGGGAAAAGCGAGAAGTGGATAGGAAAATTCTATAAAGCAGGACACAACCCGACAGCCTGAAGGGTCTATGAGAACTTTTTCAAGAAAGGAAGGAACACCTGCGGTGTATGTTATGCTTGAACTGACAACTGATATTCGGTTTTCAATTTAACAGACATTTCTTCCACTTTATCAACTTCCAATCCTCCAAACCTGTGAATATTATCAAATGCAAAAACATCCATTGAAAACAAACGAATTACTGTGAACGATTTACGGATGAATGTGACCACGGTGGAATGAATGACCGCAAAAGGATGGTATTGTTAAGATGAAATCAACCTACCGCGCTAATTCAAAATGTTCAAAAGAAATCCCTTTGCACAAATCAATTTGAATTACTGTATTTGGTTATACATTGGTATACCGTTAAGTCAGTTACAGTTAATTCTAACAAATTGCCGCAGAAAATATTGTACTGACAGAATCGATGCGGTTGTTTGTTGCGGAAAAATAGATGTACAACCTTTTGAAAGAGGAAAGCATTCCCTATCAGGAATGCTCGATAAAAAACAGGGTAACGGTTGTATTTGCATAGAAGATATACCGTGCGAACATCTATCAATGTGCCGCGTTAAATTTCATGACACCAGATATCGCAGAAGTATCAAATATAGTTTAAGTGAAATGTTTGTACCGCGTGTTGTCGAGCGCAAAACGCTGGATGATGAACGCACTTGATGTAGGTTTGACAGTTATGATATTCCTTTTCGCCTTGAATTTTGTTATTTATATCGATTTGCATTTCAATCGCCGTTAGGATGTATCGTACGCTAGAAGCTCTTCATTGTTGAAAGTGACATCCTGGAAATTTAATCTGCTCCGACATGATCTTCAATTCCTTTAAAATACATCAATTTAAGCCGGCGGTACTTCAATAAATAAGACTGTAAGCCAGGAAACTGGACAAATATAAAAATGTGACTTCAGGTATAACGGGAACGATCAAAGTTTAGCATACACTATCAATTATTATGTAACATAATTCGTAAATTGGAAACAAAATATGCTGCTATATTTATCGCTATGAATATTATTGAAAGGATAAACCACAAAGCCGCGATGTTTCCGCTGTTTACAATTTAGGTTATGTTATAAATCAAGCACTTGACCCCCAGATAGGAAAGGTTTTGTTGACTTTCCACTTCTCGATTTTAGAAAATAGGGTTTAATTTTCATTTGAATTATTGTCTTAATTTTCGGAAAGTTTGCCCATTTCGCTCGCTCCGATCTTTTTTGTAGTTAAACGCGATCAGTGTTATTTTCTCTGACAGCTTTCTTATTTTATTTTCTCGCCAACCGTCATTCGTTTTATCTTAACGAACTGATAAGAGAATACATAAAAAAATGCTTACAAATCGAAGTTCTGTTAATAACATATAATAACCAATTAAATTGCTGCAGGACTTAAAATTACTTTAGCATCGATTAGCATCTTCATTAAGAACGAAGCGATTACGAATATAAGAAAGATTTGATAAATTTAAAAGTTACGTATGATTAAGAGTTTAGAACACAAACTTGAACGCGTGAGGACTGTAAAGTTTTAGCTGCGTGGGGCATTCAGAGAGAACGGAAACGTTTTGTTAAGAGTCGGATCAAAAATAGAAACCGATACCGGAATTGGTTTATATAAAGCAGAAATAGGAGAAGGCTTTAGCACTAATAAAAAGGAAAGGGTGGTTGTTGAAAGTTGTGGTGGGACTTAGTTGTTGAGGTTGGGTTGGCTACTTCCCTCCTGTAATTATTGGGTTGTTCGGAGAGTAATTTCGTTTTCTTTTTTGTATGAAAATGAAAGACGATTTTCTTATAGTAAACAAAGATTTTCTTGAATTATATATTGTCCGTTCTGGTCCAAAACTTTTGCTATTTTTCTGGCAGTAGCATTTGAAGTAAAGGTTTTACCGTCTAAAAAATTTGTAGAGACCGGAACCAGTAATAATCAGAGGGTGCCAAATCTGGAGAATACGGTGGGTGTGGCAGTACATCCCATCCAAGCTACAAAAGTTTTTGGCGAGTAACCAAACTTATGAGGTCCCGCAGTATCTTGATGGAACACAACACCTTTTCTATTATCAATTCTGGCCATTCCTGTTTGAGTAAATCATTCAATTTATGCAGCTGATGCCAGTACACTTCAGAATTGACCATTGTGTTGTCTGGTAGAAGCTCAAAAGAAAAGACACGATTCTCTTAAATTCCCACCAAACATATAGCACCTTCTTTTTATGAATATCGGCTTTAGAAGTGCTTTGAGCCGGTTTATCTTTTTTACTCCATGATATCTTGTGTTTAACATTGTTTCTCGTCCCCAGTAATGATGCGCTTCAAAAGCCGATCACTTTCTTGACGTGTGAGAAACAAATCACTCACGTCAATGCAACGGCTCAATCTTCTTTCCGTAAGAATGTTAGGAACCCATATGCCGAGGTTTGAAATTAAACCATTAAACCTAGGCGTCTCAAATGATCATGAACGGTCTAATTCTATAAGTTTAGATTCTCAACGATATCAGGAGTTCTTATTCGTCGGCTTGCATCAATTAACCAGAACGTAGTGCATCTTCAACATCAAAATTGCCAGATCGAAATTTTGCAAACCAGTTTTGGCACTGGCGTTCTATCAGTACATCGTCTCCATATCACCGGATAATTCTTTTCTTGCTTGAACAGCAGTTTTCCATTTTCGACATTAAAAAAGTGAAATATGCCGAAAGTGCTGCTTTTCATTTTCTATATTTGATAGGGCACCAACCAAAAACTACTGCGTAGAATCAATCACTTTTTCACAAGCAAGCTATTGTAGTATAGTAATACTCGAATGGTTAAGTACCATTAGAAAATTCATCATTTATTACAATTCAATATCAAAGTTCATAGTTAATGTTGGGGTTATGGTCTTCAATTGTCATACGGTTTATTACCATACCTTTCCGACACCACGCCCACCACCTTTTGAACATTTTATTACCTTACGGATGTTAGCTTCTTATTTTACCTGCAGCCAGAGACGTTTAATGGGAGACTTGATGTCGAGCAGCGGGGCTTAGAACGGTTCGCGTTGAGGGATTGCGGTAGCAATATACACTGTACCACACGCGTAACGTACGATTTGCGTTCTATCACTGGACTGAACAAATTGAAGACGGGTCGATTGGACGAGTCGTAAGAACGAGTCGGATATCGCGTATGGATGTTGAAGTACTGAAATCTGTCGTGTTAGTGGTCAGAAAGGAATCTCAAAAGTAGAGATGGGACGAATCCAAATTTTCTCGAATCGAATCCGAATCCGAATCCTAAAGGATTCTCGAATCTCTCGAATCCTTCGAATCTCGAATCTCTCGAATCCATCATATAATTACAATAATAAGAAAGGACAGAGAGGAAAAACAATTTTACAGGAAAATTTTAAAGCTACTTTAATTAAAAACGATACAGTTTTTAAAAATATTTATTAAAAAAGATTTTTTTTTTTTTAACATATTTATATTACAAATGAAATTAAAAAAAAACAAATTACACAATATTAAAAGATAAATTATGTTAAAATCTTGATGATTATGCAACAAGTTTTTATTTATATTTAATTTCCTTAGCATATGGAAATTAATATATCAATAACAGTACCGATATCTTTTCAGAAACTTTTGTGAATGAGAATAAATATAAAACTTGACTGAACTGACTTAACATGATATAGTCTTAGCTAGTTATTAGAACTAAATGTACATAAGTTAATAAGTTTTCATAATTTTTGTAATTAGATTAGTTATATTATTTGCTGTCTGTATTTGACATGTTCCATACCTTTTCTGGTCTCAGGAATAAAGATATTTATTTATTAAAATACCACAAACATTAGGAAAGCATGCCAGCTTATAAATACTTTGTGGCTGAAAGAACGAGAACCGAAGAGAATCGTCGAGATCTCTCTAGTCAGTGATTCATATGTGTCGTGATTACATGAGTCATCATTATTATTATTTTTTTTTTTTTGGATTCGAAAGATTCGAATTACGAAAATCGTGCGAAGATTCGAGTTTTCGAATCTCGAATCTTTTCAGGATTCGATGGATTCGAGGATTCGCGGATTCGAATGTCCCATCTCTACTCAAAAGTCTCGGCATGAGTGCCGGAAGTGATCTTTTTTTTTCGCTGAGGAAAAAGATTTTAAAGCATTACCAAAAGGTACTGCAACAAATCAGAGGCGGGCGGAAAAACCGAGAACTTCTAATTAGGTCACGCAGAAGAGAAAAATAGAGAAAGAAATTAACACGCGGGGTTACCGGCAGACCACCGGTTTGGTCACGTCATCCATTGATGGACATTGTAGGCTGTAAAAGAGAAAATGGTGTAGTAGATTTTACCTGAAAAAGTTAAAAGTACGAACCTCTAGGAAAATCCAGGAAAACAAAGAAAACTTTGACAAAGCAAACCTTGGGCGGGCGAAAAGTACGCTGCATCCTCATGTTGTCTGCAGAAGAAGATATGTTGTAAAACAAAATATGGATGGACGTGCAAAAGAGGCAGTACAATCGGACGATTTTGAAATTGCAAAGGAATTTCATGTGCAATTACGTTTCCTACAGATTGTAAAAGGCTAAATGACTTTTATTACATGCTTAACAAAGTTGAAGTTGAAGGCAGACGCTTGTCGTTTTTAGGATACTACAAAGCCAATAAGTATTGAGCGGAAAACGTGTTGAGAAAAAAAGAATGGATTGACCAATTTAAAAAATTTAAAAGAGTATGTGAAGTGTAGCAGCATCAACCTCATTGCCTATGCGACTATGATTCAGGCCAAGGTTACGTTATAATTATTCCTACATCATGATGGATAGCTAAATAGGCCTTAACGATGGAAGGATATAATAGTGTGCAGAAACACAATAGAATCAACTTATGTTGGATGCCTGGAGACCAGGGCATAAAATGAAACGAAAAGGTGAACCTCCTGATAAACAAGGGGACAAAAAAGCTTGTAGAATTCGAAACAACATGTACAATTCCTTATGAAGCCGTAAGGAACTTTTTAAAAGAACGGCATGACAAGGAGAAAGGACCGCATCAGGACTGAAGCAATCCCCGTGTTCATTGCTGGACTTTAACAGGTCAAAGCACGAATTGCAACGAATGGCAAGGAACCAAATTGGGAAGGCATTGGTACTGTTGGCAAGATACTGTTAGCTTAATAAACGTCTCCACACAATGCGAATAGTGTACAGGCTTATTTTGAGAAAGAAGAAATTTCGCAACATGTTCTCTGTGAACGTTTTTCGACCTCAGTTCCTGCAGCCAGAAGAGGTCAAACATGTCAGCAGGATATGGATTTAATCGAGATCGACCGGATGAAGTAACTATTTAAGGGGCACAATAAACAAATGGGCTTGAATGCAGTATATATATGCTACGCTTTTAGGGAAAACAACGTCCAAATTCATTAAGATTTACTTATCTCGGTATTAAAATTAAAGCTCTCCTCAGGATAGCTCTGAAGAAAAATTATATCCAACACAGTTTAATATAAGATTAATTGAATATATATAATATATATTCCAATATGTTTATATTGGAAACTGCGTTTGATTATATTGATAAAAAAGTATAACTTTTTGTTTAGATATACGTAAATATTGAAACCATAGGGTAATTACTTTGTTGTGAGTATTTGAATCTCCCTCCCCGCTAATGTATTTGCTCTAGGGTTACTAATTTATAAACTTGTAGGTGTATATCATAGAAAAAATCGATTAAGCGTTATATTCAGCAACACCAAAAGTAGATTAAATTATAAAAAGGAATTGGAAACCTCAAATTTTTGGTGTATAAGTGCAATAAACTAAGAAGGATGATAAAGACAGATGGAGGTATAAACGAAGAATAGTAAGAAATGTAAAATCAAATAAAAGCAAGGTCTGGCCACTATTCGGATTATAAAAGTGGAACTTCATGTACAAGCATATTCTGCAAAAAATTGTACAGCCAATCTATAAATTGTCTCAACTATTACAATGATGATTCGGTAAGTATTGTTGGGAAAAACCTAAAGACCAAAAGTGTATGATTTTCTAGATACTCAAACTGGACCAGGACTACGTGAAACTTGCTGTATCTTCGCATTTGTTGATTAATATAAATGCGTTTCTGCAATTAAACATACATATATACTTTATTTTGTAATCTGCAAATCGTATGTTTACACTCTTTATTTCTATTACGTAAAATTAATATATAATATATATATATAAGATATCTTTCCTGCTTTTCTGTGTTCTATCAGGTTTAGTAAACCTACAGGGTTCGTAATACACAGGAAATTTCATTTTCTTTCCTTCTGGCTAAGAACGTACTTAAATTGTAGGTTATTAGGGTCGCCTTGCTAATTAGATTTAAAAGCAGTATTTCAAATTATTAACAAATACTACACCGTACGAAAGGTGTACTTTGCAATTTCAAAGATATACAAATCCAGATCATATGAAGGGAGTATGCATAAATATGAAACTAAGGTTGCTCTAAAAGGAAAGTGGTCGTTAAATAGCGATCCGGTAGTTTGCGAATTTGTGTCCACGTGTACGATAAATATGCTCCCTCTCGTATCACATTGCTGCAAAATTTTGATGGCTCTATTTAGTCCAATTTGATTATGTTGCCCTGAAGAAGCTTTATGTTTGGAAGTGAATATTTGACTCATCAATAAACGAATCTTTAGTCGTTTAGTGATAAGCGCTTTAAATCTGTTTGTCTAGTACATACGGTGTTATATTCTATTACCATCACAGTTTAAAAATTTGGTATTGTTGCCTATCAAGTAAATCTGTGTTGATTGATAGATAAGATCTTAGCTGTTGCCGATTTTAATGATATTGCAATTGTGCGTATAGTAGGTACAACAAGATGTCTGGGCAGACATCTAGAGATTCACAGATAACATTACTATACTTGATATAGAAGTAAATTATCAGAATACATTTTCATCTTTCACCGGTTACAGATTCGTGATATAGACACCGCCTTAGCTTGGTCAAGAAAAATGCTAGCATATCACGTTCAAAGCCATTTAACACCTTTTGACATTGCAGGAAGGATGCAGGTGATCACAGGAATTATATGATTTTGGTTCAGATAAAGCTTGGTAGCGAGAGAAGATACATTAGGCCACATCAATAAGTATAGCTCTCCAAGATAATAATAGACTATATGATTCGTGAAACCGATCGTCGTAATTTGACAATTTTGTGTCTACTTGATTACTCCAATGAGCTTAAATGAGATGAGTTGAGCGATGACGCTATTTCCCTCCTATCTAGTTATGTAACTGATAGACAACAACTGATTAACTTGAACGGGCGAGTCCGAGTTGCTGACTTTGTCTTCTGGTGTCCCGCAGGGTTCTGTTATTAGTCCCTTGCTGTACGTCATATATATATTTTAACGTTATAAGGCATTGTAATATTGTCAGTACCATTTTTACGCTGATGACACGCAGCTCTATTATTCTTTTCCGGTCGATGGTATGGTGGATGCTTTCAAAAACATAAATTCTGATCTGGAAAGTTTAGTGTCCACCTCACATGATCATGCGCTGTTCATCAATGCCTCAAAAATAGAATTAATCCTCTTTGGACCACAGAACAAAAAGCAGCGCGTTCTTTCGTCGGGCTTGAGTGTGTGCATTGGCGGTACCAAGAATGAATGAATTTAAGTCTACAGTGAGAAATCTGGGTGTCATTATAGACGAAAAATTAAAATTTAACGATTATGTAAATAAATGTACGCAATGAGCTTACGCTGCATTGAGGTTAATCTCCAATAACAGATGTTACTTAAATAAGAATTTGGAATGTAAATCGTTGGTTTTGTCATTGTTTAACTATTGTGATGTCTTGTACAGCACCTGCGTTAATTCTTTTTATTTCAATTGTTTTTCTTTCAATTCATTCCTGAGACTTATATTTGGTATACGTAAGTATTGTTATGTAAGGATAAAAGTGAAAAGGTGGTCATACTTCTGGGGATCGCAGCCAAGGGTGAGTTCAAATAAAACGCTCCCTTTTTAAACTCTAAGCTGTCGAATTCTATTAAATTCATCTTCAGAGAGTCACCTAAAGATAATGAAGAAATAGGCTACAACAGCAAAGCTACATAAGAGCCGAGAAACAGCAATACAGCATCAAACAAAATAGAAGAAAACCATCACACAATGGACATGTTGCAACAAAGTTAAAAATTTAATATTTTAAAAAATTTTAAAAAGTTTCCAAAGTTTACAAATTTTCAAAAATTCTCTCCAATCACAAAACTATTGACAACTCGTTCATTACCGAGCCCACCAAATTTCAGGCAAACGTCACGTGTTAAAAAGAACTTCGAAATGTGTAACATTCGGTCGTCGAACAACATGTGACTTGAGAGATTCAAACGGAAAATCAAGAAACAGAAATGTCAAGGTGGTATCCTTGAACACTAAAAGTAACTAAAAGACGAAAGGATCTACATAGTATTCCAAAATTAAGGGAACACATAAACTGTAAGGAACAGAGTGTACTACAAAAGTAAATGTCCTGTAAAGTGTGCGAGGTTAAAAGTAATATACAGTCAATAAGTCAAAATATAAATTGTCAGAGTGAAATGCCGTGAAAGAACAAGGAAAGTTTGATGGAATCGCAGTGATCCAATAAATATGAGGATGAAGGAGGAGATGAGGAGAAGTCATACACGGTGACGAGCCCAACATGGTAAATTCTATAACTTGGAAAGCAGACCAAGAACTCAAAAGGAAAATCCACAAATTATAAGCTCAATGAAATCTTTACCCGAGAAAGAAACTAGGTTAAGTGTGCACAAAGGACGAAACCAACCAAACCCAGGAGAAGAAGAACCCAACGAAATCAACCCAATCACCCCCTTGGGTGATTTTGAGTGTCGCTTCTAAAATTTAGACATTTATCATTGGTTTTAATATGATACATTTCCAAGCATGCGTTTTTGTAATTATGTTCTATTTTTATGTTATCAAAATTAAACAAGTGTCCAGTTTCTTCATGATGGACGCAAAGGGCTGTTTTTAAGTGATTGGTCTGTTCGCAGTCCCTCCAGTGTTGAGCGACACGGTTCTTAACGGACTGGCCCGTCTTGCCTATGTAAGATCTGTCGCAAGACCCACATGGTATGTTGTAAACAACATTTGACATTAATTCTAATGGAATCTTTGATTTAGTGTGTGAAAATAACCGGCTGAGGGTCAGGGTGTATTGTATTTTCCTAATTTAATATTATGTTGATCTTTAAAGAGATCTGCAATTTTTTCCGTCAGAAACTGTAAATGTGGGAATCTAAAATAGCGACTAATTGGGTTATCTACTATTGTATGTGTTGAAAGTAAAGATGAAGATGAGTAGGTGTAAGGGATTCACCGCAGGGACTTGAGTGACAAAAACCCTAGAGCTTACTTCAGTATAGTACATATTATTGTAAAAGGAATCGATGGGATTTGAGTAGACAATCTTGTGTATCAATACCTTTTTTGTTCCTCTCTCTAAAACGAGTGTCCAACACCCTCATAGCCCCACCTTTCCACTTTTGTCCTAACGTTGTACAGCCAGTACTTCCTTAAAGTCCATTGTTATGTAAGTCATAAATTCGAGGACATCAAATGGTTAGATATGCGCAATCAAAGGTTGCTGCATTCTGCATGTCTATTTTATAAAATTTTCACGACCAGCAAACCTGAATATTTATATAATAAAATAACTTTCAGAACGGATGTGCATAACCTTAAGATTATGGTTAGGGGCACTCTTACACCTCCAGTGCACAGGATCGAGTTCTTTAAAAGGTCATATACCTATCAGATTATAAGAGTCTGGAATGCTATTCCGTGTAATGCTGGGCTAGCGCTCTCCCTGGGGGTTTTCAGAAGAAAATATTTTTGTTTATTGTTTGACTTGCAGGTGAGGCAGTAATTATTTCATAGATTATTTCGTTTGTGTACTAGAAGTTGGGGTTATGAATGTGAGCTTTTGTCAGAGTGTGAGCCTATGTATGTATATTTGTTTGTGTACAGGTCGCATGGAAGATCGATTTTTAATCGAATGCGATCCTTTATCTTCCCTTGTCATTTTGTTTATGCGTATGTATAATTTGGGGCAAATAAACGTCTATTAATATTATTATTATTACTATTATTGTTATTATTATTATATAGTTCTAGATGTTGATTACGGTGCCAGTGAAGCAGGTGTCCCGGAGTTGATCAATCATTCTATGGTGAAAATTTTACGGATGTGATCTATTGTTAGATGAGCATATAACGTTGTGTGAGTCATGAGATCCCCATTAATCCCCCAAAAGAAAGACAAATAGGAACTACATTAAACAGATTAGATATCAGACTGGCAGATTGATCGCTCTACGAGTGGATTCCCGTTTCTTCCTTGCCTTGTTACTCAAGAATAAATTAATTCAACCTTATCACACTCCGATATTCCGACCAGCAAGTGATCATTCTTGATGAGAACAGGAAGGAAGGAAAGCGCCACTCAGATTAGATATCAGACTGGCAGATTGGTCGCTCTACGAGTGGATTCCCGTTTCTTCCTTGCCTTGTTACTCAAGAATAAATTAATTCAACCTTATCACACTCCGATATTCCGACCAGCAAGTGATCATTCTTGATGAGAACAGGAAGGAAGGAAAGCGCCACTCGTATTTGGCTAACAGTTGACAATTTTTATTTGCCATTCAGGACCATTTGTCTTGAAAATTCGAATTATGTAAGCGACGGCAACAACGGCGGATTGAACTTAACAATATCTCATTCAGTGATGTAAGGAAGGTGTAGAAAAGGGATGTCTTCGACGTCCACATTTTCCTAGATTTCTCGACTTCGTTCCTCCCTTTCCTTAGCCCCCTCTCCACTTTACCGCAAACAACGCTAACATGCGCTTGAGGCCCAAGTTCAACCTCCATGCTTAACAATGTTAATATCTTCCCTTACAGCTCCGAATTCCCAGACATTGGGATATTACTCATATTGTCATAGTATTCACACTTAATACTATTAGGGCATAGTGTTATGGTTTCAAGTTTCCTGCATTTCTACAATAATCACTTCCTTCAGCGTTCTATCACCAGCTGTTCCGTGGCTAAGCTTTGCAGAAAAATATTTTTTCAACGCTTTATACATAGTATGTCTTTAATCTCATTCCCATAGAACGCGCCTTCTTGTCCTTCTGATGATTCTGGCACCGAGCTCGGTTTCAGAACCAAACCTTAATAAAAACAGATTGTAATCGGAAAACCTACTTTTTGTTGGGGCAACGCTCTAAACTGATATTTCCCATACGGTTTACTTGTCCAAGTGCTTTTTCCGAATTTAACCCGTTAATGTAAAGCTAGGCATTATCAATGCTTTATAAGAGAACTCAGCGCAATGAGTAGGTTACAGGGAGGATCAGAAACTGTACGGTACCAAATCAGCTTCATTCTTTTTCACTAAGATTACCTATTTACATAAAATTAAAATTCTGATTAACATTTGAAGCACTGATTATGCAACAGTTATTAGATAATTCTCACTTTGTACTTATTGAAAAACTAAATGAAATAACTGGACAGTGCTATACTGAATGAACTTTGATTAATTCTTTGATATTGTTTCTCAATTGCTAATCTCTATTTTTTACTCTTATATGAATTTCTGGTAGTACCTTATAATTAAACTTATTTTTATTACTTCCTCTTCCTCTTTAACTTGCCCATAACAACCCCAAGTTTTAATCTATTTCGTAGTAGGTCCTGCAAAGGTATCGTGACGCTAATCCATTTATACCGTATTTGCCTCCTATCGCTTGCAAGATTCAATGAATGCATGATGGTTTATTAGCTGGAGGACTGGCATCATTGTGGAGGGCTTGCAGCGTCTCTAACGTTGCTTGGCGTTTCATGGGTTACCTTAGGTACTCCGCTCGCATGTGACGGGCCACTCAGCACACCTTTCCACAACTATCCGAGGAGCAGAAGTCACTCTTCGGATTGTTTAAGTTTTACGATGACCTTCCGCCTCATTGGTAATATGGCGCGTAACATCCGTTTAAACAGCATCTTTATCAATCTGAGCATTCGTACTTCGTTCTAATATCTTTGTTACGTTTTTAATGTTATATATCAGAAAGATAGTACTCTACATACGGTACATCCTCTTTCGGTAGGGAATGATTTCCTCGACGAGGCTGCACTCATCGTTTCTTTTTTAACCTTAAATGGTAACACGGCTACCATGTAATGAAGAGCTGACTAGTTTTATCTATTTTTCAAAATCTTGAGGTCATCTGCAATAAGAAATTCAAGTGAATTAATTAGAGTAAAGATGATCATCTCTGTTGATAATGTTGATACTTGGTTGTGCCACTGAATGCTTCCATAAAGGCGCTTTTGAAACACATTGTTAGTTACAAATTACTTCCAATTTATTATCGGTTGAATTTGAAACTTTGTTTGTGATAATAAAATGGATTAAATGAATTTTGCTATTCAGTGTTATTTTCGCGAGTTTCAATATATATCCGTTAAAACAGTTCTAAAATTGGTGGCTGTTGATGGTCCGCAATTCAATTTTTTATGCCTTTCCAGAAGACTACGTCAATAGATACGTTGCAACAGAACTACATCGCTGTTTAAAATCGGTGCCCCTGATTAGCGACTACTGCGAGGATTCAATAGAGGCCATAGTGAGGCGTCTTTTTTATCTGATACCAATCAGTACGGCGAGCGGAACGAAAACAATAGGTTTTGTTTATAATGAAGCGGTCGTGAGATCCGACCAAGCTGTCCCCGTGTAATAACACGTATTACATAGCTCCATCAGAAGCTTATACTAAGCTTTCTGTGTGCTGCGCCCAGTAGCCAGCGGATATCACACTCGTTAAAACTTGAACGCTTATCACAGTGCTTTCGCCATACAGTAATTACGTGCTAACCGGTGTGCATTTGATAACTGGGAGTTACCGGGTAACGAGCTTCTGTTTTTGAACGCGAAACAACTTGGCTTCGAATATTTTAATTCGGCAAACGCATAACGATTTAAAAGAGAAAATGACGAAAAAGAACGTGCATTGAATCGAAGGTCATAACTGAGCGATTTTCAAATTACATGGAAAAGATTAGAAATTCTAAATTTACACGTAAATGCTACATACACTTTGCGAATGGGAAACTACTAGTTGCAGTAGTATTCTGGTATAGCAGTGACAATTGAAAAAAGTAGTAGCGTCTGTATATAAGAACAAGGCTAACAATCTTGAAAATAAATCGCAAACGTTTTTATCGTAACATATTGCCAGTGATTTATAGCCTCGGCAAACAACGGTAACAGCGTACAATTACGAAATAAGTTACGACATCATC
Organism: Chrysina gloriosa; assembly: GCA_038088585.1. Classification (NCBI taxonomy): domain Eukaryota; kingdom Metazoa; phylum Arthropoda; class Insecta; order Coleoptera; family Scarabaeidae; genus Chrysina; species Chrysina gloriosa. The sequence goes on from CM076090.1 coordinate 26,277,150, forward strand.
GCCGACTCCCTACTCTAGTCAATACTAAATCGATGATGTATGCGAATAGTTTTGTGTACATGTAGGCTGTCGGAACTTGATTCGTAGTTACCGCTGTTTGCACTGATTTATCTTAAGTACAATGTGTGAATCCTATCGTCTATTTTCGATATTTGGTGATCGGCCACTATCCAATATTACTGGTGTTCAGAGTTTAAATGCATTCACGTTTCTTTCTCAGTGACGAATTTTGTGAAGATCGTTTATCAAGTGTTGCTATAAAAATTATCGGCTGATGATTGCGATTGACACGTAATTTATTATGATACAGAGCTGATTCTTAGTACTGTCATGAAATATATAGCAACAATCTAGCATAAGCATTTAGTTGTGTTCTCGATAATTTGACTGATGCTTAAATAATTGCTGGTGTTATGTAAACACAGAAAGAACTGCTGAAAAGACTAAATCGCCCTACCATTCTATACATATATATACAAAGTACGATATTGTGTTGAATTTGTAATGAAGCTATCTTTCCAACGATGTAGTAGTGGTATCATCCCATTTAAGGTTGATATAGCATTAAGGGGGCAAGTTAAAGATAATGGTATATTAATCAGAATGGTTCTCCGTCAAAACCAAAATTGACCTGTCTTTGCATACTTTAATAATATTACTAGTTTCTGATATAGGACACCTAGGAAGTTTTCAAATGAACACATTGTACATAACATGTATAAGAGAGATGTTTCCAAAGTTCTAGGAATTTGGCTATAATTTTTTATTTCGTAAATTTTCATCAAGGTTACAATGCTGTTGTTCAATATAATCTACAATTAACTGAATACACTTACACCGATGTAAAACAATTTTTTAGAGCCCCTCAATGAACTGTTCTAGAATCTTTTCAATCCACCTATTTATAAGCTTTAACTCATTTAAGATTCCAAACCGAACAGTCCATAGTAATTTTTCCAAATTTGGGAAACAGATGTAAATTACTAGGAGCCGGATCTGGCGAATAGGGTGGATGTGAAAGTAATACACGGCGCAATTTATTTAAAACATCCTTTGTTCTTCGCACGGTATACAGTCTTGTAATAGTATACGCTTATGTACCATCCAAAAACGTTTCTTCCAAGCGTCTGTCGTAATGGGCCAGATAAAAGATTGGACTAATATTCCACGTTAACCGTAATATGTTTCGGTAAATAATTCATAAAAACATTTCCGTTGCATTCCCCGAATATGCTTTAAAGCTGAATGCTTTCAGCGGTAGCCCTTCTTCTGGTTTGCACCATTGTTTTGCTTGATTATATTATTGGTCTCGGGTTTGAAGTGGGACATCGTTGTTTCATCGGAGTTATCACGCGTTGCCAAAATTGGTTGCCGTAACATGCCAAATACTCTTGAATTTGGAGGCATCCGCTGGAGCTGTTGAGTTTCTGTTTGGGTCCGAAGAGCCTTGGTGTCTAGCAAGAAAACCAATACGAAACATTAGATCATTCCTGCGCATGGCAATGTAACGTCTCACACAGTGTCACAAACTACCGATTTTAATTTTAAATTTCAAGTATATCTCTCTGTTTTCAGAAACACAAAATACGTGTAACCCGTTGTAGAGATTGTAACATTCAAGAGTAAAGGAAAATACACAAAAGAACAGGTTAAGTTACTGTATTTATCACAGGTTATTGGGGGTTGTGATATATATAGAAAGTTTACTGCTCGGTGATGTCACTACTGGTACCTACTGGTTGTAAATACACTGTAAATTTATTTATGCTAGACTTATCTTTTGAGTTAACTCTACAGCTCTATACGTGAACGAATTCATTTTACACTCTATAATTTTGAATTATATTCAGTAGAATGAATTTCTAGTTTTAGTTGATCTATAAAGTGGTAGGGTTTACTAAAAAGGTAGGAGTCTGTTAGGCCAGAGAATATGTATATACATATATCGTTTACTTTACTGAATAATTGCAATGCTCTTTGGTCTGCGGGTCTTCTAAATAGAAGTATAGATTTACAATAGAGTTCATATACACGATATACTGATACTTCAATGCGTACGTAAGTTACATACTAAATTCACTACATGCGATTTAATCTAATCTAAGGTCTTTAATTTACTGATAAATGTGTAAGTGTACGAAAAGCATTACCTAATATTTACAGCGCCTCTCAAGCGTTCATATTTTGTTATCATGTTCTGTAGTCGAATACATACATATTTATGCGAACTGAAATCTAATATTTGATTGTTGATATCACCTCCTTTCCTTGGTAATAAATTCTGCAGATAATTGTTTCTTCTAAAATATGGCAGACATAACTTAGTTCTATAGATAATACTGTAACTTAATGACAACTAAAATATATGGCGATAAAATCTTTGTATTCTATGTTACCAACATCTTGTTCCCGAAAATTAAAGAAATTTAATGAAATGGATAAAACGAAACAAAATCTGATTTATATATGATATAATTTTGTTAATTATTTTAGTATTTCTCATAGGTTTATGACAGATTTAAATTTATATAAGTATATGCGTTAATAGTACGTACTTATTGTTAGAACAACCATTTTCTGTATCTTCGGTGAGTACTTACTATAAAGTGATGATTACCAATGTCATTATAGTCTTAATATTGTATAGTTCTTTTTTTTAGTTCACAGGGCATCTGCCGATGTGCTTTCGCATATAAACGTCTTGCTAATTATTATTAGAAAATAGATTTACTAGCCGCTAATAAAATTGAATACAAATAAGAATAAGGAGACTGTGGCTAAAATAATATATTAAATAAAGAAAATTGCCCTTACCATCCCTTTCTGCAAAATCCAGATACGTATCTAAGTTGCCATTCTTAGTGGAATACTGGGGAATTCAGTATTGTTAGCGAATCCGGCTAATGCCCAAGACGAACACTACAGGACGAACACTGTACAACACTATAGCACTGCACAATGAACATCACACACTTCACATTAACCGAATTCGCTAATGATACTGAATTCCGCAGTATGTCACTGAGGATGGCAACTTAGTTCCCGAAATACATGTCTGGATTCTTCAGAAAGGTGTAGTAAGGGCAATTTTATTTATTTTATAGAAAATTGAATACAAATCGGTAAAATTATTGCTGTAGTTATTTGTACATTAATTGTAAGTTACAATAACTTTTTAACTAGGTTGGTCTTAATCCTCAAGTGAGTTTTGTTAAAAGTCTAGAAATTCATGACCTGTGAGCTATTGCTATCCTTATATTCACAAACTTATTCTGTATAATAAATTTTCTGACATGTACATATAGCACAGCCAAGTGCATATATATATATATATATATATATCAATATATATATATATATTTATATATTTATTCATTTGATCTTTTTTGAACATTTAACTATTTATTTGCTGATATTTAACTCACTGAAATTAAACTCCCTTGCACTCAAATTTTACTCTTTAAACTAGACGCAAGATAATCTACGTCTGAAAATAGTTTAGGATTTATCGAGGTCTTTGAACCGTCTTATTATCACGCTCCTAATTTTCTAAAGTTGCTAATATCTCTTGTGGAATCACTCGCCTCCGAAGTGCAATCAACGCCAGTAATTAACGAAAAATTATGCTGAGGTTACAATAGACGTTAATCATCGTTAACGGGATTGAGTGTTGACAAACTTTAGAACGAAAGTATGCAAATCCAAGCTTTTCCTTTGAATCTTATCTGGGATTACAGCAAACTAATTTCGTACTTTTTCCTTGTTGTTTTCAGGATAGCTTGTTATACCTGATTCATTTGAGCGCATCAAATTACGTCGCGGCTAATACTGGAAAATAAAGCTCGCTGAAATTCTTTCACGGAAAATCGATTTTTAGTTAGTTTACTTATGACGTCTGTAAATGAATAATTTGATTAAATAGTTTTATAATCCAACATTTTTTTGAATTTAGCATTTCTGCCTGTTCTACATATAAAATAAATAACAAGCAGCAGAGCAAATAGATACTAGAGTATTCCTGCTATTATTATGTAAATTGAACCAGCGCATAATTTGAGTATTTTACAGCATTTGCAGGTACAAATGAAGTAATATTGATTTGACTGCTTTAGTTAAGCTTGCAAGCTGCGGTTTCCAAAATTGTTTGCTTAATATTTTTAAGCTCAGTACTAGCGTACGAACAGGTATAAAACAATTTACTGCAATACATCAGTAAAATTTCGTTTATTATGTACAATAGATTGCACAAAATTTCTAATGCGGGAACAGTCTTTACAACCGCATTTCCAGAAGTTTAATTCAAATTTTAAACTCCAAACAAACCTTCAAATTTATAGCGCATTATTATTACAAGTACGGAGATTTCAAATTATACAAGCATGTATTTATGATGTAATTCCCATCCATATTAGTTAAGGGGGTATTCCATAAACCAGCAAATTTCATATTCCTTTTTTCCAGTAATGTGGTGAAAGGACTTGAATTAGATTCTATACAGAAACAGTTTGTGTAATTTAAGGGGATTAATGAGTTTTTAACTGGTTAATTTCGAACATCATTACTGTCTCTTATTACTCCTCTCTCTATATTATTAGGAAATACATTGGATACATTTTATTTTGACGTATCGAAATAAATTTATTTTTCATAAAGAAAGAAGTGGAAAGAAAAGCGGGAGGATGTATAAACAGTAAGTCACTCATGCGAACAAATGGAAAATGAAATTTCCATTAAATGAGGGAGGAAGGGAAAAGCTACGTCAGGTGTAATACTGGGGACACAAACTAATCAGCATAAGAAATTAGATACCCTAAATGCAAAGTATTAACGTAAACTAAAGTAAGTATCATAGCAGAATATTCATTTTATTTTGTAGAGAAGCTACAAATCACTTTCCGTGCAACTGTTCTTCTTTCTGAACGTTGGGGTAGATAACACTAATAGTTCATACGCTTTATGATAATTTTTGGAAATTGAGGATCTTTCAACGACTAATACGAACCATACACAAAGATACGATAAAAAATCAGGTGCCTGCGAAGTTGGTCATCAGGAATGTGGCATAAAATATATTGGACAAACAAAGTGATAAATTATAATAATATATATGAGCATATAGCTTATTGGATTACGAATTGAATAGCTGCGAAAGCATACATATTTACAAAAATTGAAGGAAAATTATGAATGCAAATGGTGGACCAATTCCAAATTCCAAATTGCACGACCTATTAGATTAATTTAAATTTAGTGCATTTACAGTCATCCGTTTCGACAGACTCCATTGGGTTTGCGTTTTTAGGTTTATGATTAGCACGCTCTTTGAATTCAGCGTCACTTGTGTTTTTGGCGAAGTGCGTGCAAGTGTTCAGTGTGTGATGTTCATTGGGCAGGCTTAAAAAGTGCTGTGCACTGTTGGGCACGCAGCGTTTGTTGTAGGCGTTGACCAGGTATCATCAGGTTGACGATACTTAAATCCCACATTCTTCCACTAAGGATGCCAATTTAGTTAGCCGCAGTTCTGCCAATTTTGACTCACTGGGTGAAAACAAATCAAACAGGTTCTTTACTTCAATATCTCACCCGATGTCAACAGGAAGGAGATTCTTTCATCATCAAAAGTATCATTACCTTTTATTGAAACCAATATAGCGTGGCTGCAGGATTGTGGTAACCATGACGCTGAAAAAATTAATCGTCCGAAAACAGAATATTTCTAATAAAATATTCGTCTCGCTCAAACTTCTCCAACACGGACTCCATTGCAAGATAGTCCCCAGGTGAAAATATCTTTACAAGTTTGAACTTTGTATCATTTGTTGCGTTTCAAAAATTATTTAACAGTCTTGTCATTAATACCGGTATCGTCTGCAAGTTGGCGACTAGAGCAAAGTTTAGTCATTCCAACCAACGAACAAACCCTCATTTCTCTCTCCTCACACTTGAAATTGATTCGAGGAATTTGAGACTGTTTGTCCATTTCTTGGCATTTTCCCGACCACGTAGCCAACTTTTTTGGAACAGGACGATCTACATACTGAATAGATGGACCGTGGCTTTGGAGGAAATTTCTGAATCCTCTCTTAAGTTGTATGAACTGACATTTTGTTTTAGTTAATTGCGTATTCCATATAAAAAGAATGACCTCTTGCGATAACCGCGCAGCGACAGACGATGCTAATGATCTGAACGTGATCTAACGTCGGTTGGCGATGAACGTCAAACACCATATCGCTACTTATTCTTCGATCTGTATATAATGTTCAAGCAATATTGACAAAAATAATTACTAAAAATGTTAAAATGCGTGGTGCATATTATATCCACCATTAGCTATTCTTGAAGTCGTTGTTCCATTGAATTTACTAAATTTCTGCTCTAAGGACCCGTTTTCTAACCGATTCTATATATGTTGAATATGATTCTTCCCAGTGTCTTAAATTGAGGTCGTTGTTTCTTTGAATGCAATTCTGAATAATAGCTCTCCACACACTTTCAATGGGGTTTAAGTAATTTCGAGGGGTTCCAAAACCATTCTTTAACAATTTGAGCTGTAAGTATACTATATATTGTTATCTTGGACAACAGTAGTATGGCCATCATTTGCATACACTAGCGGAAGAATACAATCTTCAAGGATTTGTATATATGACACTGCAACTAGCGTCGGATCAACAAGCACTAGATTTTTAATTCCATAACAAGAAATCCAAACCCAGTACGTTTGGGATATTCCTTCTCTTCCTTTCGTTTTCTCAACGAAACTCTCATTATATCATTACATTTGCTCTCTTGAACACAAATGGTGTTCAATCCTCAGCAGAAGAGAAACCCTGTTCGTCCAAGACAACATTATCTCTATACATATTGCTCAATGGTCACACTACAGTACGCTCTTTTAGAGTACACTCTCTTCTCTTGTAGAGCGTGTTACCTGCTATAACTTGACGATTTACGATACCTCAATTGCTGTTCAAACGTTTAGTAAACCTTCAATGGTCGCTAGGACAACATCTAAATGTATTAAAAGCAAAGCACGAGCAAATTGTTCATACTGACGAGTTTTCTTCAGGTGAAACCAAATAAGGACGCAAATTATCTCTATTTATAGACTATGGGGGTAGAATACTATCTCTATTTCTATGCAATACCGCACGTTAAATGAAGCCGCCTACTTTGATCTCCGTCAGCGTTAAGGTCCAATAAGATTTTAGTTTAGTTTCAACTAAGGTGTATTTTGAAAAGCTTTTTGACCGGTTTGTCAACCACTTTTCAACCAGTGTACCTTTATTTTCGGACAGTTTCGAATTTTAACTGATTTAGTCCTTTTCGCAAGTTGAGTACTACTCGTTTACTAAACGATTAGTATACGCAGTATCTTATATGATAATTTTCTACCACTAATATAGTTATATTTCCAGAACGTTTACAAACGTCTTCGGAACACCTTCTTCAGTAAAAATATAACTAGATATGTTCCGTAAGAAAGGATAGTATTGATGAGATATTAGATTCATTTAATAGTTATCATAATAGATTAAAATTTACATATGAGAGGGAATCCAATAGCTCATTAAAGTTTCTGAACGTGACAGTCATGCATAATAACGGCATTGTGAAAACGAATTGGCACATAAAGTCTACCAAGAAGGAAGACATCTAAATTATTTTTCAGAAACATCAAAATTACATAAAATTAATGAAGTTACCGGTTTAGTTGATCAAGCAGTTAGATTAGCTAATCCTGAATTTAGGGAGAAGAATTTAAACAAAGTTAAAGAAATCTTAGATAAAAATAATTATCGAAATAGTTTTTACGAAACAATAATAAAAAATAGAATTAACAAATTATACAATAGAGGTATTAAAAATAATGACAATAAATGTTATAACGCTATTCCTTATAAAAAAGGTTAAAGCGAACAAATAAAAAAGAATTTAATAAAAACAATATAAACATTACTTTCATTCCAAATTATAGTAACAGATCTCTTTTAACTAACACTAAATCTAAAATAATTAAACAAAATCAAAGTAATGTAGTTTATAAAATAAACTGTAAAGATTGTGATGGTTGTTACATCGGTCAGACGAAACAATATTTAAAGAAAAGGTTGTATAGCCATAAGTATTCTTTAAATAATGATTTTGGTGCAATGACCGCTGTAACAAAACATTACAAAGATCTTGGGCATTACTTTGATTGAAACACAATTATATTAAAAACAGAGAATAATTATAAAAAGGATTAATATACGAAATGATAAATATACAGAAAGACACTAAAACCATTAATTTCAGAACCGATGTTCAAAATTTAAGTAATGTATACAGCACCTTGTTAAAATGAGATTTGCATTTCTTAGGAAGGAAACCTTTGGCTAGGTTTTTAATTTGTGTTTTCCCTAGTCCTTGAACAGAATTGTTAAGGTTTCGACAAAGACTTTTTGATATAAGGTTTTTCTTGGTATTTTCATAGTTTGCATGTGTGTTTACACATTACTTTTGTTTTTATAATTTATATATAGAAAAAAAGTTGTTTATATATCCTCTATATTAAGAAGTCCTAGTCATTAGTTATTTTGTTGATAGTTCCCAAATAAAAAACAAATGTTTGTTTATATATTTATCTAGTTATATTTTCACTGAAGAAGGTGCTCCGAAAACGTTTGTAAAGGTTCTGGAAATATAACTATCGTTCAGTCTTGTTTTACTGACCTAATTAGTGGTAGAAAACTATTATATAAGATAAGAATAAAAAAGGTCGCGAAATATTAATATATATACATTTATACGCAGTATGTGTGCTTCACGATTAATACTTTTCTTCTAAATTATCACATTAATCTTGTTGCAGGCTTATTTCGCTTTCGATCTTCTTTTGATTTCGCTACCTTTTTCTCGACTCTTTCCTTAGCACATTTATCATCCATATGATTGTAAGACGACGCCCTCATAACGCTCCCTGTTTTAGCTGTATTCCTTGTAGCTTTTAGTTTGTATTTTACAGCTCCGAAGGTTCAATACACGATACATACATATGTACATAGGAAGAAATTAGGCCAATTCTACCTATTAAGTTAATGTAGTAATTGGTAGTTTTAAACTTCGCTTGTCAGAGGAATTTCGGTGGCAAGACTGTAACTAGTAGCATCACAATTTGACTTAGGTATTGGTTTAATACTCACAAGTCGAACTTGAATCTACTGTGAAATGGCGAGCAGGTGCTAGAATTAGGTTATAGAAAACCATATATTATACTTGAGCTCTGTTTAACACCTGTTAGGGGCTTTTGGGTTCTGTACTTTATCCTTCTATATTTGGCTTATTTTTGTTTTACTTGGGACTACTTTAGAGTGGGAGTCCGTTAAACTATTTGGTCATAGAGACCGTTAAGATACATACAATGCGATTTCCTCAATTTACATACTAATCGTAAACTGTTGTGGACGTCTAGTGTCCCACGTAGTGCCATTCCGTTTGGTTGAGGAGACTGCAGGAACATCGCACCACAATTGGAATTGTCGTAAAAGGAGTAAACTCATTAATTTAGAACATTGCACATTATAATTTTTTATTAAGCCGTGGAAACGGACAGATGTGTGGTTAAGGTATTAGTTTGGTTATAACTTTTATGGGCAGTTAGTTAGTTAAATTGCTTGAGTCATTATTGACATCAGCAGTTGTAGTTGTTTCATATCTTTAATTGAAAGTTGTCGTTTAGAGGCCGATAGTTAACTATTAATTATCTGTTAGAATTGTGAACTACTTACGTCTTTAGCCAACGGTATATTCAGGTGATTTGGAATTAAGAATCTGTGAGTGTGATAATGCGATATGGAATTAATAATATGACATTTACAATAATTTGAACAATATAACTGCAAAAATTAGTTTGGCTCCACATATTGGTAAGCGTCTGTTGTCCATAAGACGGTATTTGCTTAAACCAGACTAGTTGCGCACACTTTGGCTTGAGCAATAGTTTTAATATCACAAACTGAATTAACGTCATATGTTAGTTGGTTTGCTAAATTTATAAAGTTATTATTGTTTGGCACAGCATTAACGTTGGTGAAATTGCAACTGTACCCTTATGTTTGCCAAATTTACAGGGGGTTAAGGTCGTATTTGTATTCTTTGTTTTGAAAATGGACGTTTCCCCAATTTTTTGACGTCACTTCTATTTGGGCTGAAAATTTTCTTGGGACAGGTCTTCACGTGAGAGTTAGTCAGACCTATTGCTTCTCTCTCTTGGATTCAACGGATAGCGAAAGTTGTAATTATCGTTGGAAATCTAGTTAGAATGAGTTCAAATTTGGTGACACGCAATAATATTCAGGAATACATGAAACTTTTGTAACATATATTCAAAACAAAATATACAGGAAAGGATATTGCAATAAAAGTTATTGTAATTGTAGGAAATACGTGGTTGCTTACACAAACTGAAAACGTAAACATGCTTAAAGTAAGATACAAAACAAATTGAGCTTGTTACTGTTGGCTCAAAAAGGAGTAAAAGATCACGATCAATTGCAATGCTTCGCGCTAACGATACGAATAATATGAATGTGAATTAAAGCGCCTTACATAGCAAACAAATAAAACCGGCAACTTTAAGATTAAAGAGAAAACGAAATACTCAGTTTAGGCCAATTAATAATTACAATATTGTGGGATGAAATGGTCGTTACTTTTTTCTCCGTTTTTAGTGAAGAAAAAACGTAAACGGGTGTACATTTGTAGTTTGTTTTTGAGAGTGGTATTAAAAGGAAAAATTATGAGCTACCAGCTTAAAGACCAGATAAGACTAAATAGCATGCCAGTGGGAATAGGAGTAGAAGACAAATTCATAAAGTGGAAAGTCAATCAAAAACTCTCTTATGGTACCTCAAAACAACTACGAGAAGAGGAAGCAAAAAATAACATGGTAAATATTAACGACAAAAATGGAAACATAATCGCAGTTGACGAAAACATAGTGGAAATATAAAACCAACTTTTCAGTGAACTAATTAAGAATTATTCCAGGACATCAGAGTACGAACAAGAAACTAATGGAACATCAGTTGAACAGGAAATATAGTTATTTGTAGAAGAAGAAGTAACGGAAACTACCAAAAAGCTGAAACCATGTAAAGCTCCGGGAATTGAACATTACATTACATATGATAAAATACTTAGGGGATAGAGGAGTATGCAGCATAATGGAAATCATGGAAAAAATAATAAAACTAAAGAACTTCCCTCTGAGTGGAATTCTAGTGTAATACTACCAATCCGTGAGAGTGAAGATGTATGCAGCAGCTATCGGGGAGTAACTTTGTAGAGTATTTGAGGTAAAGGGTTTACTAGAACAATCGGAAAAGGAAGGATGGTTATAAGCTTAGAAGAGACACAATGTGGATTTAGGAGTACAAAGCAAGAAAAGACAGAATAGTCTATACAAACAGACAAAGGCATACATATTAGCGTCACAGACACAGATAAAACATTTGATAAGATCAGAACTACTGAATAATAAACCTATTGTAGTATAGTAATACTCGAATCGTTAATTACCATTAGAAAATTTATCATTTATTACAATTCAATATACCAAAATTCACAGTTAATGTTGTGGTTATGGTTTTCAATTGTCATACGGTTTATTTTGGGGTTCTATTTATACCTTTTCGACACCACGCCCTACCACCTTCTGAGCATTTTATTACCCTATGAGTATTAGCTTCTTATTTTAACTCCAGAGACGTTTAATGTGAGAAACAAATGTCACTAGAAATTTTATTCTTTAATTTTTATAAAGAGGATATATTAATGGACATACAAGACTTATACATTACAAGAATTCATAAAAAATTACCGGAAATAACCAATACATCGACGTACCTTGATGAACTGGGGTCAAGGTGAATTACAGTTTTCGTTTCGTGGACAACTTAGAAATAAAGCAGTGCAGTCCTGGTTTCCAAAAGATATAAAAAGTTTGTTTGATTAACGACGAAGAAAATTGACAAGATAGATAAGTCAACAATAAGTCATTAAATATATTTAGAATAAAAGGGCTTTTAAGAAGAAGTACCAGTGAATAAAAGAACCTCACCATACCAGAGAAGATAGAATCTAAGAAGGGGAAGAATCCATAGGAATTAAAGGTTCATCAAGAATAGAAGTTAAGAAAGGAGATATAAGAAGAACCATCATTGAAAAAGAAATTACACTCACACACACAGCACTAGGTAATTATCTTGATTTTATGTTAAAGTATTTATCAAAATTTATAATTATAATTTGCTATAATTTATGCTTTTTATATCATTAATTAAGAGCTAGGCCGGTGCAATTTTCTTTAACAAATTTAACTAAATTCTCAGTACACTATACAAAAAAAAAAATTAATCAAGGTGGTGCCGTAAGAAAGTAACGCCGAGATTGAAAGAAAACGAATGGAATTGATCGAGATAAAAAAATGGACAGTAGATAGCAAGAAATGGAGTGAACCACAAACGTTACACCTATCGGAAAAGCAAGGCGAATGATTAAGAAGTTCGTTTCTGATATTGGGTCTACGCAATTATTTGTTTAGGGAGGGTTGTTTGGCAGAGTACTGAGTGTATTTTGGATTTTTGAATTAGCAACATACACTACCCTTCATAACTATTTCGGCGCCCATATATATTAAAAATATTTATACTACATAGCTTCTAGGAAATTCATTCTTGAAGAATTATACGGAAAGCATTAAATTTACAGAAATGTTGCATAAGTAACATTATGTAAACTACTTTATTACCTGCAGTAAACCAAAATTGGTTATTGCGACTACATACACTGAGAAAAATAATATGCGGTTACCATGACTAGATAAAATGTAGTTGAGGAAATCTGGTTGCTGTGACTAGAATCTTCGCTACTATAATGTGATTACTAGTCATGTGTCTCATATTTTGGGATTCTGGTATCAGTAACTAGTGGATGTAGTTAAAAATGTTCTTAATTTTATGACCAAGTTGTGAGTCCAGAGGACTCGGCGTTCTTACTATTTGAATGAAGTAGTCATGACTAGGAAAAAGAGTTGGATTGTGTCGGGTATTCTCTCGTCTACTCGAGGGGAATAGTTTTGTTCTTTCGACTAGCGGTGTGCAAGTGTGTGTGTATAAAAATAGAGTAATCCTTTTCAGATTGTCCCCTCCGATGTTGTCTTCCTTCCATACTACCCCAAGGGATTACCGCTTTTATTGATTTTATTTTTCAAGGTCAGATGATCGAAACGTCATTATTTCATACTCACTACAAGCGTATAATGTTCACTACACCGGCAAGTATGATTTGTTTAATTTAAACGCTTTGTGTAGTCTTAAGACATTCGACAGTATTCCAAAGTCTGATGACAAATATTTTATAGCTCACTCTCATCCCGAAGAAGTCTTTTTGGATGACTGAGGGTAGAAATAATTCAACTGTATATAAATGAAGATTGTTTCAAAGGTACAAACTATTTCTTAAAACGTTCTGCTTTATAAGGAGCTATAAAAATATTCTCGTGAAATGAATTTTTCCGATATTATCACATCCGCCTTAGGAAGTATTCCCTGGCCTTAAAGTATTATTACAAATTATTTATAATATGCCATTATTCAGCTAACTTTGTGCATATAAAAGTAGAGGAATTTTTATTAGCGTGTTTTAATTTATTTTTGAAATGCATCATTTTTTCTGAATAGGTAGACAAATTAATAATATAATAGCAAAAATTACAATGATGAGTATTAATATTAGAATAGCTAACTATAATTTCATATTGCTGCAACCGAGAGCTACGTCAATGCAACGTTTGAAATTTTGTTATAGTAACCATGCAACCTAGTCACAACAACCTACGCATACGTCTCGCTGCGAGAAACGTAACCTTGTAACCTAGTCGCTGCAATAAGATTTTCTCGTTCCAATGGCCACTTTTCGTAGATGCCCTAACAAGTTAGCCATTGCTTGGTCCAACCATAAAAAGTAGTTCAGGATATTTTCAACTATACATAACCACGTTCCCAGTACCAGAAATTTCCCTCAGTGTGGGGATTAGTGCATTAAAGATTTCTCGAAGTTCTTGTAAATGTCTTTCTGTGAAGGATACTTTTGGAAATGATGTTTTAATGACCTCGGGCAAGTTTCAGGATAGATTATCGAAATTATCCTCAGTTACGTTTCTCCATCCGTTGCAATAGTGGTAACTAGTAAAAGAAATCAACAGCGCCAGAAATCGCTGCTGGGATCAATGCAGGCCGTCGATAGTCAATAAGCGTAACTACAGTCAAACGTCGCGTTGCTTGCATAAAGCAGGTTTGTAATGGCGAATTGCGATGAAAAAAACCGTTATTGCGTATACAGAATAAACAGAGGAGTAAAGTCTTGTGGACCGATGAGTCAAAACTCGAGATTTTCGGTTCAAGCAGACATGTTCAAGGGGTTTAAGCACTCTTCAAGATCGATCATTCTATCTGTAAGAAATATATACAAAAGGAATAAACTTACCCTTACCGCACTTGTCGGAAATAATTCCACGTACATATTTCCGCAACCAACTTTCTATCCTAAGTCGACAATTGTGGGAATTAAGTATCACCAGCGATATCCGGCTAAGGCCCAACACGAACACCATGCGACGAGCACTCTACAGCACTGCACAATGAATATCACACACTGAACCCGAAACACACCAAAACACTGTTGACACTGTGTCAAATACGTATCCTGAATTACTTCCAAAAGGTGTGGTAAGGGTAATTTTCTCATATGTTATTTTAGCCAGTCTCATTCTTATTTGTAGAAAGTATAATTAAGCTATCCGATCTAGAGCAATTATTAATACTTTGCCTACTTGTGCTAAGTTTTCTACATAAAGCTTAGGTAGCATGCAAAAGCATCACCTGAGTTTTGTAATTATTATATCTAGTAGAGGTTTGCTCGTTGTAATTCAAGTCCATTAGTCTACCAACCCTTTCTAAGGTAGGGCGTTAATCTTGTAGGGCGAATTTTATTAACTAGAGCGAGCTGCTAGCTTGTTCGTGTTGTGGTAACCTAAGGGGAGTTGTAAGCTTTTCCAAGAATCACTACCTTTACTATTGGGATAGGTACTACTTAGTTCCCTCTTTGGTGATTGGAGCTTTTAATTAACGTAGTAGACATTAGACTTTGTGACGCAAAAGTACGAAGAATAGCTCATACCAAGTCCTAAAAGATTTATTTACAGATCCCATCGACGCTCTTAAGAGTCGGAAAAAACCTACAGGAGATAGTATTTTCTTGTGAAACTACTTCCAAATAGGCGGGTTTGTTATTAATACAACATGTATTTTGATGTATAATTTTCAATTATATTTCTTCTTGTTTCCTTTCCTCTGATACTTGTAGAAATGATGTTTTAACGACCTCGGGCAAGTTTCAGGATAGATTATCGAAATTACCCTCAGTTACGTTTCTCCATTCGTTGCAATAGTGGTAACTAGTAAAAGAAATCAACGGAAAACAGCTCCAGAATTCGATGCAGAGCAATGCAGGCCATCGATGGTCAATAAGCGTTCGGAGATCTGCAGGTGAACGTGCGACAGAACAATGTGTTGTTCCTACTGTTAACATGGCGGTGGTTCTGTGATGATCTGGGATTGTTTTGGTGGTACGATTGTGGGTGATATTGTAAAGATCGAGGGACTATTAAAGAAAGAACAGTATCGAAACATCTTAGAGAACAATGCTATTCCTTCAGGATTAAGACTTTTCGGTCCGAATTTTGTATTGCAACAAGATCATGCAAGCAGACGGCTCCATCAAAGTTATGTAGTGGTCTCCCCAAAGCCCCAATCTAAACCCCATAGAGTTATTGTGGGAGGAACTTGATCGGGAGGGCCGGAAAGTAGTACCAAGATCGGAGGCTGATCTGTGGAAGAAGCTGCAAGAAGTATGGGTCCCGATAACACCAGATACCTTGACGAAAGTAATTGCAAGAATGTCGCAATTGTGTGCCGCCGTTATCAAAAAGAAAGGAAGTCACAGACAAATGACAAGATTAGATATAATGTGTAATCCAACTGCCAGATATGTAGTTGGCTGTGTATATGTAACTAATAATGTTCACCTTTTCACTAGTACTTTTAATCTTTTCTTCTGAATCTACGGGGCACAAACAGTTTTGAACGGTAGTGTACACATATAGATTCTGAAAGCGAAAATTGAAGATAAATACATCTTTACATTATAAATATGGCACGCTTGCACTAAATGATTATCATCTGCTGAAATGAGTTTTATCAAGAATGCGTATTCACATACAGAAATGAGCTTACAATACTTTGTGGTTGTAATGTTTTCGAGGTGCAATATGCGATGAATCAATAGGCTACACAATACTGTTGTTAATATCGATATCCACTCGAATTAAATAGGTCCCAGTGTAATTAAGGTTTATGTTAAGGATCCCCCAAACCTACACGAATATATGTGGTAATTCGCATCCTATTGTTTCCATGGTGACAAACGTACTAGTTCAGACTGGCATGATTTTTCCGCTTGTGCTGCAATTTGACACTTCGCCGGGAATTTTCCGCTACGAATTCGTCGCGAATATTCACGTCGGTTTGGGGGATCCTTTAATTATAGGAGTACCGCAAGTATGAAACTATGGAGTGTCTGCGAACATGCATGTATATTGAATACGCCCCTCCCGACCGAAACCAATTCAACTACACGCTGTTGTACACTGTAATCGTGGAAATAATTACTAGTTTTATCTTATCGTGTATCGGGAAAACTAATTTGTATGCGAGCCAATTAACTTCGCTGGGAATTTTGTGTACTTACAGCATAGAAGGAAAAACCTAACGCGAACATGAAAACTTAGTTATACGACGTGGAGTTAATGCGAAATAGTATGTACCTATAGAAGAATTTTATGAAGAAGGTATACTTTCTTCACACCTTTATATACAGAGATCAATTAACAATTAATTTTTACTATAAAACAATGTAAGTAAAAATACTTTATATTATTTGCTTAAGGAAAAAATATCGAACTTGTTAGATATAGATGAAGTGTTAAAAGATGAAGCTTACACTAAAACTGAATTTATTAGCTAGAAATAGGATATCTTGAATTTATTTTTGTAAATCTTAGACATGAACAAAATATTTATTATTATATAACAAACACTACGTTTATGTTTTTGACATAATATATAATTGTAATTACAATGTAAAAGAGGATATGTAAGCTGAAGAAAGTTGGTTGTAAATCCCAATAGTATGTTAAATTTTGGATAGATTTGGCGTTCTCACAAAAGGCATTTCTGTAGAGGGAAGCATGATAACTTTATCATGAAAAAATCTTTCCGAATTACCTTTATTGCCTCACAATTAGATGTGCGTTCAATCTCGTCTAATAAAGTGCCCCGGAAAAGGCGAATAAGAAGAAATCGGCGAAATACAGAGTTTGGATTCATAGTAGTGTGGTGATATCCAAGTAAACAAGAAGAGTTGGCGTTTAAATTTTGTAACTGCTAGACTACTTTTCGGTAAGTTCCTAGAAATTAGCAGGTTTATAATAATAATAAAATTTCGGCCAGTTTTATTTTGTTTTTACATGTCCAGGATCCAACTTTTGGGAAAGAAGAATTTGTACAGCAGAAGAATGTTGCCAGAAGATCCCATCGTGTAATATAGGTAAGGTATTCATTATCCCGTTTAATTTCTAAAACACCTGGAAAACCGTTTAGTCCGACCTAGAGTTCTATCCGTTTATTTTTCACTTGTTTGCTTTTATTACCAGAACACTTAATTCAACGTTCCCTATCGAAATTTTGTTGGTTAGGTTTGTTACGTCTTAGTGGCGTTGAGTTATTTTTATGATCAAAATTCTAGCGAAATCTGGTATCTTAGAGTTGCCTTGCTTCTCTCTGGCGGCTAGATTGATATCCACGTTCGGTACACTTTCGGCACTTTCGTTTATACCATGTAGGTGGGGTTTTCTGTATTCGGCGGACTACATCGACTACTAGGTGCAGGATTTAGATTCAAACTACGGCTATGAAACAGATTTGTATCTTGTCAGGAGAATTGGATTGTCTCTTTTTGATTTTGTCCTAATGTTGCTGATTATGACATTTAACCTTTTCGTTAGAGGTATGATTTTCATTATGTTGAATTTGTCCTGTTTATTGTTTTAAGGTTTTTAGATCTGGTTTTGTTTGTGTTGCCTTTTTTGGATATTACATATCATTCAACGGTAATTGACGCCTGAGTTCTACGAAGGATTTTTCGGAAAATATTACTTAAGATCTCATGTGCCTAACAGCGTAGGAGATCAATTTTTGGACTTCCGTTCCAATATGCAGGAAACCTTCTTTCCCTCTGAACAACAAACAAGTTCATGTCAACATTGATTGTTAACGTTTTAACCCGAAGATGTAGTGGTGGTTATAACGAAAGCTCACAAACTAGGGGACGGTTATTTCTTTTTAATCCTTTTAATTTGTGGGTTATAACTACCAACATCATACTTTATTTTAATTTATTCTATCGATCACCTGATGGCTGTGGGTTATTTTATGTTTTAAAACCGTTATGGCTTAGTTGGAATATGCAATTTTAAGGGGTTTAAGCACTCTTCAAGATCGATCATTCTATCTGTAAGAAGTATATACAAAAGAAATAAACTTACCCTTACCGCACTTTTCGGAAATAATTCCACGTACATATTTCCGCAACCAACTTTCTATCCTAAGTCGAGGATTGTGGAAAGTAAGTAACATCAGCGACATTCAGCTAAGGCCCAAGACGAACACCATGCAACGAGCACTCTAAAGCACTGCACAATGAACACCACACACTGAACCCGAAACACACCAAAACACTGTTGACACTGTGTCAAATACGCATCCTGAATTATTTCCAAAAGGTGTGGTAAGGGTAATTTTCTCATATGTTATTTTAACCAGTCTCATTCTTATTTGCAGAAAGTATAATTAAGCTATCCGATCTAGAGTAATTATTAATACGTTGCCTACTTGTGCTAAGTTTTCTACATAAAGCTTAGGTAGCATGCAAAAGCATCACTTGAGTTTGGTAATTATTATATCTAGCAGAGGTTTGCTCGTTGTAATTCAAGTCCATGTGTTGTTCTTATTCGCTTTAAATTCAGTGCACGGCTAAAGCATGTCTTTCTATTAATTACCATTCTTGCAGTCAGTGCTTATTTGCCTTTAGTCTACCAACCCTTTCTAAGGTAGGGCCTTAATCTTGTAGGGCGAAATTTATTAACTAGAGCGGGCCGCTAGCTTGCTCGTGTTGTGGTAAGGGGAGTTGTAAGCTTTTCCAAGAATCACTACCTTTACTATTGGGATAGGTACTACTTAGTTCCCTCTTTAGTGTTTGGAGCTTTCGATTAACGTAGTAGACATTAGATTTTGTGACGCAAAAGTACGAAGAAAAGTTCATATCAAGTCCTAAAAGACCTATTTACAGGTCCCATCGAAGCTCTTAAGAGTCGGAAAAAACCTGCAGAAGATAGTATTTTCTTGTGAAACTACAGTCGAGCCTCGTTTATCTTCAGTCCTCCGAAACGAACGAATTTGGTTTATCTAAGTCGGCAGGGGTCTCCACTACCGTCACCGTTGCCATGCCAACTGGAATTGCGTCACCTCCACCCCTCCCATTTCTTCCAAGTTCACTCTAGATTCTAGCGTGACGATGAAATTGTGGAACATGGAGGGGAGCGTGGAACTTAAAATAAACGAGACTCCCAAGTTAAGATAAATGAAACTAAAAATACACAAGCCTCTAGATAAACGAGACTCGACTGTACTTCCAAATAGGTGGGTTTGTTATTAATACAACATGTATTTTGATGTATAATTTTCATTTATATTTCTTCTTGTTTTTTTCCTCTTTTAAAGGAATAAACAACGGTTGTAACAAGTATTTTACTACAGATGTCGGGTCTACTGATATCTTCGTAATCAGACGGAAAAGATATATCGAACGAGAACTATCGCTCAGAGTATTTGCTTTCAAGTGCTTCGCATTGAACTCAACAAACTTTTTGTTGTTAACCAATGATGAAACTTTTCAACTGGTACTATTTTCTACTCTTACTTATTTGTCCCTATTCGAGCTTGTAGGTATTCGCGTCCTAGGTTTTACGGTGTCGGCAAAAGGCACTGATAGTTCTTTGTTCCTCACAGCACAATTTTTGTTCGTTCCTACTAGTTAACATATAAATTAATAGGATATTATTATTATTATTCCTGCAGAAAGATCGCTTTATCTTTCAACTCACAAATGATCTGTTGGACACGCCCAGTTTCGCCTTAATATCAGGACATTCTTGGATTTTCTTAAAATTAATTACATCCTTGCAATTAGATCGCAGCTCAGGAGGCATTTTAGATGTGGAAAATTTTCACACTCTTAAGCATTAATTTACATAGATTAGTATTTCTATATCGGAATAGTGCCTGTACGGATATACACGATGCACTCATCGCCAAAATTTACGTATAAATTTTTAGATATGAATACATTTTGAACAAATTTAAATACTAATAGCAAACTTATGAATTGTGTAATAAAGGGTATAAAACATTTAAGCAACCACACTTTATTGGTTCAACTTCTATTTTAATTGACAATTGTTTTAAGCAAATTAGAATAAGGAGACTGGTTAAAATTATATACGAAATATCATTGCCCATTTTTCTTGCAGCGCATCCTTAGATCATTTGCCGTATTTATAATTGGTCTTCCATTCTGTAGGCTTTGTCCCATACTATCCCAAAAATGTTCTATGGTATTTAATTCCGGACGGTACGCTGTCTTAACATTGGATACCAGCCTTAAAATGTTTACCGAGTCTTGCGGCGAATAGAATTCCATAATCTAGAAAAATTTCCTGTATGTACCTTTAGAGCATATAAAATAGGCCTGTGAAAAGTGACTAGTTCTGTGGAATCATTCAAATAAATGCCTTCCCGCACTAACACAGAACCACCATAGAATCCGCCGGTCTCTACAATCACGCATCTGCACCTGGTCGCCTCCAAACATTCCATCGGCAATCTGGACCTTGTATACTAAAGTGGATTTCACGAATCATAGATTCCACAATTTCATAACGACCACAAAAAGCTAATCAAATAAGATACCTAGTATAATGGCGGGCATAAAGATCGTCGTCTTCCAACTTCCTAATGTTTTCTCCATAATTTGTACACATCAATCAAGCATGTTCCGAAGTTTTATTGCAGTCAAATTCCGATCACGCAAGACATTTAATATTTAATATCAGTTGTCTCTCACCGAAGTTGTTTGCTTTCTTCATTGTCCTTTCTACCAGTTTTTCGAAAACTACTAGATACTTGACAGATAACTAATTAACTTTTGAAGATTTGATGTATTGTCGATTTGTTCCATCATTGAGCAAATGATTTGCACAGCATTATCGCTATTTAAAAGTCTCTTAGTTAACAAAATGTTTTAAGTCACAATAAGAGCAACAGAAAAAAATAAATGTAACAAAAATCGAATTATAAAGCAACTATTAACAATTAAACTTTATTGGTTAGTATCACACCTTTTCATTAATAATTTTAAACTGATACAGAAAACGTTGAAGACCAATATTTAGATTTTAGTTTATGTTTCATATTGTGATTGAATTGTATATGTAAGCAAAATGAATTAATTCCCTTGTTCGAAAAGGAAACAAAATTTTATATATTATACGTTAATTTTGCTTTTGAGTGTATAGTCAAAGATAACATAAAAATACTTACAAGTATTAAACCAAATTGTATACTTCCAAGCACGTACTGCGAGAGCTAATTTCCATTTTCAGTGGAAAAGACACAGAGTTGCAAGTGTGCCAATTGTGAAGTGCTTTCGTTAGAACAAAGGTAAGGCAGAAATTCATCAATGGTTGAGTACTAAATTTTGAATTATATATCAGTTTGCTGGTGGTATAAATTAATGTACGCATAAATTTTGGATTTATGGGCAGAGGTGTGTCGTCAATCACCTACACGTTAGCGCTTTTCATTTACTACCATTTGAGGATTTGTTGATATAATAATAGTAATAATAATAATAGTAATAAATGGCCATGGCCTGGATAATCTTTTTCTGCTCCTTTTTATTGGTTGCTATTGTTCTCCATTTCTTCCTCCCATACTTTGCAGGTCCACCTCCATTGCATGCGATCGTCTTTTCCTCGGACGTCTTCCTCTATTTCTCATTCCCTCCACCAACAACTTTCCTACTCCTCCATTGTGGATTTTATGTAAATGTTCCGGCCATCTCAATCTCTGAGCCTTAACATTTGCAGTAATTTTCGGTTCCGCGTATATTTCCAGTAATTCATGATTAATTCGTTTTCTCTATATATATATATATATTTATTTTTTTAATGTTCCTATATATTTCCCTTCTTTCCCAGTATCATGTTACTTTCTTTCATAAGTTTTTGTTGTAATCTTCTTGTTCACTTGCATCATTGGAAACCACTACTCCCAAATAGATGATTTCTCTTTACGTTTTCGAAAGTGTAATTTTGTCCAGAGTTATTCTGAATATTGATTTCGGTCTCATTAGAATCATCAGCAACTCGCATTTCTGAGTATTTAGTTTTATTTACATTAATTCTTAGTCCATATTCTCTTATCGTGCCCTCACATCTTTGGAATATGTCTTTCATTTTTTTCTTTGGATCATGTTATAAGGGTTATGTCATTGCCGACGTCGGTATAAGCTATCTACTTGTTTTTATGGTGTTCTTTTTGTGTGTATTCTACTAGTTATTAGTACTTTTTCGAGTATTGGTGATATACATCTTTATTTACTCAAAAACAGATCTGGACTAATAAGTTATACATTACTAATTCATTAGTAGAGGAGAAAAAGATTAGACAGAAAGGCTGCGTATTTTATTTTCATGCTCTAATTTAGTGATGCTGAAGTTGTTAAGGTTCGAGATTGTGGTACATGGCTCTCGATTGGCAACTAATTTAGCGCTTTTCTGTTTCACTGCTATCAGAAGCTTCGTTTCAACATACCACAAAACCAGTTTGTGGATCGTCAGGTACATGTGAAAGCAAATTTGGAACGCTAAATTTGTTTTGCGCATGTACTCGACGATCCACAAACTAGGTTTTTACTCTATTGGAAAGAACTTATATATTATAGTTCACCCGGGTCTACACCGCTGTGCTGTGAAGAAACTTTGAAACATGTCCTGAGATGGAGATCTGTTTGGGACAGTCATAGCTATTGATAGCTGTGGTGATTGTGGTTTAAGGAAATCATGTGCTCGGTCGAGCTAAGATTAATTTCAATCGTGGTTTGCTTCATCTTGAGAGTGTGTTTTTTCAGCAATCATATTGCGAAGAGACCCATTTACGGATTGACTAATTGGCGGATTTGCTATGTGAGGAATATGGGACTTACGAGATTTACAACTTTTGTAAATATTACAAGTAAGTTGACTCTGAAGTTATTTGCATATATATGAATTTATGGTAATTTTTAATAATAACAAACGATCAAAGCTACGTACATTGGAAAGACACTGATAGCAAAAAGATGATCACCCTAAAATGTACATGTACATAAAGTGATCTGTTTGGCATTTGAGAAAACTGTACATGAATGCCTTTTTAAACTATACAACTATTTCTTACCTTCAGAATATCTACTATGGAATGGTGAACTGCGCCTTATACGTCTGTGTTCCGTCATTGAATTTCTGATAAGAGTAAATCCATGTTATGAATCCAAATATAGATATTACAAGGCTGATAGAGTACATTTACATGATACTTGATACTGGCACAGTACAATAATAATAATAATAATAATAATAATAATAATAATAATAATAATAATAGTAATGAGCTTTATTGATCAGAATGATATTACTAGATGAATTTTTACAACAAATGTTACCATAATTTTTAGCACAATAAACATTTTTTTTCTTTACAATTCCAATCATAATCATATCTGACCAGTAAATGTAGGATTCAGACAAAATCAGCTGTTCTTCGTAGACCATAACATAATATCCGATATAAGTATATATATAATATATACACACACACACACAAAATGAAACAAAGAAAAGAGAAAAAAAGAAATATTTAACTATTTTTGTAAAGTAAATGTGATAGCGCTAAAACTTCAGTGCTTTTATATTTTTCCGGTTGTTTCATTACAATGTCGCAAATTTTACATATTAGCGATAGAGTCAAATCATATCTATCTTTATTCAGATTGACTGAATTTGTTAGAATAAGGTAACGCCCACTTTAAGTTCTTCCACAACACCTATCATTCATATAATAAAACTGGTGGATATTCGACTAAAGTATATACCCGAGAGGGTTTGCAGTTTGGCATGTTATTATAAATTAACGAAGAATGTAGTATACATCGCTGAGAATGGCCGAAAAGTACCACGTCGTCGCTTACGGGGTATGCTTCGAAGCTAAGTTACCTTCGATAATTCAAGTAATATTATTGTAGCACGAGATTCTACATACACTGTTTTAAGACCATAATGACAGAGCACCTTCGTAGTTTAGTTTCAATAAAATAGCCATGGGTAAGTAATTCTTATTAAATACTAATTTAGCGTAAAATGCAAGGTTAAGGTAAATTTGCTTATCGATTCGTCCCTACCCGTTTTAAATTTTCTCTTTGGTAGCAATCGGCGATCTTTATATGCTTCATCTATGCATATATTATACAGACGGGAAATATGTGAAGACTATTCTTTCTCTACGCCCTTAATGTGACGTATATCTACAATTGATTATTTTGTTGTTTGCTCATGTATTTGCTAATTACAGATGTAAAGCGAATCACCGAAATCACAACTACAGTAATTGTAAAAGCATTATAAGAAATATTATTTCAAGCTATATCAAATCCTGACGATATTAAACCCTTACGACCCTTTTCTTTGTTTCTGGTTATTAATCCTCTTATATAAAATAGCATTTATATCAATGGACATCGCTAAAGGTAAGCTACCCCTGTTTAAGGCCGAATTATAAATTGCCAGAACACTACTACTTCACAATGACCCTTTGCCCTCAAAAGCTAGTTACAAGTATATTCGGAAAGGACCAAATTTCTGAATTGTTCGTCACTTTATTCGGAAGATTGAATACAAAACAATAAAGTTCACCACAAATATTAAAGTACCTTTTTAGTACAATACCGGTTCAGTTTTACTTCAGTATTCTAGTATTTGTTTTCTCACGAACTTCCGCTTCCCATTTAAGGCTTTTTTCAACACTTACCTAAACTCGTAGAGTAAACACTTCGCTATATTTAACAAAAAAATTGTAATGATCGTTTCGCCGATACATTGGCTTCGTCAGACTATACTATCAAACCAATTCTATTACACAGATGACAACTGAATATATACTACTAGCCTTTATTACACAACAATGACTTCCAAGAAAAGTGCAAAAAGAAACTACCAAAACCATAAAAGCCAATCATAAACACCTTTTCCGGGTAAGCTATTACCCGTATATTGTACATTGTAAGGTGAGTCCCGCTAGAAACTGTATACCTGAGTGCCAGAGTTTTGTAATATGTATACCCTAACCTTTGAATTCCTAAACCTTCTGTAAAGACTATAAGTTATCGAATAGGCTAGATTGCCTTGAGAGTATTTCTTGCACTATTGCAAAACCTATGGTTCTTATGTTTGGTCTTGAAATGGTATCTCAAATGGCAGTGACCGGTAGGACCTGCCAGAAGTTTTAGGTCTTCTTTCTATGGTTTGTGGAATTTCTGGTCCTTTTCGGTAGAATCGGGGTAAATTTTTTTACCTTCTGTAGTCATGCAGTATTCATCTCTTTGCTCCCTTTTCACATCCCCCTCCCCCATAATATGGCCTTTAGCAATGTAGTTAAGAAGTAGTGATCCGAAATATAGTGCCGCAAATCCTTCGTTAGCAAAGTCACCCATAACATTATCTTTGTTCCCCTCATCCCCTGGTATCCACACCAAGGTTATTTTATTTCAGCAATGATGAGTTGTTTGTTATAAATATACTGCAGTCATATTCGTGTTATCTTACTTGTTTTCCGAAGCGGTTGAAGAACGGTGGCGATTTGGACTAGTTTGGGCCAGAATCCGCGATTTTTAATAAGTTTTGAGTCTAATCAGGGTAATTGAGGATTCGGTGTTTGCACCGTTTGCTTGATGGGGGAGGCTTCGTGCGTGTTTTCTAGAGCAGCAGAAAGGCTTTCATATCATTTAGTGCTAGGTGTTGGTTTCCATGTAATGTGGTTCGCTGTAAATGAATGAATATATCACTAAAACAGACTTCTGTGGTTCTAATATAAAATTGATATTGTCATGGAAAATGACTTGACAGCTTACCGGAAAGTTTGCAGTAAGGGAAATGCGAGTTACTAAAATAAGAAGAGGCAAGTGTTCATTAACATTTGTTACGAAAAAGATAGTAATCTGCAGTAGGATATAATGATTGGTACTTATCGGGAGTTCTACAAGCGTATAGACCCGACTTGCTTGTTGTATTCATAACCCATTTGAGACAGTTGCTGAATGTTAGGGATAGTTTGATGTTAACATGTTATATTGACGATTCTCTTCTTCTTCTTCTTCTTTCCCCTTATCCTTCTGCCCATCTAGGGCGTCAGATCTGGAGTTCCGCTCTCCTTAACCCATCTCTCCAATTCTTTGCTATTTTGCATACTCCTCATTTCCTTGTCTCTTTTCTCCCCTATCCTGCGGATCTGGTCCTCCCATGTCTGGTCATCCCCTTCTTCTATTCCTTCCCAATCTCGCCTCGTTAATCTTCTTTAGCATTCTGTCCTGGTATAGTCGCGTTGTGTCCGTACCAGCTTAGTTTATTTATTTTCAATTTCCTTCAATACAGACTCCTGCCTGAGTTTTGCTTTAATGTCTTCACTTCTTCACTTCTGCTGCATTTACCAACGATTTATGTTTCGTTTGTATCGTCCACGTTTTCGCTCCAAACGGCATTATTGGACTTGCAGTTAAATTATACACCCTTTCTTCATTTTAGTACTGATCTCCAGACCCATTTTGCCATCCTCCGATATTACTTTCTCAAGGTATTCGAATGAGAAAATCTGTTCTATTTCTCGGTTGTTTATTGTTATATGCTTAGTTTCTTCCTCCTTATCTTTTTGATTTATTAGTATATATTTTGTCTTATCTACGTTAATTTCCATCTTTAGCCTTTCAATCTCCTTTACACATATGTTCATTAGTTTTTGTCATTTGCCATTAGGATGACGTCATACGCATAAAGTAGTGAATTAATTCCTATTGGTGCTAGGTTCTTGTACCCGACTGTGCACCAGTACTTACTCGTTTGCTCTCTTGTATTCTTGATCAGCATGTCCATTACCGTAATAAACAAGAGCGGGATTAGTCCATCCCCCTGTTTGATACCCTTTTCCAGTTTAAAAACTTCCGAACTTCTTCCTTTATTGATCACTTTTATTAATTTTCCCGGTATCTTATATTTATTCGGAGTATTCCAGATTATTTCCCTGTTTATTGAATCGATTGCTCCCTTTAGGTCAACAAATGTTAGATATAGTTCCTCGTCCTTCCGAAACTGTCTTTCTATAATGTTTCGTACTATATGTGTGTTATCATTTGTTTGCCGGTTTACCCTAAATTCTGTCTGTTCATCTTCTAGCTTCGGCTCTATCCTTTTCCTTACTCTGTTTTGGATGATTCTTCTATATATTTTAAAGCTAGTTGATGACAAGCATATTGCTCTGTAATTGTGACATTTGCATTTCTTTCCTTTTCGTATAGATTGGCAATATTATGTTCTTCTTCGAGTAGCTATTTCGAGTAGCTTCATGGAGTAGCTATTTCTTTCCCATCTCTCCCATCCATTTTATCGTTTCCGGCTCGATTTGATCTCCCGCCGCTGCTTTCCCACTCTTGATATTTCTTAGGGCATCTACTGTTTCCGCCATTGTGATTCCTTCTATTACCTCCACTTCTTCTTGTGCTTCTCCAGTTTGTTCTATATCTAGTATTCCTTCCTGTCTAAACTTCTCCTTAAAATATTCTTTCCAGATCTTTACAATCTCGGATGTTTCTGTCTTTATATTCCCATCTTTATCCTCAATTCTACAATCTTCCTTCTTCTGCTTTTCTCTCAAATTTCTTACCTTGTTCCAAAATTTCCTATTGCCCGGCTTCCTCCAGCTCCTTTCCAAAATCTTCCAGGCTCTTCTTTTTGCTTTCCTTACAGCCTTCTTTGCTATGTCGCGACGATGATTCTCATATCTTAATATCTTATAACTTCCGAAAAGAAATAGATGATATATCTGATATTAGTAAACCGGCTGCTATGTATTATAGGTATTTCGAATAGTAATGTAGGGGAACTTTTAAGTAAGTAACTTTTAAAAATTTAATTATGAGATATGCTGGATTGGTTTCTATGCTGTGCCTAATACGGCATCACATATAGTCAGTGTGCAGTAAATTGGCTAGGCCCGCTAGGTATTGTTTCGTGCTGTAGACAGTGAGTCTGTAATGTCGAAGTACAACGAATGTTGCATGTTACAGTTTTCTCTATAATTACTTTCGGCCTCTCTCGCTTTAACGTTTGACGGGCAAATGGCGCCCCGCTTGCGTAGGCTTTCGCTAACTCGTGCACATCTTGGATACGCGGGTAAGAGATTCGCCCTCTGACATTGAGATGGAACAGATCTTTTGCGTGACTAGTTTATTCCGTTTTCATTTTTAAATCTCGTTCTTGAGGATATACAACGAAATTCGACGCTTAGAAGTTTTGATGCCTCAAGTTTTGCTGTTCAAACTAATCATCCACGTTACTTTTCCCCCAATTGGAGAGAATTAGTATAGGCTGGCATAACTAGTGCAGGCTAGGACAAGTAGTATATGTATATCTTGAGATTTATTTTCGAGAACATTTGATAATTATCGTAGGAGGTAGAAGCTAGTTTTCCCGACATATTTTCATCAAGTGCACGAAAACCCGCCATCTTGGGCAACTTCCGTCCAATACCGAATACCACGCCATGCGGATGTCGACAACAGGAAATAACGTGCCGCTAAGTCCCGCTCTTATTTGATTTTATTTATATTTTTGTATCGTTGAATTTTTGGGAAAAATTCCCTAGCATCTTGTAGTTAATTTACAGTCAGGAAATTGGGGATTTGTTTTCGAGTAAACAGGGTTTATTCGTTACGTTTGCTAATTAGTATTATATTTGTTTTTTTTTAGTTGAAAGGGGGCATTACAAGTACTTGTCACTTGAATACATGCTTATGCTTGCTCTAGAACGGAAAATACGGATAATTTTTAGTATGCATAAATTTACTGATGAAACTGGTTAAATTTTACTAAAATCCAAATTTCTAAAAAACTGCTGATATCTTGTTTTCACCAAAGTTGTAAGTGGGTTCCACATTGTTTTACAACATGCTGCGTTATCATTGGTTGCTCATTGAATTTTATATGCCAGCGTTACATTAGCAGAACTAGGCATGGGCTTTTTGGAAGCCGTTGGACCATTTTGGATAAAGATTTTAATGTGAGAAACAAGCTCAACAGCTTTTAAACCGACGGCGATGACTGTTTCTATTAAGCACCTGAGATAATAAGACAGTTTTATCCATGCGATTGTTTATTATCCTCCACATACTCCTACTTTAATTTAAAATATTTGTTCGTCATATTTTATGCATATTCAAATTTAAGGCATTATCATACAACTTTCTATAAAATACATACGTATGTTGATTTGTACTCGTCGCTATGATTACATATAACTTGAAGAGCCGAAATGGTATCCCGAAGTTCAATTCTCTTGGTAACTCAGGACGTTACCAACACTTCGTATTTACATTTCTTATGAGAAAACTAGCATACAAATATCTTAGAAAGATATTTAAAAGTATAGAGCATTTCTCATTGGTTCCATAATCACGTGCCGGTTTCCAGATTCCCTCATTTAACGTAGAGCTGAAATTCCAGCAACAGTCTTTGTTTCTTAGATACGCAATGTTTTTGTTCGCTTATTTCATACACCGTTTTAGCGTTCATCACCTTATGATGGTACACACGGAGAACTAGAGCGTTGAAGTAGAACAATGAGAGTCTCCATAGAGCTTTTCGAAGATTTTCAAATTCTTGTGGGTTCATTAATTAAAAATTCTACTCCAAAAGACTACAGGATACTTCTGAACTGTTCAGACCTTCAGTTTGCAGTCTTTAGGTCAACATTGAAATCGCCAGTAATACTTTTTGTTATTCTAGTTTCGATGATAAACGTCAAAAGAAGTCAAAGGTTTATGAAAAAATCGTTGAAGTCACCAGATGGACATCGGTGAATTGATATTGATAGCCACAACGCTTGGCACCTTTTAGAACTACTCGAGAACATTAAAAACCAATCCATTGCAAATTCATTTATATTCCTATAGTAAACACTGCCTAGATCATTAGGTGTGTAAAAATTAAACTTTTGCAACAGTATTAGCTAGCAAGTTTGAATGCAGGAATGTGAATCCATTTCGCAGTATCAGGCTGTAGCTTATGTTCGCTAATAGAAATTGCTTTACATGTCAAGTTTTAAACCATCAAAGCTATAAGATATAAAAAATCATTAGATACTCGAGGTTTAGTTCGTTTATGTTGTCCTTGGTTCGCTTGCACCCTTCAGAAAGAGGTATTTACAAAAGTTTCCGTAGGCCACACCTCAAGTTTTCTTAGTTTTTGAGTTATAGGTGAATGAATAACAGGTAACTTTTTGTAAAAGCGAGAACCATTCCTAGGGTCTTTTTGTATTGT
Organism: Chrysina gloriosa; assembly: GCA_038088585.1. Taxonomy (NCBI): domain Eukaryota; kingdom Metazoa; phylum Arthropoda; class Insecta; order Coleoptera; family Scarabaeidae; genus Chrysina; species Chrysina gloriosa. Next base: position 26,308,051 of record CM076090.1, read on the forward strand.
ATATATTGTACTTATAGCTCTATCCTATCTATTTCCATTTTTCCTCGTACTGGAATCCTTCAATTTTACTGGTTTGTATAGACGACGTGTTCGAGATTATATTCTCAGTCATTGCAGTGCCAACTCACGGAGACACATTTACCTATAATTTCAGATTTCTAACTGTCAAATTAGCAGCTTCGGTGTCCAAGTTGGTAATTTTGTTTTTAAGGCTGGAGTTTACCTAAAATAAATTTCTAATTTTTGTATATTAAGTTGTCTATTAACAAAATGCGACATTGCGCTCATTTTCAATAACGCTACAGTGTGAGAAAACAAGACGTTCTTGCTAGAAAAGGATAAACATAGTGGACGGGATCGCTATCCGTGTTTGATTCATTTAAAAATATCCAAGATAATCTTAGCTGGCGTGATAATCTGAGATAACGCCGCATCAGGTAAAATTACATTGAAAGGAAATACAAGGCAAATAGAAATATTAACTATTTACAAGATATAAAAAAATAGGCCATTTGTACCTACTGTAGACATAAGATATAAATATAAGTATAAGTAAATACTATGAAATATATAATATGAAATACCGACAACTGGATGTGAAGGATAAAATAATGTTTTTATTTCAGTTATGAATTGCTGTTGAACTAAATTCATAATCCTTTTTTAAATAAGGATCTTTGCATGTGTCTCAAAATAACTTCCGATAACGATTTCAAAAATAACTGTAGGCAGAAAATATAATTTTTGATTACAAACAAATTTAGTCAAGTTTCTATAATAATTAATATCTAATAATGAATAATTATGTCGGTCTGTAATAGTTTCCTTAATTCCTTTAATTGGAGAAAGTACCAAATTATCTACTTCAATTAAACCTGTTATGTCATTAGCAGTGTGACTTTTGAAATATGGAAAGTCTGCAATATCTCATTCTGAAAGTCTAAGGTCAAAAATCGGTATTGCATCATAGTCATTACTGGTGCAGTTAGCATTTATACTTGGTGGTACAATGTTGCTGAATAATAATTTTCTAAGGGCCCAACAGTAAACCATTCCGATTATTATTCCATCCTGCGCAAGCTCTAATACACAAAAAGTAATTTCAAATGGTCTTGCGAGCACTTATATATTAAAAAATACATGGATTTTCGACCCGCGTTAAAAATTCAAGTGCCAAATTTTTAACTGTATAGATTCACCAAGAAATCTATAGCAAATGTATTTCTATTATGTTGTTATGTGTTTTGATATATGGCTACCTAATAATCTATATTGTTCAAATATAATAGATATCTGTACCATTTCTGATAGGAAGATTTCACTATTAAACAATAAATGTTGTTAAAAAAACCAACGCGTGGATTGACAGACTCATAAGAGCCAACGAGCAAGAGAAAGGTACAAACCTTCTCTGTGTATTTACCTACTCTCTTCCAATAGAAGGGCACGGTTTTCGTTGATAAGTGCATTATCGTGCGCCTTCCACTATCTTCTCTAATTCAATGGTGTTGCTAAATTACTCGTGCCATGGCCTAATATATTTTCAAAAATCTCGTTTTGCACTCAATGAATACATCACGTCTTTCGTGTTGGACAAACAGCCGGCAAGTTATGGAAGTAAATTTTTCCTTTTCAAGATGCATTTAGTATAGTACAACAGCAAGTAAAAAAGGAATTTTGTTCTATTAAATTATTAAATAAAGCTTGATCGCCAGCAACATAGAGATTAGCACCTATGAATTTCTCCGAAAGTTATGAACCTATAGATAAAATCGTTAATCCATATTTTAAAGCAATATGTACGTAATTGATAAATAGTTTTTGGAAATTGTAAATATTATTAGAAAAATAGTTCTATTTCTTTATATGTATCATGAACTATGGATATCATATGGATAAATGGGGACAATAATCGTGAGTAGGATTACCATATTAGCTTCATCGAAAATGTTTTTAGTGGGGTGTGTTTCCGCAATTGGGGTTTGCTGTAGCCCCTCCTTAAATTACCAATTAGTATTACTGTAGGAACACTGAAGTATAAAATCGCAAGTTGTTTATCTATAAGTTCATTAGCAAATTTTCGTTCAGTCTTGATTGTTCGTAATTTTTGTTATTACATTTAAATTTTAAAAACGGGAAATCGCAAACTTGGTGCGTATTTGTCCAGACCAAAAAGTCACAAGAAACAGTTGAAACGGGCGCGTTTAGCAGAGCGTAAAAATGTTGACGATATGGAGATTGCGACCTATTCGGAAAAAGAAGCAACATTCCTTGAGAAATTTAAAAGTGAAAATCCAGAAGAAATAGAAAAATTAACTGTAGGCCAAAGAGACAACACTTTATGGAAAACGATGAGGATCAAACGATTAACTGCATCCAATTTTGGTAAAGTTGCAAAACTAAGAAAAACCACTTCAACAGCGAACACAGTAAAGGCTCTACTTTATGAAGACTTTTTGGATCTGCGGCAACTCAGTACGGCATACAAAATGAAAGCAGAGCATTGGCCGAATTTGAAAAAATTGCTGGCTTAGAAATAAGAAGCTGTGGTCTTTTTATAGACCAGAAACATCCGTTTTTAGCTGCATCTTTTGATGGCTTAGTAGGTGACGACGCCATTATTGAAATAAAAAGCCCTTATAATTCAAGGATGTTAACACAGAAAGAAGCAACAGAAAATAAACTTATAAATTATTTGATTATTGATAACAGCGGTGGCCTGGTATTAGAAAATAATCACAGCTACATGCACCAAGTACAAGGTCAATTGAACATAACCAATAAAAATAAATGTTACTTTGTTGTATGGACGCCAAAAGGGTTGTTTTATCAAATTATATACAAAGATGAACATTTTTGGAAGAAGCAACTTCCCAAACTTATCACTTTTTATAAAAGGAATTAATCGATCGCCATAAAGTTAGAGGTCAGGAATTACGTAATATCTATATTTAAAAATTCTATATTTTACCAATAGTCAACAGGTATATTTGTGTTAGTATATTATGTTTATTCTGTGGGATAAGAGTGCGATAAGCAGACCATCCATAAAGCCTCCGCCACAGGAGGTGCTGTAAATCTGTAAACACTTTAGTCAAAATAAAATAAGTTGAAACGAGCTATACTTCTTTTAATTTTGCATGTGTTCCACTCATAGTTTATCTGTACTGGGTTACCTCTGTACCTATTGTACTATTTGTTTATTATTTATTACCTGCTCAGTATTATACTCTCTAGTCATTATAGACATCTAAGAATATGTCAATAAAATCATCTGTCGATAAATCTCTGAAATCTGAAATCAATTCCCAATTTTATTATCTACTATTGTAATTGCTAATTCAGTCGGAATATTTGTAAATAAAGAAACTACATCTACACTAAATTTGGTACATACATACATAATAATCTACTAATTCCCAAGATTTTGTATACTATAAATTGATTTATTCATGATATTACTAAGTATATATGCCAAAAATTTTTCCATAAAAGTTCCAATAGTAATTCACATTTGGTTATTTCTGTTGAATTCCGTCCACAACGTTTCCCGTAATGAAATCTATTATCTCTTGTTTAGGAATATGACGCACAAGGAATCTTGCATTTATTTTTCTACCGGTAGTGAGCTATTTGTGTTGCCTACATGCTACTTTACAGTTTTGAAAAATGCCGATTATTGTAATAATTTTGTTACATTATTTCGGAGTTCACAGACAATTTGGAAAAATTTGGATATATTATATATTACAAGTGGCATATGAAAGAGAGTGGTCACATCAAGCTACCAAAGTGGAGATATTTTCGATATTTATAGTTGGGTTAATATTATTTGAAAAGTTTGATGTTAAATCGAGTTGTACGTTTTTAATTGCCCAAACGTTATTTAAAAAAATAATAAAAAAGTCGCTGTGTCAGTAGACAGATAGAACATAGATGATTCGGAAAAAATTCGTCCACTCTTTCAACTTTGAAATTGGCTCCCAAAAAGTGTATCAAAATGTGCATAAAACTGAGTATATTTTGACGTGTAAATGCCAGCGTTAAGATCACGGTTATTTATAGGCATTATTCTGCAATATTGTTGATAACATATTTGACCTTAATAGTAATAGTGTAGAAATGAAAGGAAAGAAAGGAAAAGTAGAAGAGACATTAAAAAATGGAATGAAGATTATAGAAAATGAAACAGGAAGATAAATTATATATAACACTAAAGCAAAAATAAAAAGTGAAAACTAAATGAAGGAAAGGTTTAAAAATCATTGTAAAAAATTTGGAAATAAAAGGGAAGGCAAGTAATTTCTTTATTATTTATTTTTCCATTAGCTTCCCTTTCACTGTTTGATTTTCATCAGTAATGTTTTCAAAATTTTCTTCCTTAATTTTTTGTTTCGCATTTCTTCTACGATTTATAGTTCATCTTATTTCCTTTTTAATTACAATTTTTGCTATCACTAATCTTTTGTACTTTCTTTTCTAAAGGTGTTTCTAAAATCTTTAATTTTAGAAAATTCTTCTCATGTGCTTGTTGTTTTTCTTTGTTTACCTTGTTTTCTTTTCCATGTACACGCGGTATGTTGCAGCCATCTCAGGCAAAATTTCTGTTCCACTCCAGATTCCAAATGAAATGTACTTGTTACTTCTCACTTATCACGCAATCAGTCGCTAGGACTGATTTGTGACGGAATAGAACTGTCAGAGATTTTGATATTTCATCAATGCCAACCGTGAACGTACGAATAAATTGTGGGGATTGACCAGCGACAAATCAAACTGATTGTTACTTGTAACGCAAAACCAAATAATGGAAGATGAATAAAGTCACTCGAATCAGAAGTAAAAGTTGACATCGTACAAAGAAGTGAAGGAGAGTGGTTAACAAATGTTAGTCCTTTCTGGACGGAATGAATACATTCATAATTGTGCTCTCAGCATAATCAAGTTTAATTTAACATTTATGTAACTTTTGTACTTTTATGTTGACATATATATACTTTTTATGCTATTCGAACCTGTGCATCCAAATAATAGATTCATTATAAGAAACTATAAATCCTTTCTTATCAATTTCATATCGTTGATCCCTGGGGAATCTTGACTGATAGTGTCCATTGGTAGAAAATTAGTATTTATGATTCAAGCACAAATAGAACGGAAAGGTAAGCTGTCCGGTCGTAATTAATAACGCCAATGATAATAGAGAAATCACCCGTCCGTTCGAATCAAACACAATATTTCTCGTAAAAAGGATTAATGATCATTTAGGTTAATACTGATTGGGATGAATGGTCCGCTATCTCTATTAAACCGGTGTTGATGCAAGTCCGGGCTACGCTGCGCGAGAGTAGGGGAGCGAAGGGAGAACTGAGCTTTATCTCGAGCTTTTCCGAGCTTTCTCCTTGCTCTGGCGGACCGTGAAACAAGCTGCGCGCCTGTCAGACTGCCTGCCAAACTGCAAACTTGTTCATCTGCTCTTTCCCATACCATCTTTTTCTCGTACATGACAGACGATCGTACTTAGAATAATCCTCTAAATGAATAAAATTTAATTATACTTATGCGATTCCATTATGCTGTTTTCTGTTTTGTATATTAGATGCGATTACAGATATTTTTCAAGACACCACATCTACTTCGTTCTACAATGACATAATTTATAAGTCCATTATCGTTGCATTAAATAAAAACGGAGGTTACATATTTCTTATTTATATCCTATCCGAAATAGAGTAAATGTACTTGTAAATGGACAAGTATTCATCTTGTGCGTAATTTGATATTTGGGAAAGAATAATATGCTTTAATGAAAATTTCGCTTTTCTAATTTATCCAAAGCGTCAATACTAATGTACCGTACAAGCACTTAAATGATTGCAGAAACAATAAGCTTTACTGACTTTTAGTTCTTATACTTCCTATAACGAGACAGATTGAAACAGGACTGTCTTACAAGTTCAGCACTTTATAGAGATCGTAGTTATATTCGTGTGTGTCTTAATCATATTTTCCATTTCAATTCCGATACTTCAAACTTAATTACTCTTTTAATCCAGTAACAATAATCTCGTTTTGAAGAGATTCGGCCGTAATTCTACAATCTCAAAACATTCTAGGCTGTGTCCAAAAGTCGATGATTAATGTAAAGTCAAATGTATCAGAACGTTGTTTGCCATGCCTCGCATATTTGTCTTGTTGTGAAAAAACCAGCAGGCCATTGTTTGCGACCAAGAAAGTTGTATGACAATGTTTCATTTTGTCCGGATAGTAAAGTCCAGCAGTGTACATACAGAATTACTAGAATAAATTTGTTTGCGCTATAGTAGAACAAATGGGACTAATAAATACCGCACTTTTGACAATCTATGTATGTATCAAATTAAAATAGAAGATAGTGCAAACAAAATAAAACCGAATTTTAAACAGCAAATATTTCCCTACTATCACGGGGAAGCCGAAATTAATTTTTTAAGTTTCGTAAGTTTCGCCAGGGGCCTATCGAGAACATCTGACAGTCAAATAGGAAGCTTATTATTTAGACGTAGAAATGTGAATGCTAGTCAAATTCGGGCCATATCTGGGGCAAGATAAAGTGGATCGTATACGTTTTATTATACACTTTGTACACTTTTGGTGATGTCAATGATGCCTGTAATGCATTTTATTCACGAATTTATGAATTATTTAATAATTTCATACCACTTAAAAGAAACACCATACGTAATTATCCTGTATGGTATACCAGTCAACATATAAGTAATATAAAAACTAAGGACTACTATCGCCGAAGATATTTAAAGTATAAAAATAACAGTGACCTAATTAAGTTCAGGAAACTTCGCTTAAGGATTAAATTGAGTTCCAAGGAGCTTTATGATGATTATATTCATCGCGTGGAGGCGTAGATTAAGAGTGATCCAAGTCGATTCTGGTCATACGTGCGTTCGAAAAAGACCAATGCCGGAATACCCAATTTGCGTAGATCTGCTGACGATCAAGTCCATGACGACCCTGTATCCATAGTTAACGGGTTTTCCAACTACTTTCAATCAGTATACTTACCTTCCAGCAATTCAACCCTTACATCGGTTCATTCTTACCACGCATCAATAAATATTTCCAACTTCTCTTCTGACGATGTGCTTAAATCGCTAAGAACCACTAAAAACTGCAATACTATAGGAAGTGACAATATACCAAGTTTTCTTGTAAGAGATTGTGCTTACGCTTTTGTGGAACCATTTCACATTCTGTTTAATCTTGCTTTAGTCAGAGTACGTCGGTGTTTCCTGATATCTGGAAAACTACTAGATTAACGCCAGTTTTCAAAAAGGGTGACAGGGTGTTTGTTGAAAATTATCGACCAATAGCCATCATTAATAATTTTGCGAAGGTCTTTGAGAGGTGTCTTTATGTGCATTTATTCCCTAAAGTTAGAAGTTGTATATCTATATATTAACACGGTTTCGTTGATAGACGGTCTACAGTGTCCAATTTAGCAATTTTTTCATAATATTTATGCGAGAGTATTGATACTGGTGGTCAGATGGACGTCGTTTACACGGACTTCTCCAGTCATATCTTACCAACCGGAATCATTTTGTCAACTATTTAAATCATCGCTCGGACACTTTCTCTCCGCCTTCAGGTGTGCCACAGGGAACTAACCTGGGACCATTACTTTTTTCAATATTCATTAATGACCTGCGTGACCGGCTACAATGCGAAAAAATACTCTTTGCTCATGATGAATGATGAAAATTTTCTTAAGGATTGGGACCATTGAGGATTGCAGGCTGCTTCAATCTCAGATTAATATTCTGAAATTGTGGTGTGACACCAATAGGTTGCAAATGAATGTATCCAAATGCCAGATTTTAACATTCACAAGAAAAGTGAATCTAGTACTTCACACATACTACTTTGGTGACCTCCCATTACAGAGGTGTGAGTCACTTAAGGATTTTGGTGTGACCTTTGATACCAAGCTTACTTTTTGGAACCACATTTCTGAGATAATTTCTTCTGCATTAAAGCTACTAGGATTTGTAATAAGAATTACACGGAGTTTTGGATCTATTGATACAATTTTACATATTTATTACTCCTTCGTACGTTCCAGGCTTGAGTACACTGCTATGGTTTGGTCCCCTATTTATATCAATCAGGCTCGATTGCTTGAAATGGTTCAGAGGCGCTTTCTCAAATATTTATATCTTAAAGAAAATAGTTCATATCCGGCTCGGGGTTATCCTCATGATCTACTGTTGCGACAATTCGAAATGAACTCATTGGGAACGCGCCGGGATCTGTCAAGTATTCGTTTTTGTATAATTTGTTTCATAATGGCATTGACGCGCCAGAACTGTTGAACAGAATAAATTTTTATGTACCTAGAATATCTTCTAGATCTAATGTGACTTTTCTCTGTCCCCGTGCATGTACTAATATAATGCGCAAGTCTCCCATATATAAAATGTGTAATACATTTAATGTTACATGTTATGATGCTGATATAAACCATATGTCACTACCGGTAATATTAAATTTATCTTCTTCAAGACAATAGAATAAAATAATTGTATTTATGTTTTTCTTTATCCTTTTATCTTAAGATTACATTGTATATATACATATGCTTGATATATCTCTTGTATTTTGTCCTGTAACTGGATTGTTCTGTAGGGCAAATAAAATAAATAAATAAATTATGCGGGCGGTAAATTATACATGCGAGTTAACACTACCAGGAAGAACTTCAAATATGTGATTGAGTGTAAACGCTACTAAAGTTCGTGCCATACGTTCAGCAAAATAAAGTGACTATTTGGATTGAACGTGTTTGTTTACTTTCATGGATAGCTCACAGTCCTGTGTCTAATGCCGATTGTATCAATTACATTTCAAAAAATCTTACACTACACAATTTGATACTTTGGTTTTATTAATTTTTCTATTCTTTCGCACTCATTGACTTCTTTTTATTCCATATAATCTTATGAATAAATTTGAGGCATGCATTGCTGAGCGTAAAGGATACAAGTTAAACAATCAAATAAAGTTTTTAATAAATCTTGGGGTCCAAAAGTCAGTGGAGTGTAAATCAATTTCCACAACTGAAGCAATTTTCAATAATCTTTATTCAGTACTTCTTTGCATTAATCATGTTAACCAACTTAGCGCTGAAGACGAAGTTCAAAATAACGGTATTGGGCATATGTATGTTGATACTTTGCACAATTTTATTATATACGTCATTTGTATTAAAGGTCCTTCCTTATTCGGAATTATTTTTAAGTTTTATATGATTAAGCTTTTATAGGCAATATATTAAAAATTAATTTTGACAGAAATTTGAAATACGTCCTCTCTTCATATTCAAATGCACACTCTTTTCCTTTTAGAGAAAAATACTGCAATACAGATACCTCCATCTAGGAACTGGTGAAAGCTTAGATGTTTGCGTATTACCTCATAATCAATCGACATCGAATCCAACGAAGATTACACTTTCCGCTGGTGTAGCTTTCTACGATCTTCGAGCTTAAAGTCATCTGCCCCTGGGCATTACAGCCATTGATGCATATATGCGATTTTGTTTCTATGTACCTCAAAAATATTTCCATCTCAATCCACGATATCTACGATATCAGATAGACAAAAACGAATGGCTTGGTATGACCTTTTTCATAAGATTAATATTTTTTGCCTGTTAAGGTATATATATTTATCTTGAGGTACACTTTTTACTTTTTCTTCTATATTTTGCAAATATCCGGCATTTAACAAGTAACTAACTGAACAAATATAATTGCGAGTATTACCATAACTACTACTATTATTATTACTAGTTATTACTGCTGTTACCAAGGGAATCTTACGGAAAGCACACTTATTTCATAAAAATATCAGTGAATCGTTTATGTTATTCTTCCTAACCACAACTACGTAATAATTCTCTCCAGGCACAGAAACAATCAAATATGAAGCAAGTGGCCACACTTGCTACAACAATTTATTCTAGCATGAAGGTTAACGTTATTAAATGGAGATAGTGTCTAGTAGATGAAATAACGCCTCTATACTACTACACCATATGTACGTGCACTGCTGGTGGTAAATTGTGTGTATTTCATTTGTCAGACTGTTAATACATTTAATAGTAGTACTTAAATCGAGAGAAAGAGAAAAATATGTATGTATGCACATTCTGAATCCTTTCTGTACAAGGTAGTATGACAGTTCTAGTGCTATGTGAGCGATGATGCTGAATTGGTTTACAAGTCAGCATTATGAACTTGCAAATTTAAAGGGTATTAAACTTTCTGGATAAGTTATCCTCACCCAAAGACATTCGAAGCCGTCTTCCCTATCTGCCCAATCTCTTTCAGTAGTATAATGAACACTTTATTTAGTATAAAAGAACTAGTACCAAAAGACAAAACTTGCCTCATTACTATTATACCGAAATAATCAAATGATGCCGAACGAGGCGATGTTTTACTTATTGCCCTCATCGTTCCCAACTTTCATCTCTGCGTTAATGGAAACGGTGAGTGAAATATGTATGTACATATATCGTCAATAAAATGGAACAGTAAGTAACACTTCATTCTAGGTTAATCATATCAGCCTTGTAATAAAGAATTAGTTAAAGCAAAAAGAAACATTCAAGGAACAAAAAGACTTAGTTAGAATGCGCTAAATTACACAATTCCAAGCATAAAAGCTAGAAATCGAAATAAGGGTAACACAATCACTAGGAAAGGTCGTCTTAACTAGTTGGGAGTAAAAACTGCTGTAAGAAGATTCAAGTATGTACGAAATATTCGCCAAAGCAATGAATGCAAAATGTAAGGAAGAATAAAGAAATGCCAATTGCAGCAAAAATGAAAACTGATGGCAATCAGCAAATGATACAATTACGTAATATGATGCGATGTATCATTTGTTTGTGCCGATTGTATGAATAAAAATCTGTGAGTAAATAATATCTTGAATATAGTTGAAAAAGTTGAGGATTATTCTGGGTCGGTCATAAAATAGATAAAAATCAATATACTTATTGTGAATATGGGAATATGTTGATATTTGGTGCATAATATTTAATGCTTAAGTCTCGGTCGGTTCTGTTACGGCTGGAGGTTTCTGGCAAGCTGGAAGCTCAGACAAAGTATGCCACAGCCACAGTACAAAATCTAATTTCCTTGAAACATTGAGTAGTACGACAATAATACTTGCAGTATTTTTAGATACTAATCTAAAATGATGTAAACGCGTTGACCCTGTCTGGCGTCAAATGGCAGGAATTTGCTACTCATGTAGACATTTATGTATCTTTCACAAAAGATGTAGTTTCGACATCTGTAAGTCGTTATATAACTGAAAATTCTATTAAAATGTAATATACTGGGGATTCTCTGCATGGCATTAGGGATTACTTACGGTACCGTCACAAAGTTTGGAACCAGTAAGCAGTTTTACAAAAAAACATATCTCGTTTCTGTCGAATTTTTTATTGAAATTTATAAAGAATATATAAGAGCAATAAGAAATACAAGTAATATTTCAAAAATAATAACGTGATACATGTCAATTAATTTATAAATTTCATCGATATGTCCTCCCTTAGCCCATATTATAGTTTCGCAAATTCTGAGCATTCTGCTAACTAACTTTTCTAAATACTAGCATGAAATTGATGCCATGTTTCCTGTAAATAAGCCCACAACTGCTGAGCATTTTGCGGTTGTATTTCTTTAGCTTTTCGGTCAAGTTCGACCCACCAAAGCTCGATAGGTGACAAGGCAGGAATCTAAGGATGCGACCATCGTTATTATCTCACCTGCTGCTTCTTTCTCCTCTATATAGTTTTTACGTACCTTAATTGTGTGTTTTGGGTCGTTGTCGCATTGGAAAATGAACGATTGACCCAATAATATGACTTCCAGATGGCAAAGCATTAGTTTTTAAAATATCTAAATACTGTTCTTTCCGCATTATTCCGGTTCTTTTCACCAAATCGCCCGTTCTTATACCACCGAAGCAACACCAAACCATCATGTTTCTATCACCATATTTCACGGTAGGTATTAAGCAAGTTTCATTAAGGTATTTACCAAGTTCACGGCGAACGAAAACTCGACGTTAGTACCAAATAGTTTGAATTTCTACTCGTCGGTTCATAACACGGTTTTCAGCTCATCTACTGTCCAGCTTGCATGTTCTCTTGCTTATGCTAATCTTTTATCTTTATGCTGACGTTTCAATAGGGGCATTTTTGCGGCAATGCATCCTCTCAAACCCGCGGGGAGCAATCGCACTTTTACAATAATGACAAACATCTTCGTTTCTCGCCTGGCATTAAGATACCTGGTGATATCTGGCGCCGTAAGTCGTCGATCCCGTTTAGCTGACGTTACAATGAATCTATCCTCAGTTGGTGTTGTTGTCCGTGGTCGTCCACTTCTTCTTCGATCACAAAACTGCCCCGTTTCTCTTCTTCTCTCTAAGGCATAATAAACACTTTTCGGTGAAATTCTCACTCTAGTTTTTCTAAAGTTATTGGGTTGCGCTTCGGCATTTCTTCCAATATTTTATTTAATTTTAGCACAAAGTTAAAACTTGCACACTGATTTCATGTTAAAAATACTTGCAGGGAAATATTTGCCAGACATAACGATAGAAATAGTTTGTATTACAGTATAACTATTACTTGAATACCGCCCAATAGTATCTGATGCACCCTCATTGTTATACCAGCCCATCTGTTAACATAGACCACATCATTATTTTAACATTGTAAAGCAATACACCGATTTAAATCTAATTTCTTTTGTAATACTTAGAATTTGTAAGAAATACTTATTGAATATGTTTTCATATACTTTTTAGTGTACATTTACTATTATTCATGTTTCAAAGAAATTCGTACTTGCTTCCATACTTTGTGACGGTGCTGTATATTAGCGAGTATACTCTTCGTATCATATGCGATTTAAGCAATTACGGGTCATAAAGATCACTACTTTATCATAAATTTCCGTTTTATAATATTGAAACGAAATGCTTTGTGTATAAAACCACGCATTAAATTCATTAATCCAGGAGATTTAATACATAGTACTACAATAGATTTGCTTCTGAAAATTCTCAGCCATTGATTTTAGAGTTTATAGTATGCTAGGTGGAAATTATATAATACATTGTCAAACAGTATTATATCTATAACTGCGTGTATCTGTTAGCGCATTGTAGCGATTCATCAGTAGAAAATGACATAAAATTAGTATTAGTAATTGGCCGTATAGTGATTCCTTAAACCACAACTGCGTATTATGCGTAGACCTCTTTCCTATAGATAACTGAACAGATTTCATTTACTAAAAATATCAAATCATTTATTTGCGATAACCGCTTTTATAAATCATATCTGCATCATATCTGTATGTGAAATTTGGAAATTTGGAATGGGAAATTTGTTAACCCAGGACAGAATTTAATCAAATCTATTAAGAATTTAGAATGGTATGGATGAACCCTCAACCCCACGAAATTATATTTTCTTGTAAAATTACATAAACCAAACTACCTCATTAGGTTTTCGTTCGAACCGCGTACACAACCAAAACTTCTAAATATTTGATATCGATTATTTTAAAATGTACCAACTTTATATCCGACATTGGTATCAAAAAGTTCACTCGATTTAATCGACCAAAATTACTAAAGCAAAATTACCACATAATGCTAAATTAATATCTTTTGACATCATGCATTTATTTCCCAGTATAGTACCTTAAACCTAATCGAGAAATTATTACTAGAGCTGCTCAATTTGCGCCAATGCTACTACAACCATCTGAAATAACTGTACTAGGATAATAATATTGCTCTATATGATTTCAGATGGCTCCCTAATCTATATTCAGTTTCAATGTATAGTATAAACAATTGTTTTATAATAAAATCGGTCACACATGTAAACCGGCTTACACTGTTGTGATAATGCTTGCCTCGAGCTAGCGAAGCACGTGTCACCGATTTTATTATAAAATAATTGTGTGGTGAGGAGTTTACCGATGCGATGTAGTGTCAGCAAATTACACCACAGTCCTTGCGATCACCTTCAATTCAAAGAGACTTATGGACAAAATAAGAAATAAGATTCTTCGTTTTCAAATCATTTATTAGAATTCAACTATAACCTTAATCACATTTTCAAAATTTTACATTTAATTCTTTTTGTTAAATATATAAGATATGTTTTTACTCTAGGAGTTTTATTCGTTATTATTTTGGACCTTCACCAAGTAAAAAAATAGTTCTATTCAATTTCTCGAGAATTATAGTGTAATTTATATTTCTAATACAATCAGGTGCTGTCCAGAGAGCAAATAGTCAGCCCAGAGCTGTAAAGAAAGTTGCATTTAAATTGCAGCGGCGTTGTTTGGAATTCAAAGAGTAACATCCCGAGGGTAATTTAAAAACAAATGGTTATTGCGGTCTCTTTTGTGTATAGCAAAAATTCCTAAACGATTTTGTCTATGTTAAAGTTCAAGGCCTCCGTATCTGATTGGAACCACTAAATTAAAACTAAATTAATATTGACGGAAATGCTCACAAAAAGCACTGACCAATGAATAAAAACGAAAGGGTTAAAATCTATTCAAAATTTGTAGACAATTTTTAATTAAAAGCGAAATCTCAAAGAACGGTTGAAGCGGTCGGTGGGAAATACTGGTAGGCATTCTTTTAATTACACTAATTAATTTCCGGCTAAAGAAGAGAAACAAGGACGCCGTTATGTTACGTTAAAGGTAAGAAGAATTGTGCTAAATTAATTTTGGGCTGAAGTTCTTGAGAAATTTGTCAACGGATCTGAGAAGTTCACCGAAAGAAAAATTAAAAAGCAAACAGTATCGAATTGAAAATATAATCTTCCTCTCGCTAGGGTGTCGCGAAAATAAAACGAAAGTAAACTATAAAGACGAAGGGGACCAAAAGAAAAGTACGCATACATTTTATAAAACAAATTCCTTATTATCGAATAATATCGTTATCTCGGTGATACGTGAATCAAATTGGTAGAGAGAATGGCCAATATCGGACCGTGGGTGAAGTGGTAGGGAAAGAAACTAGATAAACGCCAATAACTAAGAGATGTTTGAACTGTGAAAAGTGCTGGAGGACGGGAGACAGATTAAATGGTATTACGTGACTATTTTAGCGATTGGAAAATACCTGAATTTGTAATATTCCGAATCAAACGCGAGAAGAATTCTAATAGTAAAATTATATCTTCGTTTTGGATGAAATCGCTTTCACTCGTAGTCTTGATAGACAATCCAACAAAACGTTTCTGTTTTCGACAGAAGGTATCCTTAAACAGTCAGTATCATGTAGTAATCGGAAAATAAGATTTATATCAATATGTTATACATGTTTTTGAAAGGATATGCTTCCTTAAACATTTTCAACTTAAGGTGGTAAAAAGGGAACATCCTGAATAATAAGCATTGATGTTGTGTCTTTGTTTTTACAGGCTTGTAAATAATATATACAATAATGTTGAGAATAAAATTGATCTTTATTTTTACAGAGAAACTTTTCGGTTCATTTGACTGTGTTGATTCTATCAACCTTGATAAGTTTAATCTTTATAAAACAACATTCTCGTCGAAGATTTATGGTGGAAAAACTAAGATTTGTGCGTAACTTAATCGAAACACCTGACGGGCGCATATTTGAAGGTCCAGATAAACACCAGCCAGCAGGCAAAAAACCATAACAAACGTACCAGCTTTTGACAAAGTGAAGAAAACTCCCGGAAAAAGAAACCAATTTAAGCAAATATGGATTACATTGACACAGGAAGTGCGAGATGAATATTTAGATGAAGAAGAAACTCTGCAGTTTGGTGAATATTTTCTAGAGGAAATAAAAAAGAAAACACGGTGGCGGAGATAACTACTGCATCGAAAAAAGCGATGTTAAAATTACTAGAAACATTAATTGAAACAAATCAGCAAAATTGCAAGTGGATTTATGATAGAAAATGTACCAGTAAAAACTCAAATACAAACCAATGGGTAGGTGAGTTGGAGAAAGAATGTGGAAGATTTGATATAAATCAAGCTGAAAAGAAAACTTAGAGTTTAAAATTCCTTATGGACATGACAAAATTTACCGGTAATAACTCAAATGCAAATCAATGGATAGATGAGCTTGAGAAAGAATATGAAAGATTTGATATAAATCATGAAAAATGAAATTCTAACATTTTGTATAGACTGTATAGGGATTGGCATAGCGACATGCTGTTAAAGCTAGATGTTAGATAACTTGAGGTGGCACTAATGCCTCTTCCACTGCTCTTTTCCAGGTCTATTGTGATCCTCATGCCTCCTTAGAGTACGTTCTCTAGCTTTATTCCTTTAATTAGACTTGACAGCTTTGAGAGCGGTTCTTCCGCATATACATATATTTTTAAAAGCGGACTTGAAGCCCTTGCTACGTAATGCTGTTATATGCCTCCATAATAGAGTCCTGGTCTGCCTTAAGCTTTGCCGGCTCCATCTGGGTGGCTGGATAGTCGTTGCATACTACCACGATCCTCTCCAAAGCAGCCTCCTTGAAGGCTAAACCTTGTGGCCCCTTGCTTTTCGGAAGACCTGCGGGAGTACTGCCCTCCGACCTCGTTTTTGGGCTTCCGTCGTTTCTTTACGTTTAGTAACTTCCGCCGCCTGTTGAGGCCTAACTTCCTTATCTAGACTAACCTGGCCCTTTGTGCATGCCTAGTGAAGTTGGCCTTGATTTTGGCTCTTTTAGCCTGTATGAAATCTTGGCCCTGTTTCAGAAGCTTTTGCACTTTAGCCTTGGAAATTCTAGATAGCGTAGCTATACGAAGAGTTGCTAGCGATTTTTATGCCTCCTTAGAGTACGTTCTCCAGCTTTATTGCTTTAATTAGACTTAACAGCTTTGAGAGCGGTACTTCCGCATATACGTGTATTTTTAAAGCGGACATGAAGCCCTTGCTCCGTAATGCTGTTATATGCCTCCATAATAGAGTCCTGGTCTGCCTTAAGCTTTGCCGGCTCCATCTGGGTGGCTGGATAGTCGTTGCATACTACCACGATCCTCTCCACAGCAGCCTCCTTGAAGGTTAAACCTTGTGGCCCCTTGCTTTTCGGAAGACCTGCGGGAGTACTGCCCTCTGACCTTGTTTTTGGGCTTCCGTCCTTTCTTTACGTTTAGTAGCTTTCGCCGCCTGTTAAGGCCTAACTTCCTTATCTAGACTAACGTGGCCCTTTGTGCATGCCTAGTGAAGTTGGCCTTGATTTTGGCTCTTTTAGCCTGTATGAAATCTTGGCCCTGTTTCAGAAGCTTTTGCACTTTAGCCTTGGAAATTCTAGATAGCGTAGCTATACGAAGAGTTGCTAGCGATTTTTATGCCTCCTTAGAGTACGTTCTCCAGCTTTATTACTTTAATTAGACTTAACAGCTTTGAGAGCGGTACTTCCGCATATACGTGTATTTTTAAAGCGGACATGAAGCCCTCGCTCCGTAATGCTGTTATATGCCTCCACAATAGAGTCCTGGCCTGCCTTAAGCTTTGCCGGCTCCATCTGGGTGGCTGGATAGTCGTTGCATACTACCGCCATCCACTCCAAAGCAGCCTCTTTGAAGGTATAACCTTCTGGCCACTTGCTTTTCGGAAGACCTGCGGGAAGTACTGCCATTCCGACCTCGGCATTTTGGACTTCCGTCCTTTCTTTACGTTTAGTAGTCTCGTTGAGGCCTAACTTCCTTATCTAGACTACTCTGGCCCTTTGTGCGTGCCTAGTGAAGTTGGCCTTGATTATGGCCCTTTTAGCCTGTATGAAATCTTGGCCCTGTTTCACAAGATTTTGCACTTTGGCCTTGGAAATTCTAGATAGCGTAGCTATACGAGGAGTAGCCAGGGAAGCATCTGTCCGCCCGATCAGAGCCCTGCTTGATCGGGTAAGGCTAATTACAAGGGGGTTCCGCCTGGTGCCCCCAGGGAACGTTAAATGCCGCACACCGCTGCGACCACGCAACTCTCAGCACGTTACTTTACACCTTAGTTTGGGTTTTAGCTCGGGTACATCGGGAGCGCTAAATTTCCGAACTCACTTGTTAAACTTGTTAACGATGAGCTGCTGAGGCTGCTGTTAAAGCTAACAGTACAATCATAATGGGAAAGTGGAGGAAAAACTTCTGTGAAACATTTGCAAATAAAGGATGTACTCCAATCAGGTTATAATACAAGCGAAAAAACTCCTTGCAAACTTTGCAAAGAAAAAGGGAAAAGCACACGCTATCATCCTGAAGCTGAATGCTGGTTCAGAAACAAAGAAGCTAAAACAAAATAAGTGGCTTACTTTTCAAAAAAGAAAAAAAAATCCCAAAGGAAGAAAAGCAATATACTTGGAATGTCTGGCAATCTGGTAGCAGTGAAATACTGGCAATAATGGCTCATGGGTAGACCGTTCAAGATCTTTTGCGACTATAAAGCATTGGAGAATATGAACGTGAAATCAAGAACAGACGGAGAATTAGGTGATCTGACTTACTACTTACCACAGTATGATTTCAAGATAAAATACAACCCTGGTAAGTACAATGTAGAAGTAGACTGCCTAAGTAGAAACCCAGTGTAGGAAACGTATGAGAATAAAGAAAAGACTTTAAAAGTAGTAAATTTAATAAGTTTAAAAGACAAAACTATTAAAATAATCAAGATAGACAACCTATACTATTACATAACAAGAGTAAAAAATAGATAAGATTACTCTATCAGAGGAATTCAGTAAAAACTTATAGCAGATACAGGCAGAGAATTGTGTCACATATGGACAAAACAAATGAAAAACATAATATAACCATATTTTACAGCAAAAAAAGAACAGGACAAAACATAAAAAAGACACGTGCATACTGTGGGATTTGTATAAGTCAAGAGAAAGAAATAAATACACTCTACTATCTCAATTTGGTCTTGCAGGGAACCGTTCGAGATAATGTCAATTCACGCAATAGGAGGTTTCGGCGGTTCGAGATCAACGAAAAATTTACACCTCTTGATAGATCATTTCACGGGATTCGCGTATATTTTAACATCAAAAACACAATGGGCAAATGACTTCATAAAGCTAAGAAACAACGTGGTAAAAGATGATATTATTCGTAAAATTTCAGTGGACCAATATCCAAGTACAAACTCGAAAGAATAAATAAAATCAGATGTAAACTAAATGAAAAGGACCAAAAATCAGCAGGGAGAACGATATCACACATGTGTGTAGAGACATATAATACAACCATACACACTGTCACTGGATTCAATCCAAAATACTTGGTAGGAGGTACAAATACATTGATATTACCATAAGAATCGAATTGAATTGAATAATGGAGATCTAGAAAAGGACAGAAAAACAGCATTGGAAAATAGCATAAAATACCACAAATACAACAAACCATTATTTGATAAAAATAGAGTAGAACATGAAATCAACGTTGATGATCTGTTGTACGTTGATAATGGTAACCGACTGATCAAAAACAGTCAAATTTATCTCACATTACAAAACTCATCGCTGAAATGGCAGAACATAAAAATAAAAATGTGGTTTAATTGACATAAAGATTGTTTAAACCTAAAGTGGTAAAAATGGAGCATCCAGAATAATAAACATTGAATGTTGTTTCTTTGTTTTTATAGGTTTGTAAATAGTGTATATGTAATAATGTTGAGAATAAAATTGATTTTTGTTTTTATAGAGAAACTTTTCGGTCTATTTGACTGTGTTAACTCCGTCAACCCTGATAAATTTACTAACTCAGTATATGTTTAGCGAACCTTTACATGCTCTTCTGACCTCTTATCTGTGCAATAGACCTCAACGAGTATTTTATTATGGATTATCTCTTCGCCTTATACAACCACTGCTGGAGCGCCGCAGGGCTTGAGCCAGGCTTGAACCTGGGACCACTTCATTTCATTAATTTCATTAGTGATCTTATTGAGAAGATTGCATCCGATAAGCTTTTTTTTTGCAGGTGACATGAAGTTATATCGTACGATCACCAATTCTAGCGATTGTGTTTTGTTGTAAATGGGCTTGGACAATATACAACAGTGGTGTACAATTGATAGCCTACCTTTGAAGCCTAGTAAAAGCAAAGGACTCACTTATACCAGAAGACCCTCTCTGACTAACTGCATATATATATGCTTGGGGATGTGACTGTCTCTGGAGTTGAGACCGTTAGGGATTTGGGAGTAACATTTGACGCAGAGCTAAGTTTCAATAACCACGTTAACAACGTGGCAAAGCAGGTTTGGCAGACTTTAGGATTTGTGATTCGGAACTGTCGATCATTTACAAATATTACAATATTGAATACGCTATACTTTACATTGATTAGGACAAAGCTGGAATATGCTGGATTGATATGGTATCCCCATTATAGAACCCAAAAATATATCTTGGAGCTTGTGCAACGCAGATTTGCCAAATTCTTGTGGTGCAGGGTGGATGGTGTGTACCCTTCGAGGGCTTGTGATTATTCTGTACTGCTTTCTCCTTTTCTGATATCATCCCTCTTCTTCAGATGCTTCTTCTTCAGCCTCAATTTTCTTTACAAACTTTTCACAATGAAGTCGACTGTGGAGATTCTATCTTTATTCAGCTTCCTGATGCCTCAATTCTTCACTCGTTCCTCATTCGCCTTCTATCTTCCCTTTCCCAGAACCACTTTAATGATAAAATCACCTACCTAAGTAATATCCTGCAGCTACAATCAGATATCTGCCTATGCAGATATTCACTTCAACTCGTTACTTTCGGTTAAGCATATCACTAATGAACACTGCAATGGATATGCTTTATAAATAAATTTTACATGTTGCTTGATTTCCATGCACTATTTATTTATATTTATGCTTTCTATTTTTATTATTTACTATTATTATTGTTTATTATACATGATTTAATTTAATTTAATTTAATTCTTGATTTACTTGTGTATAACCTATGATTAAATTTGGTTCTTATTCAAACATGTTCTGTAATTGGGATGTAATGTTCTGTCGTACAACTAAATAAATAAACATATATTAAACATTTGTTTGTCAATTGTTTTCTAACGAAATTTCAGTACCTTTACAACATGTGATACAACGTTCTTATGTACTATAAAAATAAAACAAAGTGGTAGTTTAATAAAGTTGTGCTTTCATTTCACAATATTGCTGTGGTATGTAGATATATTTTCTATTATATAATTGACTAGTAGCTCCATGAAACCTAGTTTCAAGGCGATATATGGTCTGAAACATCCGTGTTATTTTCGGATAATACATATATCGCAGTAGAATTAATTTCTTTTCTCTATATCGTCGTGTAAAGTGTTTCTCCTATATATTGTGTTGAAATATAAATGAATCAGATTGAACAAATTAATCAGGTTCTCGGCAGCGTGTATTAGGAATTTCAGCTGCCAATCGGATTTGTTACGAACTCGTGAAAGTTTGAAAGTAGAACCAGGTGGCTTAGATACTACTTCTCCCACAGTCCATCACATGCGAGCGATATTTGTTACGATCACTTTGAGTGGATGCTCTCGGTGGGATCAATTTTTCATATTTTTTACTTACTTATCGGCATTATATTTCTCTTATAAATAAATTTACCTGACAAAAAGCGCCGGAAATATATAGGAAATCATACATCACGAGCCCTTCTCTTATAATGTCCGTAAATATTGATTTTAAGTGTTCATTTTTGCCTTAGACTCGATGTGTGTGGCTCCTGAATATTTGTCTGTATTGGTTTGAGTGCTTTCGAGGAAATAGAGAATGTACTAAAAATTTAAAGTAAATCACTGTATAAAATATTTATACAAGTTGTAGGTAGAAAATTCGAATATTATGAATTGTTTCTTGTGTCGAATATGTCTCCTACTGATCTTTATAAAAATGCATTCTAACTTTGATTTCCAGAACTAAATATCAATGATGCTATGAATAATATTTCAACAATAGTAAATTATGTAGAGTAGCTCTAGGAAGTAGTAGTAATAATGTCGGTAAGTCATTGTAATGGAGATTGTTTGATATGTGTAGACCCAAGAAACAACAACATTCGCTTCTCCCCGCTGAGATCTTGTGGTAACCAGGAGCTTTTGCGTTTTGTTGTTATCCATGGTTAACCTGTTTAGGGTCCCGTACCAGCTTTGCTCTAAGCAAATCTATAGTAACTCATAAAGAGCATTACTGTAACAATGAGATCGCTAATATAGAGCGTGAGTCGTGTTAGACAAACCTTTCGCTTTACCTTATCCCATTTCTTGGCCACATTAATGTTCTTTATTCGTCCTTGCTCGCAGTCCCATCAGTTCAGATCCAAATTTTACATTGGCCGACTCGGTATATGTAAAAGAAAGATCAAGATTAAAGGTATTAGTTTGGCTATTACGTATGATAATTAGCTGCATATGCAATTAGCCAAATTAGAAAGCAAAATACACGTGAATCTAAAATACATAGATGCTGGATGGCAAACGCTGGGCAATAACTAATATAACTAAGACGATATCCTTATTGTATTAGAAAAGAACTAGTAAGCAATTAAATACGTTTTTGAAATATCGCAAAGTATTGTTTAGCATATATATCGAAAGCATATATAACAGCAATACGTTTAACGGAGGTTCCTCCTCCTATGAATTTGCAATTTCCAAATTCCATTTATTAAAAGTAGAAATTGATTCGCCGATAGATCATAATCGACAATATTCCCGAAACGGGGAAATTATTTGTAATAGAATTCGACCGAGTTATTGTCCGTTAGCCGAAACAATATTTTACGCGGTGAATTGTATGTCGATTCAAGTGAAATGTGTTTAATTATGAATTTCATTCCGCGGTCCATAAATTTTCAACAATTGGAACAAATTAGTGCAAGCATAAATCTGGGTAAGCTATAAAACTCTCACCGTTTTAATTTCATACAGGATTGTGGACAGATATTGAACATATAGCTGACGTATGATGTATCCTTAATGTGATAAACAAGAATCATGTGCAACATAAAACCTTGTTTAATGTTTTAGTACTCTTAAGAATAGCATCTGACCCCTCAGTGGCTGAGTGGTAAAACTCGCGCTTCACAGTGCGAAGGGCCGGCGTTCGAGACCCGGTAGCGGCAGAGCGTAGCAGTTTAAAATCCTAAAAGGGATCTGGACCTCTAATAAGCTGCGAAAATGAAGGAAATGCCACTGGGTGGGCCAGGATCGGTACGGTATATGCGTGTACATATACGGCTCGGTGGCTCCGAACCCCTACACCGAAAGGTAGAAAGGGTAAAAAGATTAAGAAGAAGAAGAAGAAGAAGAATAGCATAATGTGTTCGCCGATGTGCAATGTTTGATTTGTGTTGAGTGTGATTATACTTGTAATTTTAATTGTGATTTATTTTAGTGACTGCTGTAGAGTATTTTGTAGATTTGGTGTGTGATTCCATTACATCATACTTAAATATATTAAATATTGCTGCGAATATATATCTCTTTGCGCTATTTCTTTGTATTTGGCTTTTGGTTATTTGTTATGCAGTTGATTTATTTTCCTACTATTTCTGTTTGAAGCGCATTACTGCCTTACTTACCTTGATCTGCCTTGTCTCTAAGGCCGTTGTGATTAGAACTACAACGTGAACAATGTGCCCATTTGATACTTTCCTTAAATACTTTCCTTTTAAAATGTCTACTTGCAAATTTTGTAGTAAGATAATCGAAAAAAAAAGTCAATAACTTGCTTTATTTGCAAACACATACAATCACACATGTGTAGACGTTCCTATGTATATCTGATCTCAGAACTAATGCTACGAAGAGCACCACTCGAATATATTGGTACTGCACAACCTGTAAGGATGGTTCAAGTGATATACTTTCTAAACTTAGATCTATAACAGCCGAATTAATGCAAGAACTTGTTGATCTAAGAAGCAGTTTGGTCTCTAACAATCTGCAATAACACCTTGTATTTATGGGATTGTTGAATCCTCGGTTTTGCATAAAAATAAACTGCTTGAATCCGAAGAACTAATTGTGACGAGTGCGTCGAAGCTGAATGCTGCGAATGTAGTATCGGTGAGACTAAGCAGCTTATAAAAATTTCTTTGCCGGAAAAGGATACTGTAAGCTCATTAAACGGGCAAGAAAGCTGAAAGGGAGCAAATTGTTTAAAGGGGTTAGTACATCTATTGATAGAATACCGAAGTACGTCGGGTATTATAGATCAAAAATCATGTTATTTTTTTAATTTGATTTAAACATTTATACCAGCAGTGTCTGAAAAGTATAATGCATTAATCGGATATAGTTAAAAACTGACAAAGTATTAGTTTCTACAAGTTAACAATCTTTCTACGCACGTGCTGAACAAGTTGAAACTAATAAATTGCGCTGTAGATCACAAGTAGTGATATAAAAGAAGATAGTATTTGGCGTTGTCTTCTTAAGAAAACTATCACTGTCGCGTTACCTATAAAAAATGCGATAAAGATGTGCAAACGAATACAAACCATCCAGACAAGGAAAGGAAAGTAAGGAAAATGTTGTAACTACACAATATATAAAACACCAAACATTTAATAAAGGCGGGAGTTTCGGTGGCACTAACAACTTCGGTTTCAGTGCTGGTTGCAGAAACAGCAGTAACACTAGTACCAGTGATGAAATTTTAAGCTCCTTTGTTGTTAGAAGAGGCGAGGACAAGAAACAAGGATTAAACAAACAGATAGGGAAATTTTTGCAATAGTTTGTACCTGCAGGTCAATTGAACATAAAGAGGTTCGAAAAGCAATTCAAATGCCTTCTAGGTTTCAGTCATCATCGCTTTTTTAAATTAAATATTTGAAAAGGAGAAATCGAAACACTGTAAAAATCTACCCGGCAAGTCACTTTGTATATCTTGTAATAGATATTTAAATTTTCTTAACGAACAAATAGTTTGTTTAGTTTTGATAATAGAAGCTGAAAACAATTTCTTATTTGAAAGTATAGATACATTCGCATTCGCGTACATCTGATTATCTTACAAATATGACCATTGATGTAAGAAATAAGTGTATTAGTGTTGTTTATTGATATCGTTCTACATTATGGACTTAAGTACTTAATCCATATCTATCTGGATATATTTAGTATTTCTTTCAAACTTATCGAAATAATTAATAAATCAAAGTATTTTATATTTAGAACGACACCTATCTATGTACATCAATCAATGACAACTAAAACTTTATTATCGTTTTCTAAGGGTGTTGGGTACTTTTTTCAAAATCAGTTCAACTTATTTTTTTTTATTGGTTCCAAAACTATTTTGAAAATTGTATAGCTTACCTTTGAAAGTTATGTGTGCAACGATAAAATACTAGTGTCTTGCAATGTTAAGAGCTTTCACAGTTTTCACTTGTTTTTTAATAATAAGTGAAGAATCAGTAAGTTTACGGGCTCAAAATTTTACTAGCTTACGCAGTAGCCGCATTTAAAGTGTTCTTTTATAACTTGTGGGATCTACCCATATACTGAATTTGTATTCCAAATGTATGGAAATCAAACAACTAAAAGAACATGCAGTTCAAGTTGCAAAATATTTTCGTAATACAAATTTGGCTAATGCTTGGTACAAAGCGAAATAAGGGAAGAAACTAATACTACCTCAAGATTTTCGATGGAACACTATTTTGAAATATATATCACTGAATGATCAATATTATTACATTTTCTAATACTCAAATAATAATAATAGGTCTTTTGAAACTATTGAAAACCTTTTCTATGGCGCTTGACAGCATTCAGCAGAAATGTGCCTGTTTACCTTATGCTGTTGGAGAATGGAAAAGTTTAGGCGCAATTTCTAAAAATTCTGAAAAGACCATAAAACAGAAATATATGAAAAGATAGAAAAAAGCTACAACGCCATTTCTTGTCGTAGCATATTTGCTAGATCCTTCTGGAAGTAAAAATGAATACCGGTTACCAACTCAGAAAATGTCAGCCATTTCAAAGTATTATTATCTGATGAGAATTTGCCCTGCACCACACCAACGGAAGAGAATCAGAATTGTACCTATCATCAATTAGTTGGACGTTCGTTTATAACTCAAAATATACGAACGACTAACAGGGATTTTATTGAAATAGGTTGTATCGTAAGTAAACTGTATTTAACGTTGCCTTAAGTGTACCATTACTAATAGTGACAATAACCGAAGCATCATATCTATATACATAGGTAGTACATGCACATATCCGCGAAGATCTCAAAATTAATAATTCACCAACTTTAAAGTGGTTCTCGTATATTTGTTATTTATGTAGGTCCATAGTTGGTCTATTACATATATACGTATATTCTAAATTAATTTTACTATAGGTGACTTCAATGCATAACAATAGCATATTTGCTCCTTGTATTTTAATATACGCAAATATATAACAAATTACGAAGGGGGTTACAACATTAAAAATAGACCTTAGACGAACTTGTAGGTGTTTGTACAAACGTATGCAAATTATATGATGTTTTGTTATCTGGTAGTTGGTAGTACTAAATAAAAGATTATGGATCACTTGAGTTGCCTCTAGTTATCAAAACTGGTTCAGAAAATTTTTATTCCGATGATTTCTCATTCAATGATGAACAGCGTTTTAGTAGTCTAGTCAGGGTCAACAACTTAAACAAAGTAATAGTCGAGTTAGATCATGGAATAAATGGCTTGTCTACAATGTATTACATTTAAGGAAGATCATATGGCAAAGAAAGTGAATCAGCTCAAACAATATCCATACCTGATGTTCATGTAAAGAACATTGGGTTACAAGTTTGGTGGAATTAAGTGTCTAGTTTGCTTGACTGCGCACGCAAACGATCAATTCAAAGAAAGGGTATTATTAAGTTATTGTATTCCACCATAGTGATTTATGTTTAGCAGATATGATTAAAGGTTGGTTGGGATGCGTTTTCATATTCACTACTTTTTTATATAGGATGCGACGATTGAAACGTTTAATGTCAAAATTAACTGCAATGAAATTGTGTACTTAGATTAATCACATTAATAAGTTAACGTACAGTCATAGTTTCATCATCCTATGGCAAATCGTAGAGTGCTAGAATTGACAACTCATCCGGTAAATTGAGAATCAGCCGGATTTTTTCAAACTCGTGGTGAGCTTCACAATTTTTCGCTGATACCACGAGTTTGCATATGAACGTTCGTATCTACCTATCTTAGCCGCAATTCCAGCAGAGCATTGAAACTGTTCATCTACTGATTAACTAGGATAGACGCTTGCTTTATCGCGAGCTTGGGGCATTCATAAATATTTCAAACACTTGAATACGAACAATGTCGACGATATAGAAAACAGCTTGATACCGAAGAATTTTGATTCAATTCAATAATGGAACCTCAAGAAATCTTTACAACATCATGAATGGTGGCAATTTATATGCACCAAAAATAAATGCTAACCCGGTGTTTTCTTTACACGATCGAGGAACGAATAATGCAAAATGGTATGCAACTGCTTTTTTCTCAAAAGTACCTAATTAACGTGCCGTGAGGAACTGACCAAGCACTACTAATCGCCCTGAATATGCGAGTTCACATATTGGTCGAAAGATGGTGTTTGGGGCAGTAAAACAGAATTACATTCTTTTGTATATTCCCAACCTAACCTCCAACGATTTTCTTACATTTCTGCACTGATAGGAGAACCTCTACCCCCTCTTCCAAACGTTAGTTCTATGAACATGCAATTGTTGTGTCTAAAAGATGGCTAAGATAGGAAATGAAAATAGATAATATTTGTGTTTTCTTTATTTTATTTGTTAATAATTTACATCTGGATAGTTCTCATGTGACTTTACCTCTGCATCAGTAAGTTCTGAGACAACAACAACATTAAGTCTTCGTGCAAACTTAGCTTTAACTGCTATGTGATATGTAACAGTATTCATGCCACAATGGCTTGCATATAAATTGATAAAAGACGAAAATAATGAAATTTTCAACAACAGTCCGCGCGAATTGTTCGTTGATTAGAACGGGCAGTGGAAGTATGTTGCATGAAGACCATACAAAATTTTTGAGGATCTACTTGGACTCTAACTTAACGTGTATAATTACATCGACTATGTTGTGAAAAAGATATCCTCCATCTGTCTTGTGATTTGGGTGCTGCAAAATAAAATTGATTCAAAGACTTTGAAAATGTATTACTATGCCCATTTAAATTCCATATTAAATTACGGAGTTGTATGTTGGAAAAATAGTACACGGATTGCGGATGTGTTAGTGATGCAAAAGAAAATCGTGCGTACTATGATATTTAAAAATTCTCGATGTTCGTGCAGGAATATATTAATGGAATTGAGTCTTAATTTGTCATTAATTTACATCAATTTATATATTGGCTTGTGTTAATTATGTCTTTTTAAATAGGGACAAATTTATTTTTTGGGTCCCTTTGTAATGCCGATAAAATTGTTTAATAAGCTACTGCGTCTATTAGATCAATTAATGCTTCAATCTAGTTCAGGAGTGTGGTATAAACATTGCTATTTAGATACTCTTTTATTCTGTAAATGAGTACATGTCTTGTAATGAACTGTGACAAGTATATATTTGTATTTATGCGATTATAAATGTTTTCTCTTTGTTGTATACCCTTTCTTATTACTTAACTTTTAAATATCAGCATTAGGCTTATTGTATTGACCAATCCCACATTATAAATGTATAATCAAGATGAAATAACTAAACTAAAAAAGAAATATATTGCTGAGTAAGGTATCTCTTATTTTTAACCACATATGTATATTCCTACTTTTCTCAGTTCTAAAGTAAATAGTACATAAAATATAAAATAATGATTATAGTGACAAACTTATACGTATGATTATGGACTATACGTTAAGTATGTTTCAGAGATTTTAAGGAGTCGGAGCTATAAATTAATAGATCATATGTTTGACGTAGTTATGTACCTTCTGCTTATCTTCTTTCCTAGCAGGTTGGAATTTCTTGTGAACTTTGTTATCTCTTATTACGAATTTGAGTCCGTCTCTTTATTTCTTACGAGTTCTGCAGTCATCCCTCACTGATATCCGTTTTGCTTTCTCCCTACTATCGACATAGATGTCTTTTTTATTGCATTAATTTGCATTTAATAGTTAGTACTACATATGCAAAAATAAATTGTAGTACGGTTTTATGTTAACCTTACTGTTAATGTTTAGATATGTATTTCTTCATAAATGAAACGAGATCATTAATATAATGTAAGTAATTGTGTTGAATTTAGTGTATGCCGATGTTTAAGAACATGAATAGTAAAATATGAACATCGGTCACAAATTTTAAATGCATTTACTATGTATATAATATAAATTTACAATATGTCTGAATCAAATTTGTTGTAAAATTACATCAGTAACTAGTCAATTTGGAGCCGGTGTGGGACGAATTTAATAAAAGATCTGGCAACGTGAAAGTACTCCATATTTTCTTTCTATATAGAGATACCCATCTGGACTTATAGAATTGGTAAAAGGAATTTTTACGATATAGGTTTGTATTCACAATTCGATTGACACACGAGCTTGGGCTCTATCATCAAACGTCAGGCTTATCAAAAGCGAAGTTATATTTATGATTTTAGAAAAGTATAAAATTCCAATATAAAGGAAGCCTCGGTGTGTATTTCTATAAATCAAATATGTATATATTGTTTCCTGATCCCCCAAATATAGGAAAATGCAATATCTCACATATGACCGCATCCACTTGGCATGTGACACTCCAAACGCAGGTGTTACAGATAGCCCTTCAGCGAGCATTTCCTTTAAATTCATATCTTCATACATATAAGGCTGTGCGAAATGGGGCAAATATGCCGACCTCGTAGTTTACGCGAACTTTATTATGACCTATTAAAACGTTATACGACTGAATTTCGAAGTACATACTATTAAGTGTACTGCAACGTAATTATATGTGTATTAGTATGCATAGAGCAATTGTTTAGGTATTCAGAAGAAAATTTTATTAGTCCTATAGTTCATGTGACTGCGGGAATTCCTCATAATTTTCTCGTTAGCTTAAAACTACATATGTACGTTGCTCGCGGTGCAGGAATTCTTCCCGAAGTCTGCAAATAAAATTATTGCATCGTAGTAACGATAATTGCATCCAAGGCTTTCTAAAGTTGTTCCCAAAAGCGGATATTGTGCTCTATTAATAGGACGAAGATGAAATTTTGTTAAGACAAGATAGTTTTGAAACTGCGATATGATATAACAAACGTACATATATTCGTACATTCGCTTTACACTTTACAGTATTGTTATTACATCCATAACTTTAAACGGTTCTAAATCTGGGAGGAAAATTATAATGGAAGTATTGCATTAAATTATGTAGTGTATTTAGCTTGATTGTATGTGTCCGTTGTGGTTTTATACTTTTGGGCAGGAAATAAAATATTGTTATTATTATTAACAAGAGTGTGTTCAATTATCATCTTCAGAATGTATCCAATACCTATAATATATGTACGTATCACACGTAGAAATGTTTTAACAGGGAAGTTGTAAAGATTTTCAAAAGATGTTTATTGTGATAATTAATTTTTTTAACATTTTCATTGGGAAGTTGGAATGCTGGCGTGGTGTGACAATGGAATTCCTCTCACGTCATCGAAATTAACGGCTTTTAGACATTGATAATGAGGAAAATAGCCTCAAAACGTCTCTTACATGTTTTATCTCTGGACATTTAAATAAAAATATATTGACTGTTCACCTAGAGAAGTTGTCTAGCACATATGTATATGTATATACATATATAAGTATGTATACAGTATCTGGTGATCGAATTACTGCTATGTATTTTGTGAAGCTCTCCGAAGAATAGTTTGTTCAAACTTCGCTTTGGGGATGTGGTTTTATTATGTCTTTGTACATTAATAAAATATAATACAATACAACATAATATAATATAATATATTAAATGTAGAAGACTCTCTATAAACGAGCTAATAATAAAATTAGGTTCGTTAATGGGCAGTTAACAAGTAACCGTGCAAAAGCCTACAAAGTAAGCACAATTTGCATATGCCAATAATCCTGTAGGAAATGTTGACTATGTCAATCGCAAAACGCAACTGCAGACTAATTAGTTTCGTCCTCATTAGGACTCGTCAGTACAGTATATCGTTCTGCGAGTGACACAGTGAACATTTCCAGGTGATACGTCGAAATCTCGGCGAGATGGATACGGTCAAAATAATGACCCCATCTTCCGAGCAGGAGATGTATTGGCATACCCGGTAATATCGCGTTCAGCGACGAATGAAAATAGCGATCGTGTTTTCGAGAGCCAAAATTTAATAAAATATAATACAATACAACATAATATAATATAATATATTAAATGTAGAAGACTCTCTATAAACGACCTAATAATAAAATTAGGTTCGTTAATGGGCAGTTAACAAGTAACCGTGCAAAAGCCTACAAAGTAAGCACAATTTGCATATGCCAATAATCCTGTAGGATTGATTGACATAGTCAACATTTCCTACAGGATTGATTGACATAGTCAACATTTCCTACAGGATTGATTGACATAGTCAACATTTCCTACAGGATTGATTGACATAGTCAACATTTCCTACAGGATTGATTGACATAGTCAACATTTCCTACAGGATTATTGGCATATGCAAATTGTGCTTACTTTGTAGGCTTTTGCACGGTTACTTGTTAACTGCCCATTAACGAATCTAATTTTATTATTAGGTCGTTTATAGAGAGTCTTCTACATTTAATATATTATATTATGTTGTATTGTATTATAATTTATTAAATTTTGGCTCTCGAAAACACGATCGCTACTTTGTACATTACTTGCTTTTAATAGAATTTACAGTTTTTTGATGTAACCCTCTATTCATTATTTATGGGATTACCGAAAAATTCAAAAGCTCGAGCACAAATTTTCTATCTATGGTTCGTTGGTTGTACCATTACGGACTTTGATTATGTCCGGTCTTTTGAGGTACAGCCCGTGCTCCTGTTATTGTATCGGTTCTAGCGTCAAACAAATTTTGCACATACACCCAGCCTTCTATGTGCGAAATTTGCTTGACGCTAAAACCGATACAATAACAGGAGCACAGATTGTATCTCAAAAGACCGGACATAACCAAAGTCCGTGAGTGTACAAAGGATATTAACAGTAATACAAGTGTGTTGAAATTTTTCCTTTAGTATTTGTATTGTTGTGTAGTGTAGAACAATTTTGAATTAAATCTCCATTACGCTGTATTCTTGGTGTCAACTTTAAAACAGTATAAGAAGGCGCAAAGATATTCCAAATAATAAGCAAATATTATAAAAAATATGTTGTAGGCCGGCGCATGTTCCCAACGAGGTATTTCTAAAAATAGGAAATATGTCTCAGCGTACAGTTCACCACATAGACAATTTATTCCGGCAAAACTGATCCTCAACATCAACCGGTGGAGCTGCATCATTGTCGTAGGTAGCATAAAAGCATAATGAGGGAAGACAGAAAAATTGTTCTTTTCCCATTTGACAATAGACTGTCGTCCTCTTCTGAATTGTAGCAAATTTTAACACGTTCACTGCTAACTAAACCCATCGGAACAGCAAATGGTAACACAATGACGCGCCAACGCGTCAATGCGCACTCAACGTGTTAAGAGAAATAAAATATTGGAAAAAATATTGCGATCTTTATTATACAAGGCGTGGATGAAATGTGGTTGTCCAGCAAAGAAACCAAGACACCAAGGAAATGAAGAAAACACGTCTTCGCAACAACTTACTGTTGACGACTGGTGAAAGGTATGTTACCATAAATATTACCTCTTCTTTCTAACGTTTGGAAACCGTTTTCTCATTTCTTTGTAAATCGTCTTTAGTGATGAATCACGCTTAGAGATTGTGAAAGAGAATGTTTGTTTTTGTACGAACGTAAATTTCTGAACGTCATACTAAAGCTTGTGTTGCGACAAGACCGTAACATTTTCCTTTTCTTATAATTTACCATTTACTGATTCTCATAATAAAGTAGTCAGTATACTTTTATTAAATTGGAACACAAAATGTCGGAACTCTCTTGGCCCCGAAGCTGCTTAGATCTTAATTCGATAAGAAATATGAGAAGTAGCCTAGAAAAGAACATGTTTACCTATTGGAAAACTTCACCAAAAACTCCTTAAAAGGAAATGTTTGGAGAACGTGGAAGAAAATGTGAAACTGCAGGAACTTTTTAAATCATGTACTGGTAGTATGCTTAATAGAACTAAGAAATATTAGCAACAGAGGAATAACTAAATATTAAATGCAATACATTGTAAATCGAGTAATAAAAAAATTAATTAATAATTCTAACACTATTAGTGTTTTAATTTGTAAAATAATTATCAAAATCGCAAAATCTTGAGGTAGCGCCAATTCAATTAGAAAGTGTTATATACTATATATATATATATATATCTACACAAATATATATGTACGATGAGTTCACGAAGAAAGGCACATATTCGATAAAAAATAGTTATTTAGTGTTTCAGAAAATGCCCAACTGGGTCAGTGGGTGTTCCTTAATTGCCATTTTTCGATATATACATACGTACATCAATTTGATACCACATCTGATTTTCGCGGGAATCACATTAACTGATTTATTTTAAGTACTTTTCTATATTGTGATAGCGGGTCAACAAGCGCTTTAAGCACACTCCTATATGACATATTTATCACAATTACGTAATTAAATATTTTCAATATAGTCAAAAAGATATAAATATATAAATAAATAAAAACTAACCGACTTAAACGTATACTGGAAACATTTTTTGACCCGCTATCAAAGTACATAAAATTATGTAGGATGTCATATTCAATGAATTAAGCTTTCTTCTTCAATAATGTGTACGAAAGAAGATCACATTGTCTTCTGAACAGTCTTCTCAAATTTATTTGCCGATATTGATGTTTAATAAATCTCTATTCATGGTACGGATTGTCCCCATGCAAGCTTTTAATACGATAAATTCTGAACACTCATAAATTTGATATTCGGGTCTAAGATTTTAATAAATGACACATGTGATTACAGTTAACATCTTAATTCTACATCTATGTGTGTGTCTCAATATTTTGGGGTCTATTATACATGCATTTTTGATATTCCTTCATTATTTACAACAAAAGCTATGTTAATTCAAACACTAACAAATATAGAAACATAAGTCCTTCTCTCAGTACTTACAAGATTTAAAACTTATCTCTCGCTTGTGCTTCCAATTTGTACAACCTCCCACTGCTTTTCTCTAGTTTGTTTGGTAGGCATACTGACCCTTGGATAAATATATGGTTAGTTTAATAGAGACAACAGTTTTTCTCATTCAAGCAGCTATTTTTGCATAATAGGAAGAATATTTTCAGAACGATACAATTATAGTGTACCAACTACAACTCCTTACTGATTCTGTAGTAGTAAAGCTTTATTTCACCTTTCATTTGCTACTGCATCACAGTGCTGCACAGGTATTTCTAATACCTGTCAATTTCCACTCGAATTCCTCCTGGAATTGTGTTAGTGTGATATGCACGAAATATTATGAGAAAATCCAACCACAACCAGCTACAACTCTATTGAATATCAAAGTATGAGTATCTTGACTATTGATATGGGTGTGTTTGACTAACTATAGTAACTCATATTGGTAGTACTAATCTAACAATTTAATGAGCTGTTCGTATTTTTTCAGGAACATTACCAGTCTCTTTATTTTAATCGCTTGTCAAGTGTGTTCCTTATGAAGGAGGTTCTAACATTTTTATATGTTAGAACGTATGCTTCATAGTAGCACAGTCATTGTGACTTCAATTAAACAAATTATTTGCCCACAAATTTAAAAAAAAATGTGCGAGAGTAAATAACAGGTGTCTAAGCTATAGCTTTCATCTTTCCATGCAGTTTGTAAGATAGCACTTTTTCTTGGTAACAGCAGAAAATCATATCAGCAATGAGTTTATCAGGAAGAATAATTGGTTCAGATATCTATGAAATGTCATATCTTGCTGCAAAGTGTTAGAAATGTATAATGAAAGACAGAATCTGCAAACTAATATACTAATCCAGAAAGCAATATGCCACATCCTTCAACACTTTCGTGTTATTGGGCAAGCAGCGCGTGGACTGTTCTGAATGTTATTATTTCCATTAAGTCCCCGTAACGTAATGTTATCGATTCACTCCATAATTCCAACTCAAAACAGACAGAACACTCAAGCGAACACTGAAATGTTAAGAAATTATTTGATGAATGTATGAAGTCCACCCTGTCATTTATGCTGCGTAAACCAGTTAGTTCGGGGGGGGACGAATAGATTTCCAGATAATAATCTAGTAGGACGAGCGAAGGAACGCTGTTTACTGACTTTAAGCAACTGCCCATACTTTAAGATATTTGCTGGACAAATACTTAGAGTACGTTTTCGTCCAACGTTTGGAACCTAAACAAATACAAGCGATGCCGCCACGATATATTTGGTGACGTTCGGAAATATCTTCCGGTTTACATTTTAAACAGTACAGGTAGCCCTCGGTTTATGCCGGAGTTTCGTCTCTAAAAAGCGGCGTAAACCAAATCGGCGTAAATTGAACCCAATTATAATAGGAGGTATAGTATGGTTCCACCTGGTCCCAAAATAAGTATGAAGGTATGTCTAACATGATTATATTTGAAATTTATAAAATAATGTAATATGTATAATTAAACTAATAAATGTATATCTAATTGTAAAAATAAAATAAAATTCTCAATAACAAAAACAAAACAATATTTTATCAAAAACGTAAAATTTTAATAAGGTGTTTTTATTTCTATGTTGAAGTTTCCGGTTTCGGATCTCTTATATCTTTTTGAAATAATTATCGAGTATTAACTGTTTAGACTCTCTTTTTCTTTCTTTAAGAAGTTCAGAATATGGTCGAATTGATGCGATAACACTCTGTTTTCCATTCGAACTTCGTGTCCAATCGTGGTCTATCTCAGAGTGCATCAGTCGGTTTCTATGGTTGAAAGAATACGGTCTAGATCGGACGTTTTTACAACTTTTAGAGGTCCTTCGTTTTCTTTCTCCTCATCGGAATGTTGATGACTTAATTCATTTGATAATTCTTCTAATTTTTCATTACAGACCGGTTGATCGTGGCTCCCTAAAACTTCTATCACATCTTCAACTCACATTATCTAATAATACCTTACGCGCAAGTCTGCTAACGTCTTCAAGAACATTCTCCACATGCTCTAATTCTTCCAAATCGGGCATAAATTTTGGGAGTTTACGCCACACTCTATTTAAACTCTTTTTTGACACTACGTTTCAAGCTACCTTGAAATTGTAAATGCCTTCCTTTCTCACCATTTTCGTAAAGGTGGTGCGGAGTTAATAGAATTTAGAAGTTGCAATAATTCCCTGATCCATTTTGACGTTTGCAAAGGTGATGTGTTTGGGGCCATGTACACAACCTTAATGTCCAATGGTGTTCTTTCATCAGCAATGTTTTGAGGATGTCCAGGGGCATTTTCCAAGAGAAAAATTACCTTGGGTTGTAAACCATTTTCTTTAGTAAAGCCAAGCACGGTTGGACAAAATAATCTATGTAACAATCTTTTAAACGTTTAGTGTGACCCACGCTTTCTGGTTCCATTCCCAATAGACTGGCAACATTTCTTTGCTTAGATCCTTCAAAGCACGTGATGTTTGTGAATAGCACACCAGCATTGGTTTAAGCTTCAAAGTTCCGGAAGCATAGAGTAAAAGGAGTTACTCTATCTTTCGCAGCTTTAAAACCTGAAGCGGAACGCTCTCACTGTGAAATGAAGATTTGTGATGGCAAATTTTTCCAATAAAGTCCAGTCCCATCAATATACAGATGATCAGGAGGATAACTGGCTTGTTATACACAGTCTTGAAACTCTTTTTGCACTTACCGACTAACCACATAATTTGATGCTACGACACTTATTTCGAGATTTAAATCACTTAAACCAACTCTTACTTCCCAAAAATGAGTCCTCGCCTCTTTCTGTCTTCTTAAGATCTCCAAAAGTTGTCGTTGCTTTCTCAGTTATAACAACCTGAGTGTGAGAAATGTTTCTTTGATCATCCACCCATAACGATAATACTTTTTCAATTTTTTCAAAAATGTTACTTCTTCTATAACTAACTTGTGTTGCATTTATTGCCGTAGATTGTAGTGCAGACTCTCTTATTCTACGTGCATTTTTCATGATGGTAGTAATCGTTGATGGAGCTAAGTTCATATTTTTACAGACACAAGGACGTGTTTGTCTATCTTCCATTCTTTGAATCACTTCCATATTATTTCAAGTGTTATAGATTTGCCTGCCTTTGTAGCACCATGTTCAGATAACTTTTCCGCACTTCTTTCATGAGACATGGTATTTTTACTTCATCAATAATTTACGTAAAAATATTAAATAGAAAACAAATGGATTCAATTGTAATACTGCATCTAAGAAATGTGTATACGTTGTAGTAGTCCTGTAAATACGTTATCACCGGAGTCAGGCCGGGCAAGTCCAGTACATACGTACTCACAGTCATTAGTTGAATCGGTGAATTTCAAGATGCAGAGATGTGACGTTATTTTGGATCGGTGTAATTGGAACCGTCGTAAACCGAGGGCTACCTGTATGTGTAAAATCTTAGTCAGATGTTACGATGATATTTCGATTAGCGTTTCGACCTTTAGGATTTCGCGAATTAAGCGCTATTTATTTGACTTGCATCCGCACGTAAATTTTCAAGTCCCTTTAGTGTATACGTAGACTAAACTTTATGCTAAGGTAGTTTGGTTGTTCTTTCGATCGGAAAAGACTAGCTCTAATTCTCAGCGCAAATAATTCGCTCACTGAGCACCTATCCCATTATTCGCAACAGACCGCGGCCAGGTTATGGCGCACCCGTCTGATGCTTGCGTTGCTTATTAGAACAGGAACCGCTGACAGATGAACGTTTCCGCAGGATACGTGTTTATTTGCGCTATTGAAAAATGGGTTTCCACCATTAACTAATACCCTTTATTTTACGGTTTCATTCGAGGTAGAGTTTACTCGAATGCTGTTTGTGTTTCGTTATATGAGCGAATTGTAAATGATCGACATTTTTCAGTTATTCCGTACGATTTTAATTAGAGATTACGTATTAATCTAAGAAGCCTGACTAAATTTCAAACAAAATCTCTTTGCTTAGACTAAGATTAGTGCAAAAATTAAATAAAACAAATAGTTTTATGTAATTTATCACCTACCATATTTGTTTAAAAAGTTTAAATTTGTTTAAATGTACATAGGTTGCTGGCAGCACTTGGTCACAATGGATAAATAAGTACACGTACAAGTTGCTCTTGTTAGATAGATTAGCATTCATATGTTGAAATTTCGAAAATAGCAAGACAATTTAAAAAACTGGTTATACCATTCAGTACCCATCTGTTAATCATCTTTTGGAATCATAAAACTTTCTTAACAGCCTATTTTGCACCCCTCATACACAATAGTGGTTATTCACAGCACAGGATATGAAGTGATCAAAATTTTGAACAGAAAAAGATAGAAGAATGCTCATTTGTTTATTATCTTATCAGGCAACTACCTTTTGTTTTATGTAATCTAATTGTGCACCTTCTAATCGTTCTATAATCGTTCGTAATGTTTGCGGTTTGTAATAGCTTTTAATAGTGTAAACCATGTAATATACATACAGCTACTACCTGCAGGAATAATATTTAAAACTATAAAACACATTGTCAATTAAAAACCGCTATGATCGACTTCAACCTCCCTGAAACATTAATGTAATAATTTAATTTCGAGAGATGTATACCAGAATGGCGGTATGAAAAACTCTCCAGCGCCGGCAACGTAAATATCTAATGGATATCCTTCGTAATGGAACAAGGTGACATTTTAAAACATCTTTATTTGTAAGAAAGGTATTTCTGTTTGTGTATTGTTACACAAACAATTATGAAATTATGATTAATTCACGAATGTATGACAAACTATCTCAAAATGTATGAGGATGCTATTACATAACAATGGCAATTAATTGGGCAGTCAAGGAGTTTTCATAACACAGCCAGTGATTGACTGTGGAACTGAGCCGCGCGGCCAGGTACATGCTCTTGATACAGGTGAAATCATGATTATATGTAACGTTGATGAATGAGCAGAGTTTTATAAGAACGAGGTTGCTCCTACAAGGATCTGGAAGTAATTTGTTTAATAAATCGCCGACACGCTTATCAACGTTCTGTATCGTTTTCCTGTAAACAGCCATTATTAATTAATTACTTAATTAATTAATTAATGATTTATTAAGTAATGATTCATTAATTGATGATTCACTAATATAATTATTTCTAAAAAAAGCGCTTGTCAAACTCAATCGTGGCTTGCCACCTCAGAGACGTGTTCACTACGATGTACACTCTCAACCATGCAGATTGGTTGAATCGTAGTACTCGATGGATGGAAATGAGTTCTAGACTGTTTTCCATAGCTTGTTTAAGGCTGCCGTGGTTAATCTAAACTATTATCTTTAGTGATGAGTTTTTTGTCTGG
This sequence comes from Chrysina gloriosa, assembly GCA_038088585.1. Lineage (NCBI taxonomy): Eukaryota > Metazoa > Arthropoda > Insecta > Coleoptera > Scarabaeidae > Chrysina > Chrysina gloriosa. The sequence goes on from CM076090.1 coordinate 26,347,853, forward strand.
AAATTTGAAGTTTGGAGGAATTATGTTCTTGCAGAGGAACGGGAAGTCGTTATGGTTGATGGGTAATTCTCCAGGGTACCTAATATTCACGGTCAGGGAGTACCCTGATTGATTATCCCGAGCTATGTTGCTAACATTCAGGCGGTCGATTTCTTCTCGGCTCAGCCGGCAAATTCTCTTTGTTCGCTCTTTACTGCTGAGTTTATCCTATGTATTCTCAGGATCAGTGGCCGCCATTACCGCAACGTCTTTTGTATTGAACGATATCAATTCGGTCACTTGCTCTTTTCGGCAGTTTTCAGTATACCGCTTACAATCGCAGATTTATTCCTTGGCCGAGTTTTGTTAAATTATCATCTACCAGTCCACAGATTTTCTCTTTTACATTTAATAGTGTCAAAATATTGGCTTGAGGGGATTTCAGGACCTTATATTTTATTACACCGTTGTTCAGGTGGGTTTCTATGACAAGAATGCCCTTACAAAGTTTAAAGCATTGCTGTCCGTTGTATAATGCTAGTTTGGCTGCAACATCAAAATCCTGTTGCGACCTGCTAATACACGTCGAAGGCTTGACCGTTGTTCTGGTGATTGTCTCTCTTTCGAAAAGTCTTGTCTTGTTACCGAGATCGATATTGTGCGCCTGGATCGTATTTAAAAATTTCTTCACACATGGAACATGTGTAAGATATTTATTTCAGGAGGGATGCTTGTTGAACATTTAATTTCTCGTGAATGTTTTCTGGCACATCTTGCACACCAATTTAAATTGTAATAATGCAGTATATTATGTGAAGCATGGGGTAAAATTAAAATAACTTACCTACCTACCTGGTCCAACTACGACAAATACTCGAATACTAAGTACTAATAAACTAATAATAAAGGCGTGCAACAATACAGTAATAAAAACTAAACGCGTAACTATAAAGACTAAAACGATATACTGGAGGCCAATGTGTTAACGTTTACGAAGTATCTGTTAGAAAGCTGTTGGTAAACTATGGGAACTTCCGACCTACCCAATCCACCTTCTTCTCAGATGGGATACGATCGAATGAGGCCTGCTAGTGGCTCCATTCCGGTGACGCGGTGGATGGTCTTGTTCCTGACGAATGAAGGGACGTTCAGAACCATAAGGCGCGCAGTGTTCTGAACGAGATAGGGCCTTCGTATAGAACAATTTACAGCATAAGCGGTCAATGCGTAAGTAAAAGCAGGTCTGATGATCGTCTTGTATAACCTGATCTTGCAAGCACGATCGAGCTTACTTCGACGATATATCATTCCGTTCATGAATTGTACATGCGTCGCGAACCGTCCATAATGACTCCAATATATCTAAACTCGGAGCCATAGGGTACAATTCTCTTCAGAACAGTCAACTATGTAGTTTCTCCTTGTCAAATTCGTCTTACAAAAAGAGCAATGTCGTACTTTTCTATAGATGGATGACCATCCTTCATTCGGTATACTATGTATCCGTGGGGTCCAGGAAATTTTTAAAGGCAAGTTTCTATAACTCTTAGGCTTCTAGAATGGCCGCAAATGCAGATGGGAACCGCGTACATCGCCATGTTGATTTATAGGATAATGGAAATATCGCTAGTGTAAAGATTCAAAAGCTTCGGGAAAGAGCAGAACACTGGGGATACTTGTCGAGATGGTCCTTGCGCGGGAGGGATAGGCATGAAGTTTAACCCGGAAACTTCGATTGCGTAGAAAGGGGTTGATGAGGCGAAGGTAGTCTATAAAGATGCCGGCACGGGCCGGGGTATCTTATAGATTGAGAGCTAGTGACAAACCTTGTGAAGGGCTATGAGAGGATCTAGGAAGACGGTTCCGGTGAACTCGAAGATCGGGATCTTTCGTAAGTTCGAAGTGGATGTTGTTTCTGCTACTCTTGCAAGGACGACCGGTTTACAGGGTTTCAAAATGACGAGCGTGTCGGCGTGCTTCTGTTGACATGGAAAATAACGAAAAGATATGATAGGGTTGACAATGGCTGTGATTGCGTCGACGATTTTTTGGGACGAGACTTTGACTGCCTGGATTGAAATTCTATCGGAACCAGGAACTTTTCTGCGATGTAAATCCCTGAGCCCACGTCTCATTTCCTCCTCACTTACACTACCTAATTTACGGTTATGCAGTCACCCTGCTTGGAAAGCAGCCTTCCTACCAAAGCGTGAACTCGTCCGATTTTGACGTGCGTATTCACGAAGTTGGGACATTGCATGTACAGGCATTCTGCGAAGGCTTCGGCTTTATCTTCGACGGTGAAGACTATCCCGTTCAGATTGTGAATGAGTGGCATGGTGGTTCTCCTGGACTTCCTGAGTTTGACGGTTTTCCAGAAGTTGCTGGGAGATGTTGAAGCTTCCTCCGTGAGCGAGATTGAGCTTTCTTTGCCGTCATGTCCTCAAGCGGTACTTTCCCTATACCCCGCCACGTATGTCCTGCGGGATGCAGGGCTTCCTCTCGCGAGAGGGAACGATGTTGGCAGCAGCATACTAGGGCTGGTCAATATGGTTATGATGGTGGTCATTTCCAGCTATTGTGTGGTTTCGATTGCCGTGTTGTGGCCTAGATGACGAGTGATGGTGTCCTTGCGTTCCGTCCATCAGTTGTAAAAGAACTGGGTTGTGGTCGGCGAAGACCTCGTGGGGATGGTGAGCTAGAAGACCATGGTAACGTTCTTCATAACAGGGATATCCAATACATCTAACCTGCTGTTAACTGGGTAGCTGGTGGGCCCGTCTTGTCTTGCTATCATCAGCTTGTGCGAATCTGCCTACCGTTGAGGATTGCACTTAGTACCCACGCAGTTTGAGTTCCGCTGCAGGTAGACATTCTGGCTACCTGTAGCATACTAAACTTAACTCCAGCACCTAGCGCTGCACTATCCCTTCCTAGTTACGTTTTAATAACTTTTCGCTTTTTGTTAACATTTCACATTAAAACATAATGTCGGAATATTTCTATAACGTCTGATGGTGTGTTGTGCTATGATTGCTTGCCGATAAATAGTATAAAGTCTCCGTCATCCCTGGAGCCCCCATATTGATCTATTCCATGTTCGGTCGTACCACCGAGTTGCTCACCAAAGCTTTCGTGCGCTATAAATTGACTCAGAATTAAAGTATTATACCCGCGTTGCTGAACCGTAAAATTATGTCTGAGGTAGATATTTTCATATGCCGGAGAGTTTTCTAAATGAATTCAAAATGATAGCAACAAAATCGGCACGTGAAATAGGTTTCTTTTTCTAGTAGTTTTATTTCCCAGTCTAATAACACTTTTAACATCCGCATGATCATCAGCAACTATAATTTGAACTAGGTTCTGCACAAAATTATTATCAGTGTTCTAAGATGCGTTCTGTTTCATGTGGAGTATTTGTAATCACCGAGGGACTGTCGGTACTACGTCACGGGTATTGTTCCATGTTCCATGATTGGAATCTAGACATGGATCCACCTTCAACATCTGTGAAACTGATAATAGACCTTAATACATCGTATGTGACCGATACACTCGTAATCTTAATTGAATTGTATGTTTACAAAGTATTGTTATTGATCCTATTATATACCTCTTTCTAATTTTTAAGTATTCTGAACTTATTTTGTATGAGTAGTATTGTGATTATTGTACATCCTTTAGTTTATAGTGTGCTATAAATGGATTCTGTTAGTCAAGCTCTTCCGCTTGTCTTTCTGATTAGGGTGTTTAGGGAAGCTTGGAACTGTTCTGTTTGTGTCTGAATTTGGTTGTATTTTGGGATTTTTCTTTAGCTCTAGCTGAGCGAACTTGCCGCTTTCTTTCTTTGACATGTTCATGAGATGTTACACATGTTTATAACTAATGCGGATGGTAGCCTTTCGCATGTCGTTAAGTAGGTGCAGTCAAAGTCAGGAAGTAGATAGATAGCCTGTGAACAACTAGGTATGAAATTCACAACCATTTCGTGATATATAGTAAAAAATTTCTCTTAGGTCGCTATTTTCTTTGTTCAGTTAATGATCTTACTAGAGTTTTGGTCTTCAGATTGTATTCACTCTTATTGAATTTTGATGTCGCGTCGTGGTTGCGTATCACGTAACCACGCTATGGAGTAGTTGGTCCTTTTCTACTCTGCATTATATAAATCAAAGGAGTTTTGCTGATGCATTTATTAGGAATACTGATTCCGGCTACTTACTTCATACATTGATAAGTATATACACTACCGTCCAAAAGTTTGGAAGCAGCGACGCCAACAACGGATTTTACAAAAAAAAACAGATAAAGTAAATTTTTATTGTGATTATTAATGAATGTATGTAACATACGTCACTATCATCCATAAACAGTAAATTTATTCAAAAATATAATAATATATTAGGTAGTAAGTCTTTTCGTCTATATGACCACCTTTAGCTTTAATAACTGCTCCACAAATTTTTGGCATTCTTCGAAGCAATTTTTCAAGGCAGTTTTCGTCAATTTGTTGCCATGCGGTCCGTAAATATTCCCATAGCTGTTGGGTGTTTTGAGGCTGTTGCTGTCTAGCCCTTCGATCAAGTTCATCCCACAAGAGCTCAATAGGGGACAAATCCGGACTTTGAGGAGGCCAAACCATTAACTTTAGTTGATTTAATGCTGCTTTCTCCTCTAAAAGTTCTTGCAGATTCGAGCCGTATGTTTGGGGTCATTATCTTGCTGAAACACAAACGGCTCGCCAACAAGACGGCTTCCAGACGGAAAACCATGATTCTGCAGAATATTCAAATACTCTTCTTTCCGCATTGTACCACTAATTTTTACTAAATCACCCGTCGTTCTTCCAGCAAAACAACCCCAAACCATAACACTACCACCTCCGTGTTTAACAGACGGCACTAAACAGGCCTCACTGACTCTTTCCCCGGGTCGCCGACGAACAAAAACTCTCCGTTTCGTACCGAATAGTTCAAATTTAGATTCGTCGGTCCATAACACTGTCTTCCAATCCTCCAGTGACCAGTTTGCATGTTCTCTTGCCCAAGTTAGCCTTTTCTGCTTATGCACATGTTTCAAAAACGGTTTTTTGCGGCCGACGCACCCCCTTAAACCAGCTGCCAATAACCGTCTCTTGACGGTGGTAACAGAAACATTTGTTTCTCGTTGCGTCAATACGCAACGAGAAACGCGCGTCGATACGCGCGATGCGATGTCCGGTGCTGTTAGACGTCGATCTCGTTTAGAAGTTGTTACAATGAATCTGTCATCAGCTGCAGAAGTCACCCGTGGCCGCCCACTTCGTCTCCTATCAAGATTTTGCCCGGTCTCTCTTCTCCGGGCCAAGGTATAATGCACACCCTTCGGTGAAATTCCCAACCGTTGTGAAATTTCTCTTTCGGTATATCCTTCGCCGCGGAGAGTACAAATCGTACAACGTTGTTCTGCAGTCAACTGTTTGCGTTTTGGCATTTTTACGCTCAGTACTTCACCAAATTGTTTTAATTCCGCACTGAATTCAAAACACTAATTCCGCAAAGGAAACCGATACGACACAAAAGTTTTAATACTTCTACCACACGCACTCAACGATTACTGAAGTAATACTAAACCGTTTGACCGAAAGCAATTACTGCAGGTGTCCTACTCATCATCGCCAAATAATAGCTGTACTCTTGGAAAAGAGCAATAAAACGTATTCGGGTGAAATTTGTACCTAAATGTTTGGAATTTACGGATTATGAGTAACGATTTTATAATTGCATAGAATAATTTACAATAGGGATTAACGATTTCACGATATGCGTAACAGTTGTATAATTTTAAAGGAATTTCACCTTGCTTCCAAACTTATGGACGGTAGTGTACATCGGATTAGTTAGTAGTTAGTAGTAGTACAAGATTATTATTATCTAAATTATAATGCAATACTTCTAGCTACGTCTGGTTATCACAACTTTAAGGATAACTATTCCAAAGTGTTTAGAGAATTGCATTGTAAGCGATTTGGTTGCGCTTTACCATCATGCATAAAGCTTATACTTTATGAGATGCAACTCAATTATGCTGCCTAGAAAGAAGAATACAACCTCATGTTTGTGTCTTTGTTTCCTATTTTCTACGTGGCACTACAAAATGGAAAACGATTACATATTCAGCAGAATATAATCGAATGTGTGTAAAGGGGAGATGTTTCCGAACGATGTTATACCCTATCCTTTTTATTAAGTCTAGTTGTATGTATAAACGAGAAATCCCCGCTGGATGATGCAATTACACGAGTAGACTGCTACGCCAACTCGTGAACCCAGCAAAAACCACATCTCTGCATTATTGCATTCAGGATAACCAAATTTGCGAGTTGATGTACTGGATAATAATTTAGTATATATTTGAAAGTGGTCTTTGTCGTACTTTGCAGTTGCTGCAAATCTGTGCGTAATTTACAGTTTTGCGGAATTATTCCAGTATAAGTATCAAATTGATTTTCTTTTTGAGGATTGAAGCATCTTATCTCTTTTACTTTGTTGTTACAAGGACGGAATAAAAATTCTTATCTACTTATTCCTTTTTTATAACAAATAAAAGCCACGAAAGAATTAGATTCTTGATGGTAGTTTTTCATCACGTTCAAATATAATTTAATTTTTCTACATTCCTGATGCGGTAAGAGAATTACGAGGGAATTCTAATTAACTCTGCTTAAGATAAATTGTTATAACATTCAACGATTAGCAGTAAGGAAATTCTCAATAAGTTGAAATAATACGAAAATATCCGTCGACACTGCACCGTATCCTTTTATGGGGACGAATAAAATTTAGCAGATAAAATTTACATACAAATTTTACGACCAGCGAAATCTCGAAGCACAATTTTATAGCTCCGACGTTTAACTTTGCGCGCTGTGCATTATATTGTTGTGATTTTTCGAATACCGGGCTTATGAAATAAAAGCGTTTGGGAGGATCGTGTTCTGATTTCGAAATGATTTATTTGATTGTGGCTCTGCGATAACGAATCGCAAACAAATAATTACGCAAATAATTTTATTTGAATTACTGGGGTATTTTATAATTGGATTACGTTTGGTTAATCTTGTTCGACAACTTTGAAATTCGTCACGGCAGTATCAGAAATAATACAGATATTGCAAATAATATGAAGCAAAATACATTCAATAAGTCTAGAACAGGTAAATATACATGCTGCAAATTTGTATCGGTAGCTTGAAAAAAACATCATATACGAGGTAGGCGCCATAAATATAACAATTTCTATTTTTCAATATAATTTCCCTTAACTTCAATACATTCCCTACAATGATCAAATAATAATTGTATACACTTGCAAAAATAGTCTATTGTCTTTTCCTCAAAAAAGAGTAATAATTACCTACTAGGAACCATATCCGGACTATACCTTGGATGTACCAATTCTTGAAAGCCGCATTCGCGGATGACAGCTTGTGAAATGGCGGCAGTATGGACGCAATAATCAAACACTTTTTGTCAACCTTTTCTGATGTTCGGCACGCATATTGTCCCTCAAGCTATGCAAAAAGACGCATAATATATGCTGTTGCCAATTGTATTGCGATTTTTAAAGTCGGTGAGTGAAATTCTCTCACAATCCCAGAATATTTCGGCTATCACCTTCTTCATTGATGGAACGATTTCGGCCTTTCTGGGACGAAGTTCATCAGGTCGCCGGCATTCCATCGTTTCCGTTTTGAATAGGGGACCATAAAACAAAACCATTTTTAGAGCCCCTGTGACAATGGACTTCAATATCGATTTAGGGTCGTTTCTACACATATTTAACGACGTTGACGTCGGAGACTGGAAAGAAGACGCGGCATCCATCTTGCAATAATGCTATTCATATCCAAATCATCATGGAGAATTCGGCGAATAGTTGTTTCATAAATGCTAGACATTACTGCTAATTCCTTCACTGTCAAACGGCGATTTTCTAATTTCATTTCTTCAAACATTACAATTTTTTGAAGCATTATCATTTGATTTGGCCGACCGGAGATCATTTTCTAGGAATTGTTGTCCCAAACGGAAGCATTTTGCCTACTTCTTTTACAGTTGAATACGAAGGAGATAAATCACCATAAACGCCGTCTAAATGTTATTTAATGTGACTAGGCCTATGCCCTTCTTGGGTCCAAATTTTTAGATAAAATAAAGGAAGGAAATGTTGTGAGAGACGTTTGATTGCAAACCTTCTTGCTGGCTACTTTTCCTTAATGTCTTGAGCGCGCAAACCATTATAGACAGCGGTTGGCTTGGCGACAGTGGAAAAAATATGCGGAACTTAAACTAACTTGAATAACTTTTTAGCTTATTTGATCCAAGGGTTACTAATTAACTTTTCAAAACGAGGAACAAATAAAAATTTACTCCGAGAAAGCATATAGATCTTTATTGGCACTCAAATTTTAGGCATATGGGGAAAGTGGGTACATGTCATAAAAACTGACTGACTCAAATGATAGCGATTAAAATAGTATTAGCGCCTATAATACATAGTTAAGGTGCTACTCTGGTCAGCAAAACATTTTCTCCTAATTCAGATTTCCTTAAAATGCGCTAGTATTATAGTTCAGGCAAAATCGATATGGGCAATATAGTGGTCACCAAATTAAGCTATTGTCAGTTCAACTACAATGGTTATAGTTTCTAGGTTTTGTAGTTTCAACTACTTTATAAGGATTTGGAGTGTACTTGGTATTAGCGTAGGGAAACTAACTCTATCAACAAGCTCTTTGAAATATAAAACAGCAAAACTTCGAATCCTAAAAGATTCCTAGCAAGTCAATTTCACTCCATCATTTGTTAACATTTTGATATACCTACATTGCTAAAGTATCTAGGTAGCAATTAGATTATATATTTTTGCGAAGCGATCGTTGTAAGAAGACAGTTTACGGCTAATTTATTTCTCATTTATCGTTACATACGTTAACTGACTACCTGCGGGCGCCGGTTTATACCCTGAAACAAAAAGCATTAAAGCAAATATGTTACGGTATTACTTCTGGGAACTTGTTATTTTAGAGTATTAGCATAGCAAATGAAGTACTCGCAATTAATGTTTCTTTACGAAAATAAATCTCGGCGGAAAATCTCTGGATTCGAAATAGAACTCAATGAGAAGAATCTACGCACGGAAATATGTAAAATATTTCACTTAGGAAAAAATATGTTTACTTTAAGAAGGGCGTCTTAAGGAGGAATGTCAGAGGAGAGAAACCAGAAAATTCTTCGTTTAAATAAAATGTTTCCATCATAGTGCATCCGGAGGCTATTTTCATTTCATTTTGTTCCTGTGGACCATACAACCGAAGTTCGTTTGATGATAGTCAATCAAGTCTTTTTGGCAAAGCGCAATTCTACTCGCGTTCAAGGGTTTCCGTATATTTTTCAGCTTTATTTGCGTGTCCTACGAGTTTGTTACTCAATCTCGTAGGGTAAACGGTCTTTCTATATATAGCTTCAAAATTTTTATGAAAATATGTACGAATATGCAATTATATAAATACTCTTTACAGGTATTCTAGTTTTATCGTTGGGTACATTTATTGCCTATCCTCATACTATAGGTATAATAGGTTCTGATTAAATTTTCAAAATATTAATTAATGTGATCATCATTTTTTCACCTCTTTACTTGGACAATATGCTAGCTTATTTGATTTGACATAGTTTTTACATTTTTGAAATGAATTTTTGGAGACTACACTCAGAGCAAATACAGTCAATTGCATCAATTGAGTACGTTTTTGCTTTGACTTCCATCCGAATGATACATGTCATTGAAAACTGTTGAAAGTTTGACTGTGGACATTGTATGTTATAGCATCGATCTGGAAACTAACAATAAGATGTAGCGACAAAGTTGATTAGAATCACATTAAATTGGAGAAATAGTTTAATAAAAAATTCACAATACCTATAGCTATTTAGTTATGCAAGTGTGCTGCGCTTGTATCCATTGGGCGGTAACGATTTTAAAATCATTGTACGGTTTTCATAACGAGTTAGCTCTTGTCTCTTGTCTCTTGTCTCTTGTGCGCCTCAAGCAACTTAGTTGTTGGAATACATATTTGAACACCAAATAAAAGTTTGGTGAGGGAACATTGCTATACTTCCTCTACATTTGGCTAGGATTAGCACCTGATCGTGTTTGAAATGGGCATCAGTTAATATTTTACCCCATATTAAAAAAAAATTTCTATTTTCACAAAAATAAATATATGCCTTTAGCAATATTGAACTACTTAAATCATAACTTTAAAAAGGCGTAGGTTTATCAAATTAGAAGAAGAAGAAGGGTTTGAAGTTGGTATGGTTAGTTAGTTTGTTATTGCTTTGACCAATAGTACATGCAAGTAGGTATTCTGAATTTTGTCACTGGTTTGTGTCAAGCAAGGAATGAGGAGGGAAGAAAAAGAAGAACGAGACCCACTTGCCAACCTAACTGTGCTACAGTTATTACAAATCCAAAATTTATGAGTTTTAGGTTTCAAAAATCAGATTATAAATCAAAGTTTGGGTAACGCAGGTGGAGTAATTACTGTAGGAACAGCGTATCATCGCGTATTTTGGGTTTTGTTGCCATCTGCAGGTAGTGCTTCATTAAAGGAGGATATTGATATCTTCTTCTTCTTCTTCTCGTCAATCCTTATGCCTTTCAGCGTCGGATTACTTTTGGATCTTACGACGATTTAATCCATTCTTTCCATCGTGTCCGGTCTGTACTCATACTTCTCATTTCTGCTATGGTCTTCCCTCGCTTTCGTCCCAATTCGTTGACTCTGTCAATCCATTTTTTCCTTGGTCTTCCCTTTTTTCTTCTCCCGTTATTTTTGGCTTCTATTATTTTCTTTGTTAAACTCTTTTGTTCCATTCTGATTATGTGGCCGTACCAATTCAGTTAACATTTTCAATTCTTTTAGTATATCTTCTTGATTTAACATATTCCTTATCTGTTCGTTTTCTATTCTGTCCATTTTTGTTTTCGCCACGATCTTTCTCAAAAATTTCATTTCCATAGCTGTTATTTTGCTTTCGTGTTTTTGCTGTATTGTCCAGGACTCACTTACGTACATTATTGTGGGGGCTACTACTGCATTGTATACTATCTATTTGCTCTTGGGTTCTATTTCTTTTTTTCCAAAGATGGTTTGATTCAGAGCGTAGTATATGTTTGTGGCTTTCCGTCTCCTTTTTGCTATGTCTAGATCAATTTTTCCATCCTTCGATATAATAGTACCTAAATATTCGTATGCGTCGACAATTTCTTCTTGTTTATCGTTGATTTTAATTATTAGATTACTGGCTGGCTCTTTATTATTTATCATCATTAGTTTGCTTTTTTCTACGTTTATTTCCATCTTCATCTTTTCTGTTTCTTCTGTCCATATTTTTGTTAATTTTTCCATTTTCACATAACTGTCAGCTATTAGTGCCAGATCATCGGCGTACAGTAATGCATCCACAGCTACATGTACCAGGCTGTTATATCCCAACAGTGTCTTCACAGTTTCGGTGCGTTTCCTCGTATTTTGCACGATTCTGTCCATTACTATAATAAATATTAATGGACTTAAGCTGTCTCCTTGTTTTATTCCCACTTGCATTTCAAAATCTGCTGATCTTCTTGCATGCACTTGTACTATCCCCCTAACCTGACAATATAGACTATTGATTATTTGGCGCATTTTTCTTGGAACCTCTAGTTTCTCTAGACAGACATCTATACTCCCTCTATCTACTGTATCGAAGGCTGCTCGCAAGTCTATGAAATTGAAATAGATTTCCTCCCCTGTCTCAATTTTACGTTCTATGATGTTTTTAGTTATGTGGATATTATCGTTCGTTTGTTTCCCTTTTCTATAGGCTGCTTGTTCTTCTCCCAGTTGGTCTCTTACTAAATGTGTAAGTCGTTCCGCTATTATTTTGGTATAGACCTTAAAACATACTGTCGATAGGCATATTGCCCTATAGTTTTCGCACTGACTTTGATCGCCTTTCTTATATATGGGACTGATGAGGTTATTTTCCCAATCCGCAGGAATTGTGTTTGTTCGCCATGCCTTACAAAATATGTCAAGGATTCACTCCTTTCCCACCTGTCCGAGCCATTTTACCATTTCTGGTTCTATATTATCCGCACCGCAGGCTTTTCCTGTTTTTATTCTTTTCAGGGCTTTCTCTACCTCTCCTATATCTATCTCTTCAAGCTCTTCATTATATTCATTTCGTGTTCCTAATTCTGGCAATAAATCTGTATGATCTCCTGTATCTGTGAATTTTTTCGTGAAGAATATTGGATATTGATGAGGATATTGATATAGAAGTATAAAATTGAACGACGCGTTCTTCGAATAACTTATAAAAATCAAAAGGGCTTTGTGAATTTCAAAATTGTTAATAATAGTACCACTACAAATTTGTTTCGCCACACTGTGGCTTCAGTAGGTGGATGAATACTGAAGGTTAACGACCGAAACATTTAATCTGTCTCAACATTTGCAAATCATTGTTTAGAAAATAACTTATCTTATATGATAGTTTTCTACCACTAATAGTGAAAATATTTTCACTGAAGAAGGTGTTCCGAAAACGTTTGTAAACGTCCTGGAAATATAACTATCGTTCAAACCAGTCTTGTTTTATTGACCTAATTAGTGGTAGAAAACTATCATATAAGATAAGTATAAAAAAGGTCACGAAATATATATATATATACATTTAATTCTGAAAATGACCATATTTTTAATAATAATTTTGACAAACTTCATATTCAGGTAAAAGGTAAAAAACTAAATCTTTTGGAATCAATGAAAATTAATAGATTTAATAAATTAGGTTTACCTTTAAACGACTAAACAGAGGTTTGTCATTCCCCCTCCTAGCACTAAATTTCTAAATTTCATAACTGCCTGTTATTGTTTTGTATATAAGTAGATACTAATCGGTCGTTAACCTTCAGTATTCATCCACCTGATGAAGCCATAGTGTGGTGAAACAAATTTGTCGTGGTACTATTATTAAATATTTTGAAACTCACAGAGTCTTTTTGATTTTTATGTTATTCGATTATGGAGTTCCAAGTGATTTCCGTAACAATTAATTAACACGTTCGTCAGTGACGGGTGGCTATACCATTTCGTCTGAGATTGCACAGTATCCATATAAGGATAAAAATAGTTGTGATAAACGACGCATCATGTTTATTTGTATATAAATATATCGTGCAAGGATTAGGACAGCTTCAATGAATGATAGATGATAACCATTGGACTTTATTCAGAATAGCATAACAGTTACCGAATAAGTTGGTAACGTTCTTCAATTAAAAGAAAAATGAGTGATTATTGAAAATGCTGGAACTAATGTTTTGCTGTAGGTGTGTCTGGCTGAGAATTGTAATTTTAATTAAGTTTAAAACATAGGAGTACAACCAGAATAAAGTTAATTAATTTAATCTATTCTCAATAAAGCCCAATTTTTGACAATAGGCCTAAGTTGTTCGGGGCGAATAATCCTCAAAAGGAATCGATAACTTTATTTTGTTAATACCGAAACCAGGGTCGCAAGCAAATTGTTTATATCGCTTCCCTCCTCTCTTTTTGTCCAAGTTTGAAATTTTAGTCTCGCAGTTACTCATTTATTGTGATAATTAAAGTATCATATTGTAATATTTAAAATAAATTAACAGTGCCTCATTTTCGGTGTAATTGCTTGCATTTATTCTATTGGTTTGTGTGAAACATATTGATCTGTAATTGTCAATAATTCTTTGATATCTTGCTTGCCTCAGAAGTTTTTGATATCAGGAATCTCTTTCATATAGTATTTATGTACGTATATTTGACAAATTGCCTGTTCGCATGCTTTATCTAGTAAAGCACTATCGCGGACACGCTTATGAAACATATTCTGAGGCAGATCTTCAAAATTACTTTTGATAAAAATTTTACGCCTTTCATTTCTCAGGAGTACTCGACCTCAAAGTGGAATAACTCTTTCTACTTTCGCCACTCCCTAATAGTAAATAATAACGCAATATCATTAATAATAGTACGGGAGTGACGTGGTACCGGACATATAAGTAGCAATTTACTTCTAATGGGTAGCGATACATCGTGCCTTCCTGTATGTTACATCGTTCCTTTTATGAGCAATCCTGTTCGGTCTAATATCAAATTTATAGAAGGTGAGAAGCGATACGGATATTCGAAAAACCGCACCAATTTCAGTTTCTTTCTACAATTGCAGTTTTTCTCACCGAAGGAAAAGTAAATGGACATTGATTTATAGCGAAACGTTAATGACAAATAAAGATAAGTGCAAAGCGTTGTTCTAAGCGTCCTTTTTCTTACGTTACGCCATTAATCTCTGCTCTTTCCATTTGCTTGTCGTATGTATGTGTATAATTTTCTATATCATTATAGTATAAAAAGCAAAATAATTTTTTTCGATAGTCTGTTACAAGAAAATAACACCTTATCCATTTCAGATACAGTAAAGAGACATATGTATATGTACACTGGGGGAAGAAAAATTTTGGATTGTGTATTGTTGTTGTATGAAATATATATTTTATTTTGCCAGTGTAGATCAAAATTGATCCAAAATAGTTTATTTATCTACAAGAGATATTTGGTGTTATGTTTCGTTTGTCAGATGGAAATCAAAACCTAAAAATTGAACTAATTATAATAATGCACTGTTACAGTATATTAAAGTGAACTTTCAATATTCAATATTTATTTATTATCCTAAAAGCGCTTATATTACTCTGAAAAGTGAAGGTGCTGTGAGGGTTGACAAAATTTGAAATTTAGTATACGTTATATAAATTTAAGTAGCGCAGAAGTTCGAAATTCAATAAACTCAATTTCCTGTCCTTTTGTAGCACGGAAAAAACGCCACCAAAACTTCTTACTTTCTGCTCACAATACTGCATATTTGACGGCTCCTTTATCAACGAACACGTCCTCCTGGGGAATTAGACATGTCGCTGCTCTGCATCAATCGTGTGGTCACAAAGGGGGCGTCCTTCCATTTAAATTATCCGAAGTGTATTCGACAGTAATACTAAAAGGTTCTGTCGCTTTAAGCGGTAAACATTATTCAACCTGGCATCACTTAGGTATTACATGCAGTCGACGAATGCATTTTGCTTGCGATTCGAAGACATCTGAGAGAATAACTAAATCGCCTTGTAAACTATGCGGTAACTTCCGACGATTTTTCGTTTCTCTATCACTTACCTGAACACTTTGGGGCGACATATTGGCTGTACGTAGCTAGGTGCACAAACTTCTGCAAGGGGTATTCCTGGTTCCTGGCGTTTTCTGGTACTCTAACAGATAACTATCCTTTAAAGGCTGGGTAACTAACAGATAACTGAAGCTGTAATCTGTAGATGTTGCGGAACTAAAAAAGATGTTTCTGAAACACTAACTTGTAAAATAGTACACGCTTTGATGTTTGTCAATGAATATGTGTAAATGATCTAATCTAGAATACAGAGTATTCTAGGAATTTCATCAGATTATCGAAGAAAACTGTTCAATTATTAAAAGTACTTTCTAGTAAAGTAAAAGTACTATTTAGCGATAATTTTGCCTCAGCTACCAGTGCAAATCAAAGTCGAAACTATTCATAATTAATTTTTCTTTTCATTCTCAATGATAACTTTGTACTCCAGAACTATATTTATACTTTACTTTTAATATTCTCTACCACTTTTAGTTCAATCAAACAATGTTGATTTCCAATTTGTTGTTTGATTGAGCTAAAAGTGGCAGAGAATATTTAAAAGATTCCATCAAATAACTAGGTAAAAGATAACCTACTAGTAACCCATTAAGTTTTAACAGATAACTTAGGGGAAGGGTGCCTATTGTGACGTCAGTAAAGTGTGGTTTCAGACACTACCATTGTTTAAGGAATAGATACCTAGCCCTTAACTATTTGATAAGTGTATTAGAACCCGGGTGACAGAATACTGTAAATTTAATCATCGTAAGATTATAGAAGTAACATTCTTAAATAAAACTGATCAACAACTTGCAAAGGAATTGGAATTAAATCGCAAATATGTTCGTGGTTTCACTTGAAAGTCGTGCATATTGCATTTGCTTTGGTTTCTGGTAATCAACCGCTGTCTACAGTTACAATTTATCGTCGGATTTCGAAATCTAAATTTGGTTATATTAGCTTCAGTCATGAATTTCGTCAAGGTAGTCCCTTAATTAATGTTGTTTGGAAAGATATCGATGATGTGTGTAATATAATTAGGACAGATTTATCGTCTGATTTATCGTGAAATAGAGAACAAGACATTTAAATTGCTGTGCATCACGCAGAAATGTATCTGTTCACGAAGTAGCTGGTTGTGTTGCTGTCGTTCTCTTAGACCAGCTAGCCCGCCGATCGCGAGCTACCGGAAGCTCGCGAAGGGTTATAGTTATTAGTTTATTTGTATTAGTATGTATTATTAAAATAAATACATGTATGTCGAATATAACCGTGCACTATTTCTTTAGGTTGGCTACGCCGCTTACGACTAAGGAGCTCACTGTTGGTTGCAAAATTATTAAACTAGCTCAACGCATTAAAAGGTTGACGACCGCTGCGTTAGACACTGACGCATAATCATTTGTTACCCGAATATCATTAACGAAATCGGGAAAACTAACGCAGTGCGCGGAATCTTTCTCCGTCACGACAACGATTATCCCACAGAGTATCTTAAACTGCCGATCATTTAAAGCTGTATATTAGTGATGGGAAAAACCGTTCTTTTAAAACAACAGTTCCAATCGTTATCGTTATTTTGAAATAACGGTTCCAATATAACAAGTTATCGTTATTTTGTAATCGACAGTTCTGGCGATAACGCATCATGATTCCACATAGCAAATGTTAATCAAATATGGCACGGTCTAGTTTCCCGATGTTATGCTTTCGTTCGATTATTCGACTTCTCTTGTTTTAACTGTTTACACAAATGTGCAATTGCTTATCTTGCAGTACGCTAAAACGGTGTTTTCGAAAACGGGATTATTGATTTCTGACCATCGAAACCGTTTATCATCTGGAAAGGTAAGAGAGATCCTTATTTATAAATATAAAGGAGAATTCGTTATAACAACATTGTCGTTTTTGAATATATATATATATATATATATATATATATATATATATATATATATACAGGGTGGCCCACCACCAGCGCCTCGGACTGTAGCTCCCAAACTAATAATTTTTTTAAATCTTTTTGATAAGATGGTGTACGTTTATAATGGACATAATTAGAAAATATTGTCGTTTATACAGGGTGCTCCAATAAAGCGCTAAGTATCAAAGTTATGTTTTTTAAAATGGAACAATAAACATTTTTTACTTTTTTCGAATTGTATAGGAAGAATAAAGGTAAGTTACTTCGATGTTCCATATACCTATCGTTAGCCGTTTTCGAAGTATTTGAGGATTTTCGAAAAAGTAAGATGTTTTGAAAATGGACACAACAGACAAACTAATTGAAATTTCCAAATCATGTTTTTAGCCTTGATTTGGTATATCTTGGGCTACTTATTTTCAGGTATGTAATTTTACAATAATATACAGGGTGATTCCATAGACCGGCTTTATTTGTCTCAATTTAATAGTGTATAACTTTGTTATTTCAAATGGAACACCCTGTATATTTTCAGACTCGGAGAAAGGTTTTCAATTCCTATCCAAATTGTATTAGGTTTCGCTATACCTATCTCTTGTGATTTCGGAGATATTTGAAGATATTTTAAATTTTATCTAGATTGAAATTAAATCAAAGCTGCTGAATATGGAAATGCAATTGCTTTTTATTTCAACGATCTGAAAAAGTTGCTAATGAAACACATATGCCTTTAAATGATAAATATTATAATAAATGTTCTACATGATCGCCATTTTCCTTTATGCATATTCTAATTCTCTCTTCAAACGATCTTCTAACCCTTCTTAACATTTCCGGGGCAATGGTAGCAAATGCATTTGTTATTCTGATTTTCATATCATCCGACGTAGTTGGTATCGAATTGTACACAATACTTTTTACATATCCCCATAAGAAAAAATCTATGCAAGTTAAATCGGGTGACCTGGGTGCCCATTTACAGGGTCCTTGTCTTCCAATCCAGTTATTTGGGAACATTAAATTTAAATAGGTTCTAACATCTACGTGGAAATGTGCAGGAGCCCCGTCTAACTGCAGCCACATTTTGCCTCTTGTAAATAAGGGAACATCTTCTAAAAGAGTCCAGAAATCTCCTTGCAAAAATTGTAAAAAACGGTGTCCATTCAATCGTTCTTTAAAAAGTAAGGTCCAATAACATAGTCACCAATAATTCCCGCATAGACGTCTAAACTCCAGCGATTTTGGTGATCAACAGTTTTAAATATGTGTGAATTTTCTGTATCATAATAATGAAAATTATGTCTACATACTAATCCATTATTATGGAAGGTAGATTCATCAGTGAATGAAATATATTCAGAAAAATCCTCCTCTTCTCCAACACGATCCAGAGCCCATAAGCAAAATTCCAATCGATGGTCAAAGTCCATCCCATATAAATGTTGATGTATTTGGATATGATATGGGTGATACTTGTGTTTTTATGATCCTCTGTACACTAGATCTACTTATATCGGTTTCTTGGGTAATCTTCCGTGAACTGGTACTAGGATTTTCAGCATTGGAACCTAACACTAGAAATTCATTTTCCTCGTTGTCAACGACTGATTTCCTTCTTTTTCGTTTAGAGTAGGAAGTATTACCTGTCTCTCGAAACCTTGCGAAAAGTCTTTCAAAAGCGCGCTCTTCAGGATGTTTTCGTTCAGGATACTTTTGCGCATAAATTCTGCCAGGCAAAAAACAGTTTTCATGACATTCACCTATGGTCAAAATCATATCCGCTCGTTCTAGGATAGACAAATCCATCATTGTAAAAATATCTCAAATAAAAGAAAATAACACTTCAATTATTTCACAAGTTCTTTTTTAAATTTCTCTAATAGTAGTTATGTACCATTATGAAATAATAAGGTATACTAAACTAAAGTAAATTTGTGCTGACATCACAAGAGATAGGTATAGCGAAACCTAATACAGTTTGGGTAGGAATTGAAAAACCTTTCTCCGAGTCTGAAAATATACAGGGTGTTCCATTTGAAATAACAAAGTTATACACTATTAAAGTTGAGACAAATAAAGCCGGTCTATGGAATCACCCTGTACATTATTGTAAAATTACATACCTGAAAATAAGTAGCCCAAGATATACCAAATCAAGGCTAAAAACATGATTTGAAAATTTCAATTAGTTTGTCTGTTATGCCCATTTTCAAAACATCTTACTTTTTCGAAAATCCTCAAATACTTCGAAAACGGCTAGCGATAGGTATATCGAACATTGAAGTAACTCACCTTTATTTTTTCTATACAATTCGAAAGAAGCAAAAAATATATACTGTTCCATTTAAAAAACATAACTTTGATACTTAGCGCTTTGTTGAGGCACCCTGTATCAATGAAAATATTTTCTAATTTTGGTCATTATAAACGTACACCATCTTACCAAAAAAGATTAAAAAAATTATTAGTTTGGGAGCTACAGTCCGAGGCGCTGGTGGTGGGCCACCCTGTATATATATATATATTAGCGCATGGGTTTTGAATCAATTTACAAACGAAATAGTAAAGAGATGGGAGAGGAAAATACTTCGTTGGATAATAGGAGGGAAAAAGACCGAAGATGCCTATATAAGAAGAACTAATGAAGAGGTCTATGAGGCCTATAAAAAATCGCAGATAGATTTTATCATTAAAGCAAGGAGATTACAGTGGCTGGGTCACATGGAGAGAATGGAAGAAAAAAGAACCGCTAGGAAAATAGCATGGATAACACCAGGATATAAGAAAAAGAGAGGAAGATCGAGGAAAAGATGGCGAGAGGCGGTACTGGAGGATAAGGGAATAGCGGACTGGAAGAAGAAGGCTACGGACAGGAAACAATGGAGAAATGTAACGAAGCTCATCACTACTGTATAAGGTCTTGCATTAAGGTCAGGTGAGTTGCTTTTGCTCCTGTTTGTTAAACATATAGTGCGCGATATCGTCTGGATAGAAGAAGTGCTTCTGGAACCGATTTTAATGCATCTGGAAGTGTATTGACTCCAAGCAAGCACACTTTGAAGAATAATAAATGCACTTTCACAGTATTTTGATTCGCGTTTGTACATCTGTGGATAATCTTGTTTCGTGCCAAATTTGAAATTTGTATTCGGTGATTTACTTTTGTTTAATAAGTTTGTTTAATAGTTTTGTAATTCGTGTAAGATCATAATTTTACCTTATTTGAAAGCTTTATATTCAGAAACACAAACCGAGAAGGAGACCTATAAAAGTATTTACAATTTATATGAATATTCCTTGCCGGAGTTATTAAGAAACAGGTGGCGATATAACGTTTATGTGTCTTTGTGTGCAGCAATAAACAGTGCATTAAGCTGCATAACTTAATAAAGGTCGCGCTTTCGTTTGTCTTTAAAACGTTATTACCGACATTACTGTCATCATCCCATTAGTTCATGTTACATTGTCTAACTATAACTGACTTTCTTAAATCTGAACGGGTGTAGAGACGTAGTATTTTCTTCGTAGATGTACGTATATCAGATAGAATACTAATAGTTATATATATATATATTGAAGGGGTGAAGCAACAAACGATTATTAGCTTTTGATAGAAATATTGCAAGCATATAAAAATTCGCTGGCTTTTATATTTATTTGGTATCATAATAGTCACTGTACTGTTATGAAGCAATTAACATGCGTAATGTAGTTTGTTGCTTAGCTAATGAAAAGCAAAGATATGCAAAGGTTCGCAATCACGGCGAACTGAGCGAACATTAAAGCAAACGGCAGGAAGTTCAGGTATTCAGAAAAACATTAGGAATTCATCAGTTGGTAGGAAGTGCAATAGGAGAAGTCCCGAATATAGGAAGATGTAATATTTGGTTACGTTTCTCGTCCCGAGAAATCGCCTGTCGGTTCCTTCGCCCATTCGGCAAAGGGGAAAATTGGAACTAAGCTCATTATACTAATGACTCGAATCCTCAACTCTCCTTTGATATATTTTATGCTAGCTGATGTCCACGAAGTGAATTATTCGAAATTATATCGTAGATAGGATACCTTATCGCGCGCAGCCAATCTATGCGCTACGCTGTAGCGACTCCACTGGAGTTGGCCGCTTCTATATTATCAGATCCTGAACCCTGTCGACTTGACACGCTACATTTGTGTTTTATCTAATTTTAAGGTGTTTCTGTATCTCGGAAGCCTTTATAAGGAGCTCGTCAAAGAGATTTCAGATAAGCTTTGGGCTGATTTGGAAAAGGGAATGAAAAGTTGATGTGTTTGCACGTTGTACTAGGAGATGTACCTACTGTGTAAACAGAAAATTTAGCTATACGAAAATTATAATGGCAAAAGTATAAATTCAGTAATTTAGAAAACTTGAATAACGTTATATACTATCGCTGCAATTAGACTGACAAGTCGATTAAAATGTATAGAACAGCTGAGACTTGAAATTGTATTTGTATAAATTAAAAAGAACTCTGGAGAATGATTTACCATGGTAGGGAGGTCAACAATGTAGAAATTCTTTCTCATAGTGGTTTTATATTAAAGTTACAGGTCTTTTTAGCAACATCATCTTTACGGTATTATTCCTATATTAAAGAAGACATGAGTAAAAGGCTGTGAAAGTCTGTGATTCGTGGTAAAAGCAAATAAAATGATTCTTACCTCTACCACGCCAACTAATTCTCTATCAACCTGAAGAGCAAGCTAGTGTGATAAGAAGAGCCATTCCATTTGAATTAATTTGTCTTAATTCAAACGTGACTTCCTGAGCAAAGAAATACCAACTAGGATGTAGAGTAAACGAACAAAGCCCTTCCAATATGGTCATTTCGCTTTCATTTACCATATGTATAGAAATTTCCTGTACATATTGTGGCACTGTTACGATTACATCTCTCGAACACCTTAATCATCTTCTGCAAAGGAAACAATATTCAATGTTTTCAAGGAGTTTCGGCAACATAAAGTAACGGCACACAAGAAAACTAAGCCCGATGGCAAAAAAACTAGTTTGGTTTCTCAAGTCAGCATCATCGACTTAGCTTAAGTCACTTAGCATATTCCTTGTGACAAATATACTGTTGACCAGTGTAATATGCACATATGGAATTTTACACAGGATATTACTCTACTACAGTATAGTTATTTGGAACGTAGTATGTCTGTGACAATGATATCAAGAAGAGGCTCAACAAATGTCAGGTATGCGGTAGAGTATCTATATGGGAATACATTGAAAGAAACCCAGTGAAAGTTTACAAGTAATTGCATCAACAGTACTGTTGCTTGGTAGTTTGTGTTGTACACAGTGAAAGAATGCCCCAATTAACCCTTCGTATACACAGGGGTCCAATGGACCCCAACGACTAACAAGTAACACTTGCATAGAATGGTAAATAGCAGAATCCAAGAATCCGCCTAGGAATATAAATCTAAAGCTAACGGAACATTGGACTATTCAGATGGCGATACAAATAATTGAAATCGAAATTCATTTATGTCTAGAACTGAATCGGCCGTACAGAATTATTTGCAGTGATTTTGATAATTTTCGCGAGTTAATGAAACATGGGTTACCAATTAACTCCTATAATTTATTAAATTATACCTTAATGTATTTAACTCTGTGATATGTTCATTTTCCGCATATTAGAGAACTTATGTTCTTTGAGAATACTTATACTTATTATAGTGATTTTCATATATTTATTAATATTTATCTTACGCTAGTAAATTGGCTGCTTAACGTTGATTTGTTATGATATTTGGGGTGGATCTAATATTACAGCTTATGTGCAAGTTCTGGCAAAGTACATAGACATGGCGCTACAGGTATGCATAATCAACAAGATGACTTGTCACAATACATTGTGAAGATGCCGCGTAATACGTACTTGCAGCTGTGATACTATTGCTACTACAAACTAATTGATGCAGCCGAAGATGTGGATATTTACACGATTACACAATTACTCCCCATAGGTATTTTGCTACGTGCTATTCTAAATGAAACTATAATAAACATATTTATTGCCAGTGGTCAGTGGTTTCATTCATTCTTGTCATAAAAATGCAACAGTGGATAGTTTGGCAAATTATGTACAAATGATAGTAGGCTAACTTTCAGCGAATTAAAGGAAGAATTTATGCTTTATTATTGTATGCTGTAAAATGTTTATCTTGCATATTCATTTCAATATACTTTATATTAACATTAACTTTTATTCCGAGAGGTGTATACCTCGATGTGATGTAGATGCATGTATATGTACGTATATATATTAGAGCGATATTGTAAATTATTAAAAGGAATCTGCATTGTCAATATCTTTGGCGCAGAATACTATAGATTAATTTACAGCTCTTGGAGCAATCCTCATTTACAACTCCAACATTGAAAGGGTGTGTTGAAAGGAAACACGACAGGCACTAGTAGTACATCTTGTTATTCGTTCTTTGTCTCCATAACAGTAATGAAAATAGTCGCCTTTGAAAACATTTCTGTATCATATAGTGTATTTGTCATCAGAAAATACTTCCTGAATAAAACTTTGAATCCTAAAACCGCGTCTCCGGCACAACACCGTCGCACATAGAGGCACGTATACAAGCTCGTGCACTTCTATAAACAGAGAAGGCGTAATGATATCGTCGCATAACTGGATGTGACAATGAAAATAATGAAAATCTCTGATGCGAAACGTAGAAGTCCCGGAGGAAAGCAGTGATAAAGTGGATATGATAGTTGTCTGTAAAACGAATTGCGAATGGGGACGAAAATGTTTCGCTCTGGTCGCAGTTTCGTAATGTATTACACGCAACATTGCAAGTAGCCTTAGGCCGAATCATAAACTACACTCGCATGACACTCCGTCTAACAGCGCGAGGCAGTTTTACTGTGACGTCGCATATAAAAAATACAAAACGCTTTTTCGAAAGTAAAAAGGGGGACATTTTTAAAGTAAAATATATGAAAGATACTAACGGCTATAAAAGATTTCCCTTTAGGGCAGTTAAGGACATTAGGGTGACATTAATATTCGCTGATAATAATTTGATTATATTTTTACAGTATCCTTGAATATAAACAAAATAAAGTGCAGGAAGTGTATGCCAGGTTATTAACATATATAGTTACTCTTACACTTGTAATGTGGGTCTTCATATATAGCAGCTATGCTTGTAGAAGTTAACGGGTCTTTATTACGATAAAAAAATTAGCTGTATTATACCTACAATATGCAACAATAACAATAGAAAGGCTGCCACATTCTCTTTCGACAAGGACAATTGAAAGCGAACGGGATAATCCCTCCAACAGTACCAAAAACTTTCATTGAAAGCTAATCTTACTCTTGACGACAAGGACCAATTGCTGAGTTGTCACCTTCCACTAGGAGTTGTCCCAAAAGATAAAGTTGTTGTATGATGTGTAATCGTGAAAATAAAACTACCTTGTTCCAAGTAGGAATTCCATGTGGAATGCCCGTGGTAAATCTGTCCCAGCAAGAAGGGATGTTGTGTATATCAGCAACCAAAGTTTTCATTAAGATGAACTGCAAAGAGATTTTAAGTTATTCAGAGGACGAATTCTATCCTCTGTAATAAAACCAGATTTATTATAGAGCATAGAATTGTTTCTTCGTTTACGTGTTTCACTAGCAGAAACCAAATTAATTGAATGGGAGAGAAACTTTATTTCTACCGAACAATCATTAGTAATTACTCCTTTACCTTTCAGCCACAGGTTGTAAGGTTGAAACAAAGTTGAGCTTTGTGGGCTCTTCTTGTATATTTTTAGCCACTACTTTTTGTCTGAACAATACGTCTCATGTAACACCACCTTCCATTCATTATGCCAAGACTTTGTTTCCCTTTTTCCCGGTCCTTTGTCTTCATAAACCTTCCTACTCTTCCTCCTTCTATTAGGAAGAAATATCTAAAGAGTTGTTTATCCTAGTTATATGGTTATCTCAACTGTTTGCAATTTTATCCCACTTTTATTTCGTGACATTCCTGTTTTAATTAAGAAAATTATTTATATCTAAATCTTTGATGTTTCTGCTTTCATAAAGTTCATTTTCTAGGTTACTTTTACTATTTGAAGTTGTTGAGTTTTTAACTTTGTTCTCTTGTTTCATTCTGCCTTTAGTAATTAGGTGTTGCTTCTTATTTTTGTTTTCGATGTACTATTATTGTCTTTATTCTTTTATTTTCGATTTGCGCAATGAAAGGTGCTATACCGGGAAGATCACTAATTGATTAGAGACCAGTTCGAATTAAATTTAAATTGGTATCAATCTTTTACAACTAAAATTAAGTAGTTATTAAGCAGTGTATATCATTATTAATGTTACCTACGATCAGTACTTGTGGGAATGTGTCGAAGTCATCCAGTGGGTACGGGGTAAATCACAAATTTAATATTAGACAATGGGATAAGAAATTTTTAGCGCAGAAAACTCATATTTTAAACACACAAATACAATTTGGGTAAATAGTTTGTTAAAACTGAAAATACTTAGCAAAAGAGGAAGTGTTTGAAAATCGATGGTAGGAACAAGCATGAGAGCTAACATTTTAATTAAGCGGATAGTTAAAAACGTTTTGTTAACGTGAAAGCGTTGCACTAAATGCAACTTGTAGTGAAACACCTGCTGTAGATTGGGTTAAGGTATCTGACAATGAGTGGAAGAAACAATTTGGAAGAGCCACAAAGGAATATTCTCAAAGCAACATTTCCAGTGGAGATGAACGCGGCATAAAAATGGGCTCTGTGCCAGTATCGGTGTCGAAAAGAGAAGTGAAAGGATCTTAGGGACTGAGTCTTACAGTGAGTATTCTATTAGGTTTTGCTTTATTCTTTAAGTCAGGAAGAAGTAACGAGTACTACGTAACTTGCAAAACTTCTAACTCCTGAGGTTTATTCTTTAAAAGTAATAATAATAATCTTTATTCTTTTCGCACACAGAGTTATGTCGAAATGCAGTCATATAAAATGATATACATACCAGGTCTAGTAGAATGAAACCTGATTTTTTCTAAAAATCAAACAATTATTATTGAAAAGTGATAAAAAATATTTGATTCAAAATAACTTCCAGTCGATTGTACACATTTTTCCCACCTCTCCGGAAATTTATGGATGCCTTGCCAAAAAAACTTTTCTTCTTTCGAAGCGAACCAACTATCAAGCCATTTTTGTACATTTTCGTACGAATTGAAGCGTTTGTTAGCGAGAGCGTGACCCATCGATGCGAATAAGTGATAGTCGGATGGAGCCAAGTCTGGGGAATAAATCGCATGCGGTAGTAATTCCAAATTGAACGATTCAGTTGTTTCCCCGACCGGTTTTGCTGTATGAGATGGGGCGTTATCATGCAGCAAAATCACTTTATGCTGCCTTTTTGCATATTCCGGTCGTTTTCAGTTATTGCTTGGCTTAAATTTATCATTTGCTGTTGGTAGCGTTGAGTATTGACGGTTTGACCAGGTTTCAGCAGCTCATAATAAATAAAGGTCCGACCAAATACAGAGCATCGTCTTCTTTCCGAAGCAATTCGGTCTTGCAGTTGATGTCGATGGTTCGGTTGGATTCAGCCATGATCTACGACGCTTAGGATTTTCAAAATAAATCCATTTTTCATCACCTGTCACGATTCGATGGAGAAGTGATTTTCTATTGAACCGATTAAGCAGCATTTCACAGGTGGTTCTTCGGTTTTCTTGCTGTCTTTCGTTCAATTCATGCGGAACCTATTTTCCCACTTTTTGAATTTTTCCCATAGCTTTTGAAGGATGGCAGATAGCTTTCTGCGATACATTTAATTGATCCGCGAGTTCTTGTTGAGTTTGAGCATCGTCTTCATCCAATAAGGCTTGTAACTCTTCGTCTTCAAACCTTTTTGGTGGTTTTCCACGTTCTTTGCTACTAACCTCAAAATCACCACTTTCGAATCTTTTGAACCACTCGAAGCACTGTGTTTTACCGAGAGCATGTTCACCGTATGCTTCGACAAGCATTCGATGCGGCTCTGCAGCAGCTTTCTTTAAATGGTAACAAAAAATTAATGCTGTCCGCAAATCGTAGATATTAGGCTCGAAACTTGACATGTTTGAGGTTATAAAAAATATACTAGTGTACGGAACGTGAGTTAATGTTTGTTGACACTCTTCGTCAGGTGTTAGAAGAAGACGATGGCTATGTGACAGGGGTCTTATGGTGATTAAACTGAACGCTGGCACCATCTATGGGGAAATTCCGGTTTCATACTACTAGACCTGGTACATATATATGCATGTCAATAAAAAAGGCACATTATAAATCCTTTGAACAGATATAAACAGTAAAATTTTATAGGTTACCTGAATACCTTATCTACGCTAGCAGCAGATGTCTTTTTATGATATAACACCGTACCAGTCAGATGCTGTTTGTTATGCTTCTTAAGATGTCTATGCTGGAAATTTTGCATTTCAGTTTGAAGATGGTTGAAAAATTTGCATCCATTTTACATCTGTTATTGATACAGCACAGTACCATGCTTACTGGGTATCAACATTGTCTTATTCTTTATGTTATAATCATGTTCTAGCGTGTGGAATGTAGATTTGTCTTCATAAGTTTGCGTGTCTCTTAGCTCCACATCCCTCTTTCAGTGGTCTGAATTCGAAATGAGTGTGCGTATCACTACTCCCACCCAGCACGAATCATAATTTCATTAATAGAATTTATGTTTGGCTTTTCACTTATTTTGTTATATACATAAGTTAAAATTCTTCATTCTGGGGGATTGTGCACATGTGTCTGCTACGCCACTAACCCATTTTCTTTATTCCACTTCATATAATGGAACATTTCGGGAAACCTGTAAAATGGAGAGCTTGATCCTTGATTTTATAAGAGGTGATAAAAATATCGCCCTATTGTAATCATTAGTAATTTTGGGAAAGTTTAAAAAGTGCACATATTTATTAACATATTTATCCTAATACTCAACCTTTTATATTGATGCATTAATACTGTGTTATGCGTGGGCGTTCAACAGTTACCAGTTTGGTGGAAATTGCTCGATACACAGCTAAGAATGTTGTTAAAAATAAACAAATCGATACCATTTATGCAGACTTCTCCAAAACGTTAGATCATGTTGATCATCTCGTACCACTAAAGAAAGTAGAGCCTTTTGATATTGTTATTAGCAGTTGTTTCCTTATTAACTTCTTCAGTAAATGGGGAACATTACGTAATATGTATTGGCCATCAATCCATACCGCCTTCTCCATCCTCTGGTGTAGCCCAATCTTATATCCTCTTTCCGCAATTTATTACTGACTTGTATGCTCTAAGCTTCGTTTAGTAGAGGATTTGAAACTGTTCTCTACAATTGATAGTATTAGTGATTGAATTTTGCTTAAAAATTTAATCAATGTGGTTATCGATTGGTGTAGTGCTAACAAAGTGATAACTTACTAAAGCGTAAACATCTGATGAAAGATTTAGGATTTTTTAAGCCTCTCGGAACTTAATCTCACGATTCACATTCCTGATGTATGCAAGTCCGCATCGATAACTTTATGATTTCAAATTAGAACCTCACTCAATCTCAATCTTACCGACTGCAGCTCTACTTTTCATTTCGTCATTAGATCTAAATTGGAGTTGTTTGGTCCTCTCTCTCTCTCCCTCTCTATTTTAGAAAGAATCATGTTTATGCTCGCGTAAGTTTCAGCAACGCGATCCTTATATATATGTACCACATATCTGCCCTAGACGTGCGCCATAATCAAACGGACTTAAAGCTCTTATACTGTTTGGTTAATAATGGAATTGATTCTGCTAATCTATTAAACCCAATTTGCTTTTTTGCTTGCTCGTATGTTTCTTGGAGAAACCCAAAGCTAATGTTTTATTAGAAACACCTCTTTACAGAATGTGTTCTTTATTTGATTCTTTTCTTGATATAGCAATTGATATTAATATATGTACTTTACCGTTGACATTAAACGCTTGCATATACAAGTAGGGAACGTGTTAAACGTTCTTTTTTAATAGTAAATAGCATTAAGTTACACACATATTAGGTTTTTGTCAACTGCCGCCTATATTTGTATCTACAAATTTGTTGGCAATTAATAAAGTATTATTATTATTATTATTATTATTATTATTTCTATTATTATTATTATCATTACCAGGGGGACACGCCATAATTATCAATTCATTAAAGATAATTGATTAGTAGTTACTATAAATGTGACAACTACTACCAGAGATAATTACTTTAAGGTATTCCTCCTTCTAAAATGAAGCAGATGAAAAATGAGGAATATGCGTAAAGAAATACTCTAAGGTAACATATGTACATCTGGCGTCATCTAGTATCTCTAAACTTTATAATTCTTTATGACGAACTGTGTAAAATAGAAGTAAGGGGATCCGATGCTAGAAATAATCCAAATATCTTTATAGCTTGTATAATCACATAATATTAACTGTAGATTTGTTTGTAATGTCGTTTGCGCTTATTTAAAGAGGTTCGTAACCGATTAGTTCGGTGTGTTGCAATGCTAATTTTTATATAGTTCGTATACATTCTATGTACTTTCCTTTGATAATACACAGGCCATGTTATAAAGGACATTTTTTGTCTAACTTTGCACTATTTCCTACAACGAACAAAATTACCTGTAATATATGAAGTAAAGGCCTGTGAGGAATTTCGGTACATTAGTTTAGCTTTTGATAATATCCGGCTCTATGCCTGGAACTACAGAGTACAGCTAGTTTATTCTGTTTCACACTCACTGGCACGGCAGAGACAACTTAACGATACATATAAGAATATCTGTAATTCCTTCGACTCCTTGGA
Source organism: Chrysina gloriosa (assembly GCA_038088585.1). Taxonomy (NCBI): domain Eukaryota; kingdom Metazoa; phylum Arthropoda; class Insecta; order Coleoptera; family Scarabaeidae; genus Chrysina; species Chrysina gloriosa. Next base: position 26,377,939 of record CM076090.1, read on the forward strand.
TCATGGTATTCCGCGGCAACAGTTATCAGTTTCAGGACCTAGCCTCCTTGCTAGTTTGTAAGTCGAGGTAGGCGTCATACATTCTCGACCTGATATAGAGAAAAAAGACGTGATAAAATATAACAATTTTTATTTTTCAATATAGTTTCCCCAACTTCAATACATTTCCTACATCGACTAATTAATAGTTTTATACTTTTCTAAGAATAACCTAAAGTTTTTCTCTCAAAACGTTCTATTACAGCTGTTGCAACTCACTATCGACTTTAAAACAATTTTCCCTGAGATCCATTTTTTATAAAACAGAACCATTGTTTTATCGCCTGTGATAATGGACTTCAAAATCGGTTTGGGGTGGTGTCCACGCATATTTAAAGTCAAACGCGCACATTCGAACCGACGTTGACGTTGCTGAACAGAAAGAAGGCGCGGTACCCATTTTGTACTAATTTTGTTCAGACTCGAATGGTCGTGGAGAATTCGACCAATATTTAATTCGGAAATCTTAAATATTGCTGCTAATTCCTTCACTTTCAAACGGCGATATTCTAATACCATTTCTTCAATCATTGCAACTTTTTGTGGCGTTATCACTTCAATTAGTCGACTGGAGCACTCACCACCTTCAAAGGATTCTTGCCCCAAAACGCAAATATTTTGCTCACTTTTTCACAATTGAATGTCTAAGCGTTGCTTAATGTGATTAGGCGTATATTCTTTTTCTTTGTTGAACATTTGATGATCGCCTGGTACTCTGGTTTTGTTAGCGGCGATATGTTAATGCACTAGTCAGGTTATCTGGCTGGCTACTGCAAACTACCACTCTGCGAGCCGTAATGTATACAGTGTAGACCTCACACATGTTAAACTATGACGCAACCAGGATCGAAACAAACTTGAACCTATATAAGTCTGTCAGACCGAAAATTTATGGCGCCTACCTCGAATACCAGAATGTTTGGAACTTGCTAAACTAGATGGAGCATACCATTGAACTGTCAAGTACGTTATATTGTATTTCTTCTAGATTTTAGGGAGTATGGTTTTGACGCATTCCTATTGCTATGCATGCACATACAAGACATAGTTTCAAGAGCGTCTAACAGGTTAGGGCGCTTTTCAGGTACTTTAAAGTAGTTTACGTAACACAATTAAGTCATGGTATTTTACTCTGGTACGGTTAAAATTGGAGTATACTGGTATTATCTGGTATTATTTACATAAGTTTCATAAACCTTCACTGTAAGGTATCCAAAGAAAGATCTTCAAATGATATTGACGCCATTATACTGAACTGCATCCTGTTAAAGGTTTTTGGTGTCTATTGTGGCAGAGGGAAACGGCATTTGCAATTCAAGTATATACAAAAATGTTGTTTGGGATAACATTAACTTTTAGATTCCGTGAATTACACTTTCCATGTGCATATCCGATCTTGTTATAATGTGTCCCATAGTTGTGATAATATTTCAATTGCTCATTTCGGGATATAGTAAATAATGTAAATGAAACTTATACCTAACTGAATTGTTAATTTTCTTTTGTCCTTTTTTAAAATTTCAGTTTGCTTTTACAAGCAAATGTTGTACAATAACAAAGTGCTTAACACTTAAAGAAATCCAAATAGGGCATAGCTAGAAATCACATACAAAGCTAATTACGTTTTAGTTTCTAAATCAATTGCAAATATCGTTCTAAATAAAAACAAAAACATTCCTGGGTGGCAAGAATATTTTCGTTTTGTTTTATTTTAACTTTTTCAATTATTATACGAATAACGGGGCCGTTAATATTTAATTAATGTTTTCCAACTCACATTTGTTCCTTCGTTGTTTTATTTAAGCTATCGAGGAGGTATTAGTTCCGAAAATATAGAAGTGGCGGAGGTAAAAACTACTGAAATTTATTAGCAGCAAAAGTAAAAAGTTTTTAAAGAAAAGTTTATAACGTTTTAGCACAATCTTATGACCGCGACCGGTATTTTACGATAATGCATTGTTCCCTCAAATTTTTACTCATACAATATTTAAGACGCAAGATCTGTTTTATTTCATTATCGCCGCTTCCATTACGCCACTTAGTTTCCACGAAGGGTAAAAACAACCACAGATGGGGTATAAGCAAGACACTTCCATTACGAAATTTCCTGGACTGGAAGTCTATCTATTTTAAAGTTGATTATAACTCGTTCGAGAAGTGCTTAGTGATATATGCAATAGTAAAATATATATTATTCATTTCAATATTCACGAAACAAGAAGTAACAGTATAAATAATTACGCATTAAAATTAATTATCCGTCAACCGTTGTTGCAAAAACGAAGTCCTCTTCAAATCCGCATTAATTGCAGGATATAATAGACAATTGCTAATTTCTAGAACATACTGATGTATTAACAATGTCTATTGACATAGTGGAACGGGTACCCTTTTCTACAAGAGACTCTCAAGGACCTAGAGTCATAATGATCATAATATACGTTTATTACCAGTAGTAAACTCCTCCTAGCCTTTCCAAGACAAGAAGCAAGTTACAGACTGGTTTTCGCAACTGGACATCGAACAAATATATGGCAAATAAAGACAATAACGACTGACATTATTTTTCCCGTCGCGATGTTTTTTCAACGATAAAATCTGGGGACTGCAATTTGTTCCTCGATGCATTCGCATATTGTTCGTCGTTTGGCTGCTTTTTCCTTTCTTTTATCGCGCACTGATAGCGCGAAATAAATAACGATGAATAAATTATCTTACCGGCAACGTCGAATCTTAAGTGGAATTGTAGTTCGTTCTTGAAGATTTATGCGAAGAGGAAAAGTTGTATGGGCATTTACCACTGCGCACACATAGAATTTCACGAACGTAATATTTTCTGATATGGTTGTCGAATTCAAATATTCGTTATCAACGAAATTAGATAAATTCGCCCAGCATGTGTCATACAGTGCAATTTTTGTTAGTGTCCGAATTTAAAGTGGGTCACTTCTATTTAACGATTCCATGCATTCTAGCTACAAGAATTCTGTAAAACAAGGCACCTATCAATGCCGAAATCTTTAAATACGCCCATTAGCAGATTTTATCACTTTTAAGACGTACACTGCCACAGTATAACTTTATCGTTTCGGCTATTTTCTTTTATTAAACCTTTTGAAACGTATTCCTAAGTTTCAAATTCATTTTTGTATCCTTTTGAAAACGCTGCACTTTGTATTTGGTTTTAGTGCGATTTCATCTTAAGGGATACTTTTTAATCGTTTTCTCCGCCACCAACATCCTTTCGACGAAAAGTAATACCGTGCTTCGCACCTCTCGGGTGTGGGAAATCTTGTGTACGTGTTTGACTTCACTTGTCGTTTAGCTTCCTGGGTGTATAGGCTACTGTTTTGTGATAAAGCCTTTGTGCTTCTAAATTTTCGTTCGAAAGTTTATGAGAGCATTATTATAGTTTGCAGACATAGTCAGAAATTTCGCTCGATTTGTTTTGAATCCCGACGAATCAAGTTGCAGAAACTCTTCGTCTTATTCTCCCAGGAAGGTTTTGCTCTGCAGCAGCGTTTTGGCCACAAGTAATCAATCGAACCACAATATAATCGCCGTAATCGACGTTTAAGAAATCTCCAATCTGTAAGAGATTCCGTCCAATAGAGTGTGAATTTTACTTTATTTATTATTTTTGCCCGCTGGCAAGACAAGAGTTTCTTCACTAGTATAATTAGAACGATATTAAGATCGATCTCCCTCATTTATCCCCTTTAATTCTGTATAGTGTTGGTGCACAAGCAAATATATTCCCTGCTCTTACCACATTTTTAAAGATTGATGTAACATTCGAGTTTTTGCTAAACATCGTTCTACTGCAAGCATTTTCCGGAAACTTTTATCGTGGGTAATATTTATTACACAATATTTCAATTCATCTATTCTATTCGATGTCTAAACTTTTGTTTACCAACTCTTTCAATTCTTGAATTTCATTATCATTTGATAAACGCAAATTTTCTGAATTGACAATTTAGTTTTATTTCTTATTGCGTTGAATGCCATTCGTTGTAGGCCAGACGTCTTCAGACAGAGTTACGAAATTTATCCCTAGGAGCCAGTGGCGCCTATATGCAAACTTTGTATCTTCAGCAAGCATTCTTTTTAACAGGTATTTTGGTTAAAGTAACCGTTTTCATTACCACGACCCTTCGCGATAATTATAAGTCGCCTCTGCGTCTTAGTAGGTTTCTCCGAGAAAAAATGAGAGCCACCTGCTTCCGGAACCCCCTGTTTCTGCCTTTGTGTGATCTTCCGGAGTCTTGCTTACCTCTTCAGCTTATTTTTGACATTTTGATTTGCGAAACACACTGTTGATAAGGAAGCACATAGGAACACTACACTTACTTTTGGGGGTTAACACTGAAACGGAAGAAATCAGAAAACTGTCGTAAATCTGAACGATGTTGTGAATAAAAACGGGTACAACAAATTCAAGATTCCTATTCAACACGATGTGTGTAAATATTAAAACAAAATGTTTCTTTGATTGATAGCGGCTTGTTTTAACTTTCGCTAACTCTTTCCAATTTGTTTTCTGATCCTACCATCTCATTATAACATTTTTCTTTTTTAGTACATTTGAATTACATTTGACTTGAGTTTGCCGTGAAAATTTATTAAAATGCGTACATGTTTAAAGAAATATAAGAAAAGATAATTTTGTCAAGCATAAGTGACACAGTGAAATAATTGATTAGCTTCCTTAGTAACGAGGCTAGTATCATATTAGTTGCATCTTGTTGAATAAGAAACTGGGCTAAGCATTTGATCGACAATTAGTCGACAAACTGGAATACATCCATGTAATTTACTGCATTGAACTTATATTAAACTGCAGTCCTCACAGTAGCTATCAAGTGATTATAGACGATATTTTCAATTACAGCTTTCAGCAATAAATTTCAATTGTAATATAACCTTTAATCGGCTGGCATACCAAATTATCAGTTAATTTCGGTGTAATTGAAATGTCTTCTCCGTACATTGTGCGGTTTACAATATCCTTTGATGTTTTCTGGGTTTCAGTACAAACTTTGAAAGTTCAAAGCGTAACAATACCGGAAATACATGCAGAGGTATATATGTATAAAGACAGGTACGTAACTACAATACGTTTCAGCTTTCTAGTATTTATTTATTAATATTCATAACGTTGCAATTTTCTACTTGTCCGTGCACGAATGTAAAATGAAACAAAGGAATGTGAATGCAACGAACGCATAACAGGGCGCACAAAAAGGACCATTTTTGCGGAAAATGAAAAACCATCCATTGTGTAGTGATTGGCTTCGGGGTAAGCCCGGAATCAGTTCTAGAAATAAGTTTTCAGTCGAAGGGGGGATGGAAAGGTTCTTGTCGCTTTGTTTGTCTAGAAATATTAAAGGATATTCGGAACTGATTAAAATAAACGAAGATTTAAGTATGCTTGGATGTCATTTCTGTGATTGTCTCAGTTATGGAAGTGAATTAATTAATGGGAAACCCGTTTTGCTAAGAGGAAATTACATAGTACCTTCTTTAAGTTGAAAGCAATATCAATTTTCGTTAGTTTGTCTCTTAAGTTACTGTTCAACTAGGCAGTAGTTAAACTTCTTCATTCAATTTAAAGTATCAAAAATCAAAGGAAGCACTGTAGCTGCACTCCAGACTACTAATTGCTGGTCTGAGAGATCACTATGTACTTACAGAAATCTTATTTGAATAGTTTGAATAATCTGCCGGTACTTCACGTAGCTTAGCAATATCATTCCTGTACCTGTAAAAGAAATCATGAAATAGAAAAGCAGCCTACCAGAAGATCAGTGTCTGCGGTATCTCTTTCTGTATATTATATATATAGAGACTTTTCTTGATTTACCAATATACTTTTTCTTTCTTCAAATTTATCTAGAATGGAATAGTCTTATGTTAATAAAAAGACTATATTGAATAACAATTTGCTTCGTTTTCGCATGACAAACATGGGAGATACTTCTTCTACATAGTTTGGATGAAACGTGTTCAAAAGCGAATGTTCTTTAGACTTGTATCGCCCTAGAATTTTATTAGTCATTGCTACATATTATAACATAAATGTGTTATCTGTTGCTCGACTCACCCTGTGGCATATTTATTATCCATATATTTACAAGGCGCTAGCACAGTGCTACTCCTTTTAATGGTGCACTTTGTAGTTTTCGATTAGTGTATTTTGAGGTGTGTAAATAAAGTAATAAGACCAATTTCTTCTCGGTTGTTTCATTCCAATAACATTATAATTTAATATTGTTCTTTCCAAAGTAACTATCTTGGGAATGCACACAACGCTGGAGACGGTTCCTCCACTCCTCATAGTAGTACTGGAACTCGGATACTGAAATATCCTTCAGTTGGCCGGTTATAGTTGTTTGAATGTTGTTCAGTACCTAAAAACGAGCTTTCTTGAGGTATTGTTTCAAAATCTGGAAAAGGAAAATGTTACAAGAGTCCAGGTCCGGTGAACAAGGAGGTTGAGGAGCCAAAGAAATGTTCTTACTGGCCAAAACGGAGTTTACAGAAATTTCTGTATGACAAGGTGTATTGCTGTGATGCAACATCTAGTTCTTCTTGACGTTTGGTCTCACACGCATGACCCTTTTTTGAAGTACTTCAAGAACCTTTCGGGAAAAGTGTTGGTTAACTCCTTGGCTAGAAGATACAAACTCTTTGTGAACGATTTCCTGACTATCAAAAAAGGAAATTATGTTTTTGGTCTGCATGGTCTGGGGCTTAGTTTTCCGGGTTGCTCAGCGCTGGTCGAAATACGTGCCACTCATTGTCAGAATGGACAAGGAAAACCGTCTTCACTAAAACAATTGCTATGAACAAACAACGTGATTCTAGCGAGTTGCACATGTTTGCCTGCCTCTTCTCCAATTTCCCCGTCGCAAGTGTTGCCCAATTAAACACTACGCTACCATCCTCATTGCTTTATTTATAGACCTCGTAGTTCTCAGGATCGATATATGATCGAATCTACACACAAAGAAATTAAGATATCTATACTTAGACAGCATTATTAATTTCCTCGCAGCTTATTTGTGTGGCTTTTGTTTACGATTCATGCAAATCTTGACCATTTTTTACCTTCAACGTTCGTTTGTTTACATTTTATTTGCTGTTTATCGAAGTGGGTTAATATTATCAATATATTCGATGCTGACGAGTCCGTTTTCAGTTTACTCTACCAAAAAAAGAACGCTGTCGCAGGTTTTAGGCGTTGGTTTTAGTTGTGATTTTATCTAGTTGTGTAGCTCCTGCACTTATACACTTGTATGACTTTTGAACCGTTCGTTTATTCCTTCTTGAGCTACTTCTCTCTTTCAACCATTCCTGTGTGGGATAAATTACGGTACTCCCGACGTTCTTGTGGGAAGATGGGGCTAAAGCTGTTGATCGACCTTGTAAAGAATGTGGAAGTGGAAGCCAGCATTTTTTTGTTGTTGTTGTTGTAGAAGGGATTGAGCAAAACATGTGTTTCATTTTATGGCTAATATATGTATGTATAATGTTCTTCTTGATGTGGCTTTGAAAGATTAAAGCCCGCTAGTTAATTGGATTGATTGAGTTGCTTTGGATGTGGTTTATGTTTTCATCGCAATCATGAATCAGATATATAAAATGGAGATAGACAAATATATACGTCTATTAATCGTGTGGTGCAATCGCGTAGAACACGTCAACATAATAATATTAAAACCTTACTTGTATATCAGTTATATACATACATATATAATTGTTGTACAGAGTAAAATTAATTTTGTCGAGAGCTTTGTTACTTCTCTGTTTAATTTAGGCTGTGGTAATTTTATTTATTATTGTTATTATTATTTAGATATTTTTTCGATTTGTGCCATTGTGCTTCTATACACTAAATATACTTTCATCTCAGGTAGAAGATGCTTCTAGTACTACAACTAACATATGATTAATGCAATTCATAGCACACAATGAATTCATAATTAAGTCATAAACATGATACATTCTAATAAATGGAGGCAGACTTTTATAATTGAGAAATGCCTCATTCCATGGCTTCCTCGCTTTTATTCCAAGTGTTCTCCTTAAACAGTACTTCTCGATGATGGAAACCTACGCAATATTAATAGAAACGGAATTTGCGATCACCAGCAAAGCATAATTGAAACTTTCCAACCGGGGACGTAGTTAGTCCATAGTGACTTCCAAGAATGTTGGCAGCCAATCACAGCCGATAAGATTCTTATGGCTATAACTTACATGCACTGGAGATTTCTTTTATAAATAGACAAAATCAATTAATTTTGTTCTGGTAAAATTTGGTTTAGATCATACTGTTCGAACCACTTCGTAGCTAGTTTTGTCTTGTTTATAATTCCATCATTATGGTTTCTTTTGTAGCTCGTATCACTACCGCTGTGCGGTCGATAGGTACTGTGATGTTGAGCCTCTTTCATGGTTAGTATACAGAAAGTATAATAGAGTATCTAACACTGATCCTTGAGACATGTCGGTCAAACTGTCTGCCAATCTAAGTATATACAAGGAAGAATCCTGTGATTTTTATATCGATTGAGTACTATTGAACTATTTGTTCTTTTATTGTTTAAGACTCCTGTTGAGCGTCTCTGTTTAAGTACTAGTTTCTAGTTCTGTTTTTATTTTTGGAGCCATATCGTTTGTTATTAGAATAATTGAACTACATAGTGCCTTTGATTGGGTGTAGTCCTCTGCTGGCGTTGGGGTTATTGGGGTGAAGCGGACCTATACTGTCCAGTCCAAAGATTGCAAGAGAATCTGAGCTTGATCAGAATAGACATAGAAGCTAACTAGTGGAGCCAGCCAAATCGAAACCTTCTTTTGCGTGTTTGTTTAATTTTTTTTTTAATTTTATGTAATAGTATTAGAAGTTATGTTTAAAAAGTGTCATTGAATTAACAACAATATTTAATATATTTTAAATGGAAAACTTTGATTAGACTTTATCAACTTGCTGACACTGTATCACATTGGCAAACTCCTCAACGTATAATTACTTAATTAAATTTGGTAACACCTGTTCCGTTAGCAACGAGACAATCATCTTCAAACTGCCTGTTATCAGTAAGGTAAATAATAGTGTGGTAAAAAATTTATCGATATAGTGTCAGTCAGTACACCACAGTCCTTACAATCACTATCAAGTTATCAAAGCGCTTTATACCGTTATTAATATTGTATTAGTTAAATTAGTTAAACCTGAATCGGAATGAATAGGCGGCCGTTTATATGAAATAATATATTTACAAATTTTTGGTGTAATTCGTCAATTTCCTCTTCTTTGAAATGTGAACTACGTACTGTTTGGAGCCGACTTGAATATTTTTTTGCACTTTTGGTTTTTTAGTTTTGATCCCTAATTTAAATTTTTCTTATAGAACGTCAAGTCGACTTTGAAATAAATGAACGTGTTTTTTCATCCTCTTTACAATGATATATCACATGTACTATCTATTTTTAAAAATATTAAAGAAATTTGAAAAAATATATTTTATTAAACAGTCTAAAGAAAAGTAGGCGTGGCACACAAGAGAACAACAAATAATAGAAAACAATGATAGTCAAATAAGTAATAGTAAGGAGATAATTATCTAATTATAAAAGATGTGCAAACAATTGCCAATTCCGTTCTAAACATAATTGTGCCCTGCGTATTGTCGTCGTAATCGCATTATGTAGCTTTTGGCGTGTAATGCTACCGAATGCTGCAAGAACAGCTTCACGTAGATCTTCGGCATTATTAAATGTTTTCACGTACACCAGATCTTTTACATAGCCCCAAACAAAAAATCCAAGGACGTCAAGTCTGGAGATCTAGGTGGCCATAAAGTCGGTCCTCGATTACCAATCCACAAAGTTGGAAAACGATTATTAAGGTATTCGGTGATTATGTTTGAATTGTGGGGTGGGGCGCCATCTTGTTGGAAGCTGATATTAATATTTTCAATCAATGGTAAATCATCAAGTCTATTTTCCAAATTAGTTTGTAGTAAATTCAAATACCTTGCACTATTTAGTGTTTCATTAAAAAATAGGGGCCCAATAAGTTTAGTGCCTAAAATACCACATCAGACATTGAAACCAAATCGCACTTGATGTCGACTTTCCCTTAGAACGTGAGGATTCTCTCTGTCCCAAAAGTGAACATTATGTCTATTAAAAAGACCGTTATTTGTAAATCTGCTTTCATCAGACCATAAAATCGTAGCAGGAAGATTATCATTATTCTCACATTGATTAACATACCATTGGCAAAATTGTACTCTTCTCTCCTGATCTCCATCTCTAAGTACCTGTAGAGTGGTGTACTTATACGGGTGATATTTGTTACGGTTTAAAATTCTTTGTCTTGTACTTTTCGAAATACCAGTATTGAGCTCAATTTCGCTAACAGATGTTGAAGGATTTTCGATAACAGATTGTAATACATTTAATGCTACACTGTCCTCCACTAATTGCGGATTTCTGTTAGGTTTGGAAAACGAACCATATTCTTTTAAATTAGCTACCAAATTTCTATACGTATGAAGACTGGGCTGCCTTCTTTTAGGATACAGCCTCGAGTACATCCGTTCAGTTTCCACACTGTTTTTATGGAGTTTTTGTAAAGGACAACTCAACATATCAAATTTTTCAGTATTCGTAAATGAAGCAATTGCTGATACAGAAATATTCTGGAAACAATAATTTCCAAGTGACATTAGACTACTGTTTTCATGTTTCACGGCCTATTTTTCGTTAGACTAATAAAAAATAAAACTAATAAAATACATCTTCTTCAATTTTCTTCAATATTTAAAAAATAGATAGTACATGTGCTATAGTAGTAGTAGTATACCACTGTAAAAAGTATGAAAGAACACGTTCAATTATTTCAAAGCCGACTTGATGTTCCATAAGAAAAATTTTAATTGGGGATCAAACCCAAAAACCCAAATGTGCAAAAAATTCAAGTCGATATTTAAATTCTACATAAAAAGCACCTTAACAAAATGTGAAAATATATTATGTATCTACTAGAACAAAAAGTTATTACAAGAAAAAGAAATTTGACATTTTTCGTTTTTTCACCATAAATCCTAAAATACATGGAAATTTGAAAATTGAAGAATATTGTATAATTTCATTAGACCTTAGGAACAATTTGTCTAATTTAACCAAACTTGTATCTTTTACAATAAGCGAGATCCCCATGTTGGAAATGTTATCTGGAACACGTTGTATATTGTAGTATGATATTGTAGTATGAATTTTAGTTAATTTTATAGAAAGCAAAATTATTACAATGAATATTTACAAAATTTTAGTATTATATTAACAAAATAATGAACAATACAATCAAAATATAGTACCTAGTGTGTATAAGTGTAATTTGTTTTCTATTCCTTAACTTCTCCCACCCTCTTGAATTCTTTCTTCACTTCTTTTCTTTGGTCCTTTCCTTTTATTGAATTTCTTTTTCTTTGGTCTGTTCGTCGTTTGTAAACAACAACTTCTCTTTTTTGATGTGGTCTGCTTCTTTTCAACCCTGGTATTTTGTGTAACTTTTTAGCTGACTTTTTCGGCGACCCTCCCATTCCATCGTTTTTGTATATTAACAACTTCATTTTTTCGGCACGTCGTTATAGCAATTTGGAATTCTAGATTTTTAATGTTTCAAGTGTATGTGTGTGGTATGTTTACAACGCTTTTCTATTTCTTAAAAATGCTTTCTATAAAATTTACATCTTTTTATTGGTAATTTTACTAATGGAGTATTACCATACTACAATTATACTACCGCCCCCTTAACAAATTTTTTGTTACTTGTAACAGAAAATTTTTACTATCATTTAAGAAATCCAGGTTTTATTTATGTAAATGAAACTAGAAGATAATCATTAAAAGAAATTAGTGTCTTATTGTAGATTAACAATTGGTAAGTATAAAATGGTACTGAAGAAGAGAACAGTTTTGAATAAACAAGATAAGTACTTAACACAACTTCAATCTCTAAAATGTACTATTCTATTTATTTATTGTTTTATTTAACTAATATATTTAATTTTAAATCGTTTTAATAGGAAACGTATTTAATTAACTTTATATGAATAAATATTCTCTACATTGTAAATGCCTTTTACGATATCAGTTGTTGGTAAATTTGATGTACATTGAGGATGCACAACAATTTGGCATTCGTTGCAGAGACTGGCTATTAGCCTAGCGGAAGTTGATCTTTGCAATTAGCACACCTTAATGGTTTGGTACATATCCCGGGATCGAACTTGTGCGGTATATTGTAATGTATTCTTTGAATGAAACTCTGCCGAAATAAATCGTTCTTCTCAGGAGATTGTGTGATTTGTTCTAACACCCTCATATGATCCTTGATATTTCTTGTGGTATTAGTTCTTTCCAAATTATCTGAACAGAATTGCGATTTCACATTTACTATCTCTTGTCTTAAACTCTTTGTAAGTTCCCTTCCTTTATTCAATTGGTACTCTAAATCTTTATAGTTAAGCACAACAGATAAGGGTGGGTGATTCTCCTTTTCCAAATTCCCAAATATTTTATCTGTTATAGTTTTTCTTTTCTTCTCCCATTTGGAGTTTTATTTGAGAAAAATCAATTAATTTAGTTTGATGTTGAATTGTTGATTCGGTTTCAAGCTTCCTTTCCTTATGGTATGCGTCTTTTGCAATAACCTGTCATTACGTTGATTAACTTGTTCAAACAAAGCTATATTTAAACTCGTAGATTCATTTAAATTTTGACATAACTTAAAGTTCGAATCATTGACACCTTTCAAATGTGTTAATTGCAACGAATTCTCTTCCTTTAATGCCCTATTTTCAGATAAACCAATGTCAATAGTTACTAATTCTTTTAATTCAGATATATTTCTCTTTGTACATTCCTTTTTTCTTCTATTTTCATTTTCATATGTAATCTCAATATCTTCTAACCTTACATTTATTTCATTAGATTTACTTGTACTTTCTACTTGTTTGTTCAGACTGTGTCCCAGACCATTAATAGCACATGATAACTTATTTAACGAAGACATTAGTTTTTCTAACGCCCATTCTATTTCCCCTGCTCTGTGTCATCTTGACGTTTGTTTGACATTTTAAAATTCTAAATTTGTGTATAATACAATGAAATGAAATTAAATCAATTTAAAAACTAACTTTAGGTTCGCAAATGAAATGAATGAATTTAGGTTCGTCCCACGTTTTGTGCGCCAATAATTGTAGTATGATATTGTAGTATGAATTTTAGTTAATTTTATAGAAAGCAAAATTATTACAATTAATATTTACAAAATTTTAGTATTATATTAACAAAATAATGAACAATACAATCAAAATATATTACCTAGTGTGTATAAGTGTAATTTGTTTTCTATTCCTTAACTTGTCCCTGCCTCTTGAATTATTTCTTCACTTCTTTTCTTTGGTCCTTTCCTTTTATTGAATTTCTTTTTCTTTGGTCTGTTCGTCGTTTGTAAACAACAACTTCTCTTTTTGATGTGGTCTGCTTCTTTTCAACCCTGGTATTTTGTGTAACTTTTTATCTGACTTTTTCGTCGACCCTCCCATTCCGTCGTTTTTGTATATCAACAACGTCGTTATAGCAATTTGGAATTCTAGATTTTTAATGTTTCAAGTGTATGTGTGTGGTATGTTTACAACGCTTTACTATTTCTTAAAAAATGCTTTCTATAAAATTTACATCTTTTTATTGATAATTTTACTAATGGAGTATTACCATATTACAATATACTTGAAATATAAATTAAATATCAAACCTAAAATAAAGGGCGTTATTATTTGGTTCAAAATTATTCAAAAATTTTTGGGAAACTCCGGGGAAGACTCGGTCCATCAGGTACTAGTAATATAATAATTATAATAATTTGAATACTATATTTACATGACTTAGTTTGCCTCGCATATTGATCACGGGCTGTTTTTAATAGGTTTCGGAATTAGATAATTTAGGGTTATTGTGATGGTTACTGCTCATCTTCACTAACATTTCGGTTTAGATAGATTCATTCTACTTTGCGTAGGTTTTTATCGTTATCCTAAATAGGATTTTGAGCTGTTTGAGTCAATGTAGCTCCGTATCAATAACGTGGTTTACGTCCGACTTTGAGCTGGTGATGGTCGGGATCTATGTATCCTTTATTCATGGCGCCTTTTCTTGTTAATTTGTGCGAATTTTACTAGCGACTTGTCATTCACCTTACGTTCTATCCTTCGGCTATCACATCAACGATTTATCACGTTTGCGTGTTCTCTCTCCCTTTCTTTGGGCCGGAAATTCAGTGGCGCCGTCAACTTAATATGATATCACTCTCCAGTGGAAGCCAGCTGGACCGATCCAACAGAAAAAACGGCAGCGTGCGAGAACTAACTTGTATTCATCGCTAAGAATATTGTGGAATAAGTTTTGGGCGTACCATAACTTTTCACAATAGTCACTAAAAAGTGAAATACTCTATATAGTTTACCAAGTTTAAGTACTGTTCGCTGCAGTTTACGGGTATCTTCTGAAAGTCCCATTTTGTTCATTTCTCTACTTGCTTTACTTTGCCTTTATACCCTTGATATGCATGTTGCTTAGGGTTTCGTCCCTTGCCTTTTCGTTCTTATTCTTGCCTCATGCATTTATCTCAGTTGGTCTTTGTTATATAGGCAACGAATTTTTATGGAGTAGGTAAATAGAATGTTTGTCCGTTACACGACCAAATAAAAATTGGTACGAATAAATACTAGAAGAAGTTGGTTTCAATTTAATCGAGAGTGTGTTGCGGTAGTATTAGTGATGAATCAGTATAGTGGAAAATGTCCATAGAAAGGCTGTAATTTCTTTTTCATGAGGGTAATAAAATTTAAAATTTTCTAAGTAGCAAAATGTTTGGCCAAAGGATATGACTGTTATGAAACTTTAAACAGGTTTGCTAAAATCTTTAAGTGTACTAGAAAGAAAGCAATTATGTCAACGGAGAGTAATATATAATTAGTACACTCGGTAATAGGCAGAAATAGTGGATCAGATCATATGACAAATCAAGTAAATATCCAAGAAATGTAGCTTCATCAAGAGAACTCAGTCTACGTTTATCGTCGATACAGTAAGAACGAATATAAAAGGGATAGGAGATTATAAATTTACGCACTATTCTCTGGAAATTAATTGAGGTGAAACAAAATATTGCAATTCGAACAATATGCAATAATATAACAGGAAGTTCAATACTTTAAACACGTGCACTGTTACAGGAAATGTGAAAAAAATCATAAGATGGAAAGGAAGTTAATATGTGCATCCAAATCTAAAAGATTATAAAAAGGATAACAAAGGTCTACTATTAAAATATTTGTGTCGTTCTGATTCTCTTTCTTTTAAATTGTTAATTTTAACAAATTGATGTTATCTATACAGACATGACTAAGGCGTTTGATCGAATTAGTCATGACATTCTTCTTACCAAACTTGATATAATTGGTTTTTCTCAATCTTTAACCTCCCTTATTAAGTCGTACCTTACCAACCGAAGACATTATGTAGCTTACAAAGGCCATATTTCCCAAGACTTTCCTCCGACATCAGGCGTACCTCAGGGAACTAATCTGGGTCCCCTTTTATTTTTACTATTTATAAATGATTTACCTTCTATACTTGATTGCCCGAGCTTACTTTTTGCTGTTGACTTAGAATAGTTCGCTGCTATCAACAACATTGATGACTGTGTATCGCTTCAGAATTATCTGAACACAGTGTATTCATGGTGTGCAGATAATGGTTTGAGTATGAATATATCTAAGTGTAGAGTAGTAAGCTTCACGCGGAGACTAAATAATGTTGTATATGATTACCACTTAAATAATATTACTTTTACGCGCAGTGAAACTATGCATGATCTGGGCGTAACTTTCGACTCTCGACTTACTTTTAACGATCACATTAATGGGACATCTTCTTCTACTATAAAAATGCTAGGTTTTATTATAAGAATTACACGGAACTTCTACTGATCTACTGATCCGATCTTGTCTTTATATTTCTCCTTCGTGCGCTCTAAGCTGGAATATGCATCCTTGATTTGGTCCCCTTTTTATAAATACTATATAAACTCACTAGAACAAGTCCAAAGACGTTTTCTAAAATATATCTACTTTAATGATTATTCTATATATCCTGTTCAGAACTTTAGTCACAAATTACTTCTGGACTTGTGCGGGATTGAACTTCTCGATCTGCGGCGAACTCATGCCGATCTTAAATTTCGATTCAATTTGCTTCACAATAATTTGGACGCCCCGAAAATATTATATCAAATTAATTTCATGGTACCTCGTCCAGCTTCTAGATCTACAAGGATGTTTTACTGCAGTAAACCAAATACTAATATTTTAATTAAATGTCCTCTCTATAGGATGTGTGTGAATTACGATAACCTTTCGGATCAATCCATTGATATTCACTTTTCATCATTGGTTTCAATCATAAATATTTGCACTAGTAACTTTCGGTATTTGTAGATGACTGCTGTGTGATAGCACCTATGTATTGTTGAAATAGATTTAAATATACATATGTTGTGAAGTACTTGTTCTGTAATTGGATTATAATCTGTTGGGCAAAATATATTATAATGTATCATAAGTTATTTCAGAAGAATGATTTACGACATTATCAATTGTGATGGATATGGATATTGACCGCATCTGTAATTTTTTTGCTACAAGAACGAGTTTTAAATATCTAATGGCTCCTAATTGGTGGCATTTCTACGGAAATAGTTTTAAAATTAAGATTATTGATTTTTAATGAAACATATGTAAACGAAGTAGCATTGGAAACCTATTAGATTACGAAAAATATTGTCTTAACGTAATAGCTTAAAGGAATAGAGAATAGGAATCACTATCTCTTTCGTTCTTTACAAAAACAATGTTCTGCCTTCTCACAGTTTGGTAACGTGTACTGTCCTAAGATCATCTAGAACATATTACAAAGATAAATATACATGTAAACAACATATAAACAAAAATGCTGAAGTTACGTAACGTTTAGACACACACATAGTTACGAAGCAGGTCACATTGAATCAACTGGCTTCTAATTAAATCGAAGTTAAATTGTTTGGCACGCTTCGATGATTCGCTTCAAATCTAAACAGGCTTTCCTGCTCCTTCCCTACTAATTTATTGATTTATTAAAGCGCCGACGGTAATAGACTTCCCTTCAGGAAAAGAAGTGTTTCTAAGTGACAAAGTAACGTATGCATATGGTACTGCATAAAACACAAATACTGTATTCTGGAACGTTAGGTTGTGAAAATTATTTAATGAATTAATGTCACTTGTAATTCTATTAGCAAAATGAAATTAAGAATTTAATAATCTTCCCGGGTATTTCACAGTTCGATCAGAATAATTTTCATACGTCTTACAACTTTTATTCAATTACAAGTGTATTTGATCACCTGGACTTCTTATAAATGCACATGGTACGGACAAGCAGCGTCTTAATCATTTACAACGGCGATAAATCATTTCTTTTGTACTGAACAAATGTAAAGGTCTGGTTTATTGTTTAGCTTCATTGAAGCACGTCCTGTTTATGCTCCAGCTATAGGGTTGGAAGATTACTCGTGATTTGTTCGTTTTGAAACATGATGTCATTCTTATCAAAGCAAGGACCAATAGACTAATACATGGGGCTCATATTCCCTTACAGGTGCTATTGTAATTAACAGTAGATTATGGGTAGAGGATATATGTGTTCTTTTGTTGAAAAGTAACATGAAATACGTTATAAGTCCTTAATCTAAAGTCATCAGTTGTTACAAAAGGTAAGAAAAGAGTTAAGATAAATAAAGCTTGTCTGCCAGTGGACATGTCTTAATGAATATATGGCAAAATTAGGAGTAGCACTACCCTAGATTTGATTAGCTCTTCCTCCAATTTCTTCTGCAGGCACATTGTTGATTTTAGGACGAACCATGATGTTATTTCGGATATGGAAAGACAATTGGCTTGGGAGCCAAAATGTGTGTTTCTCACGCTTCACGTTTATTACGCTGATTTGCATAGATACGTATTTCGAGAAATTTTTACCTTGTTCAGGAAAGAACATTAAGCAAAGATCGAATTATTCGTGAAATTGCGTAGTTCTTGGTTTCAAAAGAGTAAGGGAGTACAACTTATTTGTCGAGATATGTGTTTATAAATATTCAAATAGGTGTAGAAGAAGGAAATTATTTTCATTGTAACGAATTATGTAAGATTACTAATACTACTACTAATAATAAAAATAATCACAACCCCGGTGTATAAATTTTCTAATATGACAAAGTTACAAACGAAGCTTTATTGTTTGGATCACAGACAATACAGAATATGCACGGGGCTAGGGAGGATAGCAGCGGATCAAGCCACATTAGAACTACTATAAATCAAATAGAAGACCATCTGTTAAGGAATCGGATCTGGACAATGTTGGCGTACATGTTTTGATACTTTGAGAAGTATGTGTTCTCACTTACGTGACATTAACACTACTCGCCACATGTATGGCAACCATAAAAGGAAGAGTGAAAAATTTTTCTAACCACTGGATAAAGTTGACGTCATTCATGTCGTTATGATAATCCGCTGTTTTATTTCTTAATTTTAAAATAAATTTAAAATAATGAATACGCATAGCTAGTGGAAGCCATTGTTGTGCTCAAAGAAATATTAGCGACCGAGATGCAGTTCTTTCAGTTTTTTGCTAAAAGGAAATGGCACAGAATAAACCTGTAATTACAGTCCAAATATCTGCCGTCCTATTGTATCTAAATCTCAACCTTTTCCAATGATGTGTACGCATAGGCAGTGGAAAGGAGTTTCGGTGATGAAAATAATATGTTTTCTTTTGATAGAAGAGATGAAGGAAAATAAGCCTATAAAGTCAGGTAAAATAAAATCTGGAGAATACTCTGTATACGATAGATATTATAGGGAGTCCTCCAAATTTTATTTTATTAAGATTTTGGCTCTCAAAAATAGTTCAGGGTTCATACTTCTGCTGCCGCACCTTGTCAATACGTCAACAACTCCTTCCGATGATGTATATGTACGTAGATAGAAGTCATTTTGGTGCCCAAAAAAATTAGCGATCGATGTGCAGCTAATGTTTCCTCGATTTCGAATAGAAGAGATAACCCAAAATTTGCCTGTAAAGTCAACGTCCAAATACCTGCTATCGCATTAACATGTATTGACGTCCGTTTTTATCGTTTGTTTAGCTGACAAGACTTGGACCATCTCCTTCCGCACCTCGTCTTCTTCATTCACTAGCCGAGGCCTCTTCAAAAACTTTTAGAATCTTGTAAACGCAGTTCAGAATTTAAATTTGGAATACTGTTCTTAAGGCTTCATATTAAGCATGCGAGGTATTTGGGTGACGTTAAGATATCCATTTTACTTACACGTCAATGTCCCAAGTTATATAGCACAGCCTTAAAGCTAATCCCAGCTTCTCTTTTTAGTTACTACCACTTATGCATTGCGGACCGTTTGACATTTGAATGAACTTTAAAAGGTCGTTTGAAGAATTTGAGAAATATAACTGCAGATTTTGCAATAATGCCACAGTAAGTGTGGTGTACATACTATATGAATGAACCTATATACCTCGTTGGCAAACCAAACATGTAACAAAGGGCGTTTTAGAGTGTACCGCAAACGAAAATTTTTTTCTAGAAGATTTAGAATTAGTTATAAGTCCAGTTGTAGCTGGACACGTATATAAACAAAGAAATGCTAGTGAGTCGTTTTCCATTGAGTGCCTCAAAATGTTCTTTAACAGATCATTTCAGAAGTTTTAGACAAATTGGTACTTACATCTGCAGGTCTTACAATAGCGCAATGGATCTGTGTAACATATACCATACTAATGCATACTTCACTAGCAGATTACATATATGGAGAAAGCAATTGTGAAATCTACTAGAAAAAATAATGGTTTTCTCACAACATAGAGAATTTTCTAAATTTGCAGCTATTTGGGGTAGGTAGGTATATAAAGATTTAGGTCAGGAGACAGTTGCAAATTTTATATGTTGGAAATATGTAAATAATGAATATACTGGAACATGCATAAATATAATTAATTTAAATTCTTTTATATTAACTTTCTTTTTGTTTATTATTTATTTTATTTCATTTATTAATAACTGGAAGAATTTCTCAGAAATATGTCTAGAAATACATTTGATTGTACTTCTCTTCCTATAAAAAAGCGGATTTTGTTTCTGAACATATCCTTTATTCCATTCTCCTTATTTCATGTCCATCAAATGTAAATTTAATACTTGTTTTCCACTAAATGGTATCTGCGACTACACAGGTATTCTGGAAATACCATTGCAAATTTACATAAATTAGAGTTTATAGCGTTACAATTAGTTTTACTTCGATTGTATTATATTTTTCACTTTTACTAACTTTAACTAACTAACCAGTTGATTATGTAGACAATATCCATAGATTTGTATCAAACTATATCCATATGTACGCTTACAATTTGAGATAAGCCAAGAACATATCGATTGCACTGCTGTAACAGCTCGCCCGTATTTGAACATTAGAGCAGAAATAGCATTAAATAAAACGGATTTTACTTATTTTATTTACAAAACATCTGCAACATATATCGCATGAACAGAATCCGTTTACTGCTGTTCTTTAACCCTATTTTATGTAGGTTGAGAGAAATATTTCTTTATTTCACTGAAACATAAAACACTTTTCAATACAATGAACGCAGCTTTTGTTTCGTCCCTATCGCCCCTATTGACCAATCAGCAAACGCGATTCAAAGGGTTCTTTGGGGTTGCAGAGTCAGCTATCCGAGTTCAACATTGTCCTATCTAGATTACTACAAAATTATAAATTTGGCTGACTATGTATTTAGGTATTTTAATGACTGTCGGTTCTGTATAATTTAACTGTTATTTGTTTCGCTGACAATGTTAGGCAAACTTTAATTCATTACACTTTTCAAACTTCGCGACGCTATCTCTGCTTCGTACGAGATATTCAGCGGAAAAGAAGAGGAGAACGATTTTTCATTTTGATCGTGTTCGAAGTTTAATGCATAATGCAGAGGCTTCGGAAAATGATCCGTAATATGCAGTGGTCAAGTTTCCTTCAAGAACCATTATTACGCTGACCGTCGAGAGGGAGAGATAAAAATAAAATTTTATCGGAAATCATGACTTAAATGGTATTGATTCTATGTTTAATTCTAAGAAAGTGCAGTTATAAATATCTCTTCGGCTATGGTTTCGTGTAGTATTTTAGTAATATTTTAGTATTAAATGTATTGATTAGACTCCTAGATTTACTAATTTATTCTTTCACGTTACAAGGCATTTCTGGTGAAGGTTTTACAAACACCGGATAGATTAAACTGCTCTTATTTCTATTAGTGAGTCCCATATAATGAAATCAATTGAAGCGTTTCACCCTTATTACTTTTACTATGGCAAAATTATGAAAATTGTTACCACAGTTCTACAAGTACCTCATACCAAGGACAACTCACATGAAGTTAGCTTCATGTATGTATCTACATTTTTCTTCGTAACGGAAGCTATGTATCAGTTGTAGTTGATTTCATCAATAATTGATGATATAAGAAGCAGCAGATTGTTCAGAGTCATGGAAATAAAAGATAATATTGAAGTTTGGCAAAATAATTTTTTATTATAAACAATTGTGCGGTGAGGAGTGTACCGATATGATCCTTGTGTCAGTAAATTACTCCACAGTCCTTGCAATCACCTTTATCAAAAATAATTTTTAGAAATACCATACAAGGACCATGTTAAGGTGAACTGGAACACATATGTTGCTCTGTTAAAAATAAATAATGGGGATGTTTAGGATAGGATATAAACATTGCGAAAGGGAAAAGAGGAATTAATGGAGTGAAATTGGGCGGTAACGCCTCCAGGCTGAAGAAATAATAGTTCTCTATTTGCACCGATCCTATTGCATTACTTCAATGAAATCTTATATCATCCAATGGAATTATTGAAGTTTTAGTTTTGAAATTTCATATTGCTGTTGACACCTAATGAAACAAAAACAGTCATTCATCTAATGATTGTAAAAACTTATGTAGTCTAAATTCTTTAATTGTTATCACAATAGATAGATAGAAATTTAGGTGTTTAGGCCATTGTTTTGATTTTAAAAATAAAACCATTTTGATAAAATGATGATAAAACAAGACAAATATACGAAACGATACATACACATATAAGAAGATACTAAAATAGTCAATTTCGGAACCAGTATTCAAAATTGGAGTGATTTAGGTATATAGTAATTTGTGGAAATGATGCTCACATTTCATAAGAAGGAAGCCTTTGGCTAGGTCATTTCTGGCTGTTTTCCCTAGTCCTTGCACAGAATTGTTAAGGTTTCAGCAAATATACATCCTTCTGAGATTAATGTCGATACATACGCATTCTCATAGTATCAACTTCTACTTGAAGTATACTACTACTTGGAGTATACTGGCATAATTTATCATTGGGTTGGATATTTGGTTTGAGTTCTATATACCCTACCATTGTTTCTTAAACTGTCCTATTGTTAGACCTATCTGTGTACCGTCTTACTTGTGCTCTAATAGAGTACGAAACTCAAAATTTTGAGTAATGTATAGAGTAATGTGTTGGAATGATATATAAGAAAAATCTTTAGCTAGGTTTTCGACTTAGCTTTGAATAGAATTATATAGATCTCATATAACAAAATATCTATTACATATTATGTTGCCAGCTACTAATTAGAATTAAATAATTTGTTTATGCAGCATTGAATTTTACTAACGAAATTTTTACAAGACCGGTTTAATTACCATTATGAAATATAAGCTATAAACTTGAAAATTGCATTTTATTTGACCTAGAAAGTGGTGTAGCCAACCAGAAAGATAAGCATTTCACTAGATGACAAAAAATATATACATACACGTTTAATTAATAATTAAGAAACCACTTGTTTTGCACCTACCAAGTTAGCAGTAACAATTTACCACGATGGCTTTCAAATTTTCCAGTTTCTAGTTTGTTTGTTTTTATTGTGTGTCTGCAAAGCAAATCAACATGTTATATATTTATGTAAAATAAATACTTACATATTTCGGTGTAACCCATTACCTCATAAAACAGGAAAACGGAACCGGTAATAAAACGGGGAGCAATCAATCGAAGCGAAAGTGGATGAGATATTCATGTGCGCGCATTGAATTGTAAAAGATTGGGCAAGTCGCCAAGACTCTTACATATGTATTGCTCTGGAATTGTATGTTTACACGAAAGTTCTTATCTGCACTCGTTGAGAGAAAGAAATTTCGAAGCTCTTATTCCACCTCACTTAGAAACGTCCTTAAGCGGAAAGTGAAAAGTTTCTTCTCGGTTCTCTTTCTTTGTTACATATTCGGCGTATCGTATTCTGAAGAATTATAGAAATTGAAGTGTCCGAAAAAGAGCCGCTATGATATATAGATTCGGTTTAAGCAGGTTACCCCGTTTTCGGAACGCGATGCCGTAAATTTAGTACTGTTTCAATATACAATATCAAATTTCAGACTTTCTTGTATTTCATTTTCTTATGCTGCTTTTCTGGACCAATTTTGCATTTCTATACAATAAGTAAGTTCATACCTTATCTTTAAAAACTGTTTTCAGTAGCTTAAGTTCCTTCTACATGAATAGTTTGCTGAAGTGGTGTAGATCATGTGCACCTTATACTCAGCACATCCAAAAATGTTTAAAAAATGTTAACATAAAATTATGTCTCCTTGGAGTATGTTTCTATTAATATGTTTTATCTGCGTATTAAATAAACTATCGAAATCAAAACCGTCATACGATTGAATGTGTGCCAATTATGACTTTATATTTCTTGCTTGCCTTGTGCTAAAACGTGTAGAGATCTTTCCTAACAGCGTCAATTAAGAATTGTTTTATTCTATTTTTCATTAAGATATCTCCTACATTTGGTGAATTAATGTATTAGATAGTGCAGATGCGTTAGTTGATGGTTGATAAGGATCAAAAGTTTCTTCTTTATCAACCACCAATGTACCCAAGTATACTAAATCGTCACTGTAAGGGAATTGCTTTAGTACAATAGACTTTTAACATCTGTATTATCGTCCTGGTTAGTTTCGAAAATTGCGAGAAAAACTGTAGTTAGTGCAGCTGAAAAATCTAACGGTAGAGTTATGTATCAAATGTGTATACATAATTTCGGATCATATTACTCAGTTAATACTGGAAACTATTTTCAGGAAATGCGACTGGTGATCAATGTTGATAAAGTGCCCACTTCCTACTGGCAGCTAATTACGTTGGAGATGTATTAATGAGACGAACATGTGCCAACAAAATTGTGGCATGATTTTGCTTTTAGGCGACTTAATTGTAACTGACGTGCTCTGAACTTTATTAAACTTGCAAGAGGTACAAAGCTATTTAAAAAAATAAAACGGTTTCAGGTCAAATACGTACAGACTGACAAATTTCGGAAAAAGTAAATCTGAAGCGTTCGTAGACAGAGGACGCCGTAAACTCAGTATGCGAATGATTCAAGTATTTTGCATCAGAAGCGCAAGTGAATACTGTAAATTAAATGAATTATGTCCAATAAGTAACCGAATCTGTTGTAACTACTTTAATTTGTACAGTGTAGAGCATCACAGTCTAAACTTCCATGAATATGAAGCTATTGCTCCTGTTTCAAATTCGCATATACATATGTCTAAAAGCGTACGCTCTACGTAAAGGGGGAATAAATCAAAGAGCATTACAGCAAAAGTATAAAACAAGTTGAAACATTGGAGGTGTTCTTACGAATTCATGTTCGTGTTACAGTTTTAAAGGTAATTCTTTCCTAACAAGACAACCCAAAAGGATAAAATGTAGGCACCTGTATAAATTTAGTCCCGATCGCGAAAGCTCTGTGTGATAATTTATTGTATGGAAGATTTTATTTTCAGGCACGAAACATTTTTGTTTGTTTTAGTTTACGTTAACAATAAGTGTCGGTGGTATATGACGAGCTATAGTTTTTGTAGTAACTCATATGTAAATTTGAATTAAATTAAAAGAAAGATCGAAAAACGACGAGAATTATTTACGAAATAATTGGTAACATGTTACAATGGAGATCCATTAAACACTATAAGATTCAATAGAGTCTTTTGGTAGTATTTGTCTTCCAATTACATTGATTTAATTTTTTTTATCATGAACTTGTATATAATCAGGTGCCTCAGTTTTTTTTTAAACTTTAAACTCGTACAAGCCCAAAGCGAAGAGCAATAGCAGACTTTCCCAAAATGTTCATCACCGACGGAAACATAATATATAGCACGATTCAAACAATCACTAGTCTCCTCCTACCAAATGTGCAACTAGTTGCAATGTTGTGCCCTAAGTTTATTACTATTTTAACTTTCTAAAGGATATTATTTAATCTCAGATCTTTTCCTTTCTTGTTTCCATTGCTTTTCCTTAATAAGTTGTTCTTACTTCCAATGGTTCGGAACTTTTGTGTTGTACAAAATAATAATGTATTTAGTCTCCTGATAAGTTCTGTTCCTTGTACTCTTTGTTACTCTTGCCCGATAACCATTGGTTGTTTCTTCCTTCATTTACAGTTCCTCATTGCTTTGACTATGTTTTTGTTTTGATTTCGGCAATAGTGATAATATTGTCTACGTATGCCATACTTGCTACAAAATAAGGTATTGCAATTTAGGAAGAGTATGCCGCAATTGTATATGTCCCTTAAAAGGAATTAAGAAGTTGGCGCTTCGGGTACAATAGAGAAGTTACAAACAGCGGCCTGAAAAAATTAAAATGTAAAAATAAAAACAACATAAAGCTTGTGACCCAGCAATTATACAAAACCACCGAAAAAAATGAAATTATATATGTACAGTGCCTAAAGAGAGGAATAAAATACAAATAGTGGTTTCCATTGACTTTCGTCAAAACTTTTTGGATAAGTTGATTTTTATTGTACAATGCACTCATTTTAACTTTAGGCACAGAAAATTAGGAATTTGATGGAGAATTCTTACAACTAGATTAATGCTTGAAATGCCTATTCTTAGAAATTACCGGAGTCGCTTTTTTTCCTCTTTTCGCGTACCGTGATTACTGTAGTTACAATTGTTGCATATGTTAAAATTTGGTACATATAGTAGTTTTGTTATCCCTGTTCAAACATCAGTTTTGTGGTGTAGGCTAATGCCTTTTGCGTTTTATATGGTTTTGGTTGTTCTTCATTTAGGGAATCTTAGTTTAGTTTTCGACCTCTTGATAGAACTCAGCTTCGTCGTAAGTCCACATCCGAGAGTTGCACATTCCGTTTGGTAGTATATCCCTGGCGCCTTCGCCATAATTATCCTATTCTCAAGTCTGAGTCCCAAATTAGAAATTTTCTGGGTAAGTTTCTTTGACAAGTGGGAGCGGAATTGTTCGGTTTTTTTTGTTCTCTTCGCGCGTACCGTGATTTCTGTCGTTGCAATTGTTGCTTTTTTAATCTTTGTTTCCGTTTGACGTATCTTCGGGGTTAGGTCAGATTATCGCAGACCTTGGTAGAGTATACACGTTAGTTCGCGAAGTCATTTTCTTCAAAGAGATTTGATCATTTCAAATGTCGGCACTTCGTCGGATTTTAGGGAAAATTCTTCGCAGTTCCGTTGCCTTTTTATTATTTTTGGATCGCCAAACCGGCGTTTGTTATTGATGAAGAACCGGAAGGTCCGATTAAGTTTTGGACTAATTGAAGTACGTGTGACATCGATAGCCATTTTGGATGTTTTACACCGTTCTAACGGTAAGAGGTTTACTCTATCCTGTGTGGTAATCGTATTCTTAGAATTTTGTTTTTCCTAGGCGTTTTAGATTTGGGCTGTTCTGGTCTTGGCTGTTTTAATTCTGGCCGGTTCTCGTCTGAGCCGTTTAATTATCCATCTGGACCGTTTTATTTTATATTGGAAAGAAACAGTCATTTGGCCGACCGCTGGAGTAACGACCCCACATCGCCGACGGAACATACAGCTGAGTCGCATCCTACTATCAACTTTTGTTTAGTTTTTTTTTAAATTTTTATTAGAGTCAAACCACTGTAAATTTTGAGTCCAACTTAATTAACTCAATTTATTATTTCAAGTTCCATTAAAAACTGAAAGTTTCGAACCAATATTTAAAATTTACACATCTTAAGTAGGTAAATTTGTTACTAAAATGTTTAATTGATTTTTTGTAATCAATAACGTTGGCCAAGGTGATCGGTATTATTTAATTAGTACACTTAAAATATCTGGAAACATTATTTACTTTCCTGTTGGTGATTTGCCCATATTTTACTTTAAAAAATTTTCTTTCTTCAAATCTATATTTATTAGAGACTCGTCAACTCTGTGGTTGGTTGTTTTTGCTGTTTGTTCCTCTTTTTACTATCGCAAACCAATTTTTTTCACCCGGGAGATTTGACCAACTTCAGGATTCCCCCTATCTTTTGACAGAGAAATGTGAAGTAGGTGACGCCCTAATTTACAGTTCTTTTTGGAATTCATTTCATCCATTCCTTCGCCGACTAGCTGGCTGGCACCCTGTTAGCGAACTTTATTCCTGGGGCGAAAATTGGTGGACTCTTTGGGAAAATTTTGTCTTTTTAATTAGAAAACGTTGGCGCCAATACACGACGTAACAGTCCGCTGTTGTCAACACTTTGGGTTTGGCGGTCAAACAGAGTTCTAAATCAGCGTTTTCCAATCTGTAGTACGAGTATCCTAAGAAGTTCTGGTAAAACTTGTTACGGATACGTAAAACAATATTGCTAATACTGCTACACAAAAAGAATTAATATAATAATGAGATATATAATACTTATCTATATAATAATAATAATAATAATAATAATAATAATAATAATAATAATAATAATAATAATAATATATTTAGCAAAATGCTATTTCAAACATATTAATATAAGAAATTACTATGAATTATTAATTAAATCTACTTATAATTTAATATCTCAATTGTTTCCAAGAAAGTCTGCAACTATTACAATATTTAGTTTCCTGCGGTATGTCATTGTATTGTAATTTTAGTCCTTTCGAAAACAATGTATTTTCGGTTCTATGTTTATTGAAAGACTGTATATAAAAAGTCTTATTTCTGGTGCTCTATGGATATCAATCTCTTGCATAAGTACAACATAAGTGGTCAGGTGGCGGCTTATTAATAATTGTATTAATAAAATATAGAGTGTTGAAAATCAATCTTTGGTTAACACTCATACAATGTATTCGAGCATTGTACCCATAACATAAGTAGAGTGTCTTTTAAAATTTAATGGTCATCTAAAATGAACCCTAAGTATTTCATCTCGGTGACCTTATCGAATTTAATCCTTTCTAATTTGACTTTACATTGTATATGATCAATTTGTTGTAACATATAGTTGGTACCAAACAAAATGTATTTACACTTATTTATATTGACACATACTTGGTTGTAACGAACGCATTCGACATATATGTTGGTCAAAGTATGATTAATAATAAAACCAATTCATAAAAATGTTACAATTTTCAATACTTTTAACAATATCTCCTACATACATAACAAAGAGAACCTATCACCCATCACTGTCCCTTGAGGGACACCCTATCTCTATTTAATGTTGTCTGGGACACTGCTCTTAAATTTAACATTTTGTATTCTAAAAGATAAATACGACACAACCCATTTTAATATAGATCCTGATAAAGCCATTTTCTACAATTTGTCGAGCATCAGATCATGGTTCACTGTTTCAAAGGCACGTCTTTTAGCCACTTATCACTAACACTTAATATTATATTCTCACAATGCTTATTTCTAAAACCAGATTAGTCCACACTTATCACTTGATTTCTGTCGTAAAGTGGATCTTTTACCCCTTAGCTCCAACAGTTCTTCACAAATAAGAATCGTATTAAAAGGCCTGAATTTCTCACTTTTCATAGAATTATTAATTTTAGCAACTGGTGTAATTGTTGGATTTTTGAAACACTTAGGAAATAACCCATATTTTAAAGAATTATTGATAACATCAAGAAGCCTATCTCCAATCAACTTAGAAGCATTCTTTATCATATAGGGCATTATACCTTAATTATCGCATGTATTTTTTAACACCAACATATTTCCTTAGATTATTCATTTCAGTGACCTTGAAAACAGAAAAAGATTACTAAAATAACAGAAAACCATTTTCTACAGTTTTGGATTAACGGAGCTTTTGTGTCAAATGTCAGTAGATCCACCTGTCACTAATCGAATTTCCTGTAAGATCAACATGAATTTAAAAATCGTTGGTCAAATGAGCTGTTTGCTTCGACAAATTATTGGCCAGTTTATCAAGACGGTTTTGCGCAATTGACTTATTCAGTTTAGGTAAATGTTGGAATCCGGGATTATTGTCCCAGCTTTGTTCCGAGTTGACCTACTGCGAAGGGTATGATTAAGTCCATTTGAACCAATGTAAGTAGGCGGAAGTTCCTCAGAAATACATTCAATATATTACCTTTATCTGTCCTTAACACCAAATTTATTGAATATGATAATAACAATAATAACATTTATTTGGCCAACAGATATAAATAATCCAAATACAGGGCAAAACAATGGTAATGAACATATGCAACATAGCCAAAAGAACTTATAATTGTCAACTTAATACTAATAATAAATAATAATAAATTCATCTAGGTTACATTTATACGACTTTGTAATAATAAAAAACAGAAAAAGTATAATTATATAGTGAAAGTAGTGAGGACATTGACTTAGAAGTGTCGGAAGTGCTGAGCGGTTAATGTCAACAGCTGGATTCGAAATATCATTGTAGTATTTGTCTTATAACAGGCGACCCAACCATGGGATTCGTTTTTGGCTGTTGCAGGTAGAAAGAGCCAGTAGATCTAGTCGTCCGTCTAAGAACCAGGAAACTCAATCTTGACAACAAATCCAGCACATCAATTCGATTGTGTAATAAATAGTATAGAAACTTCATGTCGCGCGTCGATGTCTACGGAGCTCTAACCGTTCGATACTCAAATCACTTAACAGACTAGTGTGACTATAGCCTCGTTGGGGGTAGTCTCCCGTCTGGCGAAAGTAAAGATATTTTTAGAAAACGCCTTTGTACCAATTCCAGTGTATAGGTGTGTGTAATGTAAAGTGGAGACCATATCAGTGATGCGTATTCAAGCGTGGACATATACTGTCAATTGAGGAGAAAGATCTAGTAGTTCTCATAATACTCATAATACTCATTGGATAGTGTAAGAGATCTTGGAGTATTGTTTGATGATAAACTTTGTTTTGGTCAACAAGTTACATCAGTGTGCAATAGTGCGTACAAACTTCTCGGTTTCATTCTTCGTAACACACGAACATTTACTGATTGCGCTGCTATTAAAACTCTTTATTATGGATTAGTTCGGAGTAAATTAGAATATGCAGCGATCATATGGTAGCCTCACTATGCATCTCACCCACTTCGACTTGAGCGAGTGCAGCGACGTTTCTTAAAATTTTTAACATTCAAGGAGACTGGTGACTATCCAAGGAGGAACTACGATCATATACAACTGCTTCTGTAACACGAATTGTCATCACTCCATATGCACTATCAACGCACTAGTGCCGTGTTTCTTTAGAGACTTATTAACAACAGGATTGACTGTCCTGATTTGCTCTCTTGTGTACCTTTTTATGTGCCTGCCAAAAAATAGCGGAATATATGTTCATTTTACTTGGATCCTATAAGGACAAACGTCATGTACCTAGCGCCAATAACACGTCTGTGTCGTTGTGAGGATATGTTATATAAAGACATTTTTTGTGGGGAGTTAGTTTAATATTACGTATATATAAGGTAGCACATATATGTATGTACCTATGGATAGTTAGAGAAATACTTTAATATGAAGACGTGTGTATCCCTTCGTTCAATTGTTGCATATTGTTCTTTGGTTAGTGTATTTAGCTTGAATGTATGTGTCCATTGTGGTTTTGTACTGTTGGGCACGAAATAAAATATTATTATTATTATCATTATTATTATTATTATAATAAACCCTAAGGTTCTGAATGCAGCATTAGAGGTATTATTGATGTGGTGAAAGAATGACAGTTTAGAGTTGAAGGTGACATCTAGGTCCTTAACGAGAAGGCACTTTTCGAGCAAGGAGTTGCTCACGCAGTAATTAAAGTCGATAGGTGAGCTCTTCCGTGTGAGCGTGATATATTTACATTCAGATACATTCAAGTAACATATTGTCTGTACATCATGTCTGCATCAAACTGCCTCTGAAGATGAATGCAATCACCAACGTTATTTTCCGGGTGAAAAATTTTCAGATCGCCTGCAAATAGTAATCTTTGACGGTCTAAAATTGCTGCAATATCATTTATGTATAGAGAAAACAGAAGAGGACCAAGGTTAGATCCTTTTGGAACGCCTGATGTTGAGTAGAAATGCTGAGATTTATGGCCTTTGTAGTAGACATAGTTACTTGTTTTTGATAGATAGGATGACATTAAAACAACAAGTGACGGAGAGAAACTAATGTTTAATAGTTTGTGACGTAGCAAAGGGTGGTCTATTCGATCAAAAGCTTGCACGTTGTTATCCATATTTTCACTGACTCATGCTAACATATACTCTTAACAAAGGCGTACATATTTTTCCCATAACAAATATATTTTTATGGAAACAACCCCTTACCCCTTACTATAGGGAAAGTAATTACTCCGTCGTTACGATCATGTAAAGCAGTTTAAATCTCGCCTCAACTTTTTAAATTTCTGATACTTTCTGAGGTATTGGGTCAAATAGCGAAGGATAGTGTTGAGCTTAGGGCGTTGTACACGCCGATAATGTGAGATGGGGGAGCTAAGAAAGCTATCGTTGCTTTCACATCGGTCTACAAACCCATAAAATTTCATTTAGTGGTACAGCTCTCGCAATATAAGTTGGCGAGCGGTGTTGATGCGCCGTAAACGTATTTAGGACACGTATCTCCCACCTGTCTGATTGAGATAGTGCATAGGAATTACCATTGTCATATCAATATGAGATTCGTAGGGAAACGACGAATGATAGGCAATCTATCCCTCCTCTATTTGCGCGAACTCACTCCCACCCTTCGCCAACTTATATTGCGAGAGCTGTACTTCCTCCTAAAGTAGTTTTATTTCTCGCTTGGTTTTTGTCAGTATATCTGCCTCAGAATACATTCAATATATTACTCTTATCTTTCGTTAACACAAAATTTATTGAATATGATAATAACAATAATAATATTTATTGGGCCAACAGATATAAACAATCCACTTACAGGGCAAAACAATGGTAATGAACATATGCAACATAGCCAAACTTACAACCAAAAACTTATAATTGGAAACTTACATTTATACGACTTTGTAATAATAAAAACAAAAGAAGAAGTATAATTATATATTGTTTTTGTCACTATATCCGCCTCAAAATAAATTGGCTCGCAGCAATCTAACTTTGTAGTTAATCTTCAAGACATGTTGCTCATGAAGAACAGCTTTATGATAAAGGTTCGATAAACGAGTGCATGATAAGTTGTTTAAATTGCACTGACGCTGCCACTCTTCTGAATTTTAATGTCGCGGCTTGCACGTAGGAAGGACAAGCGGTGGAGGCACACTGCTTAATGACACTTATCATGCACTTGTTTGTCAAACCTTACTTGTAATAGATGTGTTAGTTGGCGATAGTTGGCTCTTGAAAACTATCACGGTTAATAGGCAAACGCTTTTCTCTAAAAACTTAATGTAGTAGTAATTTAATTTCAACGAAAATAGCGATTGCAAAAATAAAGATTCTCGGGCGCTTTTGATACGTGAAAATCTTGCAATCGTGTCTCCTGAACAAATTAAGCAAAAGTACAAACAAAATTCTTCCGGCACGACGGTTTCTGCCGTTTGTGTTCGCGGTGCATTTAATACCTTCCGCAGAAACAAATCCAAGCGGAACGCTTCACACAGGAGTGGAGAGACATTCTCCTAACACAAAAGAAACGAAAAAGAAATAATAGCATCCAGAGGCAAAGTTGTAACAATCAAATCGCGATCGTAATTTCCCACAGGTAGGTTGACTCAAATGTCGAAAGAGACGTCGCATCAGCGTCAACCGCAGGCGTTACCCCCACCAGAGCTGCTTCTCTCTCTTTCTGTGGTATAGGTTCGGTAGCATGAGCGTCGGGATGCCACATGGTGTACGGACTTCGGGAGCATCGTGAGTCCTCAATCCGGGTTAGAGCAATGTACAGCATACGCGAAATATTTTTTCTACGCGTCTACCGCCCTTCCACCTCAGTAACTAAACGATCAAATTTTCACCAGCGCACCTAATTTCTCCCCCAAAAACGCCTAATCCGATTATATTATCAAGAAATTAAAGAAAAGAACAACTTACAACCAGGTTCGCATTAGATAAACGTGTTTTTTCAATGTACATTTTAACAATACGCTAAAGTTTCTTTCAATTTATTTCCGAAGTTATTCCGAATCCAACAAGTGATAGAGACATAACTATGATATAAACTTTGGTGACACGTACACATTTAGATTTAGTTAGTTAAAGAATATATACTTGCGCTGTGCTTCCCTCGGTGAGCTCAATATAACTCCAAGATTTCGCTAAAGATAGGTGGCGGAAACCGGTAAGAAGATTTATTCTATCCTATTATTAAAATCTCTATTTTCAATTACCTGAAAGTATACTAATACAGAAAAAGATAGGTTTAGTTCGAAATATTTAAGCTTTTATTGAACACCCAATCTCAAATAAATAATTTCTTGTGGATATCCGAAAGATTTTCATTTAAATCTTATATTCAGTTTTATAATACTAATCTTAACTTACATTTACCAAAAATATTAGGAGCACATAAATTGCTACAAAGCTTTATAGAATAATATTGGATATCATTACCTGATACAGCCTAATTCACATTTATTAATTGCTGTTTAGTGCCACAAGGTCGCAAGGGTAAAGTTTGTTAGAAACTTTTACATTCTTCGAGAATCCAAAACAGTTGTGCTAAATAAACCTCGTTGCAACGTTTAAGCATTAATTAAATTAAACTGAGCAAGCATGTTGGAATTACTGTTGCACTGTCCATTTTATATCCCTCATGAATGTGTTGAGTTGAATACTAAACACGTCTTTTTACTGAGAGTG
The DNA here is from genome assembly GCA_038088585.1 of Chrysina gloriosa. NCBI lineage: Eukaryota > Metazoa > Arthropoda > Insecta > Coleoptera > Scarabaeidae > Chrysina > Chrysina gloriosa. The sequence continues at coordinate 26,412,381 of CM076090.1, forward strand.
ACGGTCGACTAGAGTACGTCTGTAGTTGAAAACTTCGCATTCTGTTGTGTCCTGTTTAGAAAGGTAATCTGAAATGTAATTACAGTGTCGGGTTTGGGTAAGCATATGTTAAGACCTTTTTTCAATTGATATGTTGACGATGGATGTCATAATCTAGAGGCAACAATAAATTTAACAGAGTAACAAATACTTGATAATCGACCCTAATATAACTAAATGGGGAATGAAGATACTTGAGACGATTTTCCCACAGTGTAAGAAAGTAATAATTACGTGTGCCTTGAACACACTACACTGAGATTCGAAAAGTTTTGTGAGCAATACAATCCCAATGTTACCTTTCTGCGCCACTTTGAAGTAAAAACTTAGAACTCCTGACTTCAACCGATTCCGTTTAAAAGGATCATTTATTCCTTTTCTGGGTTAAAATTCTTTGTTCGTAATGAGCAGCCGCAAAAAAGCACACATCGAACAGATCCTATTGCATAAAGTTTAAACTTCAAAAAGGGGATGGAAGCATGAGGACAATATTTGTAGCTAACTGAAATATTTTTCTTTTAATTTTCAATTAATTTTTAAGGCCTTTGGGATTATACTCAATACATATTTCACATGTCTATTTATATCAAATTCATCACCATCTTAGAGTATGCCGAAGTCCCTTACAATTCGGTCTTGTACAATAATCGGTCTTTCGGAAATGAAAAAATTATGAGGGGTTGATATCCGAGGAAACTGTTCTATAATCGTTATCATTATTGCCCCCAGAAATAATATCACGTACCAAATTTTATACTGTTTCTTGCACACTTTCTGTATGGTACTAGTTTTGCAATTTAAATTAATTTTGGATTACTGAATCTGGGTCTGTAGTTTGCTTTTAATGCTACCGCCTTTAGTTAATATAATGACCATATAGTTCAGCTCTTATGTTACCTATGTCCCTCTACCCATAGAATTTCTTATAATTTGCCCAGTGTACTTACTGCAGTTAATCTTTAAAACCTTCGATAGTTCGATGTCACTTAGCATATTTATTATTTATTGATATTATCACATATTTCAAAGATTTTACAATAGTAATAGCCTCCGCTTTAAATGTAGCCGAATTTGAGCAACTCTGCTGTATCATTACTATTCTCGAAATGTTGCCCATTGTTAACAAAAATTGCTTCTTATCAATTTCATGATCGAAGTTTGTATATATGTAGATATATATTAGTGTAATCGATTTCCTTGTCACTTGTTATAAAAACATTGTTCACATTTGATTAGTTAATATGCTTAGTGCATTTAAGCTTAAAACTTTGATATGTAATATTTTGGTGTAAGGCAAAGATGTATATTTTGAAGTCTCCTTTTTCTTACGAGGGTGGTCCTTGGGTCTAGATATTCAAGCTTAGTGGCTTATTGTGCTCCCTTGGTAGCTTACGCTATTTAGTACGTGTTATCGATAAAACCTATCAGCTATATACGGGGCGCGCTCAGTGCCCCGCAGAAGCACATCTTAGTCTGATATTCCCCCTCCAGACATGCTCTTCGGTCTAACACCAGAGTACACTAAGACCACACAAGTAGATTTTTGTGATCTGGTCAAAACGAAAGAAGAAATAGGGAAATATTTTGCTTCTAATTTTACTAAAATAACAGCAATAAAATTTGATGCACCGGGTGTACCTCTATGACCCTCTCAAAAGATACAATAACAATCCAGTTATTTTGCAGATATTTTAATATATAACATATATATATATATATAAATAATCCTTTCGAAGAAAATTCCACATACGTATTTCGACAAATACGTTGTCATGTTCAGTGCAGAATTGGGGGAATTAAGTATCACCAGCGATATCTGGCCAACATCCAAGACAACCACCACGCAACGAGCACTATATAATTCTAAAGTACTGCAGAATGAATCACATCACATACTGAACGCGTGAAACACACTAAAACACTATTGACACTGACACTGTGCTTTGGTGTGTTTCTCGCGTTCAATGTGTGTTGCTCATTCTGCATGTCTTACTGTTGTACAGTGTTCGTTTTGGACATTAGCCGGATATCGCTAGTGAACTTGGCTGCCGAAATACGTATCTGGATTTTTGTCCGAAAGGTGTGATATTCTTACCAGATCTATTTTTATTTATTTTATATATTATTTTAGCCACAGCCTCCTTGTTCCTATTTTTATAACAAGTTAGTGCCCTAAATATTATTTATTATAATATATTTAATACATCTTTCCTTTTTTAATTAATAAGCTAATTAAGCTAATAAATTACAAAGTCGCTCAATTTTCTTAGTTCCATTATAGTTCGTCCAATTCTGACCTTTTTCTAATTTCTGTGAATCCCTCTCGCTATTGTCATTATTTATTCTAGATCTCTTTAAATTTCACCTTGTTTTTTATACCATCATTTTCTGCAATATTTCACAATTGGTAATTTAGTTTTACGAATTCTGTTAATTAATATTTAAGCTGCTGACAACGCCATATATTTCAAAAGACCATTTCGACTGTTTTATCAATACTTCTGTGCTTCGAGTATTCTTTTCACCATTCGTTTAGCGATTGCCACAGCGTTTTCCGCAATTCCATCTGATTGAGGATAACTTTGACTTCTCGTTATTACATTAAAGTTGCAATCTTTTATGATTTGCTCTAATTCACAGCTGGCTCGTTATCACACTTAAATATATCAGGAGCACCATTCCTTGCAAATATTGATTTTACCTTTCCCACTACTATTTGTTCTGCTGCTTTATTATTACAATTTGAATAGGCATTAATCGTAACTAAATATGAAACAGCTCCATATACAAGGATGTCCACTTCTAATCTTCTCGTTGTCGATTTGGGATTGGACAATTCATCAATCCATTGTTTTCTTGCGTGTTTTGTCACTAATTTTGCACTTGTTCATCATGTTCTTCATATCTAGATTCAGTTTAGGCCAGTGGTTTCCAACTTCTAACGAATCATCGCTCCCTTCAATAAAACCGTTACGTAGTATCGTCCCCTTCACTTCTTATTGGGTTTATAAGTTCATTAAATATAAGTTTATAAATTGTTACTAATCGCCTCCTCAACATGCACAAACGCTGCCCTGGGGTTAATATTGCTCCCATTGAGAACACTGGTTTAGACCAAAGCAAAATTTGATTAGTTCTAGCTTTGGTTTTTCCTATTTCAAAGTGGTCTGGATTTACCTTTTATGACATGTTCTCTTAACAATTTTAGTACAACTATTTTCTCGTTTAGTAAGAATAATGTATTTATATTATTATTCCCATTCTTTACTTCCACTGTCATAATTATCTCAGAAATCACCTTCCATTTGTGTATACCTATCTGCTACTATTCCCTTATTGATTGCGCCCCATTTTAGGAGCAGCCCTCTAGTTTTCCTGAACCGCTGCAGGGAGGAGTATATGTTCACTATCTAAGATTGTGCTACCTTCTCCTTTTTTTCCTATTTTCCGTAAGATGCGCAATCTCGCTTTTCAAAATCACTTTTTAATCATTCTTCTCATATTCTGAACTTTCACACTCTCCCATTTCCCCCTTTCGTTTCCCTTTAATTTTTGCATTATGTGGTGTACTATTTCATTTTCTTACGCATTGTACTTTTTCTTGTTTGCCTTCTGCGTTCCTTTCTCCCGTTTTTGTCTAGCTCTGTTAAATATTGTTTAGTTCTTTGTATCATCATGATTGTTTACTTGTGTAATGCTCCTTTGGATATTCTACTTTCAGGTTTTTATTCAGACACCACCCTCTTGTTAGCTTTTCGTTATCCTTATAATGTTTGCTTCGATTGGCAATTCTACCTTTATAAAAGTTTTAATTTCTTTACATTATTAAATAAAAATAACATTATTTGTTCTACAGTTTTCTTTATTTGTTTCATCTTGTCTTCAGCATGTTCAACATAATCCCCCATCCTTCCTAATTCCTGACTTCTCCAATAACTTATCTATTCCTTTTACTCTCTAAAGAAATCTAACATCTCCCAAATGTCTACTTTAAGACCTACCATTGTACATTCTATTAAGTCTCTGGTTTATATTTGTTTTGAATAGTATTGTATTTTCCTTGGCCTCTTCTACATTATAATACCATAATACCAGGTACCCATCTCGGATCAATTCCTTAGGAAGTTAGCTCTTTTCAGTTTTACACTTTCCCTTCCTAATTTAATGTTATCTTTTATCTGGTTACAAACTTTCATTTTAGCAATTCCGTGTTGAGTTTTCTTTGCTGCCGCTATCACTAAGACGACTAGTATTAGTCAACTTTTGTAAAAAGTCTTCAGATGTACATTAACTTTTCACTCCTTCGTTATTTTAATTATATTTATTAATTTTTATTAATTAATTCTAATACGTTAACAGCAATATGTTGAATTTAGAGTTTCAAACACAGAATGTTTTGTTTGTGAGACCGTGATAAAGATCGCTCAAGGAGTTCGTTCGGCGTTCAACACAAACAACCTTCTTCGTTGCTGGTTAATTCAAATATTTATACCAGAAAGCCGCTGCCTTCTTCTTTATAACACAGGACAATTTCTTGTGTAAGACTAAAAGGGACTCCATCCATTTCTTATTCAAGTTGTTGGGTAATTTAAGGTTTCCTCATGTTTAACGTTTCTCTAAGCGTTAATTTACTTTCCAGCATCTTATTCGTCGACCTCTAATCATGTCATAAAGGTTTTAGGTTCAACAAATATTGTATGTTATTTGTAAACAAACACGCAACTCACGTTATCAAAATTTGTGACGTTCCGTTCCGAAAGTTTCTCCAGTTTATCCGTTTGATTAACATATCGTTTGGTTGCGAATAAAGTATAGTTATATATGCTTAATTAGAAAACTACTTTCACTATTCGCAGACGCGCGTTTCGCGGTCATACCGCTCATCAGTGCGACTGTGTGAAGTAGTTTTCATTTCTATAGAAGCTCTATATAAGCCCAGGTATTAGATGTATAGTTATAGTTATGTATGTATGTATGTCTGTAAAACTAAAGGAAATTTTATTTTGGTAAAAGTTTCAGTAGTCCAGCTTAATTTGCAGGAATATCATAAGTTTAGTGATCCTCCAAGTGTTGCAGTGCCGGCAATATGATTGAAACCCCTTGTTCTACTTTAGTATTTTATTTTAATAATGATGCTGCAGGAAGTTGGGGTATTTAATTGCTATCTAAACTAAAGGGTACTTATATAACATTCGCTTTGTTTCATTTACATGAAGAGCTCGAAGTTATTAAGTGTTTAGTCCACGAGACGATCTTTCCCATATTAGTAACGTCTATTCACCACGTAACCCTTCGTATTCAAAATCTTCTGGGGAATGACGAATGGTGATATAAAACCCAAAGGGCATAATTGATATTGTTACAATAAGAAAGGAAATAAACATAGATTTCAACAAATACAAGAAACAAATTTACATTGAAATTGATTAGTTCTTACAGAAGAAATTAAGTGATAAATAATTCTGATATTCAACTAGCCAGAAATATAAGTAAGAAATGGAATATACAGAGTGAAAAGTTATTTACTACATACCTAATTACGGTTGTTTAATGAACTTTGTTAATCGATATATAAATGGATCGTGGTTTGTTCGGATGCTTAAAGCTTGAAAACGACTGGACCAAATTGGATACTTCCTTCTGCAGATTTGTTCGCAATTGCTGCGCGAAGGTTTAGGAAAAAGAAAACTATCAAAACATTTAAAAATTAAGAAATAAAATTAGAGATTAAACAAATTGACGACGTTTGGTGAGTTAGGTTATGACAGTATGACATGGTGCGCGCAAAGACAATTAAGGTTATGACTTTTGTGATTGTGCGCGCATGAATAATTGTTATGTCATAATAGAGGCAAAGTCAGCAATATCCATCACAGTCTTATTCGCAATGCTAGCGAGAAGATCAAATCTTATACAACGAAGCGGTAATGCAATTAGACTGCGGAATAATGCCAATCAATCTACTGATGAAGATGAAGAAGAAATCGGACGAGAGAAGAACGCCGTGTTAGTACGGCCCGACACAAACACAAGAACAAAGAGAGGCCATACGTGAAACGGCTTGATTGGCAATGAGAAGTCGTCGAGCAGAACACAGAGATCAACAATGTCGAGCCGCAAGAAGAAATGCTTCAAATGTTAATTTGAATCGAGGAGCGTTTCAATACGATTCCACTACTACTACCTTTCGTTAGAATTGGCCCTGTGGATGTTCTGTGCGTTCATCGCGGTGCATTGAAGTTCGCTGGAGAAGCGCCTGGATTGTGCTGTCTCAGTGGAAAGGTTAAATTGCCATTGTTACCTCCGCGACCTGAGCCGCTGCATTCATTGCTTCATGGCGAAGCTCAAGAATCACGACATTTTCTTTCGAATACTTAGAGGTACAACGCATGTTTCCAAATGACTTCATTTGGAGCAAATATTTTTGAAGAACGCGGATTCAGTACGACATTCAAGGTAATGTTCGTTAATAAGAGAGTAATTTTAGTAATTTTAGTAATCGTAAATCACTAATAATCACTTGCCTTTCGACTATACAGATACAAGGACAAATTCACCATAGAATGGGATCATTGCAGCCGATTGAAGATGCACAGCATAAAATTCTTACAAATTTACTTCATGGCCAATATGGAGGACCAACTTGATCGGCGTCAAACGATCAATAACGCAATGAAAAGAGAAATCCTTCAAGATTTGTAGCAAATACTTCATGAACATCATGCCTTGATTCGGCTGTTCAAAACTGCGTTGGATCGCATGCCAAGTGATGACTATAAAGTCGTCATCAGAGCAAATAAACGCCCCGCTGGAATACACGAACAACAATTCAACATTCCGACAATAGATAAAGTCGCAAAATATAGTATATCGCAAGGTGCTTCAATGAAGATAATCGACACAAGTGCAACCCATTCAGCAAATAGTTTAACAGAAAGTTGTGCTACGAATCATTTGGTTTACATTCAATAAAGTAAATTCTTTGCTCCCACGTTGATTTGCTCCTTTTGAACTTTCATTCGACTTAATTAGTTTTATCTTAATTTAAACAAGTTAATAAAACTCAGGTAATAACTTAAGACAACATTTATTAATTCAGTGATACGAAGTTCACCGGGTCAACTAGTTAAAATATAAATCACAAACTAATATATTACTACTGGTATATATGTATGTATGTGGTACATATACATATATATGAAATTGTGAATAAGTAATGCGGGTACATTACATAAGCTTTATTGGAAGTGCTTTTAATCCTGCTTGTTAAATTTGAAAGAGAAAGGAAAGTCATTGTTTATTAGTATAGAACTTAAATTTAGTGGTTTACAATTACTAGGTTCTTTACTTTCATTAAATATAATTTCTGCGACAGACAAGTAGGAATTTGTAAAGATATTATAACTACACACTGCTGCATGACCGCATTTACTGCCAAACAGATTTAAAGATCCAATTGCAGATACGCTTAAAATTGATTTTATAAAAAGTCAGTGAATCAAGTACATATAATGTTATAATTATGTTTTATATTGTAAATGTCTCCTAATTTTTTATTTCCATTTTTAAATAATTCACTTCATAATTGCACTGGCGGACAACACATTTGTCTCAAGTAATGTGATAGGTCTTAAGCTAAATTGATTATACTGATTTCAAAAATATAATCAGCTTTTTTGCCATCGAACTTAGTTTTCTTGTGAGACCTTACTCTATTTTTCCAAAACTGCTCGAAAACGATGAATATTGTTTCTTCCGCAGTAGCTGATTAAGGTGTTTGGAAGATGTAGCGGTTGAAATCCGCGTTGGAATATGTACAGGAATTTATATAGATGTCGTATGCCAACATTGACTACCAGTCATGCCCCACTTCGTAGTATCGTCCTGGTTATCGTAGCCACTTGCGTCGAATTTTGTGACTATTCTGATTTCTGACGGTACAGAAAGTGGTTGTTGTTATTAATCTCGGTTTGTTTTGTCTTGTGTTGTGTTAAGAATCCAGAAAAAACATGCATCGTACTTATGTAAATAGTCCTGATTCCTGTCGTTATATTTGTCGAGGATTTACTCTGAAATTGGAAAAACGGCGATTTACACTTCTTGTAAAGAAATACTACGAACTTTATTTCTGATGTACAACTGGTGATCAAGATCAAATAGAGATCCATCACATCTGCTGTTTAATATGTGTTATACTTCTGACAGGTTGGTTTAAACGATGACGTGACATGTCGTTCATTGTTCTCATGACTTGACATGAGGAAAACGAAGGATCACACAGCAGACTGTTATTTCTGTATGACACAAATAGCTGGAATTACTTCTAAAACAAAGTACACTGTATAGTACCCATCTGCTAAGGGACCTACTTGTTACAGCACATAATTGCCGGTATCAAAGATGATACCCGCCCAACATTTGAAAAGCCCTGTTCAACAAAGGAGCCACACAAGGGGAACTCAATGATCTTGTGCGTGATTTGAAGTTGTTTAAACAACAGTCTAAGTTTTAAGTTTCTCTATTAAAAGGATGGAATATTTTTATATCGCGATACGAAAGTGATTGTTTTTCGTAACCGCAATATTGTATTTTCAGAATGCATCTTGTGGCGATATTGTAACCGTTATGGAACCCCTTGGCCACGAACACAATCTAAATGGCTGGCGTTTGTTCACCGATGGAAGTGAAGTTAGCACAATTGAAACAAATTGCTATCTATACCGATTACTCATGCAGTTAACCTGGAGGAGACATTTGGGAAGCTGAAACTGTTTCCGTTTGTGACTTTTATACATGATATACAAATGCAATGTATGTGGGGACCTCAAAGTACTTGCAATTCTGCTTGGTATGTAATTCGGGCAGACAGATGTTTTCTATGCCAGTGGAACAGTAGATACAGGAAAGACCGCCATTTATTTAATATTTCTTTTACCTTCATATTTTAGTTTGATGGTTCTTTTGATTCAATTTAAAAAATGTGAGCTTTACATTGTGAGGTTTGTGTTAAGAGTTGTTTCCATTTCTCTGCCTGATTTATGTTATTGTCCACATATTTTGACAAGGGCACCAGGACAAAATACTAAACCTGCAAGTGCGTTGCGGATTGATAAAGTTGCTGAATCCCTGTCTAAGGCTATCGATTGTGCTGTATCGTTACGTGGATTCCTTATTTATGATGAAATACCTAAACTAAATATGTACTTTAATACACTCGTATATTCACAACTTATATACATATTAACTTTACGTGACCACTCTATTGACATAATTTGATTTTTGATACACACATGGTCATTATAATCGATCTACTTAATTTGCTTAATCCATCGAAATATATCCCTTCCTTTTTTATATTTGTCACAACAATCCTTTAAGTGGTTGGGTTTTCTTACTTTTTACTATTTATTGCACTTTGCTTCTTGTTGTAATGTTCTGTTTGCTGTTGTGTTGATTTCTCTTTTACTATATGCGGTACAAAAGGTGACTTTTGCGTTTTATTTCGTTTCAATCTTCCTAATCAGATTTGTCTGATTTATCATGCCATGCTTTCATTGGTAATGCTTTTATCATTTTCTCCTATACGTTTTCCGTCGGTAGCTTTGCTCTCAATTTGTGGTTGTATATTTGTAATTCCTTTTTCAATTTCCTTTGCATTTAACGTTTACTGGGCGATGATCCGCAATTCAGTTTTGTATTTCTGTATATACATACATCTGTATAAGTGACTAAGGTTTACATCGTCTGATTGCTTTACTATGTTTCTAACTTTACCTTCACCGCGTTCTCATGTAACCCATTGGTTCTTGAGTATGTCGTATAGCTTGAAAAACCAGAATATGGTATTTTTCAATTTTTCTACTTATTTTCGAGTAAATTAACGCCTACACACGTCCGTGATAATCTTGGCTCATTAAACAGTAGCATTGACACCATTGTGTTATCTCTGACTTATATATAGTTGTCGCCCATAGTTTTAATTTTGTTATCAATTGCTAACTATCAAACTGTGTCTCTGGGTCTAGAGAGATTTTCCTTAACTGCCAGGCGACCACCGTGGATTCTTTCAGAAGTTCCTTTCTTACAGCCGGTAGTATCATCTGTGCTGTTTAGTATGCTATTTTATCAGCAATAATTGCTATGGATTTATAGTATGGTAAAATGTGTTTGCAGCATTCCTCAATTTTGGATCATTCCTTTACTATATACATTTTAGCAAAGGTCTCTGCTCCTTCATGCGAGAGACAGCGATCCGGTGCGTTCAGTGCAGATAATTCCTTCCCCTGAGTCCTAGGTATATGTTCCTGTATAGTCATACATTACTAGTTCTTTTCTAAGCACCTGCACATAAAATCTTATTAGTTTCCTCGTTAAAATTGGTATAATATTTATAATCAGTTCAAATTTGAAATTCCTTTCTCAACAGATACTGGCTGAACTTCTTGGATGTAAGTGTTGTGGCAAATCATGCTGTTTTCACTTGTGCGTATCGTTGTTCAGTATTTAGTCGTGACAAACAAAAATATAAAATACAGATCTCCAGGAGCCATTCAGTTGCTCTCGCTTCCCTAACCGAGATAACGATAAATCTGTAGACATTGTTGTCCGATAATCGGTATTGTATGATGCTAGTACTGTAATGTCTGTTAAAGTTCATCGAAACATTTCTGATTATCTCTTCCCCACTCCCCCTCTCCTCTCTCCCCACTCACCCCATCCGCACACAAACTGTTTATCTCTATTTAGTAAATTTAGTGAATTTAGTCAAATATGTAAGCTGTTCTAAAAATTGTCTCACGTCTCTAATGTTGTTTCGTCGTCAATAAATCAACCTATACTTTGTATTCTAAGGATCCAATGAAATACCACCAATGGACACTGTGCACCCCTTATATTCTATTTGCATTTTTCTGAATTCAGACTTGCTTAAATTTAATGGCACTTCACTATCTGCCAAAGTTTGTAACACAATATAACATGATGAATGTTGTATATTTTGTTGAATTTTCTGATGACCACAATTTGATAAAATCGTGTACAGTCTAGTTTTAAGTAAATTATCTTTCCTTGTAAACTTCTTAAAATTTCTTCTAATATTAGTATTTGGTAAACTTGACGTTTAGTACTTTTGTGGTTTTTGAAGTCGGTGCATCTGAGCATTTTCTTGTCTTTGTAGCGGCAACTATATGGGAACACATCTAATTGTAGGCTCAGAATTTCTTCTGTAATTGCTGCTTTAACAGATTTTCCAATCCTTTCCTGACTTTCTGTAATAAAAGTAAGGGCAGTCTTCAAGCTATGTAAACCCTGGAAGGTTCTGCTGATTTGCTTCCCTTAGTGTCATATTTGCAGTGTTCCATTTTACCAATTCTCTCAAGTATATTACAATTTTTTTTATTCTTATATATTTTCTAAATTTTCGGTGTAATATATGTTGATTTCATTGAGCTAGAGGCTCTGATGGTTGTATGTATCCGTTCCAATCTTACCCAGCTCCTTAATTACGATTTCTGCGTGTACATGGTGTGGATCTTTTTTGAAATACTTCTTGAATGTTTCTACCAGTGCTTCAGATGTGCTGAAATGTGATTCTATCCTTTGAAGTTGTTGGATGTTTGTTGTCTAGTTCGATTAATACCAACATTTCAGTGCTACTAACTAAAAATTTTAGGCCACAAGGTGGACAGTTTCGGTTGTTCGCTCTATTAGAAGATTCTCGAAGCAGTAAGGATATTAAACATAATTTATTTGATATTGCTGATGATATAGCTGACATTATGTGCGGTATTTAATTTCTGTAGTGTTTCCACTGAAGATGACAACGTGACTGCTGGAATACTTATTTTGATATTCCCAATAAAGTTGTAGTAATGGGAAATTTATTTCGTGTTCTAGATATTTTGTTGTTCCATCTAGTAAGGATAATGAAAAACAAGCTTATGAGATAGAAATGAAAAAATCTCATGACGCACTTTGCCAAACTTTCAATTATCTCAGAAGAAATACATTCCTGTAATATATTAATGGAAGTAAATTCCAAACGTCAGATTAGTGATCGGTGTCACAAATATGATTGATGTTTCATCCACTAAACATGTTCAAATTTACATTTTTGATAACGGACCTTGCCAGAATTCGGTATTCTTCCTTAAAACTATATAAGTTAGAATTTCGTTTGGATATCTATCTTCATCTATTTTTATACAAAGTAATGGAACAAAAATTATGCATTTAATCTGTAGATCTCTTCAGTTCTTTTAAGTTCCTCTCTATAAAATATTATCTAGTGCCAATTTGACAGCATGCAAATTATTGGCGAAATTCAGAATTTCAGATTTAGTTTTCATTCTAATTAGTCCAGAATTGCTTTAGTTTTGGTTCATGGCCACTGCGTTTTAATCTCTTAGTTGATGATGAAATGCTTTGGTAAAACATCATTAGGAAAATATGGTAAATAATTTTAAAGCGTAGTTTGATATAAGTATTATTTTTCATCGAATTCAAGGAAATAGGATATAATCTTTTGATGACCTCAGTTTCTATATTTAGGACCCTAACTATATTTGTCTTTGTTTAATAGTCTCTATCAGTTTAATTTATGGCTTTAATTTAATTAGATGAAACGCCCGTAAACGGTTTTACGTTCTGATAATTAGCCAGAGAATTGTGTTATTGACATTTCTAGTTGTACTACTACCCAGATACGAAACAGACAATCCATGTGTATATTATGCGCCAAACTTACGTAACTAACGGTCCAAAATAAAAAACGATTAAAAACATATCGCTAGCTTAATAATTGAGAATACAATTGCTGTGTATCGCTCAGTAGATTCAGATAGCTGAACTGTTCTATATATTATATATCGTGTGTATGTATATATGTATACATATTTACAGACCAAATCGAGTGAGATTGTATGGGCAAGTCTCTTATTATTAAAAAATGTAGATTTCGTTAAATGGGACATTTCTTGCAGCTTTATATGCTGATTTAAAATTTGTTCACCTAATTTTGTGTGGATCCATGCCAATTATATCTAATCCCTTTTGACTTCTTTCTGTTGGGTACGTTAAAGAATAGAGTATGTGGAAGTAATTACAGCTACTACTACTCGACGGCCTTCACGTGAAAACTATAAAATATGTGGCTGAAAAATTGTCGGAACCATTATCGGTCTTATTTAATCATTCAGTGTTGTGCGGAACACACGCTGAAGACTGGGCGGGTTACGCCAATTTATAAAAACAAAAACAGCGCTCTAGAGGTACATAATTATAGACCCATATCGGTATTGGGTGTTTTTTCTAAAATTTTCGAGTCGATAATGCATAGAAGAATTGTAATGTATTTAAGCAAATATAACTTATTGTCCGATTGTGAGCACGGTTTTCGGGCGGCCAGATCCACCCAGTCAGCGTCCATTGATATCTTTCAATTTATATATGAGAAACTTGATAAAGGTAGAGTCGCAGCGGGAGCTTTTTTTGATCTAGCACAGACATTTCATTACCTGGAAATCTCCTTTGTAAGTAAAAAGCTGTACTCGTTGGGCATTAGGGGTCCGGTGCTGGACTGGATTCAGTCATTTTTGACCGGTCGCTCAATAAGGGTGGAGGTGCCTGGTAGCTCGTCGAGGCCTCAGGGAGTAGACATTGGAGTGCCGCAGGGTTCAATCCTGGGGCCTTTGATTTTTCTTTTATTTGTACATGATCTACCTCTCTTTATTCATGGTGGTCATCTGACTATGTATGCCGACGATACGTCCATTGCGGTCTCCACAGATAATAACCATGACTTGGATACAAGTATAAATAGCATTGGAAACCAATTCGTAGAGTGGTGTCGGATGAATAGGCTAATCGTAAACCCGGATAAGACGGTGGTGGTTCAGTTTACCCAGCGAAAGCCAGTGATGACAACTAGTAATTTGCCTCTTTTGGAATCGACTAAACTCTTAGGTTTAGTAGTGGACGCAAAACTTACCTTTGAGGAGCACATCAATCGCGTATGTAAAAAACTTAATAAAGTTTACTTTGCTGTTTTGCGGCTGAAAACGTGTCCAGCAGTGCGGGTCTGCTGAATGTGTACTACGCTATGGCCTACTCTAGGATTGCCTACAATGTCCTAATTTGGGGTATATAATTATCATATATACCCCAATATAACCGTGTATTGGTAGCCCAAAAGAGGTTATTGCGTTTGATATATAACTGTGGACCTCGTGAGTCGTGCAGACCACTTTTTGTTGCCAACGGCATATTAACTTTTCCATCGATTTATATATACAAGACTGCCTTATATGTCAAAAACAACATTAAAAATTTTTAAACACCGTCACATGAATATTATACTCGCCACAGAAATTTATTATATTTTGCCAAGCATGCTACAGCCTTGTACGAAAAGTCACCAATTTATTCCTGCACTAAGATATATAATAATTTGCCAAATGAATTTCAAAAAATAGAAAATATCAAGAAATTTAAAGTTGGACTAAAACAATTCCTACTGGCAAAGTGTTACTATTCTTTCGATGAGTATCTAGACGAAAGATTTTCAAATTGACACTGTTCTTTTTGTATTATCTTGTTAATTTGTATTGTAATTCATTGTTCTTTTTCTAAATGACGTAACCCATGCTAAATTTTAGCTATAGATGGGTTTAAATAAATTAGTATTATTATATTATTATTATTATCATTACTATTATGTTCACGAACTGCGCCAAGCAGTGCTAGTATTAATCAAAATACGTTGAGTAAAACAACCCGAAGTGTCGTCAAATGGTGTCTGTTTATCTAACAATAACAAACATTTTGAACACTTCATGTGATTATTTGGGTTAAGATCTTTTATTTTAAATAAATTTAGTTTGTGTTTGGTTGGATTCATGTAAGCCTATATGATTAAAATTTAAAACAAATCATTTTACTGTTATTTTTATTTAATCATACGTTCTCTTACATGCTTGAAAAGATAATAAAAGGTTGTATTCAGTAACCTATCAATTAACTATGGCCTCAATTTAACAGTCGGTAAAAATACATCAAGATGCACAATAATTAAAAGTGGGGCATGATATTGCAGCGGAGTCTATATTCTTGGTTGGTATTAATACTACAAGTGCAATAAGTGAATTTCCTCCTTTCATCTACCCTTAAATCCAGAATGTATCGCGGTTTGTTTAAGCTGAAGTTAATACTAAGTCCGACAATAAATGGGTGTGGGTGAAATGATGTATGCCTAATGCATCTTTAATATAATTAACGTCATGAAACATAGAGGTCGCAACTTTATTATTACCATATTAAATGCAATTCGTTACTATTCGTCCTTGTATCAATTTTCAGCAAAGTGGAACTAAATAACTGCTTTAAATAAATTTCTCCAATAATGATTTGTATCTGTAGCAGTTTTGATATCGTTTCTATTATCATAAATATCAATTTAAGGAATGTATTTTAAATTGAACTAATAGATTTTTCTTTTTCAGGTTTCCGTTGTTAAGCATTTTGGAAAATAAACGTTATGTTTAAATCGTTAGGAAGTGTAGTGGTGCTGATATATCTTTTGAACTTAGCGTGACGCTGAAATGTTAAGGTACACTTTTGCAGGAGTGCTCCTGCATCTACTACTGGTTTGGCCCGGTAAGTTTGTACTTTTCTAATTTAGATCGTCGTAGATCATGATAAGAAATAGTAATATTTGAATCACAGTAGATATAAAGGAATTCTGAATATGTCGCCAACTACATACAACTTTAGTGAACGCAGATTATTTTTCCTAAAAAAAGTTTAGACGTTTAAATGTTCTGACTTCAAGGCGCTTTACAATTAAAGACGTACGAAGCCACGAATCCATTTTCCAAGTAGGAATTCATATTTTATTGGGAAGTATAATATTAATTGAACTAATTTTCTCAACGAAAATATTCCGTACGTTAGGCGGTTGACTGAATGTTAAATATAATCTTTTATTAAGGTTTGATTCACTGCATTAAGATGGCAAAGGTGAAAGTAGTTACTTATATATAGTCAACAAAATTATTACTAACATTTCTGACAGCCTTTAGTTCACCACTTAAAACCATATGAAGAGTTTTGTTTTGCAATTGTCAAAGCCTATTATAAGTATTTTTTGGATAGAAAGTGGAACGTTAATTTTGATTTTACACTGAGTCGTATGCATGCATATTCATCGAAGAATAAAGCATATTTAAATTTATAATTTTCAACCATTTGACCTGAAAGGATGCATTTGTCACTCGCTCACGTATGATGCGAGAGTTGGATTATATAAATCACACATGAAAAGAATGTGTAATATATTCAGGTAGTTTTAAGCGTCAGGGTGAAAGTTTAAAAATGCGTTGCATTTGACATAATTTTATATTATTACCTAAATGTACATGACGCGGCGTTCTTGGCCGAACGAAATAGGGATGGCGCTTTTACAGTCGAGATTAAATTATGATTTTATCCCGTACTCGCGGAATTACTTTCAAGTTTTCAACTCATTTCCAAACTTTTCATCTATATCACACTTAATCCGCAATATTTTTTAATGAACCTTTTAAAATTTGGCTAATTATTTTTAACTCCAAACCGTTTTCAAGGAAACATTTTAATTGATTTATGTTAGACCGAAAGGATAAGCGCTAAGTTTACTTAAAAATCCTTTCCAGAATCTAAGCGTGAATACATGTTTCTGCAAAGGGAGCATTACAAGTACTAGTTCTAGGAAATTTATTTTGTGCATTTATAATGCGAGGTAAAAGGAAGGTAGTATCTAACTGCATACGTTACGGATTAACGAATTTTAGTTTCAGTTTCTTGGTCCAAACAAACTTCAGACTATCAAAAGGTGGTTTGATTAAATCTAGATTTAGAGTCTATTGCAAATTACAGTTGGAAAGCTCTGTGTTTATGACAGTGCTAAATGAATTTCTAAATTAGTAAATATTTCACTAGCTATGTGTTTGGGAATAACTCATAATTATCTTTACATTTGTCTTATAGGTACTGGTTCCAATTTCTGAGAAACACTGTATGTGCTTTTCTAGATAAAACCATTTTTATTAGGCAATGCTTTTCTCTTTATACTAAAAGGGTAAGTAAGCAGCCTTCAGTCGTACGGATGTTAAATGGCACGTAAACATTCACCATTTTCTCATCACATCTCATTTTCAATTTTACTTCATGCTCAACCCACAGTTGCACACATCATATTTTGCATACAAATGTAGAAGGTTCGTTTTAACGATGTTATCTGTCAGTTCCCTAAGGAACATGCGGGCGTTACAATCCATCGACTTCGAACTACTGGGTCAGAAAATTGAATTTAGAGATACCTTCCCATTTGTTTTGTTTTGTTTTCGTATAAAAGTGACAGAAGAACGCGCAATTTATAAATTTTCCTCCCGGATTTGAATGCCTTTGTTCTGTGCGATTTTGTTTAAAGTTATTCAGACCGGAAAGGATTACCCGTTAAGTATGAAGAATATAAAATTTATGGGCTTTCGAATAGATAAACATTGGTTGCAATATTGATTACCAAAATTGTTGTCGATATTGTTATTTTATTAAACGGCTCAATTGCTTTACCTAATGAGTCTTTTGAACTGATGATTTCTGGTCTGTGATGGTAAACAACTGAATCTTATTTTGGCGTACCTCATCTTTTCCTGAAAGGGGTGGCAATGCTAAATATATAGCTATTCGCATTATATATCTTTGCTGTTGGTTATGTAATTGTTCTCATGTCTATATTGAGGCATAAAATTAGTAACTATACAATATAACTTTCCTCAAACTAAAGAAAGATCAAATAGAAAACTATTTACCGAAGCCAAAATAAATTCAAGAAATAATACGATGATCCTCTACAGAATGACCTAATTTATACGCGTGTTGTTGGACAGCTGTCACGGTAGGTGTGCAATGGCTTGCTAAGCAAGCACAAATTGCGTAGGCCAAAAATTATTACGAAGGAAATTATGTTTTATTAATCACGGACGGCAACCTTCAACTATGTTCCGTTATTAATAAAGCACCGTAACCAAATACATACATGTGGTACCTATTGTGTAGTATATGTGTTGGATATGACCGATATTGGTGCCACCATAGTTCTATAGTTGCCCCCATGATTATTTGTTCCAGGCTCGATTTCCCTACCTTTTGATATTGTTATTTAGCTTAGTTACCGTTTACTCGACGTCCTGTACCGTATTTAGCGTCCGTATGGGTGCGATACGCTCTTTCAGTGCTCCTTGTTCTAGACCTGGCAGCTTTTGGATCTGGACGTTCACAGCATTACTTACAAAGAAATTAGGCTATTAATGGGGATACCTACACCTAAGAATGTGTACCTAATTGGTTCGACTTTCATCTTTATTTCATCAAATTCATTACTATCGACGTCTTGTTGTTTGCATATAGTTTGATTTTTGAGGTTTTGTAGGATGAAGCCAGTTACGTCAGTTTAACGTTGCTGAAAAGTTTCTCTTCTACTGGTTGCTGTCGGAGGTTTCGAGCGTTGCAATTTTAGTTATGATTTCGTTCACTTATGTGGTTTCTCCACTAGCACTTTTTCATTTGGCTACTTAATTTTCGTAGATGCTTCCATGAGTTCCATTTTTTGTGGTGAGTTGGCTTAACATTACGTATATATAGCGTAGCAATTATATGTACCTATGTATATTTATAGATATATGAATTGTATCTCTTTGTTATTAATTATTGCATATTGTACTTTTGCTTAGTGTATTTATTATTATTATTATGAGTTACGTTTGGTAGTTTTCGATTATAAATTGAAGCTGTGATTTTGACGTTATGGCTAAGATCTCCTCCTATTTCGTTGTAGAAAGCATTGAATAAAGCTTGTGTTTCTTTTTCCACGTAGTAATAAGTCCCTAAAACCTATTATAGTTCATAGCCATATATGGAACAACCATATATTGATACAAATTGATACAAAAATGAAACGTAATCTTTATAGAGAAAGTTTGAAGTTAAGCATTTTATTTACAAACACTTGTACTTTGAAAATATAGTAATTATAAACATTTAAAACATTGTTCAGTAATGCATAGATATTGCCCTTTACACTGTGTCTAATACTCGCTAAATTTAACTATTCTAAATGGCAATACCATAGTATTGTAAAGAATTATCCAATCTTCTATACGCTCTTTTCTATAATGAATCTGATCCAATCCGCAAGGACCACCGTTCGGAAATAATTCCATAGTTCCATGGAATTATATCCGAAAGGTGTGGGGTAGGGACAATTTGACTGATTTTTTATTATACTTTAACCATATTCTGGTTATACCTGAAGATGTGTGATTGAGTAGTCCGTTATTTTGTGGTATAGTTACTTATAAAATGGAAACACTACTTTTTTATCACAAAGTGATACAGATAACGCTCGATAACGTAAATGCCCGATATTGGAAACATTGTGCTAATGTTCGATAGCTCGATAACATAAACAGCACACAATTTCCGATCCTCTACGAATAACTCCGAGCGTTACAAATGCGTTACAAGTTGCCTGTGAAAAGCCCAGTTTGATCAAAGCTCGAGTTATCCAATTATGTAGGGAGTCCACGATTTATGTAGCATATATCCATATTTGAACTTAATTGTGTACATTCCCGGGATAACTCATTGTTATAACAAACACATATGCTTTTAGTTGCGTATATATATATAAAAGTAGTCTCAATAACAACTTCGTTGGCTGAGGTTCGTTGTTTAATACACGATTATAAAACGCTATTTTGATTCATTGTTATCCTTAGTGTTAGAAAAGGTTATTCGAATATTTTTTGAATTTTATTTTGGCGTATTAAAGGTTTCTTTTAATAATTTGCTTGTTATTAATCACCTTCGTTAATATAAACATTTCGATAATGTGAAACACCCTTGGTCTGAATTAGTTCACGTTATCGAGCGTCTGCTGTAGTTTAACAAAGTAGTGTTTTCATTTTATAAGTCCTTATACAAAAATATTTACCATCTATTCTAAAATGCACTATTTCTATTTTGAACATACTTTATAATAATACAACGGTCCACTGAAATAAGTTTATCATAGAGGAATAGATAATGAAACAATCTTTTCTTGAATAATTGTATGTAGATATAGTATCATTTTGGTAATATAAAATAATAGTAAAACTGCCCCTCAGGACACGAATATAGTTTTGAACATTTCAAACTTTGCTTGTTCAAGGGATTTTCGTGGGGATTGTTGATTGTTTTGAACGATTTGGTTTGTGATCTGTTCGAAGTGTATAAGTTGAGTTTAGATTTGAACGTGAAGTGATGAACACTTGCTCAATATAAGATTAGAAAGCCTACAATTCTCGAGATCCTTTGGCATCTATTAGGGTAACCATTGAAAGCACTAAGAATTAAGTACTAATTGTGTACGGTGTTTGTTTGGTTAGGGCTTTATATTTGAATTTTATCATTTACTCTTTATTTTTCGTTTCTGTTCTACTTTTGGCTGCTTCGAATGGACTTTATATCCTTAATGAGGACCTTATTGATGTGATTGGGTTTTGGAATAGGACCCCTCTGGATTAGTCCCTGATAAGGCCGCCAATTCTTACAGTTATATATACCGCGAAACTTTCAAATTTTGAAAATTTGATTTAATACCTGGGATTTATGATTCTACCGCTGTGGACATTTAGTGTCTCACACATTTCGCTTTAATTGGAGTCAACGTAGGAGCTCATTGGCGGGGTCTCACTTTTAAGTATTTTAGGACATACGTTCTTTTTAATTCATTGCTTTTAACTTGATAATTCGGGAGAGATTTGATTAACATATTAGTCTTTGCTGTAAAGTATATGTGTACCTCTAAGTTAGAGTTAGTTATAATGGCTTATAGGGCGACTGTTATTTAGTAGATTTTGATTTGCATCGAATGTGAACTGCATATATTTTTGGCCAATGATCTGTCGGCGATTCTGAATATAGGACACCCTCAGTATAATAGTATAACATTGGGTTAGTAATATAATATTTATAATAACTTGAATACTATAATTATAACCTACCATATTGGTCACCGACTATCCTTCATAGAATAGTAGTTGGCATTAGGCAATATATGTACTTCGACGAACTTTGCCATAAGTAACTTTTTTTTCAATTACACAAATTGAGTTAACTTTACATATTTGTCCTATTGGTGTATGTATGTATTTAATGCATGTTCTCTTAAATAAATAGCCGATCTCTTTTTTAGACTTACTTTTATGTAGTTGCTGAGAATTCAACTGTGCCCTAATATGAGTCCGGTTTGGAGGCGGCGAGGGTCGTACTGTTATTTATATTTGTATGTGTGTGTAATATGCCTAGTCCCAATCAACAGATGTTAATATTTATAACAACTTAAGAGGGAGAGCTACAGATAGGTGTTCTGCAAAGCTGAGAATTGTCGTCGGGATTGTTGTTTAGTCGCTTTGGGCGTGTCTCTGCTGGCATTCGCGCTTTTAGATATTTCGTTCGTCTTATAGTTGGAACAAATGAGTATTTGGACGCCGGTATATGTAATTTGTGCTTGTTCACTAAACCATTGCACACTTACTTTGTCCAACAACGCACCAAATAAATCCGGCTGTTTTGGAGAATGATATATTCTTCTTCGGAAGAGAGATTAGATGATGGTACGTTGTAGAAATATACAAATAGATGGAATGGATAAAATAACACATATATGCTTAAGTTACTAAAAACTAAAAGACTATCGTGAGTCTCATGGCTTTAAGTTTCCTAAATGTCAAGAGTTCACAGATAATATAATACCCTTTTTAACAGGAAAATATTTCAAGTACTTCTAATTTCAATCGTCCTTAATCGGAAGTCTGTATTGTTCGTCTGGAAGCAATTTAAAAAATAGATTAAAAATTTAATAAGGAAACTCCTCTAAACTTACTCTCACATCAAATTTTGTTACGGAGAAAAACCAACTCAATTTCCCTACCGTTGCAGGCGCACTTGCAAATTCGTTGTAATTTATTCCTCATTCGCAATATTTTTATTTAAAGAAAAGTTTTTCATTTCGCCGGAATATTCAAAGTTGTATCACGTTTTGTAATACAACGTACCAGAATTTATTGTATGGAACTTCTACCCCGTAAACGTGAATGGAACGTAAAACATAGATTACATTATATAATTTTTCACTACAATGGTAGCTATATCAATCGATAGTTTGCAGATCGTGCGCTTAGACATTTTAGATGTAAAATATATTATGTATATAGCTACTGAAAAATTGATGATCGTAACTTAAGAAAACTATAATAAAGTTAGCCAATATATATAAAGGTAATTCAAGTTTCGCATCTTTTCATTTGAGTTTTAATAATGCTTAAATGCTTCACTATTAACATTAATAAGCCCAGTCGTCTTGATACGTGTGAAGTAGAAATTCAAATTTATTTCTATACATTTTGGAAAATGTTATAGCAATTTCATTCAAAATGCAATAATAATAATAATAATAGTACTGATAGTGTTAAGCATGAATTGCGTTTAGATGAATAGCTCAGTATTTGTTTATACTCCTGGGTGGATCATTTACTGCATATTTTGGTAGTTCAGGATAGGCTGTTGAAATTTGACATTGAGTTAGTCCAGGATAAAGTCTGTAAGAAATAGTAATTTATTATTTTTTTAACTAAATTAAATCTCCATTACTCTCGTCAACAGTTTCTAGTTTTAACTTTTGAACCATTGTTGCTTTTTCCTCTAGTGTGTCTCAATCTTGAAATTGGGAAAACCTATTTTGGTCCTTGCAGTAGGTGGGAGAGAAACAAGCGGATTTGAGAGGCTTACGATCGTTACTCATTCATATAATTTTTTTCTACGCTTTATATTAAGAAGTTATACGGAAACCCAGAAAATAGCGTTCTAGTGTTGGTACGCGTTACTTACGCATTCTTTAGTACAATGTATATGCTAAATCAACAGTTTATAAAAAGGTCGCCTAACGAAGTAGTTTGGGTACTCGTAGGACTCTTGAAGTATGGAAGAAATGGTTTAACAAACCGCCAGGTGATGACAGCGCCAGACGAAAACTGCATCGTTGAAATACGAGATCCCGTGGGAAACAACGACTGTGCATCAATATCTGAACAGGGAATACTGCATGGAGAAGAATCCCATGAAGAACAACTTTATCTAGAAATAGACAACATAATATACCTATGAATGCACCTCTATCTTCTTCAATCCTTACCTGATACACAGAGTAATGGGCTCTGTGTCAATTTAATGCTCTAAATTATTTTTAAATCAAACAATTAGAAGAATAATAACTGCCTCAGGGCACTATCTCTCGACCGATACAACCAGCCGCGAGTAATAAGTAGTAGTGGTTTATTACTAGCAAAGAGTTGCAAAAGTTAAAGCTAATACATATCGGTAATTTACGGAGAATAAATCTGAAATGGACTGTGACTTGTTATAGGAGAAAACTCTATACTGTTCAGAACAGGAGGCTTCATAAAGCTCTGGATGCTCCTTCGTTCGTTAGGAACGAAATCCTCCACAATTTCAGAATTTCACTTGCAGGTGTAATGCATTTTCCCCATAACAAATATATATTTAGAGAAGAACCCCTCACTCCCTTAGTATGGGGACAATATTTACGCAATCGTTAGCACTTTGTAGCGCAGTTTAAATATTGTCTTAGTCCTTTTTTGATATCTTTTATAGTTTTTGAATTATTGAGTCAAACAGCGAAGGGTAGTGTCGAGTTCAGGGCACTGTAATCCCGCTAATATGAGATTGAACAGCTAAGAAAGTTACTGCTATTTTTACAAGGATTGTTAACTTGTAGAAAGTAAACAAATATTTACCTATATTTTTACCTATTTTAAATTGTTAAACAATACTTTATCAGTACCTTATATCGAATAAATCATCAGTAGCGTTTGATAAAATGTGGATGACGTGTTATCATTAAGTAGTGTAGACCGGACTCACGCTATCACTTCTACGGATTTTATTATTCAATAATAACTTATCATTGATAAATGATGAGTCCGCTTTACACTACTTAATGATAACACGTCATCCAGTCTGCTATCAAACCTTAATCATCAGTCTTTTTTCAAAGTTGATGATCTAAGAAAAGGCATGATTTCTATCAATCCTGTCTCCAGCTCTTCACCTAAATTGCACTGAATAGCCACTATTACATGAAGATGTCAATGTCGGATTACTGGTGCTATTATTGATATCTGCTCTTAGGAAAAACCGGACTAAAATTTCACTTTGTCCTGGGTCCCATATTTGCACCAAGAACACTAATATAAAGGTTGACACTTGCAGATTCTGCGGTGAAGAAGAGGAGTCAATGGAACACTTGATCACTAGGCCACAGGAGATATAGACTACTACATACATATACGCTGAGTGAGGAGGACCTATTTACACTCCCATTGAAGGAGCTGATCCTGTTCCTCAGCGTATTAAATAAATAAATAAAACAAACAAGAGGAAGCACAATAGATCAACGTGGTCGCAGTGCAAAGGGCTATTTTGGGTCAGACCCCACCTCATTACAATACAATACAATACAATACAATGCAAATATAAAGGTAGAGAGGGGGTTTAAGACTTCGAATAAGATTATTAAATTTATAAAGCAGTTTATGTGAGCTGAATGCAAGTTTAGGCTCCTTTTCCTTACTGCTAAACACAAAGGGATCCAAATTGTCTGAAAAATACTGATTTCCGCAAAGGGCGATATCAATATTAATTTTCAAACTTCTGAGTGAATGTAGCAACTGGTTATATTTTAGTAATATCACCAAATCTTTCGACATTTTGCATTTTTATTTGACATTGGCGCATTATCGATGAGTTTGTGAAATAATTTGCAAATCAAGAATATGGTTATGAAAATTGAAGACGCCACATTAGCACAATAGAGACGGGAAGTGCTACGAAAGGCAATACGCCTGGATCATCAGTTCTACCAAATTCTCACGCCAGCTGGTATAGCAGACAGTCACATTTTTACAATCTAAACAAATTTCTTTTATTAATATTAGATCTTATCACAGTACTAAGCTATGGGTCTTGTCAAAGAACTGTGAAGGAAGACTTTGAGGAAAGATTACAATTTTGTCATTGGTTTAATAACTTAAGAGATAGTAAGATATTCGACAAGAGTTTCTTCTCAGATGAAGCTTGGTTTCATTTGACAGGCTACAGAAGTCCCAGAATTATCCTGTTGGGTTTGCCAAAAGTCCTCAAGTATTTTATGAAATACCAATACATTCTCTTAAAGTCCGAGTGTGAATCGTGATTTCCAGGAAACGAATAACAACACGCAAATACCTTCGAAACATTTATGGTGTTAGGGTTGTATGTGCACAACGTTGGCCTCCAAGATTACCGGAGCTTACGCCTTTGGATTGTTTCCTCTTTTGATATTTTAAATGTAGATTGTTTATAAATCGCATGCACATCATTGAGGAATTGAGAGGTGCTACTATAGATGCTGTCCAAAACATCACACTGAGTAATTCCATAGTGGTTTTAAAAATATGAAAAGAAGTGTAGGTAGATGCTTGCATAAACAATGATGGTAGACAAATTTTCAAAGGAAAATTAAAATTACCTTTTACTTAAATGTGTGTATTACTTTATACTATAAGTTCTAAGCAATAATTGAAAGAAATGTCAAAAAATGAAACGATTTGTATCGAAAACATGGTTATGTATCACGCTAATGTCGTACATTGTTATTGAACGTTATATTGAACGTGCACGTCACTGAAATAATACTAACCACAATATAAGTATGGCGGCATTTTTCATTCTGGATCTCACTGTATTACAGATAATTTATATATTTCGGAAGATAGCATAAGGTAACTTGTCTTACGGATTAAGTAGTTCCCTTTCTATCTATTGGGCCATCTACCTTCTTCTTAGTATGAAGGTATACAGCCAGAAATTTGCAACATATTCGTTGTCATTGTCAAAATTAGTTTTACACGCAACCGCTTAGTATAGAAGTGATGACAGTCATCCAATTAAACCAAATGAAAATTACTACTATAATAAAGTACTACAAAGTCAACAGTACAAATGGTCCTTCTTTACGATTTATAGTATTTATAGCAGCAGACAGAAGATCTTGGTTTGTGAATTATTCAGTATGATATAATGTTATTGTCAGTTCCATGTGTCAAACAATGTCAGATATTTTGTGATCGTTTATTTTAAAAATTTCGGCGAATATCCTTCACATAAATATGCATGTGAAGAAATGGAATCTTAAACTATGTCAAAAGAGTTGGACATTACAGCATCAGAACAACTAAGGCTTGCTTCGAGAGGATACAAAATCATAACACGATTAGGGCAAGGAACATACGCAACTGTATATTTGGTAGAATATCAAAGTCCGAGGGACAGTAGGGTAATGAAGTTGGCGTGTAAAGCTATGGATGTTTCAAAAATGGCGCAAGAGTTTGTTAATAAATTTCTCCCAAGAGAATTGGACATTTTATCAAAAATCAATCACCCCCATATTATCCAAATTCAAAATATTTTTCAGAGAAAGAGTAAATTCTACGTATTTATGAGATACGCCGAAAAAGGTGACCTACTGGACTTTGTACTGAAAAAGGGAGCTTTATCTGAGTCACAGGCTAGAGTTTGGTTCAGACAAATTGCTGTAGCTGTTCACTACCTGCATGAAATGGATATAGTTCATAGAGATCTGAAATGCGAAAACATTTTTATTACTGCCAACTACAATATAAGGTTAGCAGATTTTGGCTTTGCAAGGTACGCTGTTGACAATCTCGGTAGGAATATCACCAGCGAAACTTACTGTGGCTCGATATCTTATGCCGCACCGGAAATCTTGCGGGGTCTTCCTTACTATCCCAAAGTTGCTGATGTTTGGTCTCTGGGTGTTATCCTTTATGTTATACTTAATAGAGCAATGCCTTTCGACGACGGAAACTTAAAACGGCTACACGATCAACAAATTGCTAAAAAATGGAGGTTCAGACCCAAAGTTGTAAATTTGCTTAGTACTGAATGCAAAACTGTGATTACGCGTCTGTTAGAACCTGACGTCACCAAAAGATGGAAAATTCAAGATGTTGTAGAATCAGACTGGATGGCTATGGATGAGCGATTAAGGATGCTTACCTCATCAGAAGAGGATGCTTTAAAACAGGCTAGGTTGGAGAAAAAGAAAGTACTGGAATATAAAACATTGAGTTCTACTACTCTTAAGTCTGGAAAGGAAGATAGTAATCCAGCTTTCGACGCTGATGTGTTGTCTATTGCTGCATCCGAAGCATCGAAGACATGGGATAAAACTGACTCTGTCCTGGACATAAAAATTGCAGAATCTGGAAAGCATGGAAGTTCTATGGGACTGAATTCCTCTACGTTCGTCAAGAATACTGAATAACAATTTTGCGCTTATTTAGTCTTTCATGAAAAAAAAAGGCCCTTTTGTGGCAAGATTTGTGTTGAATAGTTGTCCAACACTTTAATTTTACATCAACTAATAGTATTCCATGCCGTCGTATTAGACTAAATGATGATACCAATAGCTGCAAGTCATAATTTTCTGTAATGGTGGGTTTATATACTCACTACCAAGTATATGAAAACAATTGTTATATATGTATATCCATAATATTTCTATTAACAATCATTCTTTTACACTATTAGTTCCTTTAAAAAATAATCATAGATTGCGCTGAATCTATTCAAATAACGTATGTATTAATTTTATGTCATATATGCACGTAGAGGATTAGTAGGTTTCAAAACGGTCGGTCCGGTTGAGGGATTTAGCGGTAGTACCATACTCAAAGTTTGTTTTACACTTTCCTATTTGTAGTATAACTTAGACTTCGACGAAAATATAATACATTTTCCTCGATAAATCAGTGCAAGAGTGGGTATGGGTACGTATGTATACTTAAATGTAGAATTCTGTGTATGCGTTGTATGATTTCGTCTGAAAATCTAAGTTCTTTGATCGTGTATAATACAAAATGTATATATGTTGTTTTACTGCTGAAATTTGAACAGTCAATAATTTAGCTACTTGGCAATTATTCCTCGATTAAATTATGTGCCTGCAGCATAGCCGCTTACAAAAAACCCCAAATTCGATATTTTTGCTACCATCCAAAAAATAAAACTAGTAGGTACACAATACGCATTCATTCATTTTTTTCCATATCAGGAAAATATATAAATTAAAAGCAAACAATGCGCTTCGTTTCGATAAAAACATTATCTAGTTTTTGAGATACCAAATATTTCGAGTTTTGTTATCTAACAAGTTGATATCGAAATGGCATAAAAAGCAATAGACATTTGCAATTTAAATAATCCTGTACATTGTCGACGAACACCATATCCCGTTGCTGATAATGAAACCCAGTTAAAAATAAAAATGAATAATGGTAGTGCTCGGGCAATCAGATTCGGACTATATAACTAAATCAATCAATAGCTTCCACTTCACTACAAAAGGTATGCGAAAAAAGTGTCAGAAATCAGGGGAACGCGAACACCCGGAAACCAATTCCAAATAACATAAATCAGTAAAATGCAAAATGTTTCTGACATGTCATAAGTCACGTGTGCATAGTCTAATTTGGGCCGCGCAACTGTTATGAAGGTGCAATTTCGCCTTGCGGCGAAATCATAAGAAAAGAAGGAATTTCGAGGCGAAAATTTTATATGAATTCCAATGATACTCTAATCTTTTAAGGACTATAAAATTCAGCACCTCGCTCGAGTTCGGTACCCATCTTATATGAATTTAGTTTACACATACACATCCGACTTTTATTACCTACCTATTGGAGCAGAATCGCTTAAATTAATGGCCTAAAAGAAGTTATTGGTAGGTTGTATACCCAGAAATTTTTCTTTAACGCATCGCACTTGTGAACGTAATAATCGAACCGTTAAATTATAACGGGATTTTCAAAATATTACTGAGTCCCCTACTTTTCAATCTCATTTTGGAAAGAGGCAGAGGCAAATTAAGAAAATTAAATGTGGGCTACTCCGATGTATAGAAATAACTGAGTTGTGTAAGACCGATTATGAACTAATAATTGGAGAAACGGCGAAACAGCTACAAGAAAATGGAAGTATCTTTCACGAAGAGCTAAAAACTATATGCAGGAAGATAAATAAGGAAAGATCCAAAACAATAATAATCGGAAAAGGGCAGGACATAGCATAAAAATAGAACAACAGCACGCACAAATACAAATATTTGGAAGTAGTAATAAGCAGGGATTGGAAATAGATAACGAAATAAATGAAAGGCTAGCAAAAACCGGTAGATTATATAATAGAATAAAGAGTAATTTTTTGAATTAAAAGTGAGTACTTCCTCTTTAGAGGGTAAAGCTAGAAGTAGAAATAAATAACAAAACTGACACTAACGTAGGCATCCGAATCATGAACTCTAGTACAAAAACAGGTTAACGAGTACTACTTAAATGAAGTGAAAAACGAGGAAAGATAAAATAAGTAATAAAGTATTCAGAGAAAAACTGGAAACCGGCCCCATGGAGCCAACCATAAAAGGACAGCTCAGATGGTGCGAACATGTGATACCAGGACATGAGAATAAACTAGTAATATATTTAAGACGAGAAAAATTGGAAAAAAGAAAAGAGGAAGAGCAAGAAAGACGTGGATAGAAAAATTGAAGGCACCTGCAAAATAATGGGGAACCAAGTGAAAAGATGTAAGGGCGGTGGTAAAGGACAGAGAACTCAACTCGAAACATAACTCGATACTGAAAGGTACAAGAGTTTCCGCTTAAATAAGTTAAGTATGTAACTAATTAGCGTTATTAATAAAATTGAAGTTGTAGACCGAAATATTTTAAATCATCAACATTGTATTATACTTAGAAATCTGCCTTCTGCAGTTGCAGAACGCCACTGCCAGTGCAAAGCACTCCTATAGGTATATAAAATTAAAATTAATAGTTTAACATATGATCATTAAATTGTTGTTGTCCATAGAAACAAATTGAAATTGATGCTTTCTTTAACATACTAAAATAATGCAGTAACGGTTTTCCTTTTATCCACAGATAATATATTTTACATTTGGAACAGTGAATAGATAAAATGAGGATTACGATATTTTATTTTGTTTGGTACATGTTCCACGTATTTTCTTGCTAGCACCAAGTCATGCTATTCGCTACTTATAGTATCGCTGATTATGCTTTACTTACAGGTATCGCAATCTTTTATTAAATATTATAATTTTTCGAATACAAAACCACTGACATAGCCAGTTGCTACTACACTTGGGAGCAAAAAAATCGACACAGACAGCACATTCGCAGTAAAATGTCTCTGACACAAAAACTAAAACTTAAATTCCATTTTTACTTTTAAAACCTTTAAGTCCAAGATCTTAGCTTTAAAATTAATGCACATTCGTTTAACTTACCCTTCTTATTCATGAAAAGAAAAAAATAAGGTTCAGTTCTAGGGTGCTAAAACTCAAAAATTACGAGGAAAATTTAAAAGAATAGGTAAGGTTTTATCAATAATATTTTCAATTTAATTAAAAAAACATTATCAATATTTAGTGTTACCCCCTCTTGCTCTAATTACCGCTTGAAAACGGTTTCTCCTGGACCGAATAAGTTTCCTCACGCTGTCTTGCGGTATGGCGTCCCATTCTTCGGTAACTGCTGCTCGAAGTTCATATCCCGTAACTGGTGCAGGATTTCTGGCCCTAACTTTCCTTTTGAGTTCATCCCACAGGTGGTCAATAGGATTCCAGTCTGGGCTACACGCTGGCCAGTCCATAACTCTTATTTCAACTTCTTGCAAGTACTGCCGTACGGAAGCTGCACTGTGTGGACGGGCATTATCTTGCATCAGGATGAAGGTTTCCCCAATAAAATCGACGTAAGGAACAACATGGTTCTCTAGAATTTCTTCGATGTATCGGTTCGCACTCAAACCCCCTGCTCGACCGCCAGTTCAATAAAAACCAGCTCGGTTTTTGCGTCCGTAGAGATACCAGCCCACACCATACAGGAACCTCCTCCAAACGCTACTTTTTCTGCAATACAGCATTGTGTGAATCTTTCTCCCGGCCTTCTGTACACTCATCTTCTTCTGTCGCTGCCGTGCAGACACTCTACTTTCATCCGAGAACAGTACAGAGCGCCATTGCTTGTTTGTCCAATCAATGTGTTCTCTTGCGAAACGGAGGCCGGCTGCTCGATGCGCTGAGGTCAATTTTGGACTCGTAGCTGGCCTTTTTAGAGTAAGATTAGCTGCTTTGAGTCGTCTTCTCACTGTCCAGCCACTGACAGCCACTCCCCGCGTTTCTCTGAGCTCCCGTTGAATTTGACAGAGAGGTGTGGACAATGAATCGGTCATCTCTCTCTGATGTGCACCTCTTTCTACCGGAACCTCTTCTCCGACAAAAGTTACCAGTCTCCTGGTATCTTCGGTAAAGTCTTGACACGGTAGACTGACTTATGTGCAAAGCACGAGCGACTTCATGTTGGCTATGGCCTTGTCACAATAACACAACTGCTTGAGCCGCTTCTTCGGTTGTTGTGTCCATTCCCAGGTAATATTCTTGAATATTGATGACGGAGATGTATACCGATTAACGTTTGACGGCCAACCGATAAGATGCTAAGATAGAGACCCACAATTATTACTGATGTCAAGGAGTGTAAAATCTTGTGTTTATCGATCACAACATATTGTAGGGTAGCTTAAATGTAAAAGAAGTGTAAGTTAAAAGAATGTGCACATATTTTAAGGCTAAGATCTTGAACTTGAAGGTTTTAAAGGCAAAAATTGAATTTCAATTTTAGTTTTTGTGTCAGAGACATTTTACTGCGAATATGCTGTCTGAGTACCGATTTTGTTGATCCTAAGTGTATATTTGTTGATGTTGCTGATATATTAATTGTGTTTATACATGTCACATCGTAATCGATATCTCCATCTGCATAACCTACGTTTCTGGTATTACTACTTAGATCAAATAAATTTTTAATGGACAGTAGATAGTATGCTATCTTCAGCATCTTCTTCGCAACAACACTTCGTTTTCCAACTGTAAGAAAATACATTTTGATTATGGAAGCTTTTGCTTTGCTCCAAAACTGTTCTTGTGGGGACACAATGGATATTGCTATTCGGAGTATTTTTCCTTCTTCAGTCTAGTAGAAATATGTACCTTATACGGTGAAAATATATATCACAGATAAAACAGTATGGCTGAAAGTCTGACGAGCACATGATACCTTCATTTTCCTTATTTTTAATGGATTTACATGGAGCTCAGTTAATTTGGGCATAGCCTTTAACTCCTTATATGCATTATCTATTTTAAACGCTGTTTCAATATCTGCCCAAGCTGCAGTATATATGTACACAGTGTCTTCCCAGATAAGGTGGCTTCTCAGAAGATTATTTCTCATTCCCTTAAAAAACAATAGCAAACTATTAGGAGTCATAGACGTGAATCACATAAATTATAATAATACAACCGCCAATAAAAAGGACTAGAGAGATAGGAAGTTACCGAGAAGTTTATACAGCGCCAATGATTGAGGTTTTCATGTATACAACAATCATGGGCTTTGTCTTGCAATGTGTGTACATTCTTTCACATTTAATATCTGACAGCGTGGGTTTGATATCAGGAATTCGTATCCACAATAGGCAAAATACGATAAACAGCGAGGAAGCAATTGAAGCAACCAAAAGCCGATAGTTTAGAAAAAGAGAGTAGGAAATACTCTCAAGCTGATCCGTGAAAGATATAACTCAATCTGGAGAAAATATGAAATGGTGCTGGAATTATATCTTGGCATTCGATAATACGAAAATAGGCCAGATTTTGTTTCCAGTAGCTCAAATCAAAGTATTATCCAAACTGATAGACGTACGTTTCTTAGACGATGCAGCAGCTTTACCGCGACGCACAATTTAAGCCTGAGTTGCAAAGCGTAGTAGGGTTCATTTGAGCTCTACTTAAACTCCTTAAGCCATTTCTAAATTCAACGGCCGCTTAACGGTGACTTAATCCGTAAGCCCTACCTAACCTTATTTTCAAGGCATCAAACATGAGGCTTAGTAATTATCGATTATTGCGTTGTAAATGCTAAGTATTTGATCAGTACATACCATCTGAGTATTTGTTAGGACACAAGTAGATGTATTTGACGGCAAGATGCAACGCGCGTATACGTTGAATAATAAAATGTAAAAGTTTCTAAATTTTGACATTGTTATCGCGCCAACCGCAACACTTCTGGTATCACTATGTCTAATGGTACCACTGAAATGACGTCTAAACCTTTCTTAAATTGAAGAACTACTTAAGTAATGCTTAATTCACAAGTGGTGTAATCAGGCATAGATACCCTAAGGTTTATAGGTTGGTCTTCACATAAAGGAGTGCCCACCAATATACTTACATAACATATACTTATAGATAGATAGGTTGCTCTCCGTAAAACAGACTGACCATAATTAGTTTCCAGTAAGGTCGTATCAGCTCTACATGAATTCCATTTAAATGGTTTTAAAATAGTACCAACCTGTCAAAGATCATCGAAAACAAAAATGCAATGGAGTAAAATTAATATAAATTTATTTCAATTATTAAAATTATGGTTTTGATTTTATACTGAGCAACTTTGGTATAGAGAACAATCCTAGTTACAGTAAGAAATCACATTCAATTTTTGTGGTTCATCAGTTGACTTATTATTTAGCAGGAAGTAATAAATATGTGCGTCTCACCAAACTGCTGTAATGCTATAATACTATCGGAATCCAATGCGAAAACACCATTTGGAATTATTAAATAAGATCCTCACCTAAATTGAACACTACAAAATTCAAATATATACTTCAAGCGGACAAGTTATAATAATAATAATAATAATAATAATAATAAACTTTATTATCAAACAGTGCCACCATTTACATACATATAAATGTACTACAAACCCTTCAGTGGCTGAGTGGTAAAACTCGCGCTTCACAGTGCGAAGGGCCGGCGTTCGAGACCCGGTAGCGGCAGAGCGTAGCAGTTTAAAATCCTGAAAAATGGATCTGGACCTCTAATAAGCTGCGAAAATGAAGGAAATGCCACTGGGTGGGCCAGGAGCGGTACGGTATATGCGTCTACATATACGGCTCGGTGGCTCCGAACCCCTACACCGAAAGGTAGAAAGGGTAAAAGATTAAGAAGAAGAAGATAAATGTACTACATACAGTCAATTGTACAGTATGAAAAAGTTAGTAGCTGGCACAAAAAGGAAAAAAATGAATCAGCAACTGCAACTTAAAATCCTCTATAATAATAGAAACTACAAAAACAAAAGCAATTCAGAAAATGTTTGTATAAGAGATAACATAAAAAATTTTGTAATCATATTGAAAATTCATTTATCCTCACAGTTTCTCATGTATGCAAATTACAACATATCACTGCAAATATGTATTTACATATATCTGACATCCCCTGACAACCTCTACAATAAGTGACAACATAACAAATTTAATTCTGCATTGTAATGTAAATTTGCAGTTTTTGTTTTGTTTGGTACTAATGAAGCAAACGGTCAATCTTTTTCACTTTTAAATTGTTGAGTATTTAAATTTTGTACTCTGTTAATACACATGGGCTATTTGCTAAAGTGAGTGCTGTAGACACATAATTTAATCCATTGGCATTGAACAAATGTGGAAAATAATATCCTTGAAATGTTTCCAACATATTTAAGCATACAAGTCTCCATCTATCTAATATATATAGATGATCTAAGCCAAAAATAAACGTCAATCTGCTGTTTGAGCGTAATGCCGAGCGGTGTACCATCATTTATTTATTGGCAGAAAATAGTCGCCCCTACCAAGACAATTGGAGTTCACATACAAGTCTAAAAGCAATTCAGTATATATGTAATTAGCTTAAGAATATGTACGCAGGAAAAAAGAACTACCTATGTATGTTATTCCATACAGATGATACACAAATAAATATTTCTGTTGTGTGCAAAAACAAAAATGAAAACAATTCCACACAGTTATTTGGGGTAACGTGAGTTGCTTAATCGGAAATAGTAAACAATATATACTCATGGATGATAACGAACTAAGTTTGTTCTCATTCCATCGCACGCATTAGTTTGGTTTGAGCCAATATTTATACGTATTCCTGGATTGACAGCGTCTGTAGGCGCTGTCCAATCTCCAAATTTGTCTTTCAGTATTCTCTGTTTTGTCATTGGTCTTCTGTTTGGTTCCTCTCCCTCATCATCTTCCTAATATTTTCTTCTCACGATCATGTGAGTCTTGCCCTCTTTTTTTTTCGATGGAAGATTCCATATACATACTTTCTTTGGGAATCTATCGTCTGTCATCCTGTTCACCTGTCCAAACCAAATCATCTGTCGCTTCTCTGTTTATATATTATTTTCTGCTTCACATCTACGATTTATTTGATTTCCTCATTTCTTCTATTCTTGAAATTCTGCAGAATCTTTTTAATCCACGCCCGGGATTTTCGTTTTGTTGACCTTGAGTAGTCTACAAGTGTCAATAGTATATATTTGAACTTTTCGACCCGCTTTAATAAATTACCCCACCACAATCCATTTAATCTTTTCGCAGCTTCACCCTTCTCCATTATTGCATGTGCGTCGCTACCGTCTTGACTAATCTTCGAGATCACTTTCCACTAGTCAGTAAAGTTACTTTCATTTTTTCCGGATGCGAAAGGTAAAACCTTACCTCCTGAGATCGACAAGGAATCAGTGAACCACGTTAAAGTTTCTTTTCTCGAATGCGTCGTTACATCCTCAATGTAGAAATCAAAAAGCTTATAGTTTCTTCAATAATAATCTGCTCCATTGACTTAGTCTTGTTAATAACTTACTTTTATAGCTCCTAGAGACAGGAAGTAATATCTCAAACATCCACGTCCACAAGAAAATAGGTTAAATATTACTTTTTTCCCAGGGTATAGTCCTACGTCTCTGGGCTAAGCTCAAAGACTTATTATGTCTTTAGAAGTGAATATCCCAGAGGATTTAGACATAATGAACATAATTCTTGTACCCCTTCTAAATGCGGATTTGATCCACGTCGTCTGTGCTGAAGGTTATTGGCTTATTTCTTTCCTAAGATTGCAGGTCATCGTTTCCAGTAGGATTACTTCTGCCTCTTCTTTGAGTGTAAGAAGTAAGACCTTAACTTCGGACGTTGACAGCAAATCCATAAACCAAACATACTGATTTATCCTCAAAAATGTAATTCTACGTCCTCTGCGTAAAATCTCAAAAACCTTTCTGCCTTTAAGACCAATTTCCTCCACCAGCTTAGTCTTGGTCTTCTCGAGATCACTTTGGACTACTCAATAAAGTTCCTTTTATATCTTTCAGATGCAAAAGGTAAAGCCTCACTTCCTGAAATTGGCAAGGAACCAATGAACCACGTTAAAGTTTTTTTCTTGAAAGCGTGGTTCAACATCCTCAACGTAGAAATCGAGAAGCTTATAGTTTCTTCAATAATAATCTCGTCCTACTTGTAATAATTTTCTAACTCTAAGGTGTTCATATTTCATGCATATTTCTATTCCGTTTATTATCGGACTGTAAGTTAGCTTCTGCGTTACCATATATGTATATAACGATTTCTAAGTAAACAGTTAATTTATTGGTAAAAGTCCAAGTAGTAAAATCCAGGCAGACGTCTCGAGTTAGGTTTCCCTCATTATCAATGTTTAAAAACTAACAACAAAAGGCGACAATTACAATTAAATTAAAGGGAATTTGGGATGGAGAAGAAAGAGAAAGAGAGGCTAGCCTAACCTATGGATTTTGCACTTGAACTTTCACCAATAAATTGATTGTTTACTCAGAAACTGTTTTTTTGCAGATTTCTCATTGGTCAAGAACTTTCAGTGTCATATATATATACACACACACACACACATATATATATATATATATAATGTATTTCTTTGTCTCTGTCCATGAGCAAATGCCTGAATATTATTGAATATTATAAAAGCTTAGATTAGACTATTTGCAATGTATTACTACTTAGAAACCTGCACACATACATGCATTTGTGTATGTGTGTACCACTACATACATAAAATGATGGCGCGTCTCCCATAACCTAGCTGACAATTTAAACATTTTTTGCTTCGCTTTTGCTATTCATCGCATATCCTTTATGCGTTTTCGTATTATACTGTCGCTATATCCGTTACTACCTTTTCTCGACGATGAGAAGCGTTCCTTTGGTTTATTGTGTATCTCCGGCGACCCTCTAAAATTGCGGTTTTATTGTGACAACTTTTCATGTTTTTTAATTTCTTTTTTGTTACACATTTCTGTCGTCTCATCTTCACCAACCCGGTCTTAATAAGCGGAATGTGTCTTTTGTACGGTAAGTGTTGTTTAGGGCGTTTTTTATTGCTGTAATTAAGCCCACAAAGCGCGAGGCTATTTATTCACCTCCTCGAGTTTTGGCATGATACACTGTGAAATATTTAATAAAGTGACGGTGATTACTTTTCGACGCAATAAATATGGATCTGTTGTAATTAACACTATTAATGTTGGTAAATAATAACTACTGTTAGGCATTGTTAAATATGATTTCGGTAGTTTATCACATCCAGAAAGGAAAACAGAGATTCTTGATTAAGGACGGTTCGTATATGATGTGTTAGAATTCATAATTGAACACCGCGAAATTTTGTGGTAAACAAGCAGTTCTATTTACTAAATGTTTAAATTAACGCTGATGTTTATTGAAATAGTAAGAGTGCAGATACTAATGATAGATACTATCCACTATGTTCAAAAGTAAATCTGAAAGGGATTGTCCAGTACTACCGAGTAAACCCCCAGAAAACCACTGAAGCACTTGGTTAATGTAAGAAGCTTTAAACTAACCTAAAGTTGATAGAGAGCATTATAAATCTTATAATGTATCAGCATGTATTTCGTTCACTAAATATACCAGTAAAGTCAAAGTAATCCATGATTCACTTGGAGACGCTTGAGCAAGAAGCAGAAACCTAAATCATGTTGAATTTAATAGTAACTTACACTTAGTGACATTGCATCTTTAATTGTTTTCTTTCCCGGTTCTTTCATCTGCTAGTTTGGTTTAACATTTTGCTTTGCTACACTGTCTTGAGTAATATTCCTCAGAAGTAAATCTAAATTGTGCTACTCAGAGTTTGTCCAGGCTAGCTTGAAGAAAAGCAAGAACGACGCTGAGGGGGCAGGGGAGTGCAACGAAAAGCAAACGAATACCAGGACCGGCACCTAAGCTTGGTGACCATTTTTTGACAATCAACACTGTGACTGACGAATGTTATCAAGATGCAAGCCATCCAGTATTTCGTCGTACTGTTGAGCCTCGAATCTGATCTTTTGGTTTACTAGTCGTACCAACCACACATTTAGTGCTTGTCCTTATGACTTAATTCTAGTGCTAGTAACTAGAGTGGTATTGTATCGTCATTGGTGGCAGACGAAAATTTTTTATG
Source organism: Chrysina gloriosa (assembly GCA_038088585.1). Lineage (NCBI taxonomy): Eukaryota > Metazoa > Arthropoda > Insecta > Coleoptera > Scarabaeidae > Chrysina > Chrysina gloriosa. The sequence continues at coordinate 26,451,060 of CM076090.1, forward strand.
AAAGCTACATGAGGACCTGGAGAAGGGCACAGCATTCTGTGGGCGTTATGGCATGGGACTATGCTGCATATGACACAGAGCCCCTTCAGTTTTCATTGGAGGCAATATGACCGCCCAGCGATACATTCAGGGAATAGTATAGCCCCAAGTCCTTCCGGTTCTTCAAACGCTAGGAAACCATTTGTTTCAACAAGATAATGCAAGGATTAACTGTGTGTGTGCAGAGCACAACGTCAACCTATTGCTTAACATATGTAGTATGTAAGAAGTTATGGGCAGAAAGCATAGGAAATTTATCTAATCCACCGTTGACTTTGAGAGGTATCCGGCGTGAAATACAGATTGCTTGGAATGCAATCAACCCAGCTGATATCGAAAAACGTTTAGATTTCGCCTCCACGACGCGACGGGTTACTGGATGCCTTAAAATCCGTGGTAGCTGAACATATTGACTGAAAAGTAACCAACTAGTTTATCTGGGCCTTTCAGAATTTAGTCATTCATTACTTTTCAATAGTTAAAGGTTTCTACCAATTTAATTAGAAAGTTCCTACCCCTTCTAGGTGGTTCAATTTCTGTTATGTCGTATATTTATACCGTTCAACAGATCTTGTAGTTAGCATAGCAAGTTAGGATATAATCTAAAATACAACCAGTTTACATATTCCACTCAATTTACTTGTATCATTAAACTGCTGACTATATTATTTATACAGTGTAGATGTATATGTAGGTCGGAACAAAATCCATAAAATCTGTAAATAGTAAAAAGAGAAACGATTGTATACGTCCACCTTAATTTTTAAATACGATAATTTTTACGAAAAAGCGTTTTCGTAGATATAACGTCACCTTCTTTTCTCTTAAATTTTTGATAGCGCCACTTTTCTCTGCATACAGAACGGTGATTTGAGGCATAGATTACATAACAGGCTTTTTGAGGAAAAAATATTTTGTGTATTATTCAATTTAACAATCGAAGTTTAACTAAAAAGTCAAAAGTTACGAACAAATTTAAAATTATTCTAATTAAATATTCAAACTGCATACCACTTATATGTTGACAATGAGCAAGGCAATACTAAATGTCGTTGATGGCATTATTTAATACTTGGGGAGTTACTAACCTGACATTTCGGTTATTCTAATCTTTAAATTTTCAATATTATTAGGTCGGTTTAGATACACTTCAGATTTGAGATAACCCCACAAGTAGAAAACGAGTTAGATCGGGAGATCTTGGTGGCCATTCATTTGCTTTTCGCCTACCAACCCATTTGTTTGGGAAAATGGTAATTACGAATAGTTAGAAAACAATGTGGTGGTGCGCCATCCTGCCGGAACCATGAATTAGAATTGACAGCAATAATTGGAGATGTTATGTTTCGCTGCAGTAATAACAAATAACTTTCACCATTTAATGCATCTTCTATTAAAAAGGGCCTATGACTGAATTACCCACAATCCCTGCCCATACGTCAGAAATGTGTGTGTCCTTCCATCATCCAATGTGGATTTTCAGGTGCCCAGTATTTACAGTTTTGTCTATTGACAGACCCGTTTATGCAGAAGGTGGCTGTGTCGCAGAAAATTATACGTCTTGAAAATTCCAGATTGTTATTACATCCGCCCATCATAAATTGGTAAATGTTTGCTTCCAATCATTTACAACGTGTTAGGACGTGTAACGAACGCATATACGCTGATGATATCCAAGGATACTATTCATTTCCGAAGAATAATTATGAGGGCGAATTGTGTAGTATTCTAAATGATTTACATTTCATTTCTAACGCTTACGCATGTCATCCACTAGTTTTAAAGTCTTCTAAATCTGCAGTTTTACTTGTTGGTAACCAGCATGTATGTGAAACAATTAAAAACTATATACACCTTCATATTGAAAGTAATCTTCTCCCGATTGTGTCGGATGTTAAAAGTCTTTGTCTGGTGTTGAACAATACTTTCAGAGTTAGACAACAGGTTTCAAGATATTTTCAGCGTGCATTCTGTAGTCTACGAGTTCTATACCAGCATAGGTCGTATTTAATACAAATATTAAGAGTTTGTTAATTTGTTAATTCTCTAGTGGTATCGCTTGTTTCATACTGTTCGTTTGTGCATGGTGTGTGCATTGATGCTAACTATAGAAACAGAATTCAAAACGTTCGGAATTCTTGCCTGGGATTTATTCTTGGAATTAAAGAAATTATCATATTTCTCACTCACTTTTTGTGATTGGCTCAATATGCATAATCGCTTCGCCTTGAAGTTAGCGTGCTTGTATCACAGCGTTATAAGTTCTAAAAACGCCGGCTGATCTTTATAATAAAATCACTTTCCGTACAGATGCCCCCAATATTACTATAAGATTTAAGGGTCTTATTATGTCGTTTGTTCACAGATCGGAATTATTTGAGAGGTTCTTTTCCTCTAATGTTTGCAAAATCTACAATGGGTTGGCTCCCTATTTGGGACAGGTTATACCGGCTAGATTTAGAGGCTCGTCGACAGCACATATTTGAGTGGCAAAGTGATGTTTATTCGGACACATGCTTGCATTTTACTTAAGTTCTTATTAGCTTAGACAGTTCTTGAATTTGCAAATTTGACCCTACCGTAAGCAATATATTCTAATTATTCTATTGTCACTCTTTTGATTTCTTTTCTTTTGTAGCAGAATTTAGTTTTCGTTTAGGTTAAGTAGTTTTGGCACTTGTAAATTACAAATATCCCTCGTCAAACCACAGAACAGACTCTACCCTATATTTTACGCTGAAATTTATTACTTTTTTCTTTTAGAAGAAAATAAATAAATGATATCTTTATTATGCCCAACAGTTTAATAACCAAAATTAGGCATGCATATACATAGGTCGTGTAGACTTCAACCAGAATATAATAGAAATAAAGAGCACCTCATTATAAAATAAAATAAACATAGGATGTTTAATAAAGAACAATAAAAATAAAAATCAAAGAAAATGGAATAGGACAAATATGATCGGATTGTGATAAAAAAGCGAGAAAAACTGAAATTTTTAAAGAACATTTCTCGGACCTCATTCGAAATAAACTTCTTCGTTTAACATTGTAGATTTGAAACAAAAAATTACAACTGAACACAAATAAAAATGTCTAGAAAACTAAAAACATTTTTTTCAAGAATCTTTTATGTAACCTATCTCAGAAATTATCGTTTTGTATGCAGAAAAAAATACTTTCTTGTAAAAATTAGTGCGTTTTACAATTAAGCGTGAACTCTCCGATCGTTTTTTCTTTTTCACTATTTACAGATTTTATTGATTTGATTCACGCTGTATATACACGTGTATTCGCACACAACTGGTAGGTTGCGTTCAACCTACTCTTCTGTTCTTTTCTTGCCAAGTATCAGTTACCCTTTTCCACGGGCTACTAATCTTGGTTTCAAAATAAGAGCATGATTAAAAATGCAATGTAGGAATTATTAAATATTTGTAAAAGCATGGGCTGAATCAAATGACTTAAGTTTCGAATACTGTATTCTTCTAGTTCCCAGTCTGTTAAACTGGTGTGTTACAAAAAGGCTAGCTGGAATTTAATTCAGTATTACCCCTTTTAGAACCAATGCATTAGATACATTAGATAGAATTAAATCTGCAAAATATTTTACTAATCAGAAATTACAAATATGTATAAAATGTCTTTATTCTCTTGTTGCTCTGTGAGAATTAAAACTGTGAAGTTGGAAGTTAATTGCAAAATTTGCTAATAAGCTCCTCAAGGGAAAATATACCTGAGGATTGTTTCGAACGCGTCTAATTAATGACATTGTAAATTTTCGAACAATGACATGAAAGCACAAACGCCTAGTTCTATATATAGGTATATATATATATATACATATTTTACAACTCGTGGAAAAAGGGAACTGAAACCAGGATAGAGAGTGGGGAGAAACAGCACAGGAATCGAGAGCTAAAACATCACGGAGTTAACCCGTAATAAGTACCGGAAGATCGGGTCGGGTCAAGAACGGAAGGCCGTAAGTGTATAGGTGACCCGGACGGGACTGGCTGCGAACTACGTAATGCTTCGTACGCCAACTTCACGCTGCCGACTCTTTTCACGTTTATTCGATATCGCACGACACAATTTGTTGTCGGATCAGAGTGAACGGAAGACGAACGCAGATATATTGTGGTCATTTGTAATGCAATGACGGCAGCGCCACGCTAACTGGTGATTTACTAACATCAATTTGGTGCTATATATATATGTGCGTGAAGTCCCCGGTACATACAGTATGTTCACGACTTCCCATTCAACTACCTCTATCGCTGTAGATGATCTAATGAAACGAAGTGTGAACTTGTATCTTGCCTATGTATGTGTACTTCAATATCGCAATAAGAGCAAAGATGATATTCCCAAATCAATTACGAATATAGCGGACGCAACCCATACGCCGAAGTTATTCTTTGAAAACATTCCAAAAGTAATCGTCACAAGCCAAGAGATCGTTTAATACAAATCTGAAATATGTTATATTCTGGGAAAACATATGCCAAACGATACAGATTTTCTTACTACTGTTACACTGAGAAAAGAGTTTTACCGGAATTTTATATTATCGAAGCTATACTATACAGGCTGTGTGGGTACACGCTGCGACATCCTTCGTTCGGTTCTGAATCGAAAATCTGAATCTGAAAGTGTTGTATCTTGCTTCGTATGTTTTTAGGAAGCATTTGAAAAAAGAAAACATACATTTGGCAACAATGCACTCGCATACTACTGTAATACTAGCTATTGTAATATTTTTTGAAAATCAATTTTCTAAAACATTTTATTCGTCATTAGGTGGGTGAATTTTACGTTTTAAATTCGACAAGTTCCGCGAAATATAATTCGCTCTTGAAATTATTTATCGTCAAAATAATACATACGTACGGAAAACTGTAAAATCATAGTGCATTTTATAATACGATTAATTCATATTGGAATATTTATCTGATATATAACGAACCAGTTTCACCAAGACATTGATTCAGTCTTCGAAATACATTTCCTTTAGGATGCCTCCGGTTTGAGAAACGCATGCGATATTCTTGTTCTGCCATGTTACCATTTCCATTACAGAAATGGTACACCATGTACACATCGGCATATTAATTCGATGTAGAATCATAACAATAATAATAATAATAATAGGAATAAAAATAATAAAAGAACTAGAAACACAGAAACACAAGAACTAATGCTACACTACTACTGTACAAATGATCAAAAAGCAGAAGTTTTACAAAATTATAGTAAGTTAAAGTCGAACTGAGTACATAAATGTAAAAATTTGACAATAATATTATGGATAAAAATCACATTCGAATACAATCTTATTGTTCTGCAACGTTGCAAGATGTGCTTTTCGTGAAAGTGTATTAATGAAGAAATGTTAAAAACATAACTGGAAGTCAAAAAGAAAGCGTTTACCAATAAATAGTATCAAAAATTCTGCTTTACTCTAAATTGCAGCTATCTCTATCGAACAATAAGGCTTATGTGAACATGCATATGCAGTGCAATTTATATAAACCCGATATTAGATATAATTGTTCAAAAAGAGGGTATGTCATTAAGCTATGCTGTATGATAAAATTATTTCAATCGCAATTTTTATGTTAGCATTTACAATAAAATACGTTAAAAATGTAAATAGTGCATTTTAGAATAAGTATTAAGTATAGGTATTGTAAAAATGATTTTTCGAGGACTATCGGAATCTGCGCCTACCTTCAAGGATTCGATCATATTGCATTTTAGAAAATAACGTATAAAATAAGGCTTCCTTCTTCGTAATACTATGGTAATACTCTTTAGAATAGTTGAATTCAGTAAGCCATGGACGTAGTATACAGGACAATGTATTAAATATCTATTTAAAATTGGCCAAGTCCAACTATAATCTTCAAACTACAAACAAAATACTTAAGCTTAAACGTTTCTTTTATTTATTACATCTCATTTTTGTAATAATTGAAAATTATAATTAAAACGGTAATGTATGCCATACATACATGCAGATGTTTATAGCTTAGTACGTCGTACCTTAAAATAGTATTAGTAAATACCTACAATAAATAATAAAATTTCATATCTATTCTAAATGTGTATGTACTATTTTTTAGTTTAATATATATATATATATATATAAGTCTTGTCTAAAATAGGGAAAGTTTTTAATTTTATTTTGATAGCGTAGTACTTGTTTTATACATAATAGCATCTGGTCTCTACTAGAACTTCAATATTCAATACTAAGAGCACATTGTTTTTTTGTTCTAAAGAGCTATGATAATTTTATAGGTAATATAAGCAGTTCAAGAATCAAAGAAGCAAACATTGATCAATAGGAGGAATTTCGACACAAAATGGAAGAATACAGCGAGGGAAATACAAAATTGCTCTATAAAACACTTAAAGACCTCAAGAGAATGAAAACGGCGATAACAGGTGTAAAAGATGCTGCACGGTAACTTGCTGCTGACTAATGCACAAATCGTAGACAGAATGAAAGAGCATTCTATAAAGGTTCAGGGGACACAAATGGGAGAGGAAGAAATGAATTAGAAAAAGTAAAATAATGGTTTATGATTACGATATATCCAGGAAAGAATTCCAAAATGCAATCCGGAAACTAAAAAATGGCAAAGCTGCTAGTCATCACAATATTAAGGCTGAATTAATTAAACGTCTAGAAAGTGAAGGTTTAGAACTTTTATACAGAATTATGGGACTTGCTAGAACACTGGGCTAATACCAACAGATTGGACGCTGGCCGCGTTTGCAGCTCTACAAGAAAGACGCGCAAGTGTGTACCAGCTGCAGAGGAATACAAGAAACATAAATTGGAAGCAAGCAAAAAGAATGGCGAATAATAGAAAAGAATGTAAAATTATGCTTACTTACACTATACTGTTTCTTCCGTGTACCACTTTCGGAATGTTAATCGCTTTATTAAGAAGAATATGTTGTTTCAGATTTCTATTTTACAAATTATTGCTGTTTCTAGTTGCGATTCCATTTGGTTGCCGCAAAAATTAAGGTTCTTACTTGAGAAAAGTATTTTTATCACTTTTATGAAAATGATTTAGGCGAGTAAATTAACGTTGACGAAAAATAGAACTGATCTAGAAATGTGTTGCACAATAATTTTGAAAATTTTGCAGCTTTTGTTGACCCTCTTGCTTCGCCTCAGGAATTTGGCTTCTTGGTATCGACTGTTTTTTTAATGCTAGCACAGGTAGGTTGTGGGGTTGAAATTAATTTTTTGACGAAAGGCCTTAGAAACGCTAGCTAGTAGTATGAGAGAAAATGGAGGAGTCACTGATTTATTAACGTAAATTTAGCGTTTTTACACGGACGAGAACAAGAACAAGCTTGTTATTACAACGGAACAGAAAGGACGGTTCACAAAGTTACCTACAGATTTTCCAATTACGCTTCCTATCTTTTTCTCTGGTATTTATATTCAAGGTGCCAGGCTTGCAGAGGAAAAGTTAGAAACATGCAAGAAAAGAGACCTTACTATGTAGTAGGCGGTTTCTTACAGGTGGTTGTCGGGTTCAGTTTAATTCTTTAACGTCAAAGAGGAGGTCATAGTAAGGTCGTCCGCTTCATTGCTCTTCTCAGTTGCGACCAGTTTCTTGCACATATATACTCAAAAGTAAGAATAAACGAGCGTTTCCAAAATTTGGCTCTACCGATCTTGATGATATGGGAAAGTTACCCTAATCGATTCGACTTACAGCAGTCATCGAACAATATTACACATACACTTCACTTAACTACTAATTCGAATTACCGAAAGAATATTCCATCAGGTAGACCTACAAGGACTTAATGGCATCGATAATCTGGTCGAGCAAACCGGTTATGTTCAGGATTTTACGAATAATCTGTCTATCGCTTCCACGTTGGAAGTTCTAGTTACTGCCTTACTTAGAACCTCGCTTGTTGTTTATTGGCTAAAATACAAGGTACTAGTTTTTATATTCTCTGCAGTTTTGATTTGACGAAACGCTAATTCTACCAGTTGTCGAAAGCGATTGATAATTTTACAGGGTCGCTGGGCGAAAGGGGAATATAATCCTCAAGCAAAAGCGTATGTAGGATCCACCGCAACAGGAAATTTGGAAATTTCGATCTACAATTTTTAAAAGCCAAAACCGAATTTGAAGCTGTATTGGATTGTGTTTATCTAAATTCCTTTTCTATTACCTGTCCTTTGTGTTCTGGTGTAAACCTCGCATACCAAATAGGTTTTCGCGTTCTTTATTTTTGTCAGATTCTTTTAATTTTATTTAATTAATTAATTAATTAATTTAATGTCGCTATTGTTTTTGTGTTTACCTTTGTGAATTCATTCTTATGTACAGGTTTCTAAATGTAAATTGAGGTTCCAGGATCAGAGGCGCATCCAAGAACGAGTAGGGAATTCATTTTTCGCCTGAACTTGATTGTAAAACTGCACAGCTACAATAAGTACCTGATTATCGCGGATTATCCAAGCAGGTTACCCGATCTTGTCGAAAATTACCTTGGCACTATGACTTACATTTTGGTCTCTAAGTCCCAGTTTAAACAATTTTGTTGTATACAAGTATGTTTCTCTTTCGTGCATGTGTAGAGCAGGTAGATGTCGTCAGCGTATGCGAATATTTGTCCATTTATGTCTATCTCTAGAAAATCATTTTGATATAGAATATCCAATATTGGCGGTGTGTTGCCTGGATGCGGTATACCATATTCAGCATTTAGTACGCCGTTCTCTGCACCATTTACGTGTGTGATTTGGTTTCAATGTCCCTCATGCTTGCAATATACTGATATTGCATTACTATCGGTATATTGTTAGTTTGATTTTTTGGTGTGACATCTCATTATGTATTCTGTTGTTGTTTCTAGTTTTGTCATTACTTGTCTTTTGACCTCGTTTATATTTCCTCATTCTGTCTCTTTCTCTATCCCGGTTGATTATAAGTTATTTCAATTTTTCTCTCTGTGCCTTATCTAACGTATATTTTTAAAGTTCTATACTCTCTTCTCCTTAATTTCTTTATTTCCATTATGAGTTTCACCAAATTTATCGAATAGAAACTTTATTGTTTTCTCTGTCCTTGTTAAGTTTGTTGTATATTGCTCTATCCTTTATTTCAGTTGAGTTATCTTGTGCGATGGGTTTGGTTTTCAATTGCGCGTTTTTGTCATGATGTTGTCATGTGATTGTTTTAATAGTCATTTCTGTTGTTATTTTAACTTATTTGCGTACTACACGCGAGAAACCTTTTCAGGTTCTACACGTCAAAGGTTAGGCTTCTTTCGTTTAGTAAGATAAAATTTTGGTTTAATTTTGGGGCATTTACCCGACATTTTTTACTTACTATTATCACTTACTATTACTTTAGCAATAGTAAGTGGCCCTGATACGCAGTGAAGAATCATGCAATTTATCGCTTTGTAAAATAAAGCAAATAAAGTGCTAAAAATACGATTAAAATAGTGCAAAATCTTAGTATATACAAATAAGTGCGGCTAGGTAGTCAAACCTATACATATAAATACCTGAAAAGTGTAAAAGACGGAGTTAAAAGTATCTTGCTTACGACGGGTTGACCGGGGCGGGAATCTTATCGCGTGCGATAACGGACAACCGAGAGGACAGAGGAGGACCGAGGAAAAATTGTGAAAAACGTAAACGATGTAAAATAGTTAGAGACGTACTCAATACTTTACATAATAAAGTAAAATATGTCTGATTCGGAAGAAAATAGCTCAGGCACGAAAAGGAAAGGAAGAGAAAGCTCAGAAATATTTAGAAGGAGTAAACAAATAGCAAGAACACCGTCTAAATCTGGAAATGGGGAAAATCAAGATTTAATGAACATATGCAGAGAAATGTTGGAGGAGTTAAAAGAAGTAAAAAATGAACAAAGGGAAATGAAAACAAAAATGGAAGAAAATAACAACGAAATGAGATCCCTTAGAGAACAAATTCAAAACACAAACAAAAAATGGGAAAAAAATATAATAACCTAGAAAACCGGATGAAAGAAATGAGTAAAAGGATAGACGATTTGGAAAAGAAGAAACGTAAAAACAATTTAGTAATATCGGGCATCGATATGAAAGAAAAAAACGCAGAAACAAAAGAATGCTTAGAAAAATGGATAAAAAGCAAGCTAGGAGTAGAAACACAAATAAACGAAGCTAGACAAGTCTCCCAAAAAAGATACTCAATTAAGATGGACCATTTTGAAGAAAAACTAAAGATACTTAAAAACAAGAATAAATTAAAAGGCAAAAACATTTATATAGATAGCGACATGACACACCTGGAATATCAGAACTTTGTTAACACCTGGTAAACTATACGAAGTAAGAACTAGAAAGACATAGAATAGATGTAGCTGCAATTCAGGAAATTAGATGGGAGGGAGAAGGGAACATATGTAAAGAGGATTTTGGGATATATTACTCAAGGGATAAGAAACAAGGACAATACGGAGTGGCATTTGTAATCATGAAGAAATTGAAAAACAGTGCCATAGACTTTAAAGCGATAAATGAAAGAATTGTGTACCTGAGAATCGAAGCAAAACCTTTTACTTTATCATTTCTAAACATATATGCACCAACTGAAAATGCAACAGAAGGCGAAACAGAGATACTGTATGAGCAGGTTGAAGAGCAATTAGAAAGGGTACCTAAAGAAGATACTTTAATAGTTTTAGGAGATTTCAACGCCCAAATAGGGAAAGAAGACTACTTAAAAGAAATAGCGGGTAGACACAGCATACATGAGAAAACGAACGACAACGGCCAAAGGCTATGTAACTTAGCAATGAGAACAGATATGGTTCTAAGCAGCACAAAGCATAAACACCCAAAGCATCACAAGATAACCTGGATATCACCAAACAAGGGAACCTGTACACAAATAGATCATATTTTAATTACAAAAGGAAGACAGTCTTCAATAAAAGATGTACGTACATTTAGAGGAGCCTGTGCAGATTCCGATCATTATATGGTAACCGGAACGTTGCGACAGAAAATAAAAGAAGGTAGTGAAGATCCAGAGCATAAAAAAATGGAATATAGAGAAACTAAATGATACAGGCAAAAGAAAAGCATTTGAATCAAATGTCGAAAGACAAATACTAGACAATGTTGAGGAAGACACTGAGATAGAGACAGAGTGGGACAAAATTAAAAATTATATAAATAAGGCAGCAGAAGAAGAAATTGGTAGAACCAAAAAAGGGAACCGAAAAAGTGGTATAATACAGAATGCCAGGAAATGTCGAAAAGAAAAATCCAAACAAGGATTAAGTGGCTAAGAACAGGGAGAAATGCAGATAGGAAAGAGTATAAAGAGACGAGGAGAGAGTGCAAAAACTCATAAGAAAGAACAAAAGAGATTGGATAGATTATGAATTAGGGAAATTGAGAAAGAAAGAATTAATAGGAACACAGAAGAATTTTATAGAAAGATCAATGAGCAAAATAAAGGGTATAAAAGTAAGGCAGTAGGTATTAAGGACAAGGAGAGTAAAGCGGCAAAGAATAAAGAAGAATATAAAGCGATATGGGTAGAACACTTTAAGACACTATTAACTACTTGTGAAGGCAACGTAGAAGAAATAGAAGAGGAAATGGAACATCCTTTAGAAGAAACAGCAATACCTGAACCAACTCTAGAAGAAATTAAATTAATTATAAAAAATAGCCGGAATAGAAAAGCACCGGGAAAAGACGAAATAAATATGGAAGTATTGAAGTATGGAGGCGATGAACTACAAAACCGCTTGCATTTACTAATACTAAAAATATGGAGAGAAGAAAAGATACCGGGAGACTGGGAGAATGGACAAATTGTAACGATTTATAAAAAAGGAAACCAACAATTATGTAATAACTACAGGGGAATTACACTACTAAGTACGGCGTATAAAATACTATCCACGTTAATACAAAAAGACTGGTAAATCAGAATAAAACCATTATAGGACAATATCAATGTGGATTTACGAAAGGAAGATCGACTGTAGATGCAATTCATACAATAAAACAAATAATTGAAAAGGCCCATGAATATAAGTTAGAAATTGAGATGCTTTTCATAGATTTACGACAAGCATTTGACTCAATAAATAGAACACAGCTAACACTGGCATTAAAGGAATTAAAAATAACACCAAAATTGAGAAGATTGATAATGATGACGATGAAAAGAACGGCAGTTAGCATAAAAACACAATTTGGAGAAACAGAAGGGTTCATAATTAACAAAGGTGTCCGACAAGGGGATGCGTTGTCGGCCACGCTTTTCAACCTAGCGTTGGAACACGTGTTAGTAAAGATAGACAAAGGAACGCTTAGAACTAGGCGAGGTCAGATAGTGGCATATGCAGATGATGTGGTAATTATAACAAAAACCAGGGCAATAATGAAAATATGTTGGAAATCATTATTACAGAAGGAAAAAATATGGGACTACATTTAAATGAAAATAAAACAAAAATAATGAGATTTGGAAAGAAACTGGAAAAGAAAAATGTTAAAATAGGTAATAACAATTTCGAAGCAGTTGACGAATTTCAATATTTAGGTGTGACGATATCTACTAGTGGAAACAGGGAAACCGAAATCGAAGGAAAAATAATGTCACTAAATAGAGCTTTCTATGCCAACAAAAAATTACTAAAAAGCAAAATCCTAACAAAAAAGACAAAAATGAACCTCTATAAGACAATAATAAGACCAACCGTACTATACACAGCAGAAATCATGAGCATGTCCAAAAAAGATGAAGAAAAGCTGAGAATAGCTGAAAGAAAAATACTAAGAACAATACTAGGACCAGTGAAGATTGATAAAAACGAGTACAGAGTAAGAATGAATCATGAAATAGCACGGGAAATGGAAGGTATGGATATTGTAAATAGGATCAAAGAGCAAAAGGTAAAATGGATAGGGCACGTATGGAGAGCGGGAGAATCCTCGGCGATATTCTCTGTATTACAATGGGAGCTAGGTGGTAGAAAAAGAAGAGGAAGACCAAGATCGAGATGGCTACAGGAAGTGGAAGAGGATCTAAAACGGGCTGGGATAAAGAACTGGCAGCGGAAGACGGCGGCCAGAAGTCTGTGGCGAAATATTAGCAGGCGAGTCGGAACTCTGAGAAGTGGGGATTGAGCCACTCCCGCCAATGGATCTAGGAAGCTTCACAGAAGAAGCGGCGCAACCCCCCCTCCCCTTTCCCCTCCCGAGGAGTGTCAAGCCACTATTATTATTATTACTTTAGCAACGTTTGTATCGAAAGACAAAATCAGAAATTGTTGATAACAAGGTCGCATTAACTTCTATAATGAAGCACATTATTCAATAATTTCCCAATTATGTTGTGATTTTCAACGTTCTGTCTCAGCAACGACATTTGCTTTGAAAGAGAGTGATATTGCCATAATTCCTTTACAAAATCGAAGAGCAATTGATACTGATTGTGAGTGGCACACTACCGTTTGTTCGTCACAAGTAATGGCCATGCTCTGAGATGCTATTCCGGAACGACGAATCATCTTGAAGTAGCAATACGTCGACTTACTAATCGTTTCCTGAGTCATGTCCAACGATTTATTACGTTCGCAAGGACCAAGAATAGACTGCGTGCCCAAATGGCGCAGTCACCAGAATAATCAGTCAATGCCGTCAAATACCAATTTTGAGTGGGTATCCCAACTAAAGATTGCAGAAATTTCTTTAATATTTTATTGACAAACCTTTGTGTATAATATATACTTTGTCTTTATTAACAGTAAAATTACAATGATCCTACATAGATCTACCAATTTACAGTTTTAATCCAAATGAATTTACTTATAAAGTGTATAGTATTTAAGTTCCATAATCATCGTCATAGCTCCTGGTCTCTAGACAAACTAACAACTACATTCAATAAAAGGATGGGGTTTATTGAATACAGCAGAAAAAAAACTAGTTATTGAATTAATAATTAGTAAATAAATATATCGGAAGACATCTTAGAAATCTCGTCCGCATGTTCTAAAACCACGCTGGTTTCTTATATTGTACGAATAGTAAAAACAGAGTCAATATTTCTCGTAAATAAACATTTACATTTCTTTCGTATTCCCTTTATCATCTTTCAGACAAAAACGGTTTAAAATACCATTATGAAATATAATCTGCTAAATTGAAATTTTGTCTTCTACTCGTATTTGATCTAATAGGTGGTAGAGACTACCCGCAAGATAATTATCTAAATTGGTGATAGTCATTGAATACATGATGAAAATGTGTTTAAAAAACGTGTCATTTCAACTCCGTTCCATTTAAATGTATTTTTTACTTTACTGGAGCGCTATTTCTACATGTAAATATATTATCTAAATATCTAATCGTCTCCCAGTTGTATTCATTCATCAAGGAAAAACGCTTACTTTACGCTTACGGCTTTGTATTCTCACTTTTTCGCTGCTCCGTCATCTTTATGGTTCGTCTTCGAACAAATATATGTGCGCAATTTTAGTCTAATGTAAGCGCTGTCTTTGGTGGCAACAATGTTCGTTTGTCTGCGTTTCACATTATTACTAAATTTTCACCTCTAGTTTGGTGCTTTCGTAGAAGGACGCTATTTGCATGGTGCTATTATTCGGTGTCTGAATCATTACTTTTATCTAGTAGTGAAACCATTACCATATAAAATGTTAGATGAATTAACTAGCTCAATACTTTATGCATTTTATTTTCAAGGTATGCTATTTGAAGAACATGGTAGTGTGTGAAATAAGATGTTTTTTAACTTTCCCGCCCTCCATTGTTGATAGAAAAATCTACATCAGGCAATATAGAAGGCAGCAAACTACAGGAAGCAGAAACAAATAAGTTTAGGAGATGCAAAGATAACGGCTTACATCGAGGCAGTGTATTGAAGATGGTTACTTTTTGAAACATTTTGTTTTCCAGGATATTAATCCAGGCCATCTCAATAACGTGATTTAGTACTTGGTTTGATTTTAAAGACAGCTGTCTTTAGTTATAATAACACTGGCAAATAAAATTACACTTTCTGCCTGCTTGTTTGATCATTCGTATAGTATTTGCTCCACTGATTCTGAATCTGCTTTCCAACTTTGTGTGTTAGGCATAATTTATGAGCAAAACGCGTTTAAAATGTTGAAAAACGTATATTTTTCGCATTTGCTTCCAACTTAAACTAGCTTAAATTATTATATTAATGGCTGTTCAAAAAGTATTTTTACATGATTTTCTTCTGTATTTTCCAGCTGGGATATCTCTTTTTAAGGTTCAACAGCAATCGGTCAGCATGTTTGGGCCCAACTTGCTTTGACAATGCGATTCCATGATCGGTATGTCCTGGTGGAATCGTCCACTGCGCATCATATCTAAATGTATAAGAAGAACCACAAAGTCTATATAGTTGTTCACCTTTTATTTCCAAGAAAGTGTTCGACTACTTTCCTGAATGACTCCCATGCTGATGTTCTTTTCTCATTTCGGATGGCATCGAACCAAGGATCGTTGATTAATTCTAGAATTTGAGGGTCAACAAATACGCCTTCCCTAACACTTGCGCCACTGACCCGTGTAAATTTGTTCCTTAGAAAGCTAAAGCCGTGGCCGTTTCTATCCATTCCTCTAACAAAGTTTTTATCAGTCTGAGTTCAATATGTAGAAGAGATAACTAGACACTCTGGAGATCCACCAGGGACTGACTGACGACCCTTGCTGTTCCTGGAACGCTGGAATGCTTGGTAGCCATTGTTTTTTTACATAATTATTTGTCTATCTATGCTGTTCTACTCGTATAAGAAACAGCAACATTTGGTATATCCCAGTTGAAAACCAAGTATTTTGAAATTTCCGCAAACGTGCCAGATGTCTCTTCCCTACTAAACCATCCGCAATGGTCGAGGAGCAACAGTGGTACCTGATGGAGGATTTTCAATAACATTTAAAGTCAGCATCGAGAAATACATAAGAAACAGTAGCCAGCGTCCAAAGAACAAACACATTGTTTACCCGTGTAATTAAATGTGTGATAGTGTTAAAACATGTTACCTCTTAAAAGTTGCACCAATAGGTTTGCCCCAATTTACGAACGTTGATAGAAGTTTTCCTAGCAAGTAGATTGAATGTCAACAATGTTTTGAGATTCTTTGGAATTCTTTTCCGCAACAAGAAAAGTTGGATCATTAACATCGTCAGATGACGTAGTAGCGTAGGGACAATAATTGCGCAACTTCTTCTAAGTCCTTCACTGTATAGATTTTTGCGGCAATTGTTGCAGCAAACGTCACTGACATCAATTTTTCTTTACTGGCATAAAATCTGATAAATGATTAAGTCTCGTTAGTTAAAATCGATTTTAATTCGTGGACTCCTTTAAAAAACTGAAAAATGATGGAATACGTATCTTTAGAAGACGCATCGGTAGTAGAAAAATTCAAAGTTGAACGAGATTGTTATCAATAAAAAATTTGTTGCAAAAAGTAAAGAAAAATTTTCTCGCAAACTCTGCAATGGAAAATTTGCAAAAAATCCACATTAGGGTATTATCATGTATATCACTATTATGAATTTTTTCAGAATTTTTGCATCGTTAGTTCAATTAAAATTGACGAAGAAAGATTATTACATAATCCGCCATTACTCATCCAATATGGCGGCTATCGGGTTGAAAATTTGGCAAAAACGTTTATAGGTCAAATGCTTTCGATTAGTTGATTAAAAATTTCATTTCGTTTGGGAGCAGTTTCAACATGGAAACTCGGCTACGCCCTTTGTGGTATCAGGTATTTGGATGGCTGTCTTCTTGAAAACCTCCGGAACGGCGACGTTGTTCTGTTTTGAGGAAATTAATAGCGACATAGTAGAACATGGAAAAAAGGCCTAAAACTAATGAAACAGTTGGACTGGCAATGCTGAAAACTAAATTCTCTTAGATAAGAAAGTCTGAATTAAAGCAGTTGTGAACTAAAACGATATATATATATATATATATACATATATATATATATATCCAGCAAAATGCTATATTCCATAGAATAAGCAACGATACTACCACCAATATTAATTCTCGTACATTGACTAATGCTTTACACGAAGCATATCTTCCCTCAGTAAATTGCTTTTGTAGATTTTAAAATAACAGAAAGCTTTGTATTGTTTATAAAGGTGAGAACTGCATACTCTAATCGTAAATGTACACTACCCTATATACATACTTGTTATGCGGAAACATTTATAACACACGTCCAGTGGCGATGGAGGTGGGTATGAGTTCTGAAATGATTCCGGATCGTACGGAGCTTATAACTTCAGTATGTTTGAGTTTCAATTATTTCTGGTCGACCTGCTTGCGGTCCTTCCGAGCGCAACACTACATAAATAAACTCGACATATATAGGCGAGCTATTTGGATGTATAGCCACCCTTGAGCGGGTCCATTAATTCAATATTATCTCGAGGAGAAATTATAAATATTACATATGTGACTTACGAACATTCATATACATTTCCTAAGTATCGAAATAAAATGTATTATCTTCGTCAATTTTACCCAAACCCCGGTCTGGAATATGTTTACATGTATATAGATTTTGCAGTACCTGTAGCATCAAGATCAAAACTTATGCGAGAACTTACTATAGAACACCAGTCGCACATACTATTTAATTAAGGGAGGAAATTGCATTGAATTAACAGTAAAGTGGCTTTGTGTACTGCTAGTCCAACTCTTCATATCCCCACCTGGGAATCAATTCTCGATCCCTATATAACAGGCGTTTTTATGGGCAGTACTTGGTTTAGAGACGAGAATTGCTAAATATCTAACGTTCCAGTAGCAATTTTAAGTTACTGCAAGGACTACGATATAATACTTTCTACAAATTTTAGACTGTACACGGGCAAGTATCGAAAGAAAAGGAAAAACGTGCGGTCGGCTTCGAGTTTTTTTTCAATAATCTATTGTCCAACGGCAGAAACCACTTACAGGATAAAAGAGAAAAGTAGCAGTTATAAAGCATACAACTCGTGCAATCATCTAAGCAGGGGCACAAATCCAAAAGATTAAATCGCAACATTCAATTAAATTAATTGCTTTATAAATAATACAGACAAAGTAAGATATCTAAACATTGTCTAGGAAGCGATCGAAGCACCAATATACCAGATTATAAAATCTGTCAACAGCATATTCTACGTCATTGACATACAAAAAGCATTCTCAGTGGACAGTCTCCAATTCAGATTGCAGAGTATCTAGATAAACAAGTTTGAAAGCATATCTTCATTACTATTTGATGAAAATAGTTCTGTTATATTCTACCGTAACATTTAATGCAGGATATGGAGCATCTTCAGGCAATAGAGCTCTATTACCTTAAAGCATGCCTACGTACATTATTAACATTACGTTCTAAATATGTAAGCGCTAGAGTTACATGAATGAAAATGTCTCAATGCATCAAGAAAGGTTTCATGTTCTCATGGTCATTACTCAAGTCTGGCGGAATATAAATATTTGCAAAGTATACTAAAGAATGGGTTGAATGTCATTTGCAATGCAACAATATCAACGATATGGAGTAAATCCGAGAGGTATGATGCAACGACGAGAAATACATTCATTTCTATTTTAAACACAGTGGGAATATCTCCCCGCCAAAATTTCCGACACGATCACGTTCCCTATCACATCTGTAATAATATCGGAAAAGGGGAATCAAATAATTCTCTATCGTTTACAATAATGTCAGCATCAATAAGTTCAGCACACAAATACAATTTTTGGGTTTTAGAACGCAAATTCCGCATATTTTGATAGCAAATACGCAGCAGATAAGTGGTGACGTCGACCGCCGCTCGTTTAAATGGTCTTTATATTCAACTATTTTTGGAATACCTTTGATAAGTTTCATGTGTATATTAGTTTCACCAGTATCTCCCTGGCGAATAAATTTTTGCACCAAATTTTGCAATGAAAATTCGCCTCAGAAGAATAACATAATCATAATTTATTATTAATCATAATTGATGTTTGTACATGTGAGAGGGATTCGATATGAATTCTCTCACAATGCACGTATTACGCATTTTTTACAGTTATTTTTTCTACAGAAGTGGACAACTTACGTTGCCACAGCCTCCTGCAGTAACTGCAGTCGCGCTCTTCGGCTACCCGCCGTGGGAGAATTGCAAATTACAAAATTTTGATCTTGTCTACGGATGGCAAGAGAAGATCAAAATTTTGTTATTAATCATAATTACAATAAATTACAAAACAATTAAAGGAAAAGAAAGAGAGAGAAATGTTAATTTAAAAATCTCTCGTCTGGGTAGGTACTCGTCAAAGGAATAATAACACCTAGCCAGTATGAACTTTTTTAAATTTTGATTTAAATTTATTTTCTATTTTTGAAGCTCATTTGGCAAATTAATGAATATTCCAATGCACAAACAAATTGGCAATTTTTCATACGAAGCTATATTATGTTTGGAAAAATATAATAATTTTTTATATCTAGTGTAATGCTCATATGACGGTGTTTTAAAATTCTTAGTATTGTTTTTAATATGTAAGGCAGCCTTATACATATAAATTGACGGAAAAGTCAATATGCTGTTCTCAACAAAAAGGGACCTACACGACTCACAGGATTCACAGTTAGCGATTAGGCGTAACAATCTCTTTTAGGAAATTAATACGGGGTGTTCTGGATTATATATAAACGCTATACTGAACTATAACTACTATAATATTTATAATTATAAGAAAGAATCTTAATTACACTTTTTTCAATAGCACACATGCGCACAACAACGTCACTCTCTTGAAATGCCTAAAATGTCGGTCCTTGTTGAAATATGGTTTCAACTACATGTTATTCGTCTATAGGTAATTTTATAAGACACCATTACAATCTCTAACGGTAACTACACGCACTTTATTTACTTTTCCGGGATGCACCTCTATTATACGACCCAACTTCCATCTTAGCGGTTATGTAAGCGCGTCCTTGATTAACACAATGTCTTCATCTCCAAGTTAGGTGATTCTTGGGTCCATTCCGTCCATTGTTACAGTAGGTGTAAATACTCTTGGATCCATTTCCTCTAAAAGTGTTGAAAGGTTTTCTGGGCCAATTGCCATCTTGATAGTCGGTTTATTTTCAAATCGATCAAATCATGCTCGAGAATGTTAGTCAGGAGAGCCCCGATGAGCAAATATGCCGGTGTATGGACAAAGGAATCGGAGATCTCGTCATAAATAGGAGTGACAGGTTGGGAGTTGATACAACCTTCAATTTGCACAAGTAGCATATACATTTCGTCGTAGGTTAAGTATGTATCACTCGTTTGAAATGAGTTTTCACAGTTTTAATTCCTGCTTCCCAATGACAGCCGAAATTGGGAGAACCAGGTGACATGAAATGTCATTCTATTGATTCTGCAGCCATGCTGGTGATGATGTCATGTTGAGTATCTGCTATTTGCAAGAATATGTAGATTTTTCTGAGCTCTTTAAATGTGCTCTGAAAATTCGTACCATGGTCGCTGTAGACCTGTGAAGGTTTACACCTCCTCAAAGTAAATCCCCTGAATACTGAAAAGATTCATGTGTCATGTGTCGTAGGAATACTAACCAAGTATATATGTATAGTCTTTGTACCCATGCAAATGAATAACGCGATGTAAGATTTAATTATTGCGGTCTTTCTTAATTTGCTTGACCTTAAGAATATTGGTCCTCCATAATCCATGCCTACATTGCATAATGGACGTATGATCTCTAAACGAAAGCCAGGTAAGCTTCTCATTCTTTGAATTGTTTATATGTTATCAGCTTTAGTTCCTAAACATTTCAAGCATTTCCGTATGACTCCCTTTATTTGGTTTCTGGCATTGATTGGCCAATACATTTGTCGTGTGTGGTTTAAAAGTATTTCTGTCCCACCATGCATTAGTTGTAGGTGTTCTTGTTTTAGTATTAGTTTTGTGAGCGCATGCTTGTTTGGATGGATAATTGAATGTTTTTGTTGGTAAGTTATTTTGTGATTCAACTAATCTTCCTCCTACGCGAAGAATTTTATCTGAATCTAAGAACGGGGATAGTGATTGTAGTTTGCTGCAAGGCTTGACTTCGTTGGATTTATGCAATGTATTTTCTCGTTAAAATTCTCCCTTCGAGCTACTTTCATTAAAACCATTAGCGGTCGTTTTAGTTCATCTACTGATAATGATACAAATTGACGCTGATGTAGTTCTACTGCGGTATTTCTAATAAAACGAAGACAATAAGTTGTTGTTCTTTGTAAATTTGCAAAACAGAATATCTTCCAAATAATGTAAAAGCCAGTGTGATTATGAGATACACATTTCTGACAAGTTTGAATTCGAAAATGGTTTCACACAGTACACCATAGCGTAGTATACATTCGACAGTCCCGCACTGTCCAGACACGTTTACAGTCGCAAAATAGCAAAATATACTGTAGCAAATTTTTTACATACGCCATCGATATTCTTCAAAGGTAAGTATTCCGTCCACTACAAGACACAAAAGTTTAGTAGATCTAAAAGGAGTAAATTAGTAGTTGCCATATATGGGTTGTGCTGGGTAAACTGAACAACTATTGTCTTATCACGGGCTAGGATTAATCTATTCATCTGACACCACTCCACGAATTGAGCCCGAATACCTTTGCTTCCAAATCATGATTATTATCTAGAAAGACCGCAATGGATGTATCGTCGGTACAGATGCCCACCGTGCAGAGGATGGGTAAATAAGATGGGTAGATCATTAACAAATAAGAGAGAAATGGATGGTCCCAGCATTGAACCTTAAAGTACTCCATGTCTACTTCCTGAGGCTTTGATGAGCTGCCAGACATCTCAACCCTTATCAATCGACCGGTCAAATATGACTAAATCCAGTCCAGTGCTGGAGGCCTAAAGCCCAATGAATGCAAATCTTTTTACAAACGAGGGTGTCAGACAGTGAAACGTTTGTGTTACATCAAATAAAGGAAGTTTCGCCGCAGCTCTACCTTTATCGAGTTCCACATATATAAATTGCAGGAAATCAACAGAAACTGCAGGTGGATCTAAACGCTCGAAAGTCGTGTTGGCAATCCGATAATAAGTAATATCTACTTAAATACACTACTTCTTTTATACATTAACGAGTAAAATTTTAGAAAAGCACTCAAGATGGATATGAACCTACAATTATGTACCGTTAAAGAACTGTCTGTTTTTATAAATTGTGGTAACCCTACTAGTGTTCAGCGTGAAAGAAAACCTTAACGAACTACACTGAATGATTAAACAAGGGTGACAATAGCTCCGACAATTCATTAACCAGATACTTTAGTTTTTACATGTAACCCGTCGAGACCCGTGGTATACGTGATTTTCAACCATTTTATCAACTCTACAATTTCTGGGCAGATAACCGGATAAACTGTTTGAAACACACGGTGATAATGTGCAATCCACATTTATTGAAGGGCCAAATTTAAAACATATAGCACTCGCGATGTTGTCTGCGAAATAGTTACA
Organism: Chrysina gloriosa; assembly: GCA_038088585.1. Lineage (NCBI taxonomy): Eukaryota > Metazoa > Arthropoda > Insecta > Coleoptera > Scarabaeidae > Chrysina > Chrysina gloriosa. Next base: position 26,473,719 of record CM076090.1, read on the forward strand.
GAAGGAATTACAAGTGAGGTTAAACCTACTTTGTCTCTTCTTTTTACCTTTTTCTAACTGATAGTTAACGCAAGCCCATACTTCCTTTAGTTTACTCATCGCTCGGTCGGAATTTCTTTGTTTGCTACAAAGATCCATTAAATGTATCTATCGTTCGTAGCTTCCGTTGCTGCAACATCCTTTTCACTCGGTAATGTTATATTAATAGGCATCTAACTGATTTAGCGGCTTGCAGTTGTAGATCCAGAACAGATGGAACTTCTTTCGCAATCGCAGCATCAGAATTAATCTGTGCACTTTTCTCCCCATTCAATTTGTTAATATTAAATAATATTACATTATTTTTGCTTCTGAACGCAATCCATGTGTTTGATACCAGAACCCAAGAAAACCCTACTTTTAATTTCTCTCTAGTTCTTTCTAAAGAATACTGACTGTCGCCGCTAATTCGTGTTCTTAAGTTCGTTTTAAAGTCAGAGTTATTAGCACAATGGAATGTTATTTTACAGTCTTCATTTTTCAAACATTGCTTCTCCAGTCTCGATAGTGCAGCGCAAGTATTGTCATGCAAACTTACGACACATACCGCAATAAACCTCTTTTTCAATAACAATAATTAAACAGACAAGAGAGCCCCGGAGTATTTTATCTGGCGTTCCTGTATGGCAACAAATAGACGGACCAGTATATATTGTAGACTTAAACATAAATCACAAAAAGGATAGAGAAAGCTTATGTCCACCAATAAAAACAGCATGAGCTCATTTTTATATCTTCAATAGCCTTTGAAATAAATTAGCTCTTACCTTTACTATACCGTTTCTTGGGAAGATTCCGAATGCAAATTTCAACTACCAAATGGTCATCTTCTTATCCATACCCTCAAGCTACTATTATTATTTCGCTTCTATTTTTACTATCTTCTTCCTATGCACAGTCGGAAATTACAGATCGGTACAAAACGGGGAACATAAGTGATGTCAAATCGATCAACACCAGACGGTCGACACCTTTAGTCGGTATCTACATATGTCCCATATCATGCTAAAAATTAGGGTTTTATCTGGCCAATTATGTCAGAAATGGGTTTTGTGTAGTTACATTGTTGATATCATTCAGCGTACGATAAAATAAGGAGTGAAAATTAAAAAAAAAAAAAAAGAAAATCATCAAAAGAACTGATAATAATAATAAGTCCAATTGCTGTTGATGAAGGGACATTGAGTTGAGCTTAGCACTTATGGGACAGTTGAAGGCAATGTGGCCAGCAATTACGTTTCAGTAACGTATTGTTCCCGCTTTCCCGGTACTCGCTTTCAAAGACTGAATGCAGCCGTAATCCGATATCTTGATCTTTTGGTCGGTGTGGTAATCAACCGCATGATTTTGGACTCTGCCGCACAGTGCTGCGTCAACGGAGCTACTGCGAACCCAAAGAGAATAAATAAATTTAATAATCGTATACAAAATAAATTAAAACTCAAATGCTCGGTTGCACCGTCCTCGTTAGCGATAATCAGAGCTAAAATTTTTTAGTACTGAACACTTTAGATTAGATTGGATAGAAATTTGTTGCGCCAGGCGTGATTAGACCTAACGAATTATCTAATCACTTTTAGTTAATTCGACAAATTACCTCAATTGAAGTTAACCTCTATCTGTCAATTCTAGCTATTGTTTACATTTGAAGGTGATAAACTGTCGAAAGGAACTGCATTAATTACTCAAATATTTACGGAATAAAACATACAACAGGAAAGCAAAAATAATAATAAAAGCACATTTGCTAATTAGTATTATTTAAGGTGTTTCTGTGTTTGCATTTCTAACTTCTACTTACTTCCTGACCTACTGTACAAGGGAAGAACCACAGGGGCAACACTCAGGCGTGCAGAGCCTAATGTGCTAACATTCCCGAATCGACAGATTAACCCGAGACCCCGAGCTTCTTCAGGAAGAAACGCGGTATTTCTGGGCAAACGCATCTTAAATATATTGGTTTCAGATTTCTGCCCTCTAAGTATAGCAGCCTGATATTAATTAAAATGTCACAGCAACATACTAAGTGCTCAGTGGTTTCACATAATTCGCTACAATATAATAGTTGATTGCTCAATGTCGACCAGTTGTAGCCCTGGGTTGAATTTACTCTAATTTTAGAAGCCTCGTGGTCATATTGTAATTTGGGAGCACCTCTACGAAGGTTCCCGATTGCTTGAGCACTGTCGGTTGCTTCATTCTATGTGGAGTTATCATACCGAAGACTTTTTAAAGTTATATTCTCAATGATTTTCACAGCGCTACTTTATTCTCTTTAACTTTATTACTATTTAACGCTGTGAGAATCACCACTATCATATAAATAGGTTGCAAAAATATGTATGTATACAAAAGTAGCGACACAGTAGGAAAACACTAAAACTGTACACATTAACAATAACACACTTATATCAGTATATTTATTATAAGGTAAATCTTAGATGAAAGTACTTCAAACACAGACAGTCGCCAAAATCATATAAAGCATTCTGAAGCAGTATACGTTTACTTCTCAATTTAAACTTAACACGATGCAAAAATTTGAGGTAATTAGGAAACAAGTTGTAAAATTTGAAAGCAACAGTTCAAGCGATAGCGTAGCTTCTAGTTCTTACTTTGAAACGCCAAAACAAATAGTTGCGCCGCCACAAAAAAAAAGAAATTAAGTTTACCATCATTAGCCCTTGCCTGCGATCGTACTGGAGTCGCTGACAGAGTCGCTGTCATTATAGCTTCTTCTGTGTTAAAAGATGTTGGCATTATTTCATCAAACGATCCAAGTGGTGCCATTGATCGTTCAAAGTTGCGCCGTGAAAGAACTAGAGTTAGACCAGCTTTACAGGATGGAGGTCACTTTGATTAGCATTCAGAGGAAAGATAAATTTTACAGAAAAAGAGAAAGAAAGAACACCACTATGTGATTTTATCAGAACCAGGAAGCGACTATTTCGGGCATGTCACGTGTGAGTTGGGAACTGCTAAAGATATTAAAGATACTATACTAAGTCACTTGAAATCCAAAGCGGCGAAACTCAGTGAAATAGTTGTTTCTGGTTGCGATGGAACAGTAGTAAACCCAGGTTTTAAAGCTGATATTATTCCTTTCATGGAAGAACAACTTAATAAACCATTACAGTGGTTTATCTGCCAGTTACATTCTAGTGAATTACCACTCCGACATCTGTTGTTACATCAAGACGGAAAAACTACAGGGCCGATGTGGTTTACAATAAAAAGTAATCCCTCGTGTATAAACGAAGCTAAGCACCTGTGGCAAACAATTAGTCTGAGTCGCTATTTGAACGCCGCTTTGAAGAAGATCATTGACAAGGTAATCCAACGAAATGGATATTTCGGTCACCCAAAAATCTTATTGCTATGCTTGGAGATGACAAAGAAATCATACGAGATCAAGCATGTCGACGAATTTTTAAAAGCAAGAACTGAGACAGCTCCAGGACTTCGAACGTTTAAATTGCCTTCATTTAATTTCGATGCTGAAGATTATACCGACATTATGACGTGGAGAGACTGTGAGATAACTGAGCCACCTCTGACTTTAAATATATCTGATGAAAGCCATTGAAGCCAAAAGCGGTCTCGGCACATGTCAGAAAATTATGCCACACTCAAGCCGTAGAGCGCTGCATCAAAGTGGGAACAGAAGCTTCACGTGTAGTTTGTGGAAAAAATAAACGTGACAGTTTCATTAGGGCGAGACTACTATCGCATCAACAAATGCCTACTTTTAATAAAAATAAAATTTTTTATATTTAATTACTGTATTTCTGAATAATTATCTAGGTTACCATAATTACTTTTATTTTGTTTCTTTAAATATATAGTTTAACAGTAACCGGAAACACCCCTTCAGTTATTGGATTCCTAAGTTATTATTATGTATTTCACTTTATTGTAGACCTAACAATACAGAAAAATATTTAGATTCGACATAAACCAAAGTTTGAAACGTATCAGATAGTTTGATGATAATATGAAAAATAGGTAATTTTTTCTGATTTTCAATTTTGTTGGGACACCTCAAGACATCAGGACAAGAAGTAATCTTTCGTATGTTTAATTTATTCATTGAAAGGCAACTGTATCTCGCTATGCCGTTGAAAAAAATTTATTCATCCATTATCGCTCCACCCTATTATGCAGCTTTTGTTCCAGCAGCATCATCTGCTATCTTACAATGTATGTATCTCCTTTTTCAATATTTAACTTTTCGTTGATATCAGAAGAAATTATTGTTACAAGTATGTCAGAATTATCAAATAAATGATCTTTTGGATATGATCAGATCTCATGTTTCTAGGTAGAAAAGTATGTATATTCGCAGCTACACGAAAAATTAATTGTTAATTAAAAATTTTATTTCTTGCTTTCGGCAAGTGCGAAGGATAGTTAGAATTATCTTTATTCTTAAGAAGTAGTTAGGCTACTCTTACTAGGTCGAAATATTTAAAAGAATCTCTCGTCAAATGTATATATTCAAGTCCTACACAGCAGTATTGATATTATTGATTTGAAACTTGGTAAATGATATAGGTATTAGCAGGTCCTTCTGTACAAAAAACTTCCTCTGAATAACAATTGAAAAGTAGTAAACATCTCGGAATAGGCCTCCTCCACATTTAATTCTACCATTAGAGCTATAGCGAAACTTTCAAAGGTGTCAGTTTAATTAAGAAAATATGTATTTTGTTTAATTCTTAGAAAAGCTAGCTCTCCCCCTCTCCCTCAGTGATGGATCAGGCTTCAAATCTTAACGACACAAAATTATACCCGCACATTAGACATGTAGGACAGCAGCATTACCCTCAGTAAATTATATACTAGCGACGATGGCTATTGCTACGTGGTAAAAGAATTTCCGAGGTGATTTTTCTAAATTCCATATTACAGGCGACTCGACGTTTATGTTTCATTTAAAAAGAAAAGTCCATAAAGAAGCTAATAAAAATTACAAGAAAGGACATAAGATTTACTGCAAATTGAACTCGAAATTGACGATAAGGAGGAAATAACAATAAAGGAAAAGCGAAAATAGAAACACCTTCCGTCCGTAGAGGCGTGACAAAATTCAAACGTTTCCTGCTGTTGCAAGTATTAAGTATAGTTTGTATCGATTTATGTATGAAATTATTCTCAACTCTACCATCTATACTTTAAGACGTACCATGAGGTAATTGGATAATACGTAGAATGCTATATAGTGGCATCATGAGATCGTAAATATTAGAACCTTGGAATTTAACATGTTTTGGATAGGATAGCATAGGTAATGGGAAAAGAGTTGGTATTATCAACCAAACAGTTATCAACCACACAATCAGAAATAGTTCAGTGTCAAATAATTTTATTGCGGCGAAAATATCTAATAAGAAATAAACATTAGTAGAACGTAAACCAGGGTGACTGGTTCTTTGTACAGCGCTTTAAAGTTGTACAGTGCTCGTTGCGTGGTATTCGTCTTGGGCATTGACCCGATATCGTCGTGATACTTCATTCCCCCAGTTTTCCACTGGGGATGGCAACTTAGTTGCCGAAATACGTACCTGGAATTATTTCCGAAAAGTGTGATAAGTATAATTTTATTACTTTGATGTAAGTACAATTCCATTTGCATGATAAGTTTCCTGATTTCTGGTCAACATCTGTAGGAATTGAGGGAGCACCCAGAAGACATTTTAAATGTTCCCACTGGAAAGAAGCATGCGAAGGTGTACTGATTGTAAAGCCCATACTATAAGAAAAATAATAAATTCTATTGAAATAAAATCTTTATACTCATACCGAACACTTTCGTTCGGACGTCCATAGTAAAGTGGCGTTTTGCTCATAAGTACTATTGTTGTTATGCTAGAGTTAAGATATTTAATTTTTCTGTTTAGAAAATCAAAAACTTTTATAAAACCCAAAGTGCTATTAAATCTACCTTCGAATTTATCCATTTCTGTATTTTTCTTGATTGCAAAACTATAATACCAGTAATATAGTTTTGCAATTGAGAAAAATAGAGAAATTGATAAATTCGAAGGTAGATTTAATAATACTTTGGGGTTTTATAAAAGTTGAATTGGTTATTACCTAACACCTTCACCTATTAAGTGATGATTTTATGCCAATTTGAGTTAAACGTAAAAACCTACAATTTTGACCATTCCACATTGATTGATACAAAAATCTCCTAAGTAAACCTAGCGCAAGTTTGAAAAATGGAGCTATTCAGTATGTGGCGCTAAAATAGTTTAACTCAATGACTTAGCCAAGGGCCCAAACGAAGTCTACTCGGTCTTGATGAACTTTATGCAAAACTATGTACCAGAAAATATTACAGAACTACGTCTGTTTTCGGACAATTGACCGGGTCCAAGCAAAAATCACTGTATTGTCCGGTGTTGTATGGCATTAGCTGAGTCTGGTAGCTTCAAAAACATTGAGGAGTTTTCTCCGATTCTTGAACATTCGTTTCTCCCTTGTGATTGGGATTTTGGGATAATTAACCTTCCTATACTCACGTCAAAATGAAAGACGTATACTATACTATATAAATCGGCCTCACAGACCGTATGCGTGAGTATAGGAAGGTTAAACAAAATTTAAAACGGTAGGACCGGATTTATGATTTACATCAATACACTGAAATTATTGTATGCGCAAGATTAACAAGACGTTTTACTGTTCATGATGACATTTTGCACTTCCAAAATTGGTGGCTGACTTATTATAAAAAAGATAGTTCATCACAAGGGACACAAAACTTACAAAGACAGGAAAAAGTCACATTTACCGTTTCTAAATTTCATCATATCCTACATAATTCTTCAAAAAAACTTCTGTAGGCTTCAGAATTTATAAATGGTAGGATATACCAGTCTTTTCCTTTAGCACTTGCAAAAAGAACAAAAAATAACAAGGGGTTCGTGCTTATACGGAGAATCTTTCAGTTTCAGCAAGCAATATTTAACATCTGAAAACATTGCTTAAGTAGATAGAATTTGAGTACAAACCATTTTGTGAAGCAATAATCAGCCCAAGACAACCAAAAGATAAAAAGTTGGGAAAAAATAAAAGCGTTTTCATATTTTGCAGTAATAAAGATTATTCTTATTTATTTCGTTTATTTCTAAAAGAACCCAAGTCAGAATTTTCAAAAAATATTTCTTTACAATCTATTTGTTTACTAAGATTTGTTTGCTGAAAAAACATACGTAATATGCAACGTATTTCTCCTCAATTTGTCAAATTAACAATCCTATGAAAGCCAAACGTTGGTAAACGTTTTTTCCATTTCCTGAACATTTGTATAGAATGACTTAAGGTGTTTAAGTAATAACCGATTCAATTGTATTATACATAATCAATTAGAAGTTCATACTTATACCACATATGTATATGTATACACAAGGGAGGGTTGGCGGAAGAGCGGCTTTTCTATGGTTGGCAACACTTTCATTCCAGTGATTATCTTGTTGGTTTCCGCCATGTTGCTGGTGTCTACTGTCAAAATTTCACACAAATCTGAAAGATAGGTTATGTTTTACACTCATTTAATGGAAACTTCTCGCTGTTATGTAAATATGGCGAAAAAGAGTGTTAATTAAATATTATTTTTCACGTGGAGAAACAATTAAGGAAACGTAGGAAAAGTTACCTAAGTATTACTGCAAATGTGCTCTGTCCCATGAAATGATTTGGTAGTAGTTTTCTGCTTTCAAAAGTGGCTAAATGTGCACGGGTGATGCAGAACGTTTGGAACCGTCATTTACTGTAACTATTCTACAAATCATTAATAAGATCCATTCTTGTAATTAGCAACAGTCGACTCAAAGCGCGCGAGATAGCTAATAAAGGAAATATTTCAACCGAACGAGTATGCAATGTTTTGCAGGAATGTTTAAATATGAGAAAGTTGTCCGCGAGATGGATGCCGCGGTTGGTGAATGTTGATCAAATGCGCGCTCGGATTAAAAATGCAGAAGAACGTTTGGCTATCTTCAAACGTAATCCAAGGAAATTTCTCCGTCGATATGATACAATAGATGAAACTTGGATACACTATCATACTCCAAAGGCAAAAATGCAGTGACAACAATGGACTTCTCCTGAGGAAGGTATCCCCCAAAAGGCAAAAACCCTTTTCTTTGGTCAATAAGATCATGGAATTCCAAAGGTGCGATCTTTATCGATTATTTACAAAACAGAAAAAGGATAACTGACATATATTATGCTGATCTACTAACATGTTTTTATGAACTTAAGAAAAAATTACCGCATTTGTTGCAGAAGAATGTGTTGCTCCAGCACGATAATGCGCCGTTCTATTCGTCCACAGTTGCTACAAAATTCATCGAATTGCCTTACGATTTGCTGCCTCATTCGGCATATTTACAAGGCTGGGTATAAAGTGATTTCAACCAAATGAGGAGGTGCTATCCGAGACAAACGCATATTTTAAAGAATTGGCGAAAGATTACTTTTCTGGTTTTAAAAAATTGGAAACTTGCTGAAGTAAGTGTGTAGAGTTGAAAGGGGATATTGAAAAATAAAATATATGATTTACACTAAAATAACTCCTTTATTGTCACTCTTCCATCTGACCGTTCTCGTAGGGTCTTAGTATTAGTTTTAAAATTGCTCGTAAGGGTTTTCTTAATGCAATATTGTATATAGTTCTTGGTGAAAATGCATTTCTGTGTTATATTTCCAGTTACTTGGAATGAACTGTCATATTTCATCGTGTACAGAAAGCCATGTTTTAAAGTTTCATTTGTTCCGTATATCTCGCAGATATGCTGCTCCTCCTAGCAATCTTGTAAACTATTCAGTTAGATATAAAAGAATCCAAAAGGCAAAATCCAATATCTTTCCGCTTTCGATTAAGTTTAGACAGTTCAACTGTAGGATATAAAACGAACAAAAAGTATTAATAACATTTATTACCCATTAATCGAAATACCTTTTCTGTTTCCCTTTCTTAGTCAATAACGTTTGGCTTCGAAAACTAAAAGAAGGCCTAATATTTATTGCGCCATCTGATATGTTTATTTAAAAGAATTAGCTACAATCTCCGTGTCGTTTTCTTTAAGTAAAAGGATAAGAAACGTCTCTCATCCGAGAAGGGAATGTAATCGTTAGGTTTTCTTTGTCTTCTTAGATAAATGTTAGCCCCGTTAATTGATGTGTCTAATCGTTGCTGACATGTTATCCGCCGTGTATTCTTCGGGATTACGTTACCTGAGAAACAATTCTACTTTATGAGATAAAATATATCTCCTTTTCCTTCCTCGCCTTCTTCATTAACTGCGCCCGCATTCCTTTCTTTATTTTCGGATCGATTGTTTTAAAATTGCTTCCTTTTTGCGAGATTAGTGTCGTAATTTATACCAGGGGCATTTCAATTATGATCATATTTTAACGTTGAAGAATCTATACCCATTTTCCAATCGGGATATGGAATGATTTGAGCAATACGTTTTATGACATCATTTGCAAGCCTTTTATATATAAGATATTATGTAACGTCTGATTGATTTTTAATTATCAAATGCGTCATGTGTGGTATAATTTTGCTTCCAAAGAATGTAATATACGCGTGATTATGCACAATATGAACCGTGTAAGAATTTGCATGCTGTATTAGTTTTTCCTTATTTTCTACGCTCCAGAAACTGACATGCGTGTACAAAATAATTTGCTTGAAGCTTTACACAAATACTGACCAACGTATTGTAATTAACTGTAATGCTACTAGCGATATTTGACAGATGAAATAGTAAGATTAATCAGAAAAAGCTTTTATGAATGTTCGTTGAAGCCAGTCCAGGTACTTCTTTGAAATATATTCTAATACAAGAATGACTTAGTGATGCTTTTACAAGATATTATGTGTTAAAATTACAACTGAATATTTATCAAAATTAAATGCCTCTTTAAAACAACGACCTATTTACTTGGTTCTGGAAGAAGCCTTGCCTAGTAACTAAGTAGGATAGATTCAGTGTTATAATATGATGTATGGGTAGCACTATTCCTATTTTATTCGATGTTTCCAATGGATTCTCCTAACTTTTACGATTTTATTTGTCCATATTTTTCTTGGTCTTCCCTTTCTTTTTCCATAGCCTTTCGAATACCTAGATTATTACCACCGGAAACTGCTTAGCCTATTCCAAAACGTCTGCTATTAGTGCTATGTTGTTTTATTTCTTATCCAAAATCCTACAAATATTCCTCTTTAGCTGTCTAACTTCACTTTCTATTTTATTTCTTAATCAGATGTATTTTACCCGACGCTTGTCACATATTCGTCATACAATCTCATATACTGCTTCCTCGAATTTCGTCAATTTTTGCTTTAAATACTCTTTCTTACTTTTTAGTACTTGAAGTTGTTAATTATCTTCTCTTCCGATCTGTTTGTCCGTGCATATACTTGCGACATATGTAATTTTATTTTTGTATTGATGTCTATCAAAAGTGTCAATATTCATGAATTTACTGGTGTATGTTAGTTACTTTTCTATCTACTGTATTTGTTACTACAATTCCTATTCCGATTATATTTTACCTCTGCTCAAAACCAGAGTAGTGAAATTTGCACTAGTTTCTACATATTTCTATTCTTCTCAATCCTGCCTTTTTGACTTCACTCATTCCTAGTATTTGTAATTTCTAGTCGTCTATTTCGTATATTAGTCGTCTCCATGATTTTACGTTGCATATGCCTATTCCCTCTTCCTCTTTTCACCTTCAGTCATATTTTTCTTATTGCTATGCCCGTTTCTTGTTTTCTCGTAAATGTGATAGTTCTAATCAATTTTTGAATCTGTTAAGTTGTGCCTGCTATATTTGTTAGCTTAATTTAATATTTACCAAATTTTACATAGCATCATAATTTTATATTCTGAACAACTTTCCTCAATAACATTTTGCGGTATTACTGCCAGAAATGGTATTTTACCCCAACAGAAAACGTTTTTCTCCTCCATTATCGTAATGGCCTTGATTTTTATCAAATTCTTTTAAAACCAAGGAGGGGTATATCCCAAAACATGGAAACAGGATTCCAACATTTTTGAGCAATTACACCTCTAGTGAAGTCAATCTGGGGGCACACTATATACTGTACAGGAACGTAAAACAAAATAGTATTGAAAAAGTACAACAGCCTAGATATATACATAACTACTCGCATTCAGCTCGATTTAGTACTGACTAGAGTGGGGAGTCGGCAATGCTGTCGTAACTTATTTCGTAATTGTACGCTGTTACCGCTGCTTGCCCATACTATTAATGAACATGAAGTACAGTAATCAAGTATTACGTAATTTCTTTGAGTTTCTCCTAATGTGTTGATTTATTAGGGACCAGTGTCAGATATGTAGAAATGCTTCACTCTATATGTTCACTTGACCTTCGAGATTATTCATACTCTCAACTAGAATTTCGCCGAACCATAGGAAATGCCTCTGCAGTATGGATTCTTAACGTGTCAAACATCATATAACTTCCTATTCGAGAAGCCGGCCTTCTCTTTGTTGCCAGCGTTTTTGGCGAGCCTTGTTGTACCGAGTTCTTTTTCGGTTGTATTCTGTTTTTTTTTGGTTTTCTTACTCTGATTTATTTTCTAGTTCTTTTCTGTTTCCTGTTCTTTTTATTATCATTTGATTCTCCCGTTTTACATTTATAGCCTTCTTTTCTAAATCTTATCTTTCTTCTCTATATTCCCTTTGTTCCTCTTTTAGTTCTTTCATTTTAGTTGTTCATTTCCTAGTCAGATTTTTCAGAATTTTGATCATTTTTGGGACTTAATCTGGGTTTATTCCGAGTTTGTCATTTTATTGATGCCCTCGTACTATTTTATACTTTTGTTGGACGGATCTGTTGCTTTACTCATCATTTTCTGACATCCTTACACATGAATTATCGCCACCCAATTTGTAATATTTCCTTTCCTTTTGACTTGCTGTTTGTTAGTTTGTCCATCCTGCAAGTGCTAAACGTTCCGGTTAATCTCATCCGAAGTGTTGGCCCCCATCTGCTCAATAACTCGTAAAATGAAATTGCTTATTTACTTTCAATAAAAGGAAATCCGATCATGAATATTTTTCTAGAGTATGTTGTTATAACTTGTGTATTTCCTACATTTGATCGAATACTAAGTCAGATCTTAAATATTTATGTAGAGTATGTTATTATAACACATGTACTTACTACATTTGATGGGAGACTTGATTTTCTTTGCAAAGTTCCCATGCGTTCCCCATCACTTTCCAGGAACCATTGCTATTCTAGATATGTAAATTCTCGGCTAGTATATTACTATTATAATAATAAATTATTGTTCCAAACAGGTTCATTGTGAATTACAAGAAAATTCTGAAAATGGTTAATCATAATTCTTGGTTCAACAAGTTAAAAAACTGCATCAAGTCAAATAGATCGCAAATTGTGAAGTGATTTTAAATTCAATCAAATGTTACCAATGCGATATTTACTGAACTCTAAAACTGCGGAGCCGTCGCAATCTACAAGAAACAAAAATCGGTTTCCTTATAAAAATTCAAGCACCAAGAAAACAGGAACTCGGTAATTTCTGCACACTTCGTTCGGACTAATGACGGAACCGGTAGTTGGTGGCCGGTCGTAGGGCGATGGTTCCCTTAGGTGTTATATCCCCGATGTAAAGAATAGAGCGCAAGAAAATATAAAAGGTTCATGAATAGGGGTCAGCTCGACGAGAAATAAAAGAAGATTGCCTAACGGCCTGTAAAAAACATGCTCTTGAAAAAGCACGTGTCGATTATATCTATTCGCGCACAAAACTTTTTATTTGAGGACGTAGGTACCTCGTCTCGTCTTGTAACCACTATCCGCTTTTATTATATCGTACGATGTGCTAATCAGAGTTACAAGGAAGCTTCGCAACAGTTTATGCAAAAGTGTCATACCATTGAATGGGGTTGAATATATCGATGGATAGAGGTATTTACAAAATATTTTCTTACAAGAACCTTACGTGTATTGGTTAGTTAGTTAAAGCAGACAGATATTTAGTCACATCATACTCGTAGAGAGCACCACCATAAAAATTAATACCGCCTATTCAATGGAACACAGAGAGCAAACGACGTATGTAACTAATACGTTTTGTTTTATTTCCTGATATAATCGAATGTTTAAATTAATTGCATAACTTATCAACAAATGGTCTGTTTCCAGTTTTCCTACACCGAGCTGTTCAATATAATACATCGAACGGTTCTGTGATATGATAACAATTTCACTCTTTAGAGGCCCCCTAAATTACAATGGGAATGCGGTCGCTCTTGATAAAGTAATTAATGGTAATTAATATGTCGTCAGTTAATTGAAAAATTCGGTTTCTTGCAAAGAAGTCCGTCATTGTACAACGAGCCCAGCTAATTGGAAGATGATGTAGCACTTCGCAATGAGCTACATGTTTCTAGGCTATATGATGAACCCACACGCCTTCAGGTTAATTATAAAACGTGAAATTTTCTGCTCGAAAGGCGTTGCTTCATTCAGGTTTATTGCAGTAATCGCACTACCTACTTTAGTAGACTTTTCATTTAGATATCAAGTATTTTGGTGGGAGAGTCAGTATCTGTTTCGTGTTTTAAAATATAAATAGTCAGAAAATAAAACGCGACACAGATATTCACTGTCTGACTAGCTGGTCTATACTTTCCGCAAAGAGTTTTGACCGGGCCAGTTTAGAGATTAGTCGACAGAACAATCGGGAATGTGGTAGTGGGGAAAAGTTAGTGGGTAAGTGAAGCTATTCACTTTCCAGTCCTGGCTGCTGGTACAAGTACTTGTACTAGTCAGGGACCAAATATAATTGTTATTTTTCATATCAGATAAAAAGGTTACAAGAAAATTCATTTTATTTAATATTGGAAATTTTTGACCATTATCATTGCAAATACATATATTATTTTGGTTATCGTAACCAATTAAAGTGAGAAATATTTTTGGTTATCAGTAACAATTATCTCACCCAAAATAATTGTTTGGTTTCAGATAACCATTATATTAACCAAAAAGATTTTTTGGTTAGAAATAACCATTACAAAAAAATTCTTTTTTGGTTATCAGGGATGAAAAAAAACAAAAAAATTTTAAGTGAATGAACATAAAAAAGCTATGAAAAAACAAAATATACCAAACAATATCAAAAGTCCCCACAAAATAAAAAAACAAAAATTTTAACAAACAGAACAACAAATGAGCCATAAATTTAATGCAATAACAACACATGAACAAGATAACACAACAAATCTGTGGCAGCAGTAGCAAAACTAAGCATAGCTGAAGGCGGTATATGTTCTTTTATATTTTAAAATTATTACATAAAACCTAATAAAGGTTACATACAGTCAATTGCAATTTTAATAACGATTTTAATGGATTCAGAAATCCCTATTCAAATTTTAAATGAGAGAAATATTCCCACTAAAACTGTATGAATTAATTTTTTATTATCAATTTCATCCCTGATAACAAAAAAAATATTTTTTTGTAATGGTTATTTCTAACCAAAAAATGTTTTTCGTTGATATAATGGCTATCTGAAACCAAAAATTTTTTTGGGTGATATAATTGTTACTTATAACAAAAAGAAATATTTCACACTTTAATTGGTTACGATAACCAAAATAATATATATATCTTATAAAAATGGTTAATTATAAGGATTTTATAAATTCATCAATATAAATGGTTAAAACTAACTTTTTTGTCGTTTATCTTATAGTTGTTACGTCCCTGGTACTAGTATGTGCCTATCTGGTTTACATTGGGTTAGTAGTTGTCTTACAAGCTGATGGTACAAGTAACTAACCCATTTACTATACCAATGTAAACCAGCGTTTTTACTTTCACTTATTTCTATATGATGAATTCTTATGACAGTTTTATTTGCCTTCTTAAATATGTTCTTCCTTGTTTGACTGTAACTGTGCTCCTAAACCATGTTTCCACATTGCCGTTTTTATTCCGATATATGCTTTTTTCTACCTTAAACATTTTCTCAACTAAATTTCGACAATCTAAGGTGGTCTATTTTCGAGATATTTTACAAAGTGTGGTATCCAACTGCGGTCTGTTACAGTTACTTTTCCACAGCTCCCCTCATTTCTCTTCTATTTCGTTTTGTTTTTCGTGTATTTTCCGACGATCATTTACTACGTTTTCTGATCCGTTGATAACTAGTATGGGCAAACAGCGGTAATTACGAAATAAGTTACGACAGTCTACATATACACAGAACTACTCGCCGACTTAGTACTGATTAGAGTGGGGAGTCACGATCCTGTCGTAAGTTAATTGGTAATTGTACGATGTTATCGCTGTTTGTCCAGACGAGTGATAACTAAAGTTTGATAAAAGAGTGGATGACGTGTTATATATTAAGCAGTGTAGACCGGATGACGGCCTTACTTCTCCGAATTTTAATGTCGCGCTTTACACGTAAGTGGAGACAAAGATCGGTTTACACTACATAATGATGATCACGTCATCATCGTCTTTTATCAAACCTCAGTGATAACTACATTATTCTTCTTAGATTGAGATAACATAAACTGCATTACCAAGCACATATCTATTCCAAGTTAACGGCTTCATTTTCTTCTCCATCCTTTGGCGCTCTCTCTAAACTATTCCAAGTCTGCTTTGATATCAATTTTCTCCAATATGTTTTGTTTACCGCTAAATAAAACGGTACCTTATTGCCGTACTTTTATTGTCGTTCATCCAAACACATTTTCAGTATCTTGATTGCAATACTGTTTCTTCTCAGTAATTAAGGATATTGCTGTCGTTCATGCACTATTTTGCAATTACATCACATAGTTGAAAATTTACATCAGCTGTACTTTCATGCCCGTCGTCACTCTTTCCAAAAATACCTTCAGTAATTTAAATGCAACTTCAGCAGCGTGCTTTATTTTTAAAGGACGAAACAGATAAAAGTTTTTGCATGACATTGGCAGTTTAAAACCAATGTTTACGTATGTTTCACTGGAAATTGCTTGAAAATCGACCAAATCAACTCTAAATCGAGGATTTAATGCTTTTGTAGAAGATGAGCAACATTTTACCGCCATGTCATGTCCACTGACACGGTGATACTAAAGTATGTTACAACAGGAATTAGTAGTATAACGAAAGAAACATACATATCACTAGCCTGACAAAAAAATTCAGCTGGTCTACGAGGAGCTGGAATGTTCGCCATTTATCAGTGTGGAATTTTCTAGCTTTCATTTAAGCTGCTTACGCAAACAATTGCAAATTTTATAATTAGCTTGGAGGCGCATGAGGTCATAAGCCTGAAAAGTATCCGACTGATTGAAAATTATTTTTTGGATAGCAGATATTTATATATTAATATGTTAGTTATTGTACAAACTGGAGAAAATATAAATTAGAAAAATTAGTTCATCAAAGCCCATGTTACCATAGGCTCGCCGTCATTACAGCATTTTGTTTGGTACAGCGTCTTTGCCTTTGACAACACTGCGAAATGCACGCATGGTAAAGGACATAACAGTGTGATGTGTTATATGTGATACAACTTACACCTCGCTCAAATCTTGAATCGTATCGTTGTTCAAGTGTGATCTAGGATCCTAACTGTCATGTTATATAGGGTGCGGCACAAAAACGTTCTCTTTTCAATGCGACGTTGTCAAGAGGAACGTAGTGATAGGAAGTTTATGCTTACGGAGAGCTGTCAATCATTAGGTGAGGCTAGCTCCCGAAGGATTGATAAGCCCCTCGATCCTCCGCTAGGCGGCCCAAGATCTAGCCGCAAGATGGTATGTTGGGGTGACCCAAAGAGATCCTTCACTAAGGAGACGTCCCCAGCGTCGGGATCGAACTGCTTCTTCATCTTCAAGGAAACTCCAGGGGATTTTCGTCCCGGGTTGACCTCTGGAGTCGCACTCAGTTCGTCATTTTCATTTATTCATCAACTATGGTCATAGGCGGGGGTCTGTCGGAGTCGAGAGCAGCGGTGTGGCTCACTACCGGGTTGTCCGAAACCTGCATTTTCTGTAGCGTGACAATTAAAGAAGTCGTTTATACTTGGTATTGACAGATCCTCAGGCAGTTTCTTTTTCCGGACGAATCACGTGGCGCCGCCGATCATCCGCAGCATTTTATTTTGCGCCACCACGAACCTATTGATGTTCGTCTTCGCTGCAGTCGACCACGACACCGCTCCATATGTATGTATTGGTCGCAAAAAGACGGTGAATAGTAGCATCTTAATTTGGAGATTTAGCATAGATTTGCGACATAGGAGCGGTAGCAGAATCCTCCTGGCGACGTAATATTTCCCGAGGACAGTGTCGATGTGGGACCGGAAGGTCAATCGCTTATCCAGGGTCACCCCCGATACTTGACGGATGGGCTCCATGGAAGGCAGGTTCCCCGTACGTAGACGTTGTCAAGAGGAACAATGTGATAGGAAAGTTTATGCTTGAGCTATCAGTCAAAAGAATGCTTTGTTAAAGAGGGAAGCGAACGTTTGCTGTCAACTTTTGCGCAGGACCGCTCGATCGTCGCCATGCAAGCGTCATGTCATTTACGTTACGGAAATTCCCCTCGATGTGCTGTTCCCAACTGAGTATCAATTTTATCGTTGGTGCAAAAAGTAAGACCGTTAGAACATCCTAAACCATCAAAGTAGCTCGACAGTCAATTATATTTTGCTATCCACTCTGGCCACAAACATGCAGCCGCCTTTCACATGTCAAATCCTTTAGTGCGCTAAATCCTTTATGACAAGTTTCATTTCCATCCGTTTAAAATGACTGTGTGTGACAACGTAGGCTACCTGACTATCATTTTTTCGAGGTGCACAATCGCGGCGGTACCGTAAATTTAGAGCAATATTTGGTAATGGTTGAGAATTTCTTGTGCCATCTTTTGAGAATATGGATATAAGCGACTTCCACATCGTGAATTTCAATGGATGTTTGTGAGCTACATATTGTGGCCAAGTTTAGTCTCTTGCGATTATTTCCTGTGGAGCTACCTCAAATCTAAGGTATACAACAAAAATTCCGTGGCCGTGAAAGTCTTGAAAAATAAAATTCGTGACGAAATAACACGCATATCAGCTGCTATACTGAGCAGAATTGATAGAGTCTTCAGAACTGGGTTAAGGCACTTCATTGACAGCAATACTAATAACTGACATCTTGTTAAGAGAAGTACAATAGCACCTATTCATATAAATAGAATTTCAAAGAATAAGAAAGTAGAACATTACAGTCTAAGTAATAAGTCTTCAAGGAATGACCTATACTGTACGTTCATTTGTTAGGCAACTTTCTCTGAAAGTTTTGCAAGGGCTGCGCTGCAGCCTACATAGCATATGCCAATAATTATTACGGAGGGAATTGTGCGTTATTAATCGCAGACTGCAACCGTAGACTAGTTTCCTCCTTATTAGGACTCTCCAGTACGATACAGTATTTCTGCGACAACTCCACCCGGAGGTGTAACACGAGTTCATCATCTTAAATAATTTCACCAAACTAGCCGCTCCATCTGATGAATAGAGATACTTATTAGCATACCCAGGATACATCGAGCAACGACCAGTAACAAATAGAAAACTAGTTTCAAAAGATATTTTGAGAGAGTTACACTTACAAAAAACAGAAGAGTCTACATAATTTTCCCTCCGTCATAATTATTGGTATATGCAATGTAGGCTGCAGTGCAGTCGTTGCACAATTTTCTGTGAAAGTGGCCTAACAAATAAACCTCACTGTAGGTTGTTATGGGCAATTGTTATAGCGTTCTGTATTGTTACTTTTGGCCCCCGCTCCAACTTTGGATGCGTAGATGGCGCCCCGCTTGTCTTACTTTTGAAACATTCCGTTCTTCTAGTATTTAAGGAGGAGAGGGGCAGATTGGTTTCCGGCATAGAATACTCAACAAACATAGAATGTAATGTCGCTTGTCAACAAATTTGCTCGTTATGACGCGCCATCTAGTGTAATGGCAGTGATAATTTTGGCGGAAATTCAAAAGAGATAATTTCACTGGCTTTATATAAAAATTATTTTAATTGTAATTTGCGTCTTCTCATTTGTATATCATGTACAGATAATAAACAATCTACATAAATGAAAACAACTTGAGATTGCAAGAATAAAATTTATTAACTGAAAACACAATTTTTAAACGAGTTTAAATCTAATAAATAAAATTTTTTGTTGGACTTGGAAATCTGTGTCTCTTGTCCTTCTTACTGGGTATACAACCGGAAACTGCACAACCAGCACGTCCCATTGTAGAAAATACTATAACACTATAGCTGGCTATAAAATCACTTCTTTGCTATAACATCTAAACAATTACTGTATGGTTACTGTGACATATGCAGACATGTGACAGCTTTAATACAACCAGTACAACTTTCTCTTTACGGATTGCCAACTTACCAAATAATATCGTGTTAATATCGCAAAACTTAAAATACCAAAACTACAGAACTCTAACAAAGCCGCGTGGTATTGCGCCCTCTTTTGGCATGGCAGTGCTGCCATGGACGCCATGACAGTTCCCACTTTTCCCTATTCAGATTACAACCGGTGGTTTCCGGGCAAGAAGGTATCTGTAAGATCGCTGGAATTCCAACGGTTACCGAGACTGTTGTAAGCACTACTGAAAAAGCTAGCTTAATTGAATTTAAATTAATCGATACACCTCAAGTGACAAATGAAGTGCTGTTCAACGTCATTCTTTCGCCTCAAGTTATTTGTTATTTCATTTATGTTGTTTGTAAATAGTGTTCCCAAGTAATTTTGTTGGTGGTTCACACGACCGACTAAAAGATCCAGAACGTGGACGGTTTGGATAACCTCGTTTCAGCTAGCAAAGAAGCTGGAAAGTCTCTCTGACTTCGGGTACTTAGATGTGATCCAATTCTATAATTGGGGAGTGGCGCTTGTTAACTAATTCTCGAACGTAAACCTACGCCATTCCCATTGGGCTGGCACATCCTGGAGCCTATCGTTTGTCACAAACCAAGTGGGTAATTCGAACTGTAACGTCGGACTTCCGTATCGGTCACGTTTCCGACATTTCCTAATAGTATCATTTTTCCAAAAATTTTAGAAGCCAGTAATAAGGTCATTCATTGGAGAGTTATGTAGATGTTCTACTTTTTATTCTTTGTAATTGTAACTCTCTCAAGTATCGTTTTAAACTAGTTTTCCAAACGCAAGTTCGTTTTAACATAGTTGTCCTTGCTTGAACAATCATCATGGAATCCCACATTTCATACGCAAAATACCATGTCTCACGTTAAAATTTTTAAATCATTAATAATTTTATATAATCAAGACAATGAAGGTTTATTTTTCGGTTTTCAACTTTGTTATGGATATCTTAATGAAGCACATACATATATGATCCTCTTTGATAAATTATCCGCTTTTTATAAAAAACCTCTTTCGGTTTTCCGTGTCGTAGTATATACTTCATGATACTTTTATAGGCATATCTCATATTTATCTTTACCTCTAAATTTGATGTTACCCTTTGGCTGAATAGATCTAATTAATTTCGGTTGCTAGATGCGCATGGTTTGTCGCAAAGCGTAACTAAATCAGTTATCAATTATGATCGATTAGATGAGGCTACTGTTTCTACATTAGTAAGTTGTTAATTAACGCCAACAGGGTGATGTCAAACCGCTCTTAAGGGAATTATATGCGTGTGAAATACTATTCAGCCTTGTTGTACGTAGGTATTTGAGAATGGTTTTGAAAATGAGAGGGAGACCAATAAAGCAATTATGTACGTTTTGTGTTCGAATCCGCAATGTACTACCACTAGTTTATGATCATAGACACATAAAAGAATTTAGGTACATTGGAAACCCCTTTTATTTGTAAATATGAGGGAAATTAATGTATTATGTGGTGTTCGATGTTCTTCTCTAATTTTAACCGAAATGATTTTCTGATCTTTACTACACTGATTTGAATAGGTCCAAATACGTATTTCGGCAAACAAGTTATTCCTAGTGAACAGAACACAAAGCGAACAAAGAAAAAGGTCACCTTGAAGTTTAGCTAATATTTGCTCAAAGTAGAATATCATTTATGCCAACCTTAAGGTAGTGAGCCGAACTCTTTAGAGCAAATTTGAACTGGTAGCTAGACGGCTAATAAGGCCATCAAACACATTTGAATTAGACGACTGCCAATTCAAATATTGATAAAAATCAACTTCAACAATTGATAAATTATCCCATAATGGGACATATGGTCGCAATAGAAGGAATAAGTTGTCGCTAACGTAAAAATACAAACCGGACAATGCTTTAAATAATATTATAATAAAAAATACGGGAATATCCTTAAAAGAGCGTTTTGACACTTTTTTATAGTTTTCCATTATAATAGCAATTGCGACATACCAGAAAGGAATGTCATCCGTGCATTTTACAAGTGATCAATTTTTAAAACTCTTGCATTGCAACTTATTGGCAGTTGAAGAACTGCAGTTCCTCTGATAAATTATACAAACTCTTCTATGATTTCTGAAGAAGATGTTCCTTATCTAAATTTGGCTTGAAATCCATTAGACATGTTTCTCAAAACTTCCTTGTTTTGTAGTAGCAATTTTATGTTTAATCGTGGAATTTGTTAAAATTCTTGTTTTTACGAACTTTGTCCTTCTGCTTTTCGTAAAGTACAAGTATCCTCTAGTATCAAGACAAATCTTCTGGACGTTGAAGTGGTAGGAGTGAAAAAATCACCAAAACGGAGCTTCTGGAAAGTGTTTTTTTTTAGAAAGTTGGCGATGTTAAAAATAAACAAAAATACTAGTACTAGTACTACTACTGCTACTACTACTACTAATACTACTGCTACAACTACTACTACTGCTACTACTACTACTACTACTACTACTGCTACTACTACTATTACTACTACTAATAATAATAATAATAATGATAACAATAATAATTTTTCTCTATTATAATCTATAATAATCCATAATACAAAAAGTGTAGGAAACGTCATATCTTAAGTATATAATACAATCAACATACAAAAATTGCAAATGCAAAATACGTATTATTAACATATATCAGACCTATCACTTAGTCAGCTGTTTTCCAAGCATAAATAGTCTTTGATTTCGTAAAAGCATTGTGCTTCTAGAAAAGACTTTAAACTACACTTAAAACTTCTCAATGGCAAACTCTGCAAATTCTCTGGAAGGTGATCATATACATATATTAAAACATTGGTGGACGATCTGCTTTTGGAGTTGAGTCAGATGTTTTTGTGGTAAATCTAAATATTGATCTTGTTTACCACGCGTGCTATATTCATGTGTAAGTTCGAGATTTATAAAAAAACCTTAATTTGATTTTACAAGAATCGTAGAGAAAATTCTATGATGATCTACCGAATTTCCCCAAAAAATAAGACCATATCTAAATTTACTCTGTATACCTGCATAATACGCAGCCACTGCACACTCAACACCGACATACCGCGAAATAGAAACGACCTACACTGCGATAACTGATTTCGGTCCTTCCTACTTGCAAATTCGGTTTAGGATGGCCATGATACCCAAGGACGTACTATTATTGTTTTTGGCGAAAAATAGACTTAACGTACAGTGCATGCTAGGACAGCGACATAAAGGGAAATCAAATACTAAACACAATAACAACACAACAAAGAACTGCAGATCTCAACTAGAGCTGACCCTGACCACAAGCTCTATTATCACCTATGGAGGCGGCTTCCTCTGACCGCCCGAATGGTGAGAGTTTAACGTGGATATAAAACGACACGACGCTCGGGGCGCGGAATGTTTAACATTCTAAAAAGGACTAGACCTGCAAAAGACCTTCGGGATTTCCCTGGACTTAAACCAGGAGGTCTTCGAACACCAGCGACCAAATAATGGAACGACATACGATCATCTTAGCAGACAAGGGCAGCTTTCTGTTCCGGCACAGAAGAGGGTAGAGGAAGTTCCTCGCGGCCATAAATTTGGCCGTCACCGTCCGAATGTGTGGACACCAGGTAAGAGTGCGGTGCAATACGACGCCCTCGTACTTCACTGTGGGGCTCCAAGGGGATCTGGTGTTGCCCACGGAGATGGTATCGTGGGCAGGACGAGTTCTCTTGGTGAAGCCCACCGTGGGACACTTCTCCTCGTTGGGCTTGGCATCCATTTGGAAGCCCAGTCCACCAGGTTGTTGGTAACCATCTGCAGACGGTGACAGACAAGACTCTCCTCTCGCGACATGGTGTAAGAAGCCACGTCTGGGTAAACTGCCAACCCCGTCTCGGCCACTATTGGCATGTCGTGCCTGAAAGGATTAAAGAAATCAGGAATCAGCAGCGAGCCTTGAGGAACCCCAGCCGTTATCGAATATGGGGTTGACTTCATGACTCTACCCACCTTCACTTGGAACGTGCGGCCGGAAAGATAGGAAGCGACCATTCGAACAATAGCCCCTCCGAATGCGAGGCTGGTCATCTTCTACTAAACCTTCGGGCAAAGGTCGCTGTTCTTTAGTAATCAATACCAGGAAATTGCTGCAAATGAACAGGAAAGAAATGGTACTACGGTATCTGGTACTACTATTTCGTTAGATATCTCTATACCATTACAGTAGTAGAATATTCTCTATGTATACCGAGATGCGCGGAGGAAGAAATATTTCAGCATATCTTCGTTCGGTATCAGTAGCTGCTATCAGAAGTGCTATGAAGACCTCTGCACAAGGTTGTAAACGTCATCCACGACACAGAATTGATTGAATAGCTTGGTCTGGGATCACAATAGGCCACTGGAGCTTAATTTTAGTTGACCCACAACTACATTCTTTCAAATAATAATAATAATAAAAGAATCATAATTATATAATAAAGTAAATAAAAGTATACACGACTCAACCTCAGTACCTATATACAAATATATAGGCGTAGCATTATGCACTACTCAAAGCTCGAGGAGGAAGATAGAAAATTAATTTAAAAGAAACCACTTTGGCAACTAAAAATGTAAAAATGCATAAAAGTTGCAGAAACAATGGACTGCATGCGATCAAAGCGCAGAATACTAGCGACGGCTGATTATACTAACAGATACAATATCGTGGAAAAATAATATCATCTGGCAGAAATTACACAGCCATATTACTCCTATGCACCGTAACCAGTATTAGAAAACACACAACAAACAAAATATACTGGGACAATCACATCCTGAGAGATAAGATAATCGTAGCTAACAGACAGTTAAGACAGCACAGCCCGTTTATAGACAAAATAAATAAAATTCTAGACATTATTTATATAGCTGTTCCAAGTGACCAAATTGTTCTAACTAATATTCCAAGATAATAAGAGGATATGGAAACAAGGAAGGTTGTAATCATCCTATACATAATAGCAGTCACACGCATAGCACCACAAGCATTCCTACATACTCTAAAAGTACTCATTTTGCCAAAATACATCCATCAACAAATATTGAAGACTATAATACTAAACAAAAACTACTACCTACAAATAATAAGGATCTGAACAATTCTATAATCATTGTGCTAATATAAACTTGACGTACCTCCCCTCTTTCCGCCTCCTGCTAAAGTAAATGGAGCCAGAATTATTAATTAATATAAGTCATCTGTGTAGAAATTGTAATACCCACAATCATGATGATAATTATTATTATAGTAATAATAATATCCGAACTATGAATTAGCAATAAATTCAGAATTCTATTTCTGAATGTATTTCTTTCACGATAACTGGTTTAAGATACGTAATCATAGAAGTATACGTTTACCTTGGTAATTAATATAAAGTTGATATTTCACGTAAATACTAATGGTCAGTTAATTATTAAAATGTTAAATACAATAGAGTTACCGCCATTTGTCAACTATTGAAATGAAATGCGAATGCGCCCCAAAATTTACGTTCAGCCGATTGTGACGAAGTACTGAAAAATCGCACACAAAATATTGAATTTCAAAATTAAATAACAACATCTAACCATTGGCCGAATGGATTATGTTGGGAATGAATTCTGAAATAACAAAAGAAAAATGACAAACCGCCGGCAAAGGAATAAAAAATGCGAAAGATAAATACCATATTTTATAACGAACAAAGCCATAACTTTCCATATCCAAATTTTGCAATTGAAAACCCCTCGCTGTCTGGATTACGTGAACAATCGTTTTGTCTGCCATCGTTATTGAATCCTGATTCATTGGAAATATTTGAAACGATGTCACCGAGCGTGGGTTATTAATTGAAAAATAAATTGTGTGTCTGTGACTGAAAAGTGCTTGCCAATCAAACGTAGATTTCGAAAGTAATTTACTGTGTCGGCGTAGGGAATGGCAAGTAGTTGAAAAATTATTGCAGATGCATATACGAAAAATATAATAGAGCAGTAATCCTTATTTTAGAATACTAACTGTTGGGGTTAATAAGAACTTGTTCCAACTATTACGAGCAAAGTACATTATTGTGCGTATGTACATATGTACATATTTATATTATGTATATCATTCAATCTAGATTTTGTGCGGGAAATTGTACTTCAATTGATTGGTCTTTCTTTACGGAGTAAAAATAGTTACGTTACACCTTCAAGTTTTAATTAATGACGAATATATATGTTTGGTATGCTTGCGCGGAGCGAAAAGCGAACCCCTTCTTAGACGGTGTTCCTTTGATTGCGCCAGCACTAGTTTTTTTAATTATTTAAAGTTCGACGGACCAGTAAAGCACATGCGGATATAAAAGCTGCATTGTAGTCGAAACTATTGTAATTATTACACTTTAAAACACTACATATATAGCATATGCAAACAAAAATATCCAAATCGTTCTTGCAAGAATATCCAACATCTCCTCGGACAACATTCCTACGTTCAAAAAGGAAGAGTTATCAGTTAGAGTCAGAGTTACTTTGATTGTATACTTTTAATGTTTTGTCATATTAGTGTTATTTTCAGTTTAATATTATGCACCAAACTTATTTGGGTGCATGCAACAAGGTGACATACAGTTCTTGAGCAATCCTCTAAATCAGAGGTCAAATCAAATTGAGATTTTGTTATTCTCGAGCTTTAAGTTTGATACGATAGCATAAAATCTGTAGGTCTAAATTTCTTACAAGATCGCCTATTAGCCGTTATACTTGACTTAAGAATTTGGCGAATGCAGTTATTCCAATAAATAAAATATCCGCATTCTTGGAAAATGTACCTAAATTCGGATTGTGGCTAGGTGTGTTCCAATCTGTATCCAATATACCTAATTTTATCTTGGACATTCTTGAAAGATCAAACCACAAGTACCTCACTTTCTGTTTCATCTGTGAATTTGTAACATGACGGGGGCACGTCGAATAAAATTTTATTAAGAAATTAAAATTGCAGGACGATAATTTGAAGCGTCAAAATTCAAAAAAAAATCAGCTGAGCGAAAAAGGTCATTGCTTTCGACGTGTCTGCGCTAGCAGCAGAATGACAGCAAGAGGCCCAGCCCCGAATTAAGATTTTAAGGATTAACACTACAGGAAATCCTCACGAAGCTCGACCAAATGCAAAATAGAGAGAAGAGGATGAGAAATAAAATTGATAATATACAAACACATTTAAATTGAAAATCAAATGTTAAAGAAGGCGGCAAAAATACAAGGAACCAAAATGGAGATGCTAAAGGGAGAGATAAGAAAAAGGAAAGTAGTTATAGCAGCCATATTAGAGGCTAAAAACGAAGACGAACAAATCAGCGAGGAAGTAAAAAGTCCTGGACAAACTACAAGTAAAAGTGCCAATAGAGAGGGATATAATAGAAATCAGATGAATAAGTAGGGAGGGAGAAGATAACAAAACACCCATACAAATGGAGGTAAGAGCATATAATCAAAGGCTGCAAGGAAAGGAAAAAACAAACTGAAAGGTACTGAAAATCATATCAACGAAAAATTTCCGCACGAAATAGAGAACTAATTAGAGATACGAAGTCAGCAAAAGCATGAAGCTATAAAACAAGATTAAGTTATCATAAATTGAAAATAAGTCCATAGATTGATTAATTTTGTAAGTGGTTCCATCAGCAGGTTTCTTATGTTTTATAACATTCGCAGAGAATCCATAAAAATTCCTGATGTTTCCTGATGTTAATGAATTTATAATGTCACGTGTCTCATTAAAGGAAACTGGCCTGAAAGAAAACAAACAGGCAAAGTCTATACCATTAAGTAATTCATCTATATCCTCGATATTACAAGAATAATTTAAATACGTAATAATCTCATTAGGTACAGTAACAAAATAGTTATTTACGAAGTTTGGATCAAAATTTGGAGTTACAGTTTTCTTTTTACATGCTTTATCTTTGTTAATAATCGATTATTATAATGCCCTATTCGAATAGTTTGCACTATGTAAAGGGTGATCATTGATTTTTACCTTAGCATCACAGATCATTTTTTGTAAATTTTGCGATACTGGTAATATTTATCTTTTACAGCGTCAGACCATGTAAACTTATAGATTTTATTCAACAAATCTACATGTTCCCGCATTCACCTCAGTTCATTATTGAACCAGCAGTATTCTTTCAAGGACGGAAGTGTTGAGGCGGAGAAACAACAATTCCAGAAATCTATCGAATTTATCATTAGCGGTTGTAATAAGAAGATTAAGAAGTACTCGTAGAACTCCAGAAACTAATAAGCAAGGAAAGCACTAATAGGACAGCAGACAAAGCTGTGACAAAGGAAACGACAATGAGAATTTGAAAGAAAACTAAACAGAACAAAAAAGACACAAAGAAAGAAAGGGCACTAAAAGAAAATTGTTAGAACCCCAAACAAAAAAATAAAATCAAAGTATCTGCGTGGAAAATACAGACGGCCAGAAAAAGTGAAAAAAATGGTGGATGAAGTTAAAAGATGTGCAATAGACATTGCAGCGCTTCAGAAAATGGGAAAAGCCAGGAAAAATAATCAAGAAAAATTTTGCGCTGCGATACTCAAGTGCAGAAAGACAAGGGTAGTATGGGGTAGGCTTTATAATAATAGGAAAACTCAAAGAAAGCATAATAGAATTTAAGCCAATTAATGAAAGAATGGCATATTTGAGAATCCGCTCAATTTATCAATACTAAATGCATATGCATCAAGAGAAACATCAAAGGAAGCAGACAAAATTATTAAGTACTATAAAAAAATAGAAAAAATAGCAACGGAGGAGTTTGTTTTAGATGAGTTTAATATTGGGGTGTATCAATGCACAGACAGGGAAAGAACAGGTTGTCAAGAAAGTAGGAAGAATACACACAATGCATGAAGTAAGTAAGTAACAAATAACAATGATCAAAGGTTTGGTAACTTGGCCATAAGAACTGATTAAATAATATGTGGCACCCGGCGTAAATGGAACATAACAATATTGAACCAAAACACACAGAAGAAGAAAATATGAGAAAAGCATTCAGAACGAATTAGATATGATATTTGATGAAGATGTAGAGGAACAAACCAGGTGTCCATGAAGCAGCAACGGAAACCTTAGAGTGAGAAAAACGCCAAATACCGAGAGAATGGTACAACGTGGAATCCAGAAACACTAAACAAACAAAATATGATATAAGACTAACATGGTTAAATAACAATAGAGAACGAGCTATGTAAAATACTAATAAGAAGAACGAAAAGAAATTGTATCGACAACAGAACTGGAGAACGAAACTGAAAAAGTTATTCTATAAAAAGGTTGATATGCAGAATAAAGCTCATAAAAAAATAAGTGAAATAATGAACAAGGAGGGAAGAATAATAGAAAATGAGCAACAATACATACAAATATGGAAGAAACATTTTAGGAACTTGTTAACAGACCAGGAAAAGCAGGCTATAAAAGTAAATGCAGAAAATCAAGCGGCTTTAGTCAACCCAGCAAGAGAAGAAAAGGCACAGCCGCGGTAAACAATTCATAAAAAAGAGGCCAAAAAATATGGAATAACAACAGAGGGATTATTATATTGAACACAGCATGCAAAATATTGCCCACACTAATTCAGAAATGACAAAGGGGATACCCACAAGAGACACCAGTGTGACTTCACTCTGGGAAAATCAACATGCGATGGAATACACACCGTAAAACAAGTAATGGAGAATTATTTTTCATTGATTTCCAGCAAGATTTCGACAGCATTAAAAGAAACGAATTAATGTGAGCATTGAAAGAACTGATAATACATTCAATACTAAGTAATATGGATGACCATGAAGAGGACATCTGTGGGTGTCAGAAAGCAAAAGTAAAAAAGGTAAAGAAAGGAACAGTGAGAACAAGTGGGGATAAGATAGTAGCTCATGCCGACGACCTTCTGCTGCAGAAAACAGAAATAATGATCGCAAAGCTTGGAGAGTTAATTGCGGAAGAAAGGAAAAGGATACTCAAAAAGGATTAAAAAGAAACCAAAACGATGAGCTTA
Source organism: Chrysina gloriosa (assembly GCA_038088585.1). NCBI lineage: Eukaryota > Metazoa > Arthropoda > Insecta > Coleoptera > Scarabaeidae > Chrysina > Chrysina gloriosa. The sequence goes on from CM076090.1 coordinate 26,503,337, forward strand.
GACAAGCAATTTAAGAAAAGAGGAATTCAATAAAGGGAATATACTTTTGATGAGGTTATATTTAAACATCTCGGAGTGATGATAGCCAGTGGTGGTGCGAAAAACAAATTGCTAAGTAAAAACTCGAAAACGAAGATCTAAAAGACAATAATTCGACTAACATTGATGTATGCGGTCGAAACACTCAGCACGACGAAGAAACACAAGGAATATCTGAGAATTGCACGGAGAGCAAAAGAAAATTAATGATACTAAATACAGAAGAACAAGTATTTGTGAAGTAGAAGAAATCGGGGATGCCTTTGTTAAAAGGAACAAACAACGGTGAGCGAAATGGTTGGGCCACGTATAAAGAGCACGGTCAGGATCAGTTGTGTATATACGAAGGATTGGAATGGAGTCAAGGCGGAGGAAGCAGGAGTGGACGGCCGAGAAGTGGGCGGCTACAAGAAGTGGACCAAGACCTGGAAAAGACCAGAATGAACAACTGAAGAACAAAGACTAACGACCGAAGAATATGGAAAGGAATTTCAAAGGAAATAGAACATGAAACAGAAGGAGAGGCTGACCTACCCAATATATAACTGATCTAGAGAACGTTAGAATGTCATAATCCCTAGGGAGGTGTTCTGTCATAATAATAATAATAGAGTAGTAACGAGTGTCTTTAACTACTGGTAATTCATCAACTTATTGTTGGTTATGTCCAGAATAAGTCTCAGTTAATAAAGGCGTACAAGCCGATTTCAATACCATCAACTGTTTTATAGAATTACAAATCCTAAGGAATATTCAAGTTTCATTTGGTGATTGTGTAGTTGAAAAGTGGATAGATATGCAGCTTGGTCTACTTATTTAGAAACTAAGCAAAGAAAATTATTCCAATTTAGAAAACAATAATTACAAAAATGTGGAAAACAAAAAACTAGCACGTGTGAGTACTACAATTGCTAAAGGTGCATCCCATCTTGTAGAGAAGGAGAATATTTTACCAGTAATGTTTAAAAATATTCGCCATTTTGAACAGTGTGCATTTAAACTACAACACTTTGATGGTACTGCTTACTAATAGCATACCAATTGGCAAATTTACTGGATATGGACGTATAATTTCGTGTTTCCTATTGCTGTTCTTCGGAATTGAACTACCTTAAAATGGCATGGCTGGGCCAATTAGATATGTACTTGCTTTTTCGTTATAGATATGTACATTAGTTATAAATTTAATCCTATTATCTAGCAGTGCAATTGATTGCAAATATAATTCGATTCATTTTTACTCCTTTCTGCCAAACATAAAATAAACATTTAATGTTGATAGTTTCCTATAAATTGCCAGCATTCTACCCGCTACTGCTAATTGAATATTTATTTAGAAGCCCGTGTTTCCCAAGTTTCATATAAATCTTTAGATTTTATTAGATACCAGCGCTTACAAAACTGTCGCAACTTTATTTATTTTTAAAACGACGGCGAATGTTTATAATAGAAAAGGGGTTTTACTGCTCTTAATGCATAATTCACACGTTTTAAGGAGTTTATTGTCGGGCAGGATATATTGTTTAGCATTTATGAGTGTGCCGTTAGCGCTTCTCTTACCGGAGAAAATGGAGTTAAACGATAAAACGCTCTTGGCTACCAAACCACAAACACAATTTGCATCGCCGATCGACCCTCTGAACCTTTCCCATTCAAAGCTATGCCATGTTTTATGTATTGATTGTCTATCGTTTTATTTAATCTCGACCAAACTTTTAAACAAAACTAAACAGATAAGAAAGTTTCAAAGCAACCCGCACTTTTAGGCACAAGCGGACGGGTATATTTACATGACCTGCATGAGAGGAGCTTACATACACATTGTCCATAAATTTTATATGCGCTCGAACGTAGTTTTAGCATATGCTGCAGAACACACGCATTTATGATACGTCTTGATAATTTTATCTGTTGACACGATATAATGAAATACGTTATTTCAAATATTCATGGTTCTTGTGTTTACGGCACTACTACAATATACTCGTACATCCTACATTTAACTATTTATATATCTGTTTCGGCGTATCTGATTCGTGTACTAAAGCGCGTGCACAGAGGAAAAAAGCGAACCATCGCCAAGTAGTAGAATTCGTCCTGGTAATAAATCAGTAACGTTAATCAGAGCAGTATTATTTCATCACCATAGTCCCATTTCTTCAAAGTAGGAGGAATCAACATTGGTCCTTCGAACGCGGATTCTGGATGGGAACGGCATAGCAAGCAAGGGAGAGATCACGGTCCTAGCATCATCGTCACATATAAGCACAGTAAGTGCTATCCTTTCTCAAATCCTTTCAACTACACCATATTATGTGCACATTTACGCGTAACTGATTTATTACAATGAACGATATGAACTCACTAATCGTCAAGCGTGGTGCTCTAAAAGGCGAACTCACTAGATCTGCAGCGACGATTTTCGAGGATAAAATAAGCAAACCATTGACTAGTGCAAAGGAACTATCACTAAGATTATCAAAGGCAACTCTACTATTCAATGAATTTGATAACATGCAGACGGAAATAGAGTTAATAGGTAGCACTATGGGAAACCATGAATTACTTTTCACTCATTTCATTAGCTTCACGGTTAGTCGAACAGTCGTCAGAAAAGCAAAATTCATCAAATTTATAAGACGTTAGTGCGAATAAATCAACACAAAAAGTATTCGGAGTAAATTTGCCCATGATCAATTTACGATGTTTTGCTGGTCAGTATAGAAAGTGGGTTGAATTTATTTATAAAATCATAGACTACGCAATTTTGTTTGTTGGCGGAACAACGAAAATGCGTCCTCCAACTATGTTTTGTTGTTCTACACAACTTTGTTGACACAACTATTACATTTTTATAATTTATAGGTAATTATAAATTTAAGTATATAAATTTAAGTATAGGAAAGATACTTCCAGACAGTACTACAAACAGAAGTAGAGAAAAATACACAACTAGAGCGAATATATTAAGGAAAGAATTCTATAGAAGGGCAGGTACAACAGGACATAACCAAGGAAAAATTAAGAAAACTTATACAGCTGATGAAGAACGCAAAGGCACCGGGACACGACGAAATTACTGTGGAAATGATAAACGGACTTAGTGAGCTAGGATTAAAACAATTACTAGAAATACTAAACGATATCAGAGTGGAGAAAGTGACACCCGAAGATTGGAGAATAGAAATTATAGGCCCAGTTTACAGAAAGGGAGATAGTTAACAGTGTTCAAATTACAGAGGCATAACTCTGGGTAGCAGAGTAGGGAAACTATACGCAAGAATATTAGAAAGTAGACTTAGGAAAGAAATAGAGCACACATTAGAAGAAACACTGCTGATTTAGAGAGGGGTGAGGACTCAAGATCAAATATTCATTTTAAGACAAGTAATAGAAAAAGCAATAAAAACAGGCAGATATACATATATGCTTCATCGATATAATAACATCATTCGACCGTAGATATAAAGAGAAATGATCTATGGAGAACGTTAGAGACAAGAGGTGTGAATGAGGAATTAATAGAGTGTATAAAGAGCACATACTACAGAACAAGAAACTACGTTAGAGTAAGAAATGAAAAATTAGAGATGTTCATAAGTAAAGATAGACTAAAGAAAGGCTGGGCGCTGAGCTCCATATTATTTAATATAATATGTTAGACAAAGCGATTAAGAAATGTAAAAAACAACTGAAACCATATAATGTAGGATACTGGAAAATGGAGCAAATACAAATAACTGAGCTAAGCTATGAGGACAATATGGTGATATTAGGAAAGACGGAGAGACATCAACAAGAAAATGTCAATATAACAACTGAACTACTAAAAGAAATAAACATGAAAGTTAATATAGACAAAACAAAAACAATGATAATAAGCAAAGAAAGTCTAACACATAATATAAAAATAGGAGGACATAGAATAGAACAAACTAGCACGTTTAAATGCCTGGGAGGTATTATTAACAGCGAGGGGTCCTCGGAAGACGAAATAAATGAAAGAATATCAAAAATTGCAAAACCCTACAACATGATAAGAACTCCATTTTTAAACAAAAAGAAATACCAGAAACAGTAAAGGCAGAAGTGATCCCCAGGGTAGTGAAACCAGTACTGACACACTCATGCGAGGCATGGACTACAAACGAGAGACAAAGAAGCAGAATGAAGAGCAAAGAAAAGAGACTTCTAAGACGAATAAAAATAAAACTAAATTGGATAGGATCAGGAATGCAGTATACAGGGAGGAACTCAAGATAGAGTCACTCGAAACAACAACACAACAAGGACAATTAAGATGGCTTGGCCATGTTGTAAGAATGGGAGAAGAGAGGTTGTCAAGAAAAATATATGAATCAAAAGGAATAGGAAAAGTGAGCAGAGGAAGACCAAGGAAGACATGGGAGCAAGAAGTAAAAAGTGCATACGAGGCAGAGGGAGAGAGGTGGGAGGACATGAGAGGAAGATACAGAGAGAGGGAAATGGAAACAAATATGGAAGAGAGAGCCAAGAAACTCTACTCCACACAACCCGACACTTCACGGTCGAACGGGTTTCGGCATTAAGTTAGTAAGTTTTATAAATTTATCACTACCCATATGTCTACTGTGTACTATTTTTGTGAAAATGTTCAACTATGAATTTATGATTTTTATGTTTTTGTTTTCTGCCTGAATGTGTGTGTGCGTGTGTTTGTATATAGAATTTTTGTTGAATAATGGATAAATACCACAGTAGTATAGATAATACCATACATATACCTGAGGTTAAGCAGAAGCACTTTGCTCAGTTACAACTTACATACAACTTTTGTAAAATTGACACGTCCCCCTTGATATAAATATATATTGCATGTTTCCCAAGACTGACCAATATTAGCATATTCGATCGTTGTGTCTGATATTGTTCCCAGTAATGTGTAATATTATCATGTGCTTCACGAACATAGAGAAAACGCTTCGTTCGGTATTCCAGGCAGACTACAGAACGAAATAATTTGCACTTATTGTTAGCTTGCCTTTGCATTTCCGTCGAAACCGGTATTGCAGTGTAATAAGGTGCTTTTTCAATAACATTTGTTTCTTATACTCTCTAAAATTTTATATCAAACGTAACACGCACGCATATCTTCTGTTTTAAAAGTTATTCGGAGTAATAGTTAATATACCGGTGTGTCCATTAGCATAAAAGTAATTTGTTCAATGCAATTTCCTGCTATAACCGAAACTTGATAAGATATCTTAACACTCTCGGTATTAGGAACCGATCGCGGATGTATATACTAAAACCTAACACTGATCAACCCTTAACACTCAATATGTTGCAATGTTTCCTCTTCTTCGCAGCATAATTATTTCTTTAGTTGCCCACAATATTTCGATACTATAAGTAAAACCAGCATGAAGAACTGGTACAAGTTCTTGCCTCAAATTATTTACAATTCGAACTACTAATATTTCATCAAACTGCATTCGACAATCAGAACGGTGTCTATCATAGATTACGGGACGTTTGTGACAATAGTACAAGGATTTCTTTATTAAGTCAGACATTTTTTGTGTGATAATCATTTGCGTTCTTCTCGTAGTTCCTTTATTTAAAATACAAAATTTTTAATGCGCTATTTAAGAAAATAACGGGTACGTCAAAGTAAAAAGTAAAAATTTCTTGAAAAATATGTGACTTTCGACAATTGCCATTCTAATTGAAATGTGTATTCCTTAAAGGTAAAATTAACACGTTTGAGGATTTCTACCAAAACTTATTTAGCCAAATGTTTGCATATTTATCCTACTCATTTTAGATACACGCATCTGACTCTTACTTTTAATGAACTCGTTCTTAATAGTCTCAATCGTTGAAATGCTGAAATATTACAATATATTCTGTAACTGAACTCAAAACGGAATTCCTATTATTTGTTGTTGTATAGTGAGCAATTGATTTCACAGGCATATGTCGAAACCATTGTCCGTCTCTCTCTAAATACCGGTTAGAGGGCACGGAATTAATTCCTGTAATCCTCGTTGTGTACCCTTCGCACTTGTCAGCTTTCAGGAAAAAACATCAATTAAAATGCAAATTGCGTGTAAATAAAATACTATACCTCACCGAATAAGTTTCAATTTCCGTTTGGCACGGGAAAAGTCAATAAAAAATAAAGCAATGCAAGACTGAGGAATTGTAGCAGGTTGGATTGCTATTAAACTAGCGAAGTCGGCGTGTATAAATTCACTATATGCAATTAATGTGTTTAGGAAGTTTCTGCAAATGAACGAGTATAATGCTGAAGTTTGATATATGTATCATCAAACTTCCCCGGCTCTACTTATCAACTTATACTTATGATGGAAAACTCGCTGATAAATTGGAATTAACACTTTGTTTGAAAGTTTTAATAACTCAAGAGTTGAAATTATCGGGGAAAGTTAGCAAAATGTACAAAGTATATTAATTTGTTTTTTGGGAGAGCTTGCGGATTTAAAGTTAACGCGCTGAATTACGATGGGTTTTATATGTTAGGTTAATTATTAAGACGCTGATAATTAAACGGCTTAAGAGATTATCGAACAAAAGATTACACGAAACAAAAAAAGTTGGGAGGGTCGCTATTCTCTTATCTTGCCAGCAGTTTTGTTGTGGAAACTTTATGGATATTTCCAGGCGCTAATTTAGCAATTATTATAACTTTTACAACTCTACCAATGGAAATCCCTCTATATACACTTAAAACATGTCCATTTAGTATTAACATTGGCAAATAGAATACTGATGTGTGCTATAGTAAAGAATGTATAATGTGTAGGTGCTTTAGATAGTCCTATAAGGCTCGTATTAAAGATTTTTTGAAAATGTTGCATCGAATTCTGGACGAGTTGACGTGTTTCTCTACTGTTTTTAATTCATTAATATTTACAGAGTACTGCAACCTTGTTGGAACAAACTTAAAAGGCCGCACAAACTTTTAATTATGTGCCTGTAGAAAACTACTTTTGAGAGCAAAAATCTTAATAAACTAAAATGGGGATGACTGTCGATATAACGACCTAATTAAATTAGGTACGTTAATGATCAGCTAACAAGTAACTGTGCAAAAAGCTTACTAAGTCAATACAACTTCCATATTTCAACACTGCGCGAGGGGAATTAAGTTTTGTGAATCGTAGACGCACGATGGTGTTGACAATCGCTGTCAACGCTTTTTTTGTTTGATATTCGGAACAGAAAGAAATCGTCAGGCCATAGATCAGGTGAATACGGGTAACAAGACATTAATTTGATGTTGTGTCCTCCAAATCATGAATTATTTGACGTGCTGTGTGGGACCTGGTATTGTCATGATGTGGAATGATGCGACGTTTCCGTTTGATTTTTCTGATTTCGTCGGCGAATAAATTGTCATATACCATTCGGCATTAACTGTTCCGCCATCATCTAGAGTAGCGGTCTCCAAACTACGGTCCGCTAGTGTCATCAATCTGGCCCCCGACAGCTAGTAGCTTATTGTTGTTGTGTTAAGGTGGATAAAAAAACACGGAATGATAATAACTCGGATTTATTTACTTGAAAATTAAAACGGTGTTGGCCCTTGGAACTCACTGAAGTAATTAGTATGGCCCCAAGGCTGAAAAGCTTGGAGACCCCTGATCTAGAGGAGCGGTTGCCACATGTCCAATACAACCAAAGAAACAAGCGATCATTTACTTGAAAATGCTTCGTGAACGAAGAACTTTTGTGGGATTCAGTTCATTTGTAAGACCCAGGCGGCTAATTGTTTCTATGTTTCCGGTTCATACTAATATATGCAAGTATTGTCACCTGTTAGATGGTATGCGGCTTTTGCAGTTCCTCGGTCGAATTCTTTTGGCATTTCCACTATTTAAACTAATTAACACCTACCTTCCTCTTGAGCTTCAGTCAAGTTAAGCGGAATGTATCGGATACAAATCATTTTTACAGTTAAATGCTCATGGAAAATTAAATGTGTTGCAGTCTTCTATTTACGTAAGAATGCGTCTATCCCACTGTAAGGCACATGCCGATATTCCTTAATCATGCTGCATACCGCATCGATGTTGTTTAGAATAACAACCGATTTTGGTGAACCTTCCCACAATTAATCACTGACGGACGCACGATCACGTCGAAATTATGCAAACCATTTGTAAATAGTATTTAGTAATAGTACTTTATTATCGAAAGTTGAACGAAGCGATTTTATGCATTGTGGTTGGGTCAGACCTTTACTAGCATGGTAAAGAACCATCACACAAAACCTTGACGCAAAATATCCATTCCTTCAAAGAATTGTTTATTAATTATTATCAATTTCAATTTCTAAGCTGTCCCTGTTTTCACAGTAAGAAATGTCGAATTTTACGAAAACTGTAATGACAGGTCTCAATGACGCAACTAAATGATCGTATAGCAATGATAATATTGTGTTGTACCATGTGCTTTCATTTTGCTTAGTATACACCATGTTTGCCTACCACAATTTTGCCGACACTAGCTTTTGCTTACCTTCAACGTCGAGGTTTGGGAAAATACCAGAATTTTGAGGAGAATCCAAAGATGTTTCTGCCTTAGACTAAGTGATAGTGTAGATATCGGATTCTTTCATTCTAGAGATACAGATGATATCCTATTAAGGAGTGATATTGAGTCTTTACTGTCTCAAAATAGAATTTAAATATGCAGCATTAATACCTCGAGAACCACTAGGATTTTTTGCTGGGCCTTGCTGAGGTTGATTCAGGCTTTCGTTGTCTCACGGTTTGCCAGAGTTGTCTAGTATTCTTGCATAACTTCTTCCTCCTTCCTCAGCACGTAGAGAAAACAGTGTTTACCCAACAAAGGTAAAAATTTGAGTTTCACACAAGGAGTGGATAGCCTCCACTTCTCTATCTTGACAGTAGAATTGGCTAACACGAGACGAATACATGAGCTCCACAAAGGAGACCAATTGGGAAATTGTAGTCCAGATGAAAACTCCCGTTATGGAAGTAGTCTGGACAAGCAATTACCAGACCCGTTGTAAAAATCGAAGCATCAGGTTGCTTTCTATGGTCGATTTTGCTAAATTTCCGCATTTATCACTAAGAATGTTTCTATATGTACAAAGAAAATATTCGACACCAATCAAGGTAAGATTGCAAGTTTTAAATACGGATCAATATCACTCAGAAACACACCAGAAAGGTTAAAGTAATCACGATTTTTTCGCAAAACCGAACGTAATTTTTGAGCCACTGGCCTGTGGAATCAATTGGGTGATTTAACATGGTTTCGAGCATTCGTGTAAATGTTGTTGATTGTTCCAATGACCAAGAAGTGTCCTGCAGCCTCTTAGAGCGATCGAAAATAAATACGTAATAATGTGCAATAAGTTGTGCATCTATGGAAACTTGGGAGTTCTAACACTATTCTTCATTTTTTGTAATCGCGTTTGCATCTTGCGGTTTTAAAGCTAAGCACACGTTACGTTACTTTATTGAAATGCTTACAATACTATAGAAGTGCATCAAACCATGTTACTCATCCCGTTGTAGGAAACTGGTGGTATCAAGTGGTACCAAGTCCGGGAACCGCACAGCACATTTTTGTAAGCGTGCAGTAAATGGCACACGTTTTTCACGCGGTAACGCACAATACGGTTATCCCTTTACAACTACAAGAGAAAGGGATGTACTGACAGTATATGTATATATGTATCTCGGCGCCACCCAAATGCCCGTACGGACGAGTTGCAGATGTAGTTTAACAGATTTTCGCCAACGTCAATTACCAGCTATATTTCTTACTCAACAAACGAACGTCTTGTTCTTGTTCAGAGTGTTAACCTTGTTTTGGCCTTTCACATTGTACTGTTGCAAGATCAAACTTGGAATCTGTGATAGTCTTAAACCCGACTTTCCTATGTAGATGTGCTTCTTGATTCAAGTAACAATTTGTTGCGGTGTTTTCTGAATGTATTTAGTACAGTGGTCATACAGGAAGCTCTATACTAAGAAAAGTTTCAGTGCCGAGAATATTTAATTTTGTACTAATTCAGGACGATAATGTTATAATTCAATAATATCAAAATAGTATTAGTTGACTGGGTTTTCGATCATTTATAAACCCTTTCATGGGCATTGGGAGTTATCTCTCACCATAGACAGTACTAGCAATAGCGCACGAAAAGGCTACGCAAACTATGTAAGGGCTAAGGGCTACGCAAATTAAACAAGAAATAGCGAAAGAAAGGTTTTATAAATGTTGTATTGTGTTGTTTTTAAGTTGGCGTGACGTGTACAAAAGTTCAGCAAATTTTAAAACTTATTTACGATATATGTATATTTAACGTTCGTTTTCTTGTGAAAGTTAGTAAGACGTAATGTAAGCTGAATATTTCATAAATTTTCATTTTAGTTATTTAGCTACATAGCCTGATAATTTAATTAGCTTTTCATATTAAATGAAGCGCTTTTATAAGTATTTTCGAATAATATCTATGAATAATTCATCTACACAAAGACAAATTGCGAAATGAATGGAAATGCTATGCTCGATAAAATATTAAATGGATGACAAGCTTCGCTACGTATATCATAGAAGATGTACTCTTTAAAACAAAGGCGTTTGTCAGCGTGTGGGTTTCCTTAGTGCTCAGATTTAACCGAATTTGACAATTCTCTGGCGGAGATAATAGAGCCCGCATAATTATTTCCCGAATATGTAGACTCTATGTTTAATTTTACGGCTGAGCGAATTTTGCAATAAGAAACCTTCCTCCGGCATTAACCTGCGCTTGTGATGGTATCCGCAAAATTAGGATATCACGTTATTGTTGGATGAATGTATAATGCTTGCATTCAGTATAAAAGGTTGATATTGTCTCCGGAACGTAGAATCGCTTTATAACTTATGTATTATTTAAAGAGTAATGTGATGTGCTATGGATAGGTTGACAATTCTAATTTCAGGTGCTTCATAGCAAGAATATAACAATATCGTTCGGGATTTAGGAGTGGGGACCAATTAATAATGATTAAACCCGCCATGGTATCGCTAAGCAAGTAAGTTCAAGACGTTGTGCTTATTTTGTGTACATTGGAAGATGCTTCCGTTTTATTTTCAATCCTTTTGTTTTGCTCGTCTGTATTTCTGTGAACTTAGAACTTTGCAAGTATTACCGAGATATTATAATGTTAATTCTTTCTTAAGAAAAGGTACTAAGATATGTAGACTGTTTTTAAAGAATGAGTTACGACTATACTCAAAACTCTAACTTTGAAGATATTCCTTTCGTCACCTAGATGATCTTACAGGACGTTGCATAAACTTCCCTTAGTTAGTAATTGAAGAGTTCAATATGCAAAAGGGTCTAAATGCCAACTATCTTGAAATAAAGGTTCTTTCGGATTTTGGGTCTGTATGCCATTAGAAACTTCCAACATAAATTATTATGATGATTGCGGCGCTACCTATGCTGAATATTTAGAATATTTGTCCAATAGGCGCAAGTGCCTTTAAACCTCACTTTTGTTGCCTAATTTTTATGTTCACAGCAGTATTCTTCTAGTGGTTTTCGATTAACGTTTGTATATAGAAAATTAGTGAAAATACAGGTGTATTGTGTAATTATCATTCAGAAGAAGAAGAGAGAGCAAGCTGGAAATATCCGTAAAAATGGCGAAGCTCGGAGAAACAGCGCACAACTATGTAAGCAGCCATCGTCACAGAACGAGCCATGCTTTGTGTTCCAGAAAAGAGTTCTTCTCTGGTTCGTTGTATAACAACAATTTTCTTAAACAAAATGGGCTATACTTTATTATTGTATTCAAACTTTCAATTGGTGTGTTTCAGGTTACTTCAAACTGTAAATTTGCTTGCAAGTCTATTGCACTTGAGGCTAGAATGGAGCTTTTCAAACAATTTTGGAATAATAGAAAATACAGTGGACAACAAAACTTTTTAATTAGTTTGTTAAAATGTGACAAAATAAATAGACGAAGGCATGGTACTTAGAACACACCTGATTTAAGCAGAAGGCAACACACATTTCGATACTTATTACTGCTACCTGGTAATTCTAAAGTACAAGTCTCTAGGAGGTCATTCTGCAAGACGTTTGCTACAGGCGATAAGCGAGTTAACATCTTGTATCAAAGAATTACAGCATCCTGATATCATGGTTGGACAAAAACGAGGTGGGTGCGTCCTAAATGAGACAAGTGGTGGAAATCAAAAATAGTTGAATTCATATCGTCCTTTCCAACAAGGAAGAGTCGCTATGGACGAGAAAAACGTTCGAAGCACTACCAAAAACTTCCTTCAGCTTCTATTAAGTACCCCAACGTAAAAAAACATAGTTTCGCTTGCCTCATTAGAGTGGTTCAATAATATCTTCAGAAGACATCTCAGTCTCTGTTTCGCTCCTCAAAGGGTAGACGCCTGTGCAAAATGCCACTTGTATAATATGGAACTAAGAAAGGCAAGAATTCCGTTCAACAGAGGGAGGTGAAACTGAACCGCAATTGAACAGCAAAATTGCAAGATTGTCGTTGTGTTATATCATTCGATCTTCAGAAACAATTTTATATACAGGTTGGTTGAAAAGTTTTGAAAGCAAAAATGAAAGAATGTGCATTTTTTCATGAATTTGGTTTTCTATTCAATATAATCTCCCTAAACTTCAACACACTTATTCCAACGATCCTCCAATAATTTTATACCGTCTCTATAATAATTTTCTGGAGACTCTGCACAATACTGTCCACAGCTGCAATAGCTTCTTTATTCGATGAAGAACGCTTTCCGCGAAGAAATTCTTTCAAATTTCGGAAGAGGTAATAGTCGGAAGGAATATGGTGGGTGTTCCAGTAATTCGTTCAATTTAGCCATCGTCAAAATACTGCATTGTCTTGATGAAGAATGATTGTTTTCTTCCGTAAGCCGCGTCTTTCTTCGCGGACTTTTATCCAACTGATCGAAAAGATTGCAATAATATTCAGAGTTAATTCTTTTACCTTTTGAAGATAATCAATCAACAACACCCCTTTTGCATCCTAGAGAATTGATGCCATAACCTTCTTTGCCGATCATTCTGACTTGACTAGCTTTGGAGCTGAACAACCAGCTTCAGTCCACTGTAAACGTCCTTGCTTCAGTTTAAGATCATGATGGTAGATCCAAGTCTCGTGCATAATTATAAAACGACTCACAAACTCGGTTTTATTGTGCTTAAAACATTTCAAATTACGCTGAAAAATTTGTTTTCGATTCAGTTTTTGTTGAATTGTTAACGAATACAGCACTAACCTTCCGAATAGCTTTTTCATATGTAATTCTTCCTGTAAAATATGGAGTACTCGTTCATCCGAGATGCCTAAGGTGCCAGCAATTTCACGCTTACTCAAACTTGCATCTTTACAAACAATATGATAAACTTGCTCAGTGATTTCTGGTGTTGGTGCACTTTTTGGGCGTCCACCACGTGGTTCACCTTGAACGCTTGTACGACCACGTTTAAACTCTAAAACCCATCGGTGCACAGTTGGAAATGAAGGAGCAGATTTGTTTAACACTTTCACAATTTTTGTATGAATTTCTGTTGCTGACAAACCTTCCAAAACAAAGAATTACACTGACACTCAACGTCAAATGGCTTGTAGACAAAGAATGAATTGACATATCGAAATAGACTTTTATGTGTGTTCAAATGAAAGATGAAATATTAATGGCCTATAAATTTTGATTCCTGTACTGGTTAATAGGCGTCGCTTTCAAAACTTTTCAACCAAACTGTACTAGCACTGATTCACACCCACATGTATTACAGCAGGCAACTCGTTTGTGTTAATCTTGGGCCGCATCTGAAGATTTTGGGACGAGAGCACTAGACAGCTTGGATGTAATGAAATAGGATCCTGCGTTTTCGAACTTCTAATTAACTAGTTTATCATTACGCCTGAAAAGCCATTAGTATTGTGATCCGATAAATGCGGTGGCCACAACAAAGATGGTGTTTTGACCGTCTACATGACCTTTGTTGCAAAAGGATTCTTTAATGGTATCATACATAAATATCCATAAGCAGGTCATATATTTTAAGTGAATTTAAAGTGAAGAGGACGAAGAAACCTGAGTTTCCCCGTGATTTAATTAAAATAATAACGAGTGCGAGACAACACAAGGCGTTTACTGTCAAACAGACAGACGGTTTCTTTGACTGGATAGCGTTAGCCAGAGAAACTATAAAAGCGCATCATCTTGGAATATGGCAAGTTGTAATGCTAAAAATTGGCTCCCAGTTATTGCAACATAGAATAGTAGAAGTTAAAAATCATTATAGCGACATTGCTACATTTCGTAGGGTACAACCTTTTTAAAAATGTCATCATTGATTATTTTAAAAACTTAGAGGTACTCCTTTCCGGTTCAACGGAAAGAAACCCATGACCAACTTCCAAACTAAAACGAATTTAGGACATGATTCTATTTCTGAAGGAACAAAATTAAGAATTTTATCTACAGGTCAACGAAAAGATGACTAATCATGTAAATTGAACATTTTCGTTATCTTTATATTGTTTAATCTTTAAAACTAATAATACTTTTAAGTTAGACTTACGGTGCACTATGTTGGGTATTTATGCCGTTTTGATAAAAGGTTAATGGAATACTAAGTTTTCACCAAATATCTGCATTTTCTATTATTACCAGTAGAACATGTATCCTCTAAGTAATAAATATAGTTTTTTCACAAAAACGCTTTAACGCAAATTTATAAAGTAACTAATGTGCCTACTAAAAAATTTTTACTGAACAAAAATATATAAGCGGTATTACTAAAGAGCGCAATCTCCAAAACCAATATAATCAAATACGGAGGGAGTGTTCCTGAGTAATAAAAAAAATTACAAATGGAATTATAATCCTATAATTCTATGCTAAAAACAGAATCCCAATAGGAAGACAACCCTTCACAAGGGAGCTAACCGAAGAAGGATGTTAAAATTAAAGAAGCCGTACGAAAACATACAGCAGCAGTGTTAATGCTATTACGTTTTTAGTTGCTTTATGCTAATTTTCTAGAACTCGTTTTATAAAATGAAATCTCAAAAATATTCAGACCCACTTCAGCTTACCTCTACTCCCTTTTAACTTGTTTCTCAAATCTACTTTTCTTCCCATATTTATCATGAACATTGGCAAGTGTTTCGACGTACTAATTGCTGTGCGATGTATAATCACTACTAGTTTTTCGTTCTAGTCGCATTTTACTGTTTTATTTCTGCAAAGAGAAATCTTATTGCAAGAATACTTGAAGCAGCGGCAGTATCAAAGCTAATTCACAAGATATTATTATCGCAATTTATGTTCCAAACACGAACAATGTTCTGGTTATCTTGTTCAAGTTGATGACCAAATCAAAGCATTAGTTGATTCTGATAACTTATAAATTGCAAAGGAATATGAAACAACTACAATTGGTAAAGTAGCACGATTTCTTATTTTATCATGAGCTAATAAAAATTGACTTAACGCAATGCATTAGCATCTGCTATGCACGTGTGTAATAGAAGCAAGCTGATCAACTTACGAAAAGGGCTGATAATTTGGGATTCACGACACAATGCCAAAAAAGGAAGTTATCGTGGAGCAAACAAGGTGAACCAGCTGACACTACATCTAGACATCATGTGAAGAAGCTGTGAATCAATTAGGTGGAATTACAAAGAAATTGTATATGTTAAGTCAGATGTTACTTCTACACCTAGCTGAACTGAACAATGAATTTCCAAGAAAGCAACCACGCTCTTTAGAATGTTATTTTGTTGCCTGAAAGACGAAAATGGATAAAAATTTATTTCGTCTCATGAACCAAGGGGTCTTTCACTATTTACTTACAAAAATCAGCTGTCACTTAGCTGCCAAACCAGTTTTCGGGTTTATTGCTGCACTCTTCCATCCGTACCAATTCATTCACTCAAGTAGATTATGTAGTATATTTTGAAAATTTTCTAACAGCCGTTTGCACCAGTCATAGTTAAGTCATAATTAAAATTTAATCTTGGTTTAGTAAAAATTTCGTTACACCGACACGTTAACTAAAGCTTAAAATCTTAACCAATAGTTAAAACTAATCCCCAGTAGAGGTATGGATTAGTTATCAGGCATGCGCTGTTCTACTAGTTACAATTTGTAGATGTAAATACGAAATAATAGATAGGTGAGATTACGCCTTTTACCGAAGAAATCGCAGTTTACAGTTCTTAGTTTACTTATAAATTATGAATATCAATAATATATCTATGATCGAAGAATTATTGTTATAGAATATTTTTAATGCATCTACACTTCGAAACACGGAAAATTGTGCATTAAATTCCTTTTCTATTATTTTCCAAACATTTTCCTTCTGCTTCCACGACATTACACCTGTTTGTTTAAATGCCAGTATATGTTTATATTTTTAATTAAATTTAAACAATATATTTTTCTTCAGGAATTTGTGAAACAAACCCTTTGTCAGTCATACCTGCAAAAATAACTTGCAACTGTTGCTATTATTTTATATACTTACTTTATGATAAATTTATAATTATTTAGTGATTAATGTATAATTCAGAAGCGCATTCGGAAGCATGCAACTAATAAAATCGCGCCAACTATAGTTTACCTGCGAAAACGTTTTTCTCAGTATGGTCAATATAAAATCCACAGAAAATAAAATTTCTACGAATCCAGTATGACCAACATCTGTTAGTTATTAGTTAGTTAACTACAATCGTCAGACATGTGCCGCCCTGTGCAACGCTATGTATATTTAACTCATAGTTAAATTTAATTAAGGCTTACTTAAGCCAAAAGATAACTATAAGCGGTGCAAACGGTTGTAAGAGCTACTATAAAAGTTCTCTGATAGTTAAGGTTTGAGAAATGCGCGTCATGTTCGCTGAAAGGACAGTCTATATACAGCGCACAAACCCGCGTTTGTCGAAAGAAGACCACGTATAGGTCTATCGCCTTCTTTTGACAAACGCATGTCTTGTTCGCTGTATATAGAGTGTTCTTTCAACGAACAGAACGCGCGTTTGTCGAACCTTACTGATAATAAATTAAATGTATATATATATATATATATTTCGTGACCTTTTTATACTTATCTTATATGATAGATCTCTACCACTAATAGGTCAATAAAACGGCTGGTTTGAACGATAGTTATATTTTCAGAACGTACTATATATATATATATATATATATATTCACTGAAGAAGGTATTCCGAAAACGTTTGTAAACGTTCTGAAAATATAACTATCGTTCAAACCAGCCGTTTTATTGACCTATTAGTGGTAGAGATCTATCATATAAGATACTGATAATAAATGTATCTGAAGAAAGTTAATGCTATTAAAATTAGGGAGATTCACTTCGTTTAGGAAGAAAATAAATTCGGTCGCTTAAGCTGTCATTTGAAAATATTGATTCACATCTAAATAATAAAAACTGAATGAATCTGATTAGTCTAATAGTAATTGAAAAGCGCTTTAGTGAAAATAAGGTATAAGGTGTAGCATATTATTGGAAGCAAAATTTCTACGTATAAACAAAGTTTCAATAGATCCAGTAAATGGATTAGTTTGTTCGCGCCAACAAATTAAAAAAGCAATACAGAGTTGCAAATAAAGGCCGATGTGCGGACCCACATCACTTCATTGTTCCCATGTGATATTAAATAGGTTTAAAATCATTCGCTTTCCGGCAATAACTAAATTGAATTTCAACGAATGTTGGAGAAATCTTTACACGTAATATATACAAAACGCCGGTTCCCAACAAATTGCAAAATCATAAATATAAGGGCAGTTATGACAGTAAAACACTTAAGTGAAGCAAAAAGGATTTTCCAGGCACCCGTAAAGCTCTAAACAGCCCGACAAAGCTCACTAGACAATGTCGTCTGTGTCAGATGCTTGCGTGTTGTGTATGTAGCGGCAGCATTCCTTTTAAAGTGTTACAGACACACCCAGCTTACTCCGCAAAATTACCTTTTTCCGTCTCGGCTTTTCACCAGTTCGAACTCAGTCTTTTATCTTTGTTATTTTTAGCGGCATTTCTGTGTTCCGAAGGTAAAAGCTCGAAAGTTTATAATACCATTTCCGGAGTTTGACATAACAAATGGTTTATAATTGAATGGTCCCTGTTGAGAGTCGCTCTTTATTAAATAAACTGCGATATTAGTTGTTTTCATTTTTGCTCCGTCAACAAGCTTCTTCTTAGGAAAGAAAGATTAATCAAGAATACCTACCGAATTTGCACATTGAGTTGAGTAGTTAATGTAGTACAAGTTACAGGACTAAATTATACAGCTTCTACTTATATTAGAACTCAACTGCAATTGTATCAGTAGGCAGGTTTTTGTTAGTAGGTGTAACACATCATTTGAAATAATTTTTAGATTATTCAAATTATTATAAAAATGTGTTTCTTACCACACTCGTGGAGAAAGTATTTTAGATTTAATTGAATTGAAGCTGAATTACACATGCGGGTTTTTGTATTATGCTCGGTGCTGTTTAATAAGAGATTCGTCTAACTTACAATTAGTGTAGATACTCTCTAAAGGTGATAACCCGTTTGTCGCAATATGCACTTAAAGCTTTTCAAATTGAATGTGATAAGGTTTAGTTTATTTATTTTATTATTTCTTTCACTTCTATGTTTAATGGGACGAAATAAGTTACTTGCTCATTAAGAAAATATAAAATCCTGTCGAATTTATAGGTTGTTTTAAGAAAGTTCCTTTATATATTTATATAGTTGTATATATATATATATATATATATATACTCTCACTCTCCTCGTAAAATTCGTCGTCATTAAATACCATAAGGCTCGGAACGGAAGCGAACTGGTTCAAAACAACTCGTATGATATTCGCGCACTTCTGCACCGGCTTCATCTTATTTATAATCAAGAGTGATGGCTATGAAAGTGTGATGATGTGGCAGGAGTTGTGGTGAATCCGGACGTTATTCGATATTTTAGCACCGGCCTTATGAGCCTAAATAATGAAGGAGGTCGAGCGGTTCAGCCCCAATGTCACGTGGTTCGGTTGTCTTAGGTCTTCTCTTTGAGTATTACTATAATTTAATGCCGTTTTGGGATTCATTTCGTTTGCTCAATTAATTGAAGATGGAGTCAAGTAACCAAGCTTTAGGTATCGTCAGAATTGTGCATATAATTTATGTTCGGTTTATTTGACTTTCATTCGAAATGAAATAACTTTTTCCCCATAGAGCTAAAGAGCGACGACAATAAGGTTGCACGTTCCTTACCCAATGAGCAATCCTGCACCTTTCACAGAATCGTATATCATATACGCTGTAATAATGGCATTTCAAATATAGGTACATATTTTTGTGTTTTACTAACAACATAAAAACATAACGAAATATCGATGTCACAAGTAATAAGATAGTAGTTTAAATTGCTAATTTTCAATATTTTTGTATATTGATTGAAGTGACATACGTGAAAAATTCTTCTTTTACTCCAATAATTTAATTGAATATCTCTTTAATTGAATTGGTTTCCACTCTATTGAATTACCGAATCCGTGAAATAACCATATAATGTGACAGCTTTACTTCTAAAGACTAAGATGGTTTTTGCAATGCGGAGGCCGGTGAATAGAATCACCTTTTAATTTGACTACATACCAATACAAGAAGATGAGAATTATTATCATTGCTGCGCTTCGAATATCGTATTCTATTTACATACTTAGATATATTTGACTATAATGGCAACTCCGCTATTCTCCACTTGTTACTTTTTCTAATTGTCTTGCGTACGTTATTTTTGGTTTGGTTTGAA
Source organism: Chrysina gloriosa (assembly GCA_038088585.1). Taxonomy (NCBI): domain Eukaryota; kingdom Metazoa; phylum Arthropoda; class Insecta; order Coleoptera; family Scarabaeidae; genus Chrysina; species Chrysina gloriosa. The sequence goes on from CM076090.1 coordinate 26,523,252, forward strand.
GTTTGAATACCAAAAGGCTTAGGGGGAAAATAAACCCTTTCTAAAATATTACTCTCAGAAATTAATTTTTCCTTCTTACTACCGCTACTATTTGCTATCAAATTTAGAGAGTGATCCCCTTGCATAAGAAAGGGGATGTAAATGACTAAAAATTACAGGCCGATATCCGTGCTCCCAAGAATCATAAAAATTTTTGAACGCGTGATCTCTGTTAGACTAATGGAATATCTGGAAAGTAAAGTATATCTCACGGAACAACAACATGGATACGAAAGAATAAATTTACGACGACAGCGATGGTGGAATTTTAAAATGTATTAATGAAACGCTAGATAATCGCAAGAGGGTAAGGATGAATCTCCTGGACCTTGGCAAGACCTTTGACATGGTGAACCACAACATCCTACTTCAAAAGCTGGAGTACTATGGTGTGAGAAGCACTCCATTGGAACTAATTGGATCCTACCTACCCACCAGGTCAACCAACTTGCAAGGAAGCTAGCGTCAGGAATATACTCTATTAAAGAATCAAATCGGAGCTATGTATGAATCAGTTATACTTACGTATCACTCCTTTTCCATTGTCGTCTCTCCTATGGTGTCCTTTTCTGGAAAATATTTTCCGCGGCGGAACGAATTTTCATTCTGCAAAAGAGAGCAATACGAACCATAACTATGCGTGGCCCCGGTGTCGTCAATCTTGCAGAGGATACTTCAAAAACAACAATATCCTTGCATTGGTGTCCTTATATGTATATATATGGTGCTCTAAGATACGTACACGAACAACGAGGGCAGTATATAAGAAATGGTGAAGAACATAATTACTATACATGACATAGAACAGATCCTAGTGTCTCCAGACATGACGCACTGACTACGCAGACCAACGTGCATTATTGGGGCACTAAAATCTAGATCATCTGCCCCAGCATCTGAAACAACTAGATTTGGAAAGTTTCCCATGAAGAATCAAAAGGACACTGATTGAAAGAGAATATTACACCCTAGAGGAATACTTCAGTGATCAGCTTTACACATTTCTTCTAATACTTTCAATACCGCATAATTACAACTTCAAACGTTTTTAGAATTTTTTTAATAATTTTAAAACCATCACGACCTTTGGGGTTGGTCACTAGCGAGTATATAGATGACTGATAGGTGATGTCATTGGTTGACTTAGGGATTCCTATCTTGAAATAAACGCAATGTATTAGTCATACATTAATTGCACTTGTCACGCCATACTCACACTGTATATTTATATAGTTTTGTTTTAACTACTATTTTATTCTAATAGTTTTTGAATTAAATTTTACTTGTCATGCCTCTTCAATAAAACCATAACATATGTACATCATTCCACATGTTACAGACGAATTTTGTGCTATAAACTACATATTAAGTACGAATATCTTTTATAGTTGGGTGCAGAAAGTGAAAAGTACAGAACAGTATTAACGATGACTAAGAATAAGTAATTTTTCTTTTAATATCACAGGAGCGGATTACAGTATGACTAAGATTTTGAAACGTAGACCGCACTGCGTCAGTTTGCCCTCCCCAATCTTTCAGCCAGTAATAATGTCTGCGGTTAAAGCTAAGATTTTTGATTTTTAATGGTTATAATAATTAGTACCATTTGATAGTAGTTGACTTCATCGTCTTACTTGATAAGAGGCAACCATGGTAAATTTGTGGTGGTTGTTTTAAATGACCGTATTCATTAACGATCTGCTTTAGGGGAAGATAAACCCCAGTTGTATTAGTTCAATTACGATGTTGAGCTTATATCGAGACACTCTATGATAAAGATTAAGCAGCTTAGTCGGTGGGAGAAAGACTTCATAAAAATGGAAGTAAAGATTCAAAACTTCGGTTGCGAAACTGTAGCAACACAAGCGATGCTGCAATAAGAAATTTAGTATGTCAACCGCAGATGTTTTCTTCTTAACTGCTTTATACATTTGTTAAGGGCCTTACTGTATACTATTAAGTAATCATTCTTGAAGTAGTACTTATTGAAACATACTTAACGCTGACCAATCCATAAAAATTTATAACCTATAAGACATAAATCTCTAAATTCCTTGGGCTTTCCTATTCATAAATATATGACATATTGGATCATTATTTAGAAATAAATCCCACGTAACCTCTTTTGGGTATGCAACTAATATTATAAATTTGTAATGTGAAGCATCAAAATCACTAACTATTATTCATTTAAATTTACAGAAAGTGCTAAAAATGATCTCATTATTTTGTAAGCAAACATTTACCCGTTGCTTAAAATTTTTAGAAACATGTTTCAATTCTTCTACACAAATGTTACTAATTTCATGCTGAATTGCTGTTTGTAATTCTTCTAGGTTGTGGAGTCTGTTTTTGTGTATCTGATTTAAAATTCTAATCTAAAAGTTAATTTTTGGTTTTGATATTAACATTTATTACCGACGATAATGGTTTACAATACAGGGAAATTAATAGTACCTCGTTACTTCTTAACACAACTTGTACTGAAATGCGATGAATGCAAAAATTATAAAAATATATAAAAGTAACAAGAGAACTAATCTGCGAAATTCACTCAACTCATTATTTATGGCTGTAAAAAAATTCGTGAGGAATACCAATTCTAAAAGCAGGCAACTAATAGTCATGCGGATCTCGTTCTTTATTGAATTCTGGGTACACACCTGTTTTCTCCATTGGTGTGTTCTAAATCACCATATTCTATTATATTTGCAAGCGGCAGCTGTGTGTGCTGCTAATCTTATGTTTTTTAGTCATCCTATGTAAGTAAAGAGGTAAAATATTAACGAAAGTATTTCTCTTATAGGGGTGAGGTATAAAAAGAAGCGCAGTAGAAACTATGATTCTTTCATTGTTGCAAATTTGCGAGTAACTTTAAACGATGTATCTTTACATATAATGCACGTATATATTTCCTTCCTCATCCCTTACTAAGGAGAAAAATATGCAATTTATGTATTAATTTTATAATGAAATTGAAACTTCTATTGTAAGCTACAGTACTCACGTTGGAAATCAATTATTCTGGACACTACCTCACAGAATAGAAATTCGACATATTTAGTTGTGTCAACGACGACCATACGTGGATTCTAAAATTTTACGTTGGAAATTGTTTTCGGAGCAAAATGGCAACACCTACTTCATACAAACACTAAAATACGAACCACTTGCTCTGAGCGCACGAGAGCCCTAACCGTAGAGTAATACCAATTAAAATTTCATTATATGCACTTCATAAAGCGCGTTTATTCACTGAATCCGGCTGTATAAGGGATATCATACCCGTATTATTTCCCTTGGCTTAACAAACTTAGACAATAAAACTATTCGTCACTGGTGAGCATGAAACTCCACAGACGAGACTATAAGAGACGTATCGATCCCTCTACTACATTACAAACTATTATCATGCTCAAAAGGCATGGCCGATTTCGATAAAGCACAGGAATTGCAAATCGCAAATCGGTTTTGAATTTGCTTGTAGTGCTCCTAATGACCAAAATAACAGAAACACTTGTATGTAGATAAGTAGTCATGTTTGGTTTTGAAAATAGGTCAAATATGTAATGTACATAGAAATGAATACGCGCAAACAGAACTTTACTTAGCCGTTTAACTACGTTCTAACAACGCAGAAATTTCTTGCGAATCACTTCCATTGTCATTCACCACTTTTTGGGCAATAATCTCCAAAGTCCAACGTAGTACCTCAACAAACCGCATTAAATACCTCCAAGGAAACAGCCCAATAGCCCGGAATACAACAAAACTGAATAATAATTTGCTCTCGAATGAGCTAATAACAGGAATCACAAGTTCTTAAGTTTTTGTCGTTTTCACACTTTTGTAACACTCCGATTCCATCTGATCTACTCGTGTGTTGCCTTGGAATGTTACAAGAAATTACCACTTCCAAACTGGAGTTAGGTTTAAACATTGATTAACCCAATGCATTTAACTCCATTAAAAAAGAGAACTCAATAAGAATCAACTTCTAAAATAAACCTTAGATAAACCGAAAATTTCTAAACCTACAAAATATAAAATGCCGTTAGTTATCGATTTCTAGAGTTTTACTCCTAAATCTTCTCCAACAATAAATGGATTTCTCGTAGTAATCATATGATTAAAGTGTATTGATCATTCAACTTCTGAAAAATCTTCGAACTTCCTTTTAAAAGGGATGGAGATCGAACATAGCGTATACATAACTTAGCCGATCTATTGATTATTATACGTATTCTAACTTGGTACCCCCAACAAAATCGTAAAATAAACTTCTTGTGGAGATAAGGAGTAAAACCTAAGGTGTCGGTTGTAGGAGTTTGTGCAGGAGAGGAAATGTATCTTTTACGTGAAAGATGTTCTAATGTATCTGTCATCAAATTTTAACTAGGATTCTTGGTGAAAGTTTAGGAGCGACACTTATAAATATTTCAAGATATGTAAATTGCCGTGATAAAAGTATAATGCTCTATATTTTAGTTTATACTACCGTACGCTACTCTTGCAGAAATAGATATGGCTGCGTAGGACATAAAATTGTTTTGAATCCCTTCCATAGCAGGTATGGGCAACCTCCGGCCCGCGGGCCACATGCGGCCCTCGAATAAGGTTTGTCCGGCCCGCTACTGAATTCTTTCGTTGCATATTGGCACGGCCCGTCTAAACTTAATTCATAATGAATCATAAGAATACTACAAGAATGTATATTTTTCAAGATTACTCACAGCATAAAACTTCTACAAAAAAGGTTGCCCATGCCTGCTCTATAGTCTCATAAGTGTTAGATTACATCTAACGCAAAAAGAAAAGTTAGTGCATCTCCTTTTAAAACGAAGTTAGGAACTATAATTGGGAAATAATGAAAATCTGCAATTTATTTTGTGCGGGTCATTTTACTTGCAGTATTGACTCTGCCTGCGGCATACTTGTCCTCCGTATGATTGCGAGGTGCTCTCACGGATGCTCCTTACGAGGTTTTACACCTTTTTGTTTTCGGTTTGTATTCTACATTGTTGTTTTACCTTCGAACATTCGCGGTAGGACCCACATATGAAGAAATTAGGCTAATTCTACTTATTGTTAGATACGTTCACCTATAGCTGAAGTTGGACACCATTATTAATACTTTCCATGCACCTAATTGTTTCAATTTCCGTCTTGAATTCATCAAATTTATTACTGTCGTCGTCCTGTTATGTACTTTGTGTTTGACTTTGATGTTTGTGGGTTATACCGTCTATATCTCGATACAGACGAAGTCTGTCACGTTCGTTTTATGCTGTTCAGAATGAGTGTTCGCGGATTGTCGCGGGAGGTTTTCAAACTAGTTATATATAGCTTCGGTATTTGTGGTCCTTCTATAAGCTACTTTTCGTTCGTTGATACTCTCTGGAGCTGGTTTCGATTTTTAAAACTAGGTTTTGTGCGCCTGGTACTTATCGTTACGTTTAGTGATACTGAAGAGTGCGTCGGTCTGACGGCCTTCTAAAGAATACAGAAGTAAGAATTCCCTTCCACTTGGTTGCAGAAGCAACTGAAGAAAATCTTACGGGCAGAACTGTTTCCCATTGATGTTGTTTGGAAATTTTTGTTTAGTTTGAGCGATATTTATGGGAAAGTTTATCGTTTGAGGCATCGCTGATTGGATTCATCGAATTGGAATTGGAAATTGTTCGATGCTTTCAAGGTAAACTTGGATCTGTAGTGTATATCCCGATTCCTATTAAGATTGAGTACTAAATGGATATTATATTGTTGTTTTGGGGATTTTTCGTTTTTGGTTCATATTTTACTTTTTTAACGGGACCCTATATCTTCAATTATGACCGTTTTCTCATGGACTAGCTATTTAAAACTCTATACATTAATATGAGATTAATTAATTTGCTAACTCTCCATTTGCTTCCGATGTAAAATTTTACCGGCGATTGATCCTAATTTGTCAATAGCATCTAGTTTCATGCCCAATATACCTATCCTATCTCGTCGAGACACTGCAACAGCATCTAACCACGATTGGAATTGACGTAGAAGTTCATCGGTGGAATCAAACTCACTCTCGTGCTATGTAGTTTAGAGTATTCTACGATATAACGCTTAATTTAGTTTTGACTTAGATATTTTAAAGATATCTGAATTGCCGTAATTTACTAGCGCTGTTTTTTCTTACTAGTTAAATCAATAAATTTATGATAAATTTAGTTGAATTACGAGACAGTTCGCCTTTGATTACATCTTTAATTTAGAGCTGTCACTTATAAGGCGGTTTTTGGTTACTTGTTTTTGATTTGGATCAGTGAAATCTGTTGCACTATATTTTGCGTTGAATGTAAGCTATATATTCTTCTTGTTAACGACAAGAATAAGTATACAATATAGATAACTGTGGACCTTATAACATTATACTGAAATAATAATATCATAGTTATAATAATGGTTATGTATATTGACCGTGGACTGCCCTTCATCGGAGTGTTGTTTTACTCCTAATTGACATACCCCATCTTTTTTATTTATTATATAACTTTTCATATATTTCGTGAGCTCGCGATTATGTCTTTCTGCCAACCTGGTTTTGGGGCTCTTGGACTATTTCGTTCTACAAGTGTGCGCGGATATTTTTGGCCTTAGTCAATGAATGTTGATACTTTGCCGACTTATGGAATTTTTGTCTTTTCCTTGTATCGCTTGATTTTAATATGCACGATTTCGCTTCGCTCACATTTCAGGTATTCACTTGGGTGATATTTCTGGTACCCGACGGTTGGAAGGAGTTAGTATTTTAGCGTTGCAGTGGTTTGCTTTAACTAAAAGTTCATGAACTCCTACGATTACGCTCCGGAAGTGTTATTTCAAATGTCAACTGATAGTGAAGAATTTAATTAAAAACTCCAGGAAGATCCTGTCCATGATGAAATCTGAAGATTAAGTACAAAACTGCTTATAGCTCGTAGCTCATGTAAACGTCCAAGTGACTAAAACCGAAAGACGAACACTGAAGCAGCAATGTCGTACTGATCTAATTATAGTTCAATTACAAGTTTATTATAACTGAATGCTCTTTAGAAAATGATGACCATCAATCCATCCGGTCTTATCAATATTGGAATGCGATTAAATATGAGATATGTGACCTAATTCATATACACGATAGGTGCGTTGATTATTTCGGGCTCAGCTAACGTGAGGTTTCTCCGATGAATCTGATATTGTGAAAGAAGGCAGTTTGAAATCAGGCAGTTAGGCAGTAACTGCTTAAGGGCTCGACTTTTGTCCGGCTCTTTTATAGTGTATCTATACAAATTATGTGCTACAAAAATAATCTCCACTGTCAGTGATTTCTACACCGATGATATTTTTATCGTGAGATGTTGACTCAGAATTTGCTCAGCGCTAACAAATTGAATATCAACAAAGCAAATACGTGGTCCATATACGGAGAAACCTTCAGAAATCTGCATCTACACTTCCAAATGTAGAAACTCTATTAGCGTCTTTTATTTATGCTGTTCACCTTATGAAAAATATCAGTAGGTGCGGCATACGTGATACATTTCGATAGGTAGAGCAACTGGTACCTGGGACTTTGAAGAGGCATATCTGCAGTAGCTTGTATTTCTTTGCAACAGAAACAATCTGCTAAAAGATCAGAAGATACAAGTTGTACAACCGGCAACGGCAATGAGAACCAACATGAAATTCATCAGTATTATGTTTGGAGCAGATAATATTCATTAGTACCGTACTACCACCAACCGGTTTCGAAGAAGAAAGATATCGGCTTGAAACTCCCGACAATTTGCGAAAGTGAACTTTAACTGCCTGTAGGGTTCTTTATCTAAATCTCATTTGGCAAGGAGCTTTTACCCGGGTGACCAGGTAACCTTGCCGTTTTGTCAGATCATTTCTTTGGTTTGAATCCCGCCGTTAACTGTTTTATTCTATGCATTTATTATGATTAGGAGAAAACAACATATTGGGTGTTTCCAGTTACATAACTAGCCCTAAATACATTACGTCAGAAGTTAAAGTATCTGCAAACTATGTGCTGTTGTGGCCAATATACGTCAAATTTGTTTTTACACTGGGTAAGACATATTTCCTATGTTTGTAAATTAGCTAATAATTATATGTCCATAAATTATACCATTATGATGTACGTATTAATTATAGCGCAAAGACTTCATTTTTCTTCCCGTTAATGTTAAACTAAAGTATTTCTTTAGTACTTGAAAAACTTGAAACTTTTTGAACTTGAATGCAGTAGGGTAAAATGACCTAGGATTGATGTTACAAGAGATTCGATGGACTAATCATTTCTTTAATTTTACTTTAAAGATTTGGGATTAAATTCTGCTTGGTGTGAGTAGAATTTTGAGAGTATATTCAGTTTTTTAAAAACGATTCGGCACTGACAGTGAAGGAAAACTATTGTCTTTTCAGGTAAACTGCCAATTCTGTTCATGATTTAGCAAAATGTTACTAAGAAAAATTGTTGAGAATGAGAAGTTACGACTCTATATGGGAGACTTTCTTTCATTTCAGGTAGATCTACCTACTTTGATTAATCCGCGTTTTCTCCGATTAAACAAAATAAATCGTATTTATTAAAAATTTAACTAAAAACGTATTATCATTGTTCTACAATAAGTAAGTCATTTACTCAAAATAACTGGCAGCGTTAAATAAAGAAACCAAGAGGAGACCAGGAAAAGAGAATTGTTGACAAATTTTAAGTACTGTCAGATTACAATTTGTGGGAGCCCTTGTTTCAAATTTCAATTACTGCTTGATTATGTTAACGTTACAACAAAGAATTTACGTTGTTCAGTCTTATGGATTTGAACAAATTGGAGTAAAAGAGGCAGTGCAGCAGTTTGACGAAATATTTCTCAACACCAATTTTACGGATATGACTGACATGCCAATGGTTAATAATTTTCTTGAAGCTGGTAGCGTGTTAGCGTTAAGAAAAAACAAAACGAAAAACGATGCCGCGAATATTGTTGCTCTTGGTTCGGTAGAAGGATATCCCAGACTATCATTGCGGGAATGCTAACGTAATCTTAATGTTAATAAATCGGAATTGCAAAGAATCTATAAATCGAACCAAGTAAAAGCATTCAGACCAAAATGTCCGCACACTATACAAGAAGATGGTGAGAACCGTAGATTATTATTTTGTTTTACCACTGGGGAGAAATGTATTGAAAAACGCAATTTTTATAGAAAGATTGTATTTTAAGACGAAGCAGCTTTTCCTACAAATGGCGTTGTTTCCTGTCAAAATTGTTGCTACTAGTCTACAGAAGAATGCGTGCTGTGCCCTTTCATATCATTTCGGCATTATTGGACCTTTCTTCTTGACTTACTTTTCGAATACTGAAAATATTCATAACATTCTATACACAGCAAGCACAATTTAAAACCACAATCTTAAAGTAAAATTAAAATGGTTTTAATCAATGGAACATCAACCCTGGAACAATTACATATATGAGGACGGTTTGATAGAAGAACGACTTTTCATTAAAATAGTTATTTTACTGTAAAAAATATATTTTATTTTTCAACATAATCCCTTTTTAACTCTACATACTTAGCCCAGCGAGTCTCCAATTTGTTTAAACCTGCCAAAAAGTAATCTTTCGGACACTTCTCAAAATACGCGTTCGTCTCGGATACCATCTCTTCATTTGTCTGAAATCTTCTTTCATCAAGCCGTCACAAAATAGGTCGTTTGCAAAAATAGAGGTGTCCAATGGTTTTTTTTTTTTCACTATTTAGAGATTTTATTCATTTTGTTCCAACCTTTACGTTCATACTGTATATAGGTACATCCTGTTAATGTAATTGATATATTGTATCATTTTAGAAAGAGGATTTTACGCTTATTGTAAACAAATTGTATTTTGCAATAAAAACTCAAATCTTCACATCTTTATTAGTAGTACTGCAAGTACATATGTACATACATAGTAGAAATGACACCACAGAACGTAGGTACTTTCCGTCCTTAAATTGATCCGAAAATATAATTTTGTATCCAAGCGCTGTGAACGCCTCTGTCCCTCGGTTATTTTGCTATTGTCGCATGAGAGTAGATACGCTGGAAACAAGCCCCGCTGAGTATGATGAATCCCTGGCTTAAAGTTTCTAACAATTTGGTTATTTCATAAAATCTAATTAGCCAGTAGGATTTTAACCAAACACCGGTTCGCTCTCATGAATCTAAGTAAGAACTTTCACTGTGATTATAATATAATTATAAAAATTATAATAAAAGTACTGGATAATTCGCAATAATTTTTTAATCAAGCATATAGTTTATATTTCATTTTAAAGTAAGCTGTGCGGATGTACAAGAGAATTGCGGTATATACGAAATTACTCGATTTCTTTATTATCATAGTAAGCGAATTCATCCTTTAACACACTTCTGCTTTACATGCCAAAATCGTGGTAGAAGACTTTAATTAAAGTTATGACATGTACTGGACTACACAAAAGTTCGGTTTCTTTCGCCCTTAATGAAATCCTGTCGGAATTCGTAATCAGCTATCGATTTGCAGTGAATCCTTTTTGTGCATTAATTTAAACAGCATACATTTCCCAGCAGGGTCAAAAATCGTTTTAGGAAAAAGAAGGAGTCGGAACTTAATTAAGGCGTGCTCGCCTTAGGGCAGTTATTCCTAAGCATACAATAAAGACGCCTACTGCTTTACATATTTTGCCGTTGCAAATGACAATGCCCGATCGTTTTAATTCTCGTCAATTGCGGAGAAAACTGATTAAAATAAAGAAATGATTTAGACGTGGCTCGGCGAATTTTTCTTTGGCGCTATAATGTCCTTCGTGAACGCCAGGTGCTGCTGTAATACAAATTAGTCAGCGTTCTTTATTACAACAGGAAGTTTTTGAAATATATCATTAAATTTATCGGTCTTTCGGAAAGTTCAGTTTTCTTTGCGTGGAAGTACGTTTGTTAAAATTTTAAGAATCGACTGATATCGTATTTCTCTTCTGTCAGCTCCACCGTTGCCCATAACTCACGGAAACGAGGTTTTTGCTTCCGTTCAGATTTATGAAGATAAAGTCATATTGAAATCGAAAAAGAGGACAAAATTATCTTACAAAATCAAGTACAGGAAAGCAACTGAACATGTTTGTTAAATCCTTGCAAAACTGGCGTTTTATATACAGAGATTTAAACCGATTGTCCTGATCCTACACTACTTTGCGCAGTTCTTACATCCAAATGCACTTCCATTTCAATGCAATGTTATGGACTGCTGTTGCGCTTTGGGATGAAATATGGTTTGCTACTTATTGTACACAACAAAACAAAATCTATATCGATATCACTACTATATAATCTACAATGAAGATTTTGAAATTTTATTACTTTTCTCCGTATCTTTAAACGGAACAAAACTCGGCGAACACGCTTGGAAAACTAGCAAACGTGAAAAAGTAATGAACTTAATATATATGTAGGTACAACACGCACAATAAATGGTAAATAAGACAACCATTTGAAATCTGTGTATAGGAAGGAATAAAGCCAAACTGGATGTGCGTTAAGATATAAAAGTTCAATTTATAGGTGCATGGGTATATAGAAAATGACGCAGGATACATTTCTTTTAGTTTATAACTTTCTATTCGGAAGTCACCCAATGTTGTGTGAACTTGTCATTGTGATGATTTTCAAAGAAATTTATGTTGTAATTATTTTGTTTTCGTTTTTTTTGTGTTTAGATAGTATCGTGATAAAGAGGATTAACTGTCATTTCAATGGGCTAAATGGTTAACACATCAAGAGTGACTCTTCCAAACCTTTCTTGATGTGGCTCTCATTATTTTGAAGCTCCATCGGTACAAACAGCTACGATGAGGATATCTTGTATTCCATCGACAGTTGGATGAGATTCTAGGCAATTTGGGATTCATAAGTCAAAGGCTTTAGAGTATTCAGGATTTATCTATAAGTATACAAATTTGAGCTCATTAAGAGCTCTCTGAATGGGATACGTTGCTGTAAACTACAACAAGATCTTACTTTTAAAACATTGTAACTGAAACTTAGCAAATCAGCGGTTGTGGATCGTCACTTTAAAGACAGCCGTTTTAGCTAGTTGCTTGCAGGGAAATTTAAAAAGTACAATTTTGATGCAACGGGTATCGAGGTTACATTTTCGGTTTATCAGACCTGAAAAATCAAGTGTGGACGACATATTTTGGACAAAAAAACACTATACCAATAGAAAATTTGAAATTAATTAAGGTAGTAAAAAATAGTAGGGAACTAGATAGCTACGAAACTGTATATATTTATAAAAGTAGAGAGAGAATTATGAATGCAGATGGAAAACCTATTCCAAATTGTAGGAGCTGTTTAATTAAATTTTAGGATTAGAATTAGTGTAGATACACGCTGTTTATAATAGGAGTTCAGTGTTTTAGTGTGTTTTGCGCGGACGTTCAGTGTGTTATTTTCATTATGCGGTGCTTTAGTGTTGTACCGTGTTCATTTTATAATTTTCGTCTTGGGCATTAGCCGGATTTCGCTAGTGATATTGAATTTCCTCAGATTTTTTCGAAAGGTATGGTAAGGATAATTTTATTTAATATATACACATACACACATATATATATATATATATATATATAGGTGGTGTACCTATTTTTGAGCAGTAGCACCTCTTGGTAAAGTATCCCAGGCATGTTGGATTGAATTATCATTAGAGAAATTTGCTGGCTGGCCTGTCCTCTCAATTCGACTAAACTCAGTCAGTTAGCAACAGTGTGTGATCGATGTATAAGGACACTATCGTCCATATAACTAAACAATTTTTCTAGTACTTGAGCATAGGAACGAATAATTGGCTACAGCACTTCGCTGATGTACGCCGGTTGGCACATAGAAGTATGGCTAGTAAGCTTACTGTACACATAGCCACCAACGAATTGCTTTGCAAATGGAATATCCACCACAGTGTTGAAAAACAGATAGCTGCGCTACAATCGAAACCGAAGCTATTCAATTTTCCAATCAGAATCGCATGATCTATACTGTCAAATGCCTTAGAGATACCAACTCCAGAATGGAAAATATGTTTCGAAAATTGATTTGGACCTATGCAAAAGTATATAAATTCGAATATTTTAAAAAGCATTGAAACACTTTGTTCCTAAAATTTTTCTTTCTTTTCTAGTTTCTACAACAATTTAGAAGTCGCCCTTGGGTAAAGGAATTGTCCTTTGCTTACTTTTAGCATAGGTTGTTCGGTGCGGTTTGCATAATTTAGAAAACATTAACTCATAATAGAAAATAATCGAAAAGATAGCAATTTATCCATAACAGTGGAGGCTAAAATCTGTTATGATTTTTACTCATTACTTATAAGTAAATTATTTTATTTTTAAAATCCTACTTCACGAGCCTTTCTTTATTATTTTAACACCCACAAGATCTCTGGAATTCAATCGTTTTCACGTACAAATCTGCTTTCCAATTGTACTGCAATTGGAAAATGGGAGTATACAGACGAAAGGACTCTAGCTTCCTTTCAGAAAATCTTCTAAAGGGATCACAGATTGTTCGTTTCAGTGTGGGGCGCGATAACTTATGCTGAACCTGGTGTAAAATGGAAAATAAGAAACAATTTAGACGGTTTACAATACCGCATTATTCTGTCCAATGTAATGCTTCGATCGGCAAGTTTAATGTAACGAGATAACTTCGTATTGTAATAGTTCAACATTGGATAAGAGAAAATAATGCAGTAATACTACCATGGCCTACGTGTAACCTGGATTTGAATCCAATCGAAAATATGTGGGCACTTTTTAAGGCAATAAAATAGAAACTTAATGGTACGAAATAACAGAAATATATTTCTAAAAGTTCATCGAGCCTAATATGTCATCTAGATTGAGAAAAGTTATGAAGAACGTAGGTGGACCCACTACTAGTGGTAGCGGTGTATATGTGCATGTGGATCATGTTTATGTTCGTTATGTATAAAGTTTATCATTCACGTTTGTTCCAAAATACTTTTGCCTTTATACATATTTAGCATGCTAATTATTTCAATCTTTCGTTTGCTAAAACTGTAAATCCAACACAAGTTTTTACGTTCTCGGCCCTATAAAACAGCAATATCACCACCACTTCGACGACATTAGGCTAATCTCTTCATAACACCTTAATCAAATAATAATATTAGCGTCTTTATTATTTTATGCCTCTATGCTTAATCTGCTGCAGGTGTTACTACACCAAGTGGAACAATCACATCACAAATAGTTTTGAGCGCAGTTTGGAAACTTCTGTATATGTACCGGGTGATCTACCTATATGTACTAAGAACGCTATCCAGAGTAACATAAAAGTGCATAGACCTTCATATTGTAGCTTTGGTGAAGAAATTGTAGGTCATTTCGCGTTCCAGACACAAACCAAATCGCTTGTTTTCTAGCTGAAGAGAATTATAATCCACACGTTTCTGGTTGCCACGAGGGTCGCCCACACTCTGCCACGGAGCTGTTGTATGACTCTCCAAGCCTCCGATTCGAAGAACTCGTGATGTTACGGCCATTCGTCGCAATGTGTTTTCTGTAATCTTTCGCTTCAACGTTTGACATGTAAATGCTGCCCCGCATTCGTAATTTTTGATTAAATGATACGGATTGTGTCGGTTGGAAGCACGTGGTTTTCGTTCCGCTAGTACCGTTGCGATTGAACAGATCGTATTCCGTGCCTTAGTTTATTCCGTTTCGCTTTTAAATCTCGTTATCCAAGATATATACGAAAATGCAACGCTGGGAAGTGAATAGTATCGTTGAGTTTCTTCTCTCCAAGGTTTGCTAATCGTCCACTCTGCTTTTCCCTCAATTGGAGGTGAGTCTTCCTTTTCTGTTAATTATATGTCGTTATCGTATCTTTCACGTTGTTGTAGGGAACTAGTAAAGGTTGGTATAACTGTTGCAGGCTAGAATAATTAGTGTAAGCTAGTATTCATGGGTACACACGAGTATAGAACTACCGTATGAGCTAGAAGCTAGGTTTCTCAACATCTTCCCTCGCGTGCGAGAAAACCCGCCATCTTGAACAATTTCCATTCGGTTCGGATTCACATTTGTTTTCGAGTAAAGAGGGTTTCTTTTCTTTTGTTGCGTTTGCTAATTAGTACTATATTTAATTCCATTGGTAGTTTAATGGGGGTTGGATTATCAGTGCTTGTACCTCGAATATATGCTTGTTTATAATTACGTTCAGCTAAGCTAGAAGGTGGCTGCAAGGCCGTTGGAATTCCACCCGTTACTGAAACGTATGAATCAAATGATGAACTAGCTTAATTGATATTCTTTTTGTCGTCAATCGCTCGCCTCAATTTATCTTATCTTCCTTATTATTTTTTAAATCTCGCTAATAATAACAATTTGGCTGATAATTTTAAATAGTAGTTAATTTAATATAGACAGTCCGAATAACCACGTACCGCCTACTACGGAGGGTCTCTAAGACCCCAGTCATTTAGAGGTGATCCAGTTTAACAATTGGAGAGTGGCGCCTCTTTACTGTTTCTCGAACCTTAATCTCCGCCGTCTTCACTGGGTTGGCACGGCCTGGATCGCCTTCGTTATTACCGACAATGGCAATCGATTTCAAATGGAAGTAATTTGAATACGATTCCTATGTTAGACTAAGTGTTAGACGTGAAAAATAGCTATGATGCATACAAGCCTCTAGATTTTACGCAAATGCATTAGTTGGACTATCTGTATGACCTATCTGTCGTAATACATTTAAATTTAACATAAATATATATACAACATAATATATAATAGTTGGACCACGTGCAGGGGTTTCCGAAAACAACAGAAGCATCAAATTATGATTAACCCCGCGTCGGGGGAATGCGTCAAAATTACCCGCCACTTTTCGAATTGATTGTGGTGTTAAAACTGCAGTTCTCTTCGCTACGCTCTTTTCAGTAGCTGGAGATATTGAATATCTTTAAACGTTTTCGAGTTATACGTGCTGAAAGTTAAAAACGGTAAATATGACTCATCCCCGCAATCAATGTAGCTATTTTTGCGCCATGGATATTATATAGTTGCTAATAACTACTTCCTATTAACTTACCCCCCGTCCGTGTAACTAATCCCCCTCGT
The DNA here is from genome assembly GCA_038088585.1 of Chrysina gloriosa. Classification (NCBI taxonomy): domain Eukaryota; kingdom Metazoa; phylum Arthropoda; class Insecta; order Coleoptera; family Scarabaeidae; genus Chrysina; species Chrysina gloriosa. Next base: position 26,539,482 of record CM076090.1, read on the forward strand.
CCCCCTCCCGACGCCGGCTTACAGAGATTGAAAGAGTGAAACTAATTGTCAATACTGTATTACGTACTAGATGCTTCGACATGACCAATCGTGATCGTATAGGAACTGGGATAGGATTATATTCGTCTGCAGCTTGATATCGATCGAATTCGATTAGATACCTTCATTGATGTGAGATGAGAAGAAAACGGCTTTTCCTTCAAATAATTTTCTCAGTGATATTATTGTAAATCCTCACAAAAAGACACAAACTGCATTACTAACACCGCGGATATGTTATGATTTCCTACAGAGGTTACTATTTAATCTAAAATGATAGCGCAATTTTGATAACTTTTCTCTACGAATCCAGCGCGGAATGGTGATAAAAGGATTAACATGGGGACTCAGAAAGGCTTTGCTTTGTTCTAATATTAATTTAACAGCCATGGTATTACTGAATTTTCATTAATATCAATTTAAATTGTCCGGTGGATCGGGGGACAAATTACTGCTTTCTCAAGTTTAATTTATTTACTTTGTTAGCGGCACCGGGAAAAGTTTAACATAATTAGGACGCTAAAGGAATTATGATCGATACGACTATGGTCGGGCAATAAAAATTAGAGATACACAATGTGAATGCATTATTAGGTTGAATGAAACTCATTAAAACTAATACTTTCTCGTTGTAGAAAGCATTTATTTACTTCTGGCGCATTTGGAAAATTTCTATCAAGTTAATTAAGTAACTTTCATCTAAAACTCAATATAATCGTTACGTGGAGTTTGAGCTATTCCGATAGCAAATAATATCATTGAGCTCTTTATCGTCAGAGAATTTTTTTAATTCTTTGAATAAACCGTCACAAAACATGTATCGAGCTGTCGATCAAATGAAAGTAGTGTGCGGTTCGCTTTTAAAATCAAAATCAAAATGAATGGAATTCATATAACGTAATGTGCAATGCTTACGTTCAAACGAACAGTCTCAGCTAGAATTGATTGAACATTTTTGCTTTCCATATAAATATGTTCTACCTGTAATGACATATGCTGCAATAGATTGAATTATTTAATAATTACAATAAGAATAAAAATATATCTTCTAACATTATGTCAATGATTAAATTTCAACAACCTGTGTTGACAGTATAGACTACTCCACAACTATGATAGGCTTATGTATCACACTACTTGCTGAATTCACAGAAAATTATCCGCGAAAAATACACTACCTGTCAAAAGTATTTGTTCACCACGAAAGTGGAGTATTCTCCAGGTTAGCAAATAGATTTCAAAACTTCTGATCTGATTCTTAAAAATTTACAAATATTATTATTACTTTTTTTACTTATCAATGTGTCACCCTTATTTGTAATAAGTGCTTCACAAAGCTTCAACATTCTATTAAGCAGTTTCATCAAAGTTTTTGGTGACATTTTGGCGTGCAAAATATTCCAGAAGTGTTCAGTAGACGTTTCTCTTTCTTCATTATTCTTTGGATTCTGCAAATATTGCCGATTCGGTTTGCACCAAAACAGTTCAGTATCATAACACAACTGCCACCATGTTTCATGGAAGGAAGAATGTAGATGTGCCAGAAAAATATTTAGAGCGAAGCTCTGTTAGCGAGGTTCTGCGGCGAGAGTTAACTGGGAGAAAGTGAGACGCTTGAAATTATCCCTAGACGCTTTTATCTTTCATTCTTTTCTTTCATTAGTTCTTTTTCTCATACAAATACACATATACTCATCGCAGGAGCAACTATGAAATGCGCCGTATTTGCGTCTCCCTTATCAGATAGCGCTCTTATTATTCGGACTCGAATTTCCTTCAAATTTAACTTCAACTTATTTACCATGGGTTTCGAAATGAAGTACTTTTCCTTTATACATTGTTTATTCAATTATAGAATTTTACCTTTTATTCAAATAAGCATCAAATGCGTAAAAATCTTCGCTTTTCGCTTTCGTTTTCTTACAATTCCTCGGCCATGAAGTTCTGCTTCTTGAAGTCTGCGTTTGACGGTTGACACACTGGGTCAATCCTACCCGAAGGACCGAAAATAAGGTGGTAAGAAAATCAAATAAACAACGATGATTTCAATGTATGATGATTGTTACATACGGTAAAGAGTTTTCAATATGACAAAAGTACATTGGTTTCTTTACACTTGTGTTTTGTGTCTATTGCTACTAGCACTACTGCACAATAGTGAATAACAAATGTCCACTGAGTGGTTAAACCTTTCTACACTCACTTACGCTGCTATTTCTGGTGCAGTAAAGCGTCTATCACGTTTGCTCTATATTACCATTTCCCTATCTTCGCGCTAAGTCGTGGTTCTGGCTCTTTCACTACGTGTTTTGTTTCTAACACTTTCACTTAAATTTCTTTCAGTGCTGTACAACTCTTCTTCATGGTATTGCCAGTTCTGCAAAATCTGAAAATGGCTTTTGCTATTCTTATGATAATCAATTATTATAGAGGGCACTTCAATTGAAAATTCGATTACGATTACGATTCACACAAAAAAATCTTAAACAAGGTCACGTTGCATACATATTACATAGTGTTTTCTGCGCAAAGGCTAAAGATAAACTAAAATATCGACGAATTCATGAATAAACTCCACTATTGTATTCTAATAATAATAAAATGGAGAGATTAGTTTATTTCCTTTGGGAAATCCTACACGAAAGCTTTACATGATTTTTGCATTAGGTACGTACGTACCTTTATTCCGAGAAATTCTGTAAATTTTATGACCACAGCTTCAGCTACTTACGTGGAGTATCAATTAAAGGAATATATATACGTAAGATGCAAAAAAAATATGGGTGGGGAAATACTTTTAAGCGGTGGTATAGATTTATGTAGCTGCCTACACGAACATGCTACAGTAAATTACTTGCTTAAAATATTTTGGGATTCGGAAATAAAAGAGTAAAAACATAATTAGGGAAGGAAGCTTTTTAGAAGTAAATCTTTCCGTTAACCCCCTCTGTGTCAAAATGGTAACCACTACGGTAAAAAGAGCCGCAGCGAAAAATCACTGCAAAGTATTTTCCAAGCGGGATAAAAGACGAAATTAATTAGGGTTTTCATCTACAACGGATATACATAGAAGGTTAATTATAAAATTGATCGAAAATTCAAATTAACGAAGTTAAATCAAGCGTGTTTAAGGAACAGTGCCGTGTCTCGTGCTGGCGTCATGTCGAACTAATGTTTAATAGGGGAGCGCAGTAAATCTCGCGAAAATATTAGCAATTACTTGCGTTAATTCAGCGTGTAACACCTGCTCTTAGTTAAATTGCAGTTTGCAAGATCAACACCCGGTCGACGTTAAACCCGCAACGGAGATAAATTTCTATCGATACGTAAAATAGAATTTTGTTTACGTTTAGCCTTTCGATATTAATTTCGAATAACAAAGGACGCTGATTAGAAATTTAGGTGTTGATTGGAAATTACCTAAATCAAACGGAGATCTAGGGAAATGTGTATACACTACGGACTTTGTTTATCTAATAAATAGTGTGATATACGAATTCTCAACAAAGACTTTGTGCCATTCTACCCATAGTTGTTACAACGGATATACTTTGTAAACACAAGATGTAACATCTAGCTGTAAATGGAAAACCCGCCAGCTATTTTTAAATAAATTGCTACTTTTACTTCTCTGGCTGATGTGTTTATAGAGAAAGACTTCCTAACAGAAAAGCACAGGAGATGTAGCTATTAAGAGTATCCTAGGAAAAGAAAGAAAGTATTATCATGCCCAAGCGATTTGCTAATAGTACCGTTTCGCCGAAAAATTTTACTCCGGAAATTTTCTTGTGATTACCGCTATTCTTTATTTTCACTAGTAGTGAAACTGATTCCTATTTAACAATAATGTACCAGTGCCAGTACCAATATCTCTATATATACAAAGAATGAAGACCGCTGAAAATATTCTGGGAAAAATCAGAATAAGTAAAAACCCACTTGTTTGCTTATAGTCATTAGATTTTTGTAGTTTCCGAAAAGCTACATCCGTTTTGAAGATGGTAGGTAATACACTTAATTGAAATCAGAACTATTACGCGTTCCGCCACTTGGATGGGAAGCTTTTGGTACCAAGATGATGCATTCGGTGAAGGATGATGCGTTGGTTTCTATTTTTCTTCTGATTTCATGAACAAACGATTGTTTACTGCACAGCAAACACCATTCGATAACTTTCTAAGGTGATGGTAATATCACGACCAGCTAATCAGAAATACTGCGATCAACTTCTCGAACAGGGAACAAGTCGTTGTTCATTTTAGGCTTATATGAATTAATCAAAAATCCGTCACCTTTAGCGATGCTTTGAACCAAATTCAAAGCACTACAGTTGAATTCTATGAATATTTTATTGCTACATATGACATAGATCTTAAGCTCTAGTGAAATCGTATAGAATTCTTCGGATACATAATATTTAACAACAAAATATTCACAGAAAATCGTAGATGTGCATATGTATGTTTCGTATCAATATCTAGAGCTGACTCTAGATTACCACGTCATATATACGCTGCTACAACAACAGTTTGAAAGAACAGCATTCAGTTGACGACATTCATGAAATACCTCACTGAGGTAGTCAGCGATAACTCGTAATTCTGGGTGAGACGTGATTGCAAGAAGACGATACGTGTTGACTCAGGTTGCAGAAAATTATTGTGCGAAATGTTCGCGATGTCATCCATATTTTGCGGAGGTTGTTAATTTTGCTTTCTATGCTAAATGCTTTTGTTGTAATTGCCAATGCTACTTTATCCAAAGACCGAAATTTACGCCGGTAAAATATACAGTACTGGCAGCACTAGCAATACCTGATTCCCTAAATTAGGTATATATAGTAGGTAGCTAGTTTCATAATACATAAACACTTACTGCAGTACACAGACCTACCTTAGAAATTGTTCTTTAACGTAAAATTAAAATGTCCATTACGTACGCGACGTTATTAAAAAACAACTTGTGAAACTTGAAGGAAAAATTTGTAGGCAAGAGTTTGAAAACAGAATGCATAATGCACAGCGTTTTTAGAAGAGCCGACGGTTAGAGGAAGTTTTCTTTTAATTTACGGTCCCCCCAATCCAGTACTATTTAAAATTCACTCATAAAACAGTAATTAAGAGTTAAGCGTCCCTTCAGTTCCGGATCGCTGCGTAAATTAAATAACGGACAACAAGTGTTAACACATTTTTTATTGATTATATTAACGAAATGGATGAAGAGTTCGCGTGTCTATCACTAATTAGTATCCAACATTCAGTTCTGGAGTATGAGACTGCGTAATATCCTGAAATGTTTTCCGCTGGCGTAAGAGCTTTTATAATTAGTTCTAGTGTGTATTTTGAGTTCTATGTAAATTAAGACGGTGTGGCTGCTTCTTGTGAGTTGGACACTATGCAAAGTATCTGATTGTTAGGTAATTCGTAATTTATATTAATACGATTGCTTGGCATCCGATTATTTTAGACTTATTCTTTTGCTTATGGCGATGATACTTCTAAACCCAAACTAAATTAAATAGAGTTGATTTCGATTGTACAATGTTTTCCATGTTACAACCAACGGATCTCTTATTCGCGATAAACATTTGAGTTTAAATTTGAAGAGGAACATGTTTTTAGACACTGTTACTATTGCTATGCATATATGTTATACTAAATCTATACAAATCATAATTTGTCGATCTATTTAAATGATTTCAGAGGATCCTATATCTACTGACGAAAACGTCACTTTTTTGAAAACAATCTACTCCTAAATAACCTGATCTGACCGTTATTGAACATTGAATTAAAAGTATTTGGTCAAGTTTACAGGATTGGACAAAAAGGAAACTGTGAATTTTGTTTGCAGTATCTATATAGTCAACCACAAAAATAGTTCTACAGTGCTATGGAATATGGCCGAAAATAATAGAGCATATTGTAACGTGCATCTTTAGACACTACTCGTTTCAACACCTATTTTACATGCAAAAAACGTTATCAACGGTTTGGCTCTTAATTAATAACATTACCGCAGAATGCCATTGATATTACCTTCTCATTTCGTAAATCCGACTTTTCTGTAGTTAGAGTTATTGATAATTTAGGTAATTCCAATCGTGTAAATAGTTAATTAGAATTAAAATATTATATTATCTACCAGCTAAGCCATCTAAAGTACTTCATTCATGGATCCATGTGCTCCGATGCATATAAAATAGTGTACGGTTAATTGAGGGTATAGGTACGAATAGTTGGCTGTTTATACTTACCAGTGATCGGCAATGCATCGCTTTTTCGCTATTCATACTGACTCATGAAATTTTAAATATAAGTGAGTAGGCATCATTTAAACTCAACTACTCTGATTTATTCATACTCCCGATAACGTTGATTCATAAGTACAGGTTGCAATAAATATGAATGCGACGGCGACATCATACACATACTATACTCACACTCATAAATCACCTCAGTTTGATTTCTAATGTCAGGAAAATACTTACACAACTTACATTGATTCAGCGCACTCGACTCATCCATGTATATTTAAAAGTTTAGTCATTAAACAGTTTGCAACCAGTATAAAGTGTATAAAAATATACAAAAGCATAAAATTGTAAGTTTATATAGAAACATTTCCGGAAAATTTTTTTTTTTTTATTATTTATCATTTTTATGAGCAGGTAGTGAAAAATGGATAGCAATAGTGAGATTGAGGAAAAAATAAATAGCGGAATTTTTCAATTAGTGCAAAAACGTAAGGGTAAAAGCGCAATATAATATGAAATAAGCAACACAAATCTACACATATTTCTTTGTTTAACTTTAGTAAAAAAACAACAGTAAGAAACGCAACAGAGCAAACACACAACCTCATAATGAGTATATTAATGTTCGTATGCGAACCATACTTATTTTGCATCGTCTATACACTTTGAGTTAAGGAGAGTCGAAATCAACAACGTCATAAATGTTGTTAAGTATGAATTCGATGAGTACTTCAAACTTTCGAGTGGATATGAAGTTGGACAACATTGCAATAAGTATGAGTGCGTATAAGTACAAGAAATTATAAGTCATGATTCAACTCTACTCACTTTTTCACTACTCATTGCTGACCACTGATACTTACTATGGCTAGAGATATTTGACTATTTTACCTGGTATAACAGAATGTGCTGACTTTTACATTCCACATCTGAGGGTAGATCACACTACTCAAAGTGAGCGCAAGGTACACGTCTCTACGTACAGGTGTATGTTTATAAGGATTCCCATTACAACTGAGAAAAATTTAAAATGAATGTAAAAACTAATTAAAAAATTCGTAAACGTCGTATTATTATAAATAAACAAACAGTAATGATAAAAATTTAGAATTTTGCATAAAATTCTTGAGTTTCTCTGTATTTTTTTACTTGAGTATCTAAAACTTTTGAATTTGCCTTAACACTGCTATTTTTCAAGACAACAAACATTTTTGTTTTAACTTTGAGGCCATCTGGACTTTGATTTAGGGGTAAAAGGAACTTTTCCGAAGGCTTTCAATATTATTAGTGTATACGGCAGGATTATTAGGGTCTATAATTTTCTAGTGATAAACTCAGATTGTCTTGTATATTGCAGTCGACCTATTCCAGAATAATCGATTTGATTCAGCGGAAATTGTTACCCTGTTTCTCTATTTGCAGAACGCTAAATGAAATCTTTAGAGTATCTAAAATCTTATTCACTCCATACATCATATTCTCTTTGCCAAACTTTAATGTACATCAGCTGCATATCCTATCAGTTGAATATATAACACAAAAAGGTGACTAAATTGAAACAAATACAAATTTCCTGGTATTGAACATCAAATATAATATAGTTTTCTTTTACAACTAATTTAATAAAACAAATGATTGTTTTTCTAATTGCCCTCAGTGCGATGATTATTTTTAATTTATGTTTTGTCAAATTCTAAAACCCTATTCTCCCTATTCCTTTCGTACTATTTTATTTTTCAATCTACAAACTTTAATCATTTTGGGAGGAAGTAGCGGAAAGCTTTAAAAGGTATCTCACTAATAAAATAGATGGTTGAAATGAAGACCCTTTGGTATAGAGCTTCCGAAATTTGAACGCAATTTTTAAATTTATATTTTCATTTATCTTCCGCTACATACATTACAGGAACCAAGAAAGGAATCTTATGAACTGCGATTAGCACCAAATTAACTGCAAGTCAAATCATATAAAGAAATTGACGGCCACAACTTGGTTATTGAAATACGTTTTAGGAGTTTCAAAAATGGTAAGGTCGGTTTTAAGTCCTTACTGGAACGGTTCTTGTCGCAACAACCTATCCACATCAATTTAAATTACTATAAAGACATATTTCCAGATTGTCGCCTTTAATAGAAAAGTTACAAAAGAAGAAAGTTTTGTTTACAAGCTCCGGTTAGCCTGAAACGTTATAGTAGAGTTCACATGTGAAACTCTTTTGTCTAATGATTGTTTACATCAAAAATGACTAAAACGGCCTAAGCAAAAATTACGGATGAGAACTCGTTTCGAAATATGTATGTACATCTAATTTTCCAAATTGGTAAGATAAACTTTGAATTTCAAATGAATCACTACTTTTAGTTGACACACCAACTGGAATTCCTTTCAATAGATCGTTCGATAACTAATTGTAAGTTGTGGTCTTGAGTGGGAAAGTTATGAGAGATGAAAGCTAATAAATATTGGATGAAATTTGTACTAAGCTATGCCATCTCGTGATTGTTTTCAAAGAATAGCGTCTGTTTTGTACTGTTTTGAGCATGTACATGCATATGATATACCTATTGAGTTTAGAACGCATCTCGGTATATACTCTATACTACACCAGTTCTTGTGACGTAGGTGAAATAGACTATTATTTGTACCCACTATCAGTACCTACCAATAATCAATTTTTTATACCTGCACGAAATATGTAAATAGCTAATTATTTGTGCCTATTCTAAGCGGAAATAGACAATTATTCCTACCTATTGTAGGTACAACTTCCATTAAAATTTAAGCTGTGACACTCATCCATAATTATCGCCTAGTTTCCACTACACCAAATAATGGTGAAAATATTGCGATGTATAACATTTAGGGAATGCTTTGAAACTAAAATGCTTTGACCATAGAAGAAGGTCACACGATAATAAGATATTCAACAGAAAAGGAGAATATTGAATATTGACCTGCAAAGAATAAAACAAGTAGTTCCATGAGAGAAGAGATGAGGAACGTACAAAGAAATGATCCAATTCTTTTGCTCCGGGATGGTAGATACGTTATCATTGCACTCAGGAATTACCACTTGTTGTTCCACAGTTGCCTAACGGTATAAGAGTTGCGTCCTTAGTATTGCATAAAGCCCTGAAAAATGCTTTATTATTTTTCAAAGTATTCTCCCAAAACTTTATACAACTTTATACCCGTTCACGCCAAATATTAAATCCAATCCAATATTTAGTTGCAATAGGCAAAATTGTTATCCCCGTAGGTAGATCACCTCCTTTCGAAACAAAAGGTACAACCATCTTCTTTGATACAGTGCGGAAACGAATAACTTTTGTCGGATTGTACTACCCTTGAAACACCCAACCAATGGATTAACGTTTACTTTCGGGTTTATATTCGTCACCACTTAGGATGATGTAACCGTTTTTTGAGCTACTATTGTTGAACCGGCTCAAAATTTTTTCGAAGCAGTTAACACAAACTTGCTTTTGCTCATGTAAAAGATATGGGATACAACGGGAAACTAACATTTTCAAACGCCTAAGGGTATCTCAATTTCACGATATATCAGATATCGATCTTGTTTGATTAGCTAGTGCACAGCTTTGATGTAATTGTTTCTCGCTAAAACAAGACCCCTATTTTCTGAAACTTTGTTGCTGGGATAATATTTTTCGAACGTTGGAAAAAATTGCGTGACACATTTCTCGACTCGATTCCATTTTTCGTACCGATTGTTAACTTTAAGAATTCAATGTTGCTAAATCACTTGCCGCACATTGATAAAACTGGTTCTTTGAATTAACTAAATATTGCTGTCAATTTTGCTTGACGATTCATCTCTATATCTAACACTACAGAGACATTTCTCGTATACGTATTTTTTCTGATGTGTTTTATAACGTATTTCGTTAATGGTACTGCTATTAAGCCATCAGCATGTTCCAAACTTCGATTTACATATGTATGTATGAAAGCGCGCGCTAAATATACATAACACAGCTCTTTGTTAATGAAAGTATAACGTAATTTAAAAAATATAAATGATCTACAATCAAAGTAAAATAAACGCAGGTTAATACCGTTATAATTATAGTCTAAGTAGCTAATGGCACAATAGGCGAGGAAACATTCTTCCTATAACAAGTGGCCACAAATTATTCAGCATTTGCTTCTGGCAAAATGATAGACTCCGTTTTATAGTGCTTTTTAGAAGATCCATGTATGAGATTCAGCACTAACAAAAACGTATCCCGTCAGCTCTTCTGTGTGTTTCAGTAACACCGATGCCTTTGTAAACATCTCTTGGAAAAGAATAACATTCATTGGTCTTAAGATTTGTTTTTACATACCTGAGTATATACATACATATTTGTTAGCAACTCATCACATCGCATCGCATAACACTTTCCTCAGTAACTAACGGGTAACACTACACGACTGACACTTATTGATTGGAATGAAAGTTATCATACTTATTAAACAACGGAAAAATTTAACGCGTTTTTTGCTTGGCTTCTACTATATACCTATATTTAAAGAAGTAATCTCTGAGGTGTGGGAATCATTAATAATTTATATGAACTACCTTTTGAATTATTTTACCAGTCTGATACGAAACACTAGTGATCACTTTCTTTAGTTTTTTTTTTAAAAACGTTTCTTTATAAACGGTAAGATTACACTGTTCACAACAGTTCTACCTCTGCTGTTTTCGGATCGTTTTTGGTGATTTCGAATACAACATTTATATTTTAACTTTTTCCATGAATTTTTATAATTTATTAAGTGACAATACAATTATGCACCAAGTATCGAATTAAAGTTTCTGAAACTCACGCAACATTCCCATTGTAAGTTTAACCCTTTAAATGGCGGCATAGAGCAATATTTCGCTTAAAGCCTGTTCCTCTCGGTGTAAAATTGGTAATTGCTGATAAATAAATATTAATATGAGATCAATATTTTTACATGTTTAACCTTCCTATACTCACGTCAAAATGAAAGACGTATAGTATACTATATAAATCGGTCTCACAAACCGTATGCGTGAGTATAGGAAGGTTAATAAGTATGGTGAGTGTCATTCCATTCGGTGAGTTACAGTTAGGTAGTGTTGCTTGTTCGGCGATATACATACATATGTATGTATGTAGTTCTCGGAATTCATTGTCAGTCAATTTTTAGCATTGCGCTAAATATAATTCGGATGGATATGGCATACATGTGTAAATATATATTAAGCACATAATTTTTAATACATCCAAGAGGCCATACATTCATGTACCATACGGCTAAAGCGATTATTTCTCTTTAAATCTTTCAGGTATTGTAAAATCAAAGAATTTCTAATTTATATTGAACACAAAGGGAGATGTATGTACGTTACTAGTGTATTAAAATGATGACAATATTCAAGAAAAGACGACAAAGGACTTTCAGTTCGAATGTACTATATGCTTTCTTTGTTACAGTTTCGTGACAAGTTAATTAATTTTCTCGTCTGAAAATATCTCTCTGAATATCACATTTCGAAGTAATAACTTTTTAATTTTATCGTGTAGAGGGATCGAAACGTAGTACTTGCGTATTGATTAAACATTTTTGCTACTTCACGGCTACGTCGAACATTGTACATATATGAGTAAATATATAGCAACTACATACATACATATATAAATATGTTATGATTAAGGCGCGAACTTGTCTGCATGATGATTCTTCAAACTATTACTAGGTACTATTACTATTTAATGTTCAGTACACACTTTAAATTTGATATTTAGTTAATCGGTATTTACATTTATTGAAGAAAAGTTTGGTTGTGTTTTATGAAATTATGTTTATCTATATGTCTCCCATTTCAAACAGTGACGTGTTAACATAAACTACTAATACCTTCTCGAGGTTTCCCTCAGTAAAATTTGTCCTTTTCGAACTAAGAACATCTTTAACCCTGCTGCTAGATTAAGCCCATTTGGTCCAATTTTTTTTTTTTGCTGGAGCTGGACGCGTGAGCTAACATAAACACATTAGATCGCCCAATTAGCCGATAAATAGATGGCAAGTTAAATTATTGACAGTTCATAATTATATTTATAAATTAGATTAAAGAATTCAATCAACTTTCATAAAAATTTGCATTTGTGTAGTATGAACCAATTGGTCTCTTAATACAAGGTTCGTATATTTTTTAAATCTAACAACAGGGTTAAATGTAGAAAGGAAGCGCTCTACTTCACAGGTAGTTATAAGTGCGTAATTCAAATTTTGTGATATTTAACTATTTTTTATTTTTTTGCAGTTGATGCAAATCGGCGTTTCTACTAAAAACTGCATCAAGTATTTGCTACAAACAAACCCCATGTTCAGATGGAATACTTTTGAATAACAAGCTATTAAGTTTTGTTAAGACTTCGTTTAATTTTGATTTTCGAACTAGTTAATTGTCTTTAGTAAAATTTCGAAATTTTCGCGAATAAAATCTAATTGTTCTTTTATATTCTCGATTTGGAAAATTTCTTTACACCCAGAGGAGCTCTCTTTTAGGAATGTCACAAAGACTTTTAAATCTTCCAAATTTTTGGCATAAAGAGGAAGTGAGGCAGGTAAAGGTAAATATGGAAGTTTTCTTTTGTAAAGAGCCACTCTTATGTGCATGTGGTACATATATAACGTGATATATTTTAGGATATGTTTGTTTTAACAAATTCCCTGTTTTTAGCATATATGCCACAGTATCAGTAACAAACAAAAGTTTGTTGTCTCTGCATTAACTTGATTACTTAATTTTGTTGCAATTAAATATGGCCTATGTGTAATTGTAGGATGGAGCATATCAATTACAACATGCACTATAGGGGCGTCCTAATACATCGACGGTTTCGTCGACAGTCGCCAATAGGTACTTATTTAAAGCTTTATTTTTAATGCAGTATATAGTTTTAGCGAAGTTTTAGGAATATAATTTTGACGGATATTAGATCTGTCCGCAACGTTTCTGCCAGTACATTTTCCTAGAAATGTTCTTAAAATAAGATTATTCAGTTTTTTTAACGAATGTTTGCGGCTAAAAGAGCTTCACAAAGTTTTTCATTAAAATTGTCATTATCCGTTGCTCATGTATTTATATTTCACAAATCCGTTTAAGGAGCTAAATGACGTTTGACATTTTTTCTCATATAATGTATACATGTGTGTAAAATTATTATGTGTAGTTAAAAATTATGCACTCTAAACTCGTCTAGACTCCACCCATTTTATCGCACGTGTAGTTTTGAGAGATAAGTACCCAGCAGCTTTAGCAGCGCCGAGTTTGCTATCTTCTTTGTTTTGTAATACAATTATTACTCAGCGATCCCGGGGTTCATCCTATTTTATGCTTTCATGTACGAGCTGTATCTGCATTTAAGCAATATGTATAGCAACAACGAATGGTAAAGTAAAGTATTCTTTGTGTGAAACTAACTATCGGCATACATTTGTTCAGTTTCGAGGTGACAGCGGAACATAATGGTGTCAGGCTGTCAGGGTTGAGACCTAAGCAAATTATTCCAAGTAGGGTATACATTTTGTATATAAAGTTGTAAGCCCAAGCCTGTGTATTTGCGGGTTTAGCAGTGCTGAGAATGGTTGCGAAAAATATAACAAATAACGACTTCCTGCAAGAAATGTGTAAATGGTCGTTACATAGACTTGACCGTTGTTGAAAGAAGTTTATGCAAATGCAAACTGTTTATTGAGTTTGGTGATTTTGTGAAGCAATGAAGAAACTTGAAACGGTTCATTGAGTTTCAGCATGTTGATGATCCACGCGAGAACTTAAGTTGATTATTTTCATTTAAATAACCTTTGCTCTACTGCATTACGGTGACATGACCAAGTGGTCTTAAGACTTGGGAATATTAGTGGCTAGAGAAAGCCGTTTACCTACAAGTGATAGCAAATATCCCGAATCATACGTATACTTTTCAAATTGTACGCTAGCGATATGTGTACATACAAATTGTTCTTGTTTTTATTTTATACTTTAATTAGATACTTTATACATACACTTTCCAAATGCCCCACTGTTTTTAATAGTTAGTATATATTTGTCACAATTTTAGTTTCATGGGCCAGTAGCACATTATTTTCATTTCTTTGGATATATAAGTTAATGCTGCCATTTCTTTCCTAGGTAGTTCTTTAAGTACGTTAATATAATTTGGTCTGTGCCGGATGCCTTTTCTAATTCAATGTTTTAAATTATTTCCATCTCCTTCGGGGTAGTGATTGTCAGTCTTTTGCTGTGCTTGAATGGATTTTTGTATAAGATCTTCCATTAACTATTTGCAAAAAGTTCAGCTCTTTCACGTTTTGCTCATTGTTCTACTTCTGGTAATGGTTCGCGGATTGGTTCTCCTCATATTTTTCTGTTTTAATCGGTTTCCATATTAAGTAATCATAAATATTAACATTGTTTTTCCAGGTTTTAACAGATGTTTCTCTTGTTTCTTTAAACTTTGCTCTTTAATCTACTACGAAACTTATTGAATTTAATTTCATCGTCTGGAACGTGGGTACGGTGACATGTCGTTCTTAGATTCCTTTTGCGCGTAATACTTGTTTGAATTGAAAACGGTTGGTATAGTATTGATGCGTATTTTTGCTTCTTATGGTGGAATTGATGATATTGCAGCTTATTGAAGGACTGCCATCAACGTTTCTACTGTTGAATTTATATCTTCGGGTGTTTTTAATCTTATCATATCAAATATTTCAGTAGTTGGTTTTCAAATTATGTAATTTTGAAGACATCTTGTATAATTATAATTAATCCATTTACGTTTCAAAGTGCCATATTCTATTCTCTCTATTAAAATTACCACTTTCTTCAATTTCCACATCAGCGTGATAGTATATTAAAGTAGCGCCTGTTTTTTTGTATGAGTTGTGAAGACACCTGTTTAATGTCCTCTAAAACTCTATTCGAAGTGATGCCTTCGTTTCTGTCAGCATGGCCACGAGCTATAATTGCATAATCTCTATTGATAACTGGAGGTACATTTATCAGGATTATTTGTTGGAAAATGTTATTATAGTTGATAATTTATGTTGTTGAGTTCTTTGAACATTGATTGCATATTTAGTTAGATCCTGAAGATAGTTGCAATCTTTACTCCACTACATGAACTAAACGTTGCAGGAGTGTCTCTGTTCTTTTGCACAATGTTATGATGTGTTGTTCTCCACATTCAGGACTACTCATAAGATTAACATCTTGTACATTGGATAATCTTTCTGTTATTATAGGTTAAATTTACTTAAGTTAATTTTGTAGATCCCATTTTTTGTGCTTCTTTATAATTCTCTGCTGGTTCTAGGTTTACGAAAAAGAAATGTACGCGTTGTTTAGTAGGTCGATGTGAAGCATTGATTCTGTTTCTGGCCTTGTATTCCAGAGCAAATAATTCTTCAGATATGTCTTATCTATCTACAGAGTGGTGAAGTCTTATATCTATTTTGAAGGCACGTTCATATTTTGGTTGTGTAGAATATTATAGGGGAGTCGTTTAGTGTGAATTGCTTCTACAAAGACAGTTTAAATAATAATTTTGAAACTAAGAGATTTAAGTTAAACGATAGATATTGTTAGATTGTGTGGTTTTCTTTTAGGAAAAGAACAAAATAACGATAACTTTGTTGTAAAGAAACTTGAGGCACATTCTTCAAATTAGTTACATCGGTTGCTCGAAATAAACCACCAAATGTTACATAATTCTCGTGTGCAGATTTCAAATACACCTGATATATTACCAACCTTTCATCCACTTTGGAAGAATGATCATGCTATTTTCGCTTCAAATCGTTTAGGTTCTGATCTTTCTTCTTTTGTTTTCCAGCTACTGTTTTTGTTTTTCACCTTCCCAATTTTTACCGAGTAACTAATTCTTCATGTTTCTAACTCTCTATGGGTTTCTTCACGTTTGTATTCCTTTTTGCTTCTTAGTTTTCCTTAAGAGATATATCAGTTAATGCATCTACAGATAATCTTCCCTGCCGTTGTTGTTCCATATTGATTTGCAAGTGTTTTGAAAGAGCACGCAATTGTTGTAAGCTTTCCTTAAAAGAATTTGGTGATTCACCAAATAAACTACCTGAAGTGGAAAGTGCAAAACGAGAATTCCGAACCAAACATAATATAAATTTCAAACTAGAATAGAATCTCCACTCACATATACGGTCCTAAACTGAACCAGTTCAATCTTATCAAGGTACCGACTTGGAAGTTGCCATATTTTCGTTTCAACTTAACCTTTATTTATAAATAATTTTATAGAATCTTTTGAACATAATTTACTAGCTAAATCCGTTGGTTTTACTTACGAAAGTAGGTCTTTTATTGAAATGAATTATTTCACACAAAATATTTCATTACACAACAAAAATAAACTAATGCAACCACTGCAATAGTTTACCTGAGTGATTTCTGTTGTACCAATATAAACAATGAGAATTTGAAAATATTCGGGTGGTTCAATTTAGATACAGGTGTAATTTAGGTGACTTTCGCATGTACAATATGGTTATCTTCTATGTAACCTTCCATGTAACCTACCATTTTTTATGTGTTGCGTGTATTACAGTTTGTTTTAATTAGGTTATGTGTCATTGATCTGGTGCTATATTAATCATTGTCGGCTATTTCAGTGAGTTGTTTTATCATATCGGAGTAATTTATTACGTTATATAGGTACATATACTAGTCGAAGTTTAAAGATCTATAGGGTTGTGTTTCCTTCATCAGTGCTTTCTTCATTTGTTTTGTTCGTTCATACTGTATCCATTTCTCGCGATCCTTTGTTCTGATTCGCTTTGTGTGTGTTTCTTCATTTATTGTGCTATTTGACAAAAAATGGTATTGATGTTATTTTCTTTTATTTTCTTATCAGAGGCAGATAGCTTTCTCAATACTTTAGGATAGGGTAATAGTTTTGTGTTGATAGTTCGCTATTAGAAAGAGCATGAAGTGTTGCGTTTGGGGCGATTTCTTGATTTTGCACTTGCATTGATATCTGAGTTAGTAGAAATGTTTGCTCATTTATTGTTAATTGATGTCTTTTACTTGCATTAGCATTGGTAGCCTCTCGGTGTTTACAGGTTGATACATTTGCAGACTAGTAGTAGGTGAAAGTTCGGTTGTACGAGTTACGTTTAGGTAGAAAGAAGGGTTACGTGGGAAGCAGCCTGAATGAAATAAATTAACTTATTTCGATGTTTCTCGAGCTTTCGCAATGATTTATTGCTTACAATAAAGCTTATTCTATAATTACTATGTAAGGCTTTGGAGAACAATCTCTTGAGTGTAAAACTATAGTACGGTGCAGTATGGATAGTCTGTAGATCAATTTTTGAATAAATGTAAGTTTACAATACACGTTCAAAATATTAGTTTGGTGGTTTGAATAGTAGGCAGAGGTTGTGTAGGACTATTAATTACGTGACTATTATCCTGATTATTGGATAGTGAATTGCGTGGAGCCTTTTTCACCAGCGTCGAAGGAAATCCATTCTTTGTGAAGGTATCGTGTAGATCTTTTGAATGGAATTGCTGATCAGCGATCCTAGTTACCCTCTCATGGCTGCAAAATTTATATTTAGTAACAGAGGATGATTTAAGAAATTTAAATAGTAACCTGAAAAAAGTTCTGATATCCAAGAAGGGAACACAACAGTTCGTTTCTTCCTCAGTTTTAAATTTTAACCTTGTATCCAAACTATTTTGTCACCAATTGATTCGAAACTTCAGGGGAAGTACTGCACTACTCTTCTAGTAATTATAGAATAAGTTTCATTGTATGATAGTGTACCCCTGAAGCAGAACTAATTTATAGCGAAAGCTCGAGGAATATCAAAAGAACTTAACTTATTTCATCTAGGCTGCTTTCGCCTTTATTCTCCTTTCTACCTAAACACTTGTAGACTTACATCAAACACCATTCCGTGCTAATAACATTATAATATGCTATGTTTAACATATCCCAAATTCATACCTGTCAGTTGTTGCAAGTCGCCACCACATTTATTTCCCCAATGTTTACAAACTTTTACTTTTGTACCAGTTTCATGTTGGTCTTTTTAATATGAACAATGTAAATTGCCGCCAGTATGAAATTTTCTCTTTATACAATCAATGATAGGCAAATATCGGCTCCTGGTTCACAGAGTATAATCCATAATGGCATTTTCTTAAATTTTTAAACGTACTGAGTCCTTATTGGAGGAAATAATTGCACCTAACGGATACGGGGCAGTAGAGAATACCTCTTCCGGAGTTCTAAACCCCATATCAACGCATTGGTTACCGTAATATATATTTTTTTCAATAATCAGCGAATTATACATATGTATACTTAAAGCAAACTTTTATAAACGATTATAAAACTTATGATGCCTATGATGATAACCTAAATGTTTGCAATGTGCAATTTTGAAGCAAGATCTTGTTTTTAAATTTGTGCCTGTATGCTATCATACTACCTGGAGCCACTTAAGCTATTTTGTTTAGACCAATACCAAAGTAGCTGTGATTATTACATAATACCACTGAAATACCGGAAAAAGCAAAGTGGTTAGTGTGTCGCAAATTTCATACCGTCACGTTTAACATTCTTGCATGTGAAATGTCCTGAGCTTTATTATTTATTAATCATATCTGTGATCGTATTTGCTGCAGCGGTTCCGTTATTGAGAGGCTTCACCTTTTTGGCATTCGAAATATGAAGAATTCAGGGCCTCAGCAGATACGATTGACTAACTGTGTCAGTATAAATAGTACCTCCTTCTAGCAATTTATTTTTAATCAGTGGATATTTCAACAATAGTTTGAGTACTTATTTACATTAAGCATGAGATAAAATGTCACTCAAATCACCGTGGCTTCCGAAAGACATTTTGAAATAAGAGCCGCTGGATGAATTTCAGTTTATACAATTATTATAAGCCCACTATATATATATTTACATTATAGTATAACACAATTTATTATATTTTGACTTTTACCATTCTTTATTATAAACTTCTTATTCCACGTAGGATACCCAACTGATTCACATGATGATTTAGTAAGCCTTTTGTACAGGTTCACCTCAAAGGGCAAATAAATTCTACTCTAACTGCCTTAGCGCCAATTCTGTTACATTGTACTATACTGATATTAGTTCTTAGGGCGCTGTCAATTCACTTTACCAAAAGTATAGAGCTCTAGTGCACTAACATTAACAATTTATATAAAGGCCAAATGAAATTTACAGAGGTTAAATCATAGATTTAACTAGAATGTGAGTGAATTAACATAGCAAACTCTGAAATTGGACGTTTATTGCATTATATGTTATCCACAGAATACTTAATCAGTCTTTTAATTGTACCCTGCGTTTGATAGGACCGACTAAGTCGCAGCATTCGCCAATTTATGAAATATCGAAACATACATACGTTAGCGTCCTCGTCGATATTGTTACATAAAACATGATTGAAAATGCCGTTGTAACAAATTGTTTCATAGGACCAGTTAATACTATTTGATTTTTTTGTTTGAAATGACCAAAACGTTTAATTTACTTTTATCAACAGTAGTTTTATAATTTAGAATTTTATGCCAATCGGCACAATTTTGATGACAATAAAATCTGATTGAAAAAACTTTCCCAAGCCGACTGCCAATTTCACACGTCACATAGGAACCCGTTTTGTTTACGAATTCTGCTGAATTACTCGGCGATTTGCAAATACCGAAGCGAAATTACTTTTGTAAGTATTCAAATACGAATTGAATTGTGAAAGCGTTAAATCAACGAGGTGTTGTAGTTTAAATCAGATATCATTGATTGAATCTAGCCTTGATTTGTGCATTCTTCTTTGCCAATTGCCTATTCTGCACATTTAGTAGAGCGTTATGAAAATTTCGACACAGTTTTGAGTAAAGTCAACTACTAACTAAATGCATGGATCGTGTGTGCGGATTTAAAAATACTTTCTGTGTTACTAAGACTGGAAAGTAACTTTACAAAATATCCCCGTTTTTATGGGAACAGGATACCAGGAATAGGGTACAACATTATACAACAACAGAATGGCCAGATAGAATTAATTTAGAACCAGAAACTAATATTATAGTTCTACAGAATTAAGTTCAGCCGGAAAATATTCTATTATCCACTTTGCCCATAAAACTTGTGAAACAATTCAATTCAACAATTGTGAAGACTTTAGATAAGCAAGCCGATGGATTTAAGTATTTACAATTACTATTCCCATCTTTGTCCAAAGCTAAGCTAAAAGAGGGCATTTTTATTGAACCTTATATAAGAAGACTGATGAAAACTTCAATATAATACTGAACCCTATCGAACTGGCAGCATGGGAATCGTTAAGAGAAGTAATTAGAAACTTCTTAGGAAACCATGGGTCCAAATTATCAAGAAGTCATAAATGATATGCTCCAAAATTTCCAACGATTAGGTCTTCGGAGCTTCCAACTTCACTTACTTCAGTCTTATCCAAGCTGCTTTCCTGACACCTTAGGAGCTGTAAGTGAAGGGTAAAGGGAAATACGAGCATGATGGCCGAGTATTTCTGGATGATGAAGCGTGATGATCCAAACCAAACTCACAAAAGAAAACGTTCAACAGAAGCTTTGAAGAAAAAAGAAGAGGTTCCACAAGCCTCTGTAATATTTTAAATTTTTTATGCGTATGTAAAAATCCACGTAGATAAAAGTAGTGGTAACTACTTACTCACTTTTTGTTATCATTTTTTTCACTTGAATACTTCTTTGTTTTTGTGATTTTGAAAGGACTCTTTATAAAATATTGTGAAAAATCCTGATCTCATAGAAACAAACGGATTTCATATTTGTAATTAGGAGATTCCAAACCGCGATAATCAGCAATCAAATGCGAGAAAGGGCAAAAAGGCTTCTAATTTTCAGGCCTATTACTATCACTTTTATATACACATTCTCTGGTTTTTCTTTCTGTTTATGTGGCTTTAAGATTCTATAGATTTTTCTTCCACTGGAGCGTCCAGTTGTGTGTGTACAATTGTAGTATGTCAATTATTTTTTGGTATAATTCTAATCTTACTTCTCACTTTCCGCCCATGTTTTGATTTTACTACGGAGAAAAAACCAAAATTTGTAACATGAGAATGTATTAGCTAAACGTAATTGGCAAATTTTTTCTCAAGTGAAAGCATAGTCAGAGTAAGTCGATAGGGAAAGTACCAAAGTGTTAATTATAATTGAGATGCCGTCTTCCACTAACGCGGACTTATTACAAGCTATCAATTTAGGTATCTCTCGTTTGCAATCGCTAGTCATAAAGCGACTTTCCTTGTTCGGAATTTCTCAGTAATGTTAATTAGCACGGTAAAGTTTTGTCAATATATGATTAAGTTAAAATCTGATAAACTATGAAGCGTGTTAGATTGAAATGCCTAAGTGATGCGAAACTTATTTCACGTTCAATACCGAAGAGCAAAGATTATTTTATTCCAGTTTCTAAGAATAAAAATCGGAAATTAAAGGAATAAAGGTGAGTTCTGATTGGATAAGAATAATTACGTAGAGGGTATATAGGTAGGTTTCAACCTACCTATTATATATACCTAACCACCTAACACCGAATAAAGTGAAGTGTTACCGAGTGTTATCAAAAAATGCCAATATTGATGTTGAAACTAATTGAAATCCGGAAGTTGTTAATGTTTTAAAATGTGCACCAATCGCATCAGTTGACGTTGAACAAAGTTTTTCAACGTCTACATAAATCGCTACTAACGCATAGTAGACATAATTTAACTATTGGAAATACTAAAAAACGTTTGATTGTGAGTTGTTTTCACAGTAAGGAATGTAATGTTTAATGTAGAAATGTAAGTGATAGGTGTCTGTTTAAGAAAACCTGTTTAAATTTTCTTAGTATTGTTTCTTTTCCTTATTACTTCAAGATATATTCGACATTCTGAAAATATTTTTAAAACATATTTTAGGTAAATTTTAGGAATATTTTCAACATATGTGACTGGTATTTAACACACATACATATATGTACATATTTTAGTCAAATCTCGAACATATAATCCGGTCTCTAGTAATAGGTAACATCAAATAGTACTTGATTCGGTTTTTGACAAGAAACAGTCCTATGTTTTCTGTGATTATTTTATAAGTCGTGAAATCGATCGATGTATATATATATATATATATATATATATATATAAGTATAGTTCGACAAAAATGCTCTTATATTTTCTTAATGGAAACTGCAATTACTTGGTTAGAACACAAATATGCATACTACATTTCTATTTATTATTGTCTTCTGTTTCTTTTCACTGTCACCGACTATACGCAAATCCTATAATTTGATTTATTCAATTAATTATAGATGTTACCATTAATGAAATTTTCAATCAAGTATTGCATTACGTCTATGACAAATTCGGCTTAACTATGCAATATTAGTGCATATATCTATTTCGTGACATATTCAATGCGGCACATTTGATGTATTATGTAGTGCATGTGAATAATTGACACAGAAATTCCCCGTTCATTCCCCTCATATTAGTATGCTTCCCATTTCGGTGGTCGTCGATATATGTTTTGCAGGTTTTCTATAATTGCCTGTTTTAATGCTTCACAATTAAAACTGAAGAAAATACATACATGCAAAACATGCAGTAATAATAATAATACTAATAGTAATAAAAGTAACAATAAGCATTCAAGCAGAGGTACAAATCGAGAAGATTGAATCCCAATAAGAAATTGACAAATATTGTGTAGGTACGTGAAAATTGAAAGCAGATAGTATTTCAGATGAGTCAGTGATGTTATTTGGTAGATTAGATATACACTTAACTGAATAAGAAGCCCAATCAATCTAATTGTGTGTAATCATGTCCACGCTCATGCTAAACTCCGGTCGACTTAAACCATAATTTCTTTTAAAATCTTCTTTGTACTACTGATCTGTTGATATGTATAATATTGTGGGACTGAGAGGGTAGAAGAGGTAGTAAAACAAACGAAGAAAGAGGGTGAGATGGGTTATGGCGGGAGTAGTGTAGAAGTCGTAAGATGTAAAATATATATGGATAACAAACCAGAGAAGTACACTCCAGCCTGGAACGCACAAAAGAACAATAAGGTATTTATATTGAATGCAGATAATAGAAACCCCAAAGACCTAGTTGCCAATCAGCGCATTGAAGTTTTATGATCAGTAAAATTAAGTCTAGAATCGAACAGTACCCCCAAGTCCTTCACAGAAGATGTTCTAGTAATTTTTGAGTTGCTAACAATGCAAGTAAAAAAGAAAGGGTTACGCCGTCTATTGTAAGAAACTGTGCAACATTTTGGCACATGGCACTATCTTATTCTGTTCACACAACACATTAATGATTGCTAAATTTATTTGCAATTTAGTACAATCAAGGTTAGTCGTAATAACATTGTACATTTATACCATCTACATACCCCAGATATTAATATTAACAGTGAAGCTTACTGAGTGAGTAATCGTTAATATAAATGTTAACAAGCAGATATCGTAAGTTTTACCCTTAAGGTACGCCAAATCCATTATATCGTACGTATCTTTCTGTCATTGAGATAGAAAGACATAAGAACAGGACAAAAACCAATACTGTCTAATTTAGTAAAGAAGGATGTGTGGCCTAACGATTCGAATACCTTGGAAAAGTCTGCAGATGAAGCTATGCTAAAGATATATATAATTATAAATACTCCGTTATTTCCATGAGATTAATTGGTGTAGAATGCATGGCGACAAAACCATGTTGGTAAAAATTTTCCAATTAAGAACACTTTAGAGTAATAACAATAATTTACTTGTTAAAAGTGCATGACATATGTATTTAACAAGTCCACCACCAAAAAAATAATACAAATAAGTAAATAATGAAATAAAAATGCAATACAATAAAATATAGAACATTTGATTTGCCGCCCTTTTTAAATGCGGCAACGGTGCGACTAAACTTCTAGACCATTGGAAGCCTAGATGGCTTCATAATTAGTTTGAGTAAAATAGTTAAAGGCACACCAAACACTGCAGCACACTCCCGCACAGTGAAAGTGGGAATACCGTCATCGCCAGCCCTAATATCATTCCTCAGTGCTCTTGCAATGTCACCAATCTCTTCTTGCGTATTATTGTTGATGTTGAAAGAAGAGCAATAAGTAAAGAAGGACACATCTAAACCTGAGCTAGGACTGTAAACCTTGGAAAATTCTTTGGAAAATGCTTTAATATAATATCCTCGGGTTGTGTAAACTTTGCTCCAGTGCAAACCATTAAATCAGAGTTTTTGGATGTATTCCTCCTGCCAACAAAAACAATTCCAGATTCATATGCGATATATACCGACTTAGTTCCTCGCTTCAATGCGATTTTAACTTTTTAAACGAAAAGGATACTAATTTAGTTCAAAGTTTCTTGACGCAATACCTCAATACCCATAGTAATTTTTTGAAAAGAAGTTTTCTTGCCCTATATGTGCTATTTGACGATAATCCTAATGGAACGTATATGAACTAAGGAAGGCAAGAATCTAAGGTTTAGAATAAACTAATTATCAGATAAAATACTTCTTTCTGTCGTTGCGCTGATTAGAACAGACATACATTTTTCTACAACTAAATTGTCACCTTAAATTTTCTTCACTATCACTATTGTCTTCACTACGGATTTAGAGGTGTTCAAATCGGTGCAATGAAGAAAGAATTATTCTGGAAAAATTGTAAATTTTCAATTCTCCTTTTGACATTAAATTCCTTTCAACAAATGCTCGAAGAAATCCTTTGCAATATTAATTGTCTGTCCAAATCAGTCAGATTTTTAGGTCCATCTGCTTAACCTATTTCGACGAATTCCGTTTACTTTCACACTAGTTCTCAAGAAATACACTTGTAGGTATTCTAGGGAAGGATGTCCGTCCCTGGACGTATTCGACAGCATCTTGAGTCCCGTGAAATTGGCAACCGAATTTGTAAAAATATAATAGTTCCTGGTAGATATGAAATAGTTCTAGAGTACTTTGCGGAAAATTTTATCAGAACTGTTGCGCGATTTTTTCTTTTCACTATATAGACAAGCTTTATTTCTTGGAATATTTTTTTAATTTCCAACTTTACAAACAAATTTTATCAGGATTTTCGGTAGAAGTCTTAGAGCTCTAGCGGGAACTACGAACAGAATTGTGCGATGTTTTTATCCAGAATTATGGATGCCACACTATTGCAAATATCTTTTAAATTAAAGTTTCAATAAAAAATATTGTAGGGGTCTCCGATAGAACTCCGCGAATAGAAATAATAAAAATAGAAGGCAGAAATATAAGTAGAGTACGGTAATCAAGCAACATATATGTAAAAGATATTTATAAAGCATATGTATCTATTGCAGTGTTCGTTTATGATATTCTTAAACGAAGGCAACGAGTTAAAATGAATATCTGCATAGGAAGATATTTGATTGTAGTTGCAGGACATCACATAGATAGGTGATTTTATCATTAAATTGGTTCTGGGAAAAAGAAGATACAAAGTTGAAGAGGGACCAGTAAAGAATTGTGGCACCAGGAAGCTAAATAAAAATAGAATCTCCGAAAAGTCGACTTCATTGTGAAGAAGTTTGTAAAGGAAATTGGGGCTGAAGAAGAAGCGTCTGAAGGAGAGGGATGGTACTAATAATAATAATGAGCTCGACTAGTGTAATAGATGACGTCAAAGCTGTGTGCTACATGATTCTTTTATTTTTCGAATAACTTAGTTATAACTTTCTCTAAGCAGGTGTTCCCTATAACCTTTTACAAGTACACCTAGACAACAGTCGCCAACTGTCGAAAATATTAATCTATACCGAATCGCTTTTAGTTATTTACAACTAGTCGAACAAGGTGGATATACATCGCAGTTTCTGTTAGAGTTATGGATGTTGGCCGCATATTTAATTGATAGATGATTGAATGTGGTGGCCCAAGGCACAATAGTGCTCTGACAGGCTTAATGGATTGAGTGCATACATTGCTCAGCTGATTAGGTGTAAAATTAGCGTTATTTGTTAATCAACATACGGATATAGATACGCGTATGTAAATGGATGTTTATCATAAAAAGAATGTGCTCCAATAGTTTCGACTATTGCGGGCTGCATGCTTTCTTATTCAGTATAGCTATACATATTTTCAGTGACATTTAAGACTTGCCTGTAAAAATGAATTTATATACATAGGTATTAGATTACAAAGTGTAATACAAAAATTTCAATTATATATGTAAGTACGTTTACATTGAATAAGCAATTCTTTTTGTTCCTGAAATCTAAAATACCTCAATAGATGTGAATGTGAGTATGTCCTGTTTAACCAAATTCTCCTTAAGGATTTTAATCAAATGCTCCGATTCTCCGAACTGACGAAGAAGTGTACACTCAGCTTTTGAAGAAATGATAAAGGTTAATTTGAGGCAAACGGCGCTGTTTGAAATCTTCCCCACAAGCAGCAATTCGTGTTTTAAGAAGTTCTTTTTCGCCTATTTAACAAAATGGGATAGGCGGTTGTGGGAATAAGTGCATGTAGTATAACGAAAATACAACGTAATAAACTTCTTTATCAGTTTAGTCGACATTTCTTTTCCGAATGAAATATCCTTTGCCTCTTTGGTTAAATTTCGAGTCGACTAATGCAACGAATTTAATGCTATCCTATTCTTTTCATCATATTATAGTTAAGAATGTATTTCCCTATGTAATATTTCTACATAATATTATACATAATATTTCCTTCTGATTGGGAGTACATGTTCACGGCAACTAATTTTTACTTACCATTTTAATGAATAAACATTTGAAATAGAATCAGTATTAATCAAACATTTCATATCTATGTACACACTCGTAATTGGAACACATTGAATAATAAAATAATAAAATAATAGGTGAATGTCGTCTGGAATATTCATTCATGATCATAAATATTCCATACACATAACCCAAGATTTACCGTACAGAGATGCATTTCCCAAGTATAAGCTAGCGAATTTTCTTTAAACAACGGAAAGTATTTTATTGTTTTGTATCATTCGTATGATGCTTGATCAGTAGAGTTGCTCACTAGCGCCATGGAGCGTGGCGTAGATTCGATACAACTTTCAGTATAACCGCGAGTCTTAATAGGATCTGTTGTATATAGCTGTACGCTGCCGTAAATACTATTTTGTAGTCCTAGCTTTGTTTTAAAAGTGTTGCTACGTCATTAAGCGACCAATGTTGGACAAAGTTACAAAATTTATTGCAGAAATGCCGGACCAAAATTATGATGGCGTTAAACTTCAATGTGTAGTTTGTAACATCCCTTTAATGTGTTGGTCCAAAACGGATTGCTAACGTCACGTAAATAGCATTCTTAAAAAAGTTGTATCTGATACAATGAAAAATTTAAATTTAATTTATGTTACCTTTATTTTATGTAATCTACCGTTTAATTTACTAGGCAACGAAGCATATGTCTTCTTTTAGAATAAATATTAGGACTGGAAATTACCAAGTCGACAATTTCAAAGTTACTTTAAAATATATTGGAAGGTTCAAACTTTCAACAAACCAACTGTAAGTGAGGGTGCCGCAAGCATGCATTTCTAGGCCGATCTCTTAAAAGGACATTGTGGAGCTGGTTATATGTTTCGTGTAAGAATCCTGCTTTCTGTCTTGTGGTAGATAGTATTAGAAAATGTTATCCTGAGATAGACGCTTTAGTAGCGCATACAAAAGCATTGTTTCTCAAATCGCGAAAACGTATTTGCGAATTTCACAGACGGTGCCCCGGTATGCCTCAGCCCCCAAAGTGGATTCTTACACGTTGGGAAACATGATTACAGGCCGCGTATTGGTATCACAAATAACATTAAGAACGTGATTTTAAAATTCGATCCAAAGCAAGCTGCAGCTATCAAGAAAAGCCAGTCGAAATTTCAAGATACTCAGGTTGAAACGAATTTAAAAACTATTCAGAACAATTACTTCGAACTAGTAGAGGCAATGGAAAAATTGTATGGTCTTGTCAGACCATAACCCCATCCTAGTCACAACTGAGAGCAAGGTTTTGACTTTGGAGAACTCGGTTTGGTGGCACTCTGGGAACTCTTTTCTTCTAAATCCAACCAAAATCTTAGTAGCCGAAAACAAATAGGTCTCGTCGAGAACTGCCGCGCGTGCTGAGGACATTAACTAGAGAGTGAGGATAAACGAGAAAGCTGCTATAAACCACCTTATTCTCCGAAGATAAGCAAAGAGCAAATTTTATTACTCACTAAGTTCGGGTAGCTATGCGAGTTCAATCAAGAAATCTGACGGGATAAGCTTGTCTCTGTTACGACTGAAGACGGGTCAATGCAGAAGATATCTAGAGCACTCATATATCCCTGCAGAAGCCCTCTAAACGAGCCCATTTACCCCCAGTTTGGACCAAGATTCGTGCGGATAATATTGGAGAGGGTTTTCGTGGTGTCCTGCAGATGAGGACGGGGACTACCATAGGGAAATGAAAGAGGTCTCTCATTTTTGATGTATTAATAACCAACGTTGTGTGAAATTCTCTCAATACAATGTTCTGGTCTTTATATAAAAATCTACTTCTACTACATTTAATTATCTAGATTTAATATTCAAAGATCTTGGTTTTATTTTCAACACCAAGCTTATGTTGACCACATTTCCATTATAGTATATATCTGTAGGGTGAGTCAGAATACGGTTTCAAAATTTGCAAAGACGGCAGAAGGTATTAATACAACATTTTTGGCATAAGAAATTCCTATCCGGAAATGCCCCCTTTTGGAGGTATAAGAACCACAACGACAATAATGATAGAAATTACGTGTCAGCAGTACCATGTCTAATAGTTTGTTTGTGATGCATGAAAACAGAGACTATTAAGCAAGTAACAGAACTGTATTACAAATAATGAGAATTTTACAAATCAAAATTACAACCATCAGTTTCAACACAAGAGTTGTACTGTGGATTTTCGTACTTGTTTAAAAATCTGCGGTGTGTCACGCACATCTCCGAAGGCTGTAATAATTCGGGCTGATAACTCCCCTTGAATGTTGACAGGGGTTTCGTAAACCAACGTTTTAATATGTGTCCGAAGGAAAAGATCCGTCGGCGTCAGGCCAATGAGCAAGACCACTTCTCCCAACCCATCGATTGGGACATATTGCATCCAGCATCGACAAGCATTGTAATATGCTGGCGCATTATAATGTTAATACATAATATCTGTCTGAATATCCAACGGGAAATCTTCAAGCACACAGGTAGCGTATGTTCAACAAATTGGGGATTCATAATGAAATTTTTTTATTCAGTTCCACCTTTGTACTTCGCTTCTATTCGATCAAAGTTGGACTACGCTGCCGTCATCTGGTCACCATTTCATAAATTATATTCCCTTATACAAGAGAGTATGCGACGGAAATTTGTTAAATATCTACATTTTAAAGTCTGTGGTACTTCCCTACTTCCAAGCTTCGATCATGATGTTTTACTGTTAGTTATAAATTTAGACTGTCTTGAGCGTCGCATTGGAGCGTTCAACTTGGAACTGGGATTCTTAGCCTAGAATTATACTGAATGCCATTAAACCCTATTATATCAGTGATAAATTGTTGTAAGCTCGCAATTGTGAGGGTGATGAATCACAATTTAACTTACTAGGTAAACGAAATGGAGAAATAAATGCCAGATTTTGAAAATCTCCATTTACAGAACAAAATCCTTTTATTTCGGAATTTGATAGTCGTCGGGAAACCTAAGATGCTACATCAGCCGATGTTAAAGAAAACTGCTAGGCGACGAATCTTCACAGAACGAGGAGATCTATCTTGGGGCCGATGACCATCTGAACGCAAAGGTTGTCGTTGGCGTGGGTTCTCTCTCCCATGGCTAAGGTGCGTTGGATTCGTTCTGATATGAAGTACTTGTATAATATTCTGGATAATCACCTTGATGTACCAAAACTGCTTAACATTTGATTTTGTTTTTAATGTCTCTCTTGTTGTAGTTACATACGCGTTGTAATTAAATTTATTTGATTGACAGTGAATCTCATTATTATTATTATTATCTTTTATTCCAAAACTGCAGAATGTCAATGGTTTCATTGTCAATCGTAAAAGACTAAAGTCGCAACTTTATATGGCCTGATGGAGTTCTGCCTGTGGAAGTGCCGATTACGCGCAAAAGATTAATTTAAGTTATAGAAATAAAGATACGTTTTAATATTATTATATTTATTATTATCATACGAATAAAGAAGTTCTACTGTATAATGAAATTCTAACAATGAATTTAAAAGATCATCTTTCGAGGCTAGGTACAAATTTGTGCCTTTAGCAAACAAGAAGAATATCAAAACCCTTTTCTTTTTAATTCATATGCACACAACGATTTTAGCCGGGCGATAATTTTGTCACAGAAATACGTACATACACATGTAGAAATATATTATACGTAGTTCGCGTACATGCGAGAAAAAATCGCGGCGATTTTATAATTAAATTTCGTATATGTTGATATTTCTGTTTTGTCTCCTCGGAACAGTAACAAAATTAACAAGCAGTTATTTTTTTTATTTTAAAATTGTTCTGTAAAAAACCGCGGAATTAAAAATTGTAGCCTGGGCTTAAGCCTAAGCTTTTCCATTTAATTTAGTTGATCCTTAAAAGGAACAGAACTGCATTAGATTAAGTGACAAAAAAGAAAGTACATTGTAACTTATATAAAAGTACTAGTAAATGGTACCAGGAACAGCCAAAACCTTTAAAAGACTGGGGTTCTATTTTTCAACAGTAATTGCCAAAATTTGTCGCTGTTAGGTGCTAAAATTTTCTGATATTGGAGACATGTATAGGAGCTGTTGCGTTTCTGTTCCAATACCAACAGCCTTGGTACCCAGCGGGCTGAAATCTTGTTAACGTCAAACGTTTGCGCAAAATCCCATGAACCTGTCGTGTACCTATTCCAATATTAGCGCTAATTTCACCAATAGTTATATGCCTGCCATGTTTCAGTAGATTCTCTACGACAGCAACGTTTCCTTCATTTACAGATGATGCTCCGATGATCGTCTTCTAGTGACGTTCTGCCAGCTTTTAAACTATGGACCTATCGACAGATCACACCGCCCAACAAAATAATTTCTTTGCCGTGGTGCCTGTAAAATTTGAACTGGTTTGGGTTTTTTTCTGGTGTGCTCGATCCAAAAATAACTGGCATTTCTTCCCAGCAGCTCTAGTTTTCGAGCTACACCACGGTGAAATTTATTACTCATACGGATAAATAGCAAAATTAAAATAATTAACTAAATATTTAAGAAACCTAAATTGTCTGTTTTTACCTGAAAGCTGAATTATAGTATTCCCCATTACTAGAAAAACCTACCTGTCTAACCCAACCCAACCCAACCCTAATCCCCACTACTTCATTTAACTCGTGTGATAACTGTACCAGTGTGTACTAAATATTTACTTTAAATTCTTGCGTGAATATTAAAAATTCGAATGACAACAACGGCTTCTCCAAGCAGACGGAATTATGTGAAACACCCTGATGTTTCCTGTTACATTTATGGTGAATACACTTTTAAGAAAAGTAGAAAACCCATATATGAGTTTATAAAAAGGGCATATTTGGCGTATTTTGACGTCCAGTTAGGAGACCAGGATAAATCTTGGGCACCACATTCTGTACACAAAATATGCGTCGAACATTTGCGACAGTGGACACGCGGAAAGAGGAAAAGCTTAAAATTTGGAGTATCTATGGTATGGAGGAACCTTCTAGTAGCTCAGTGGTGAAAATCACGTTTCACAACGAGAAGGGGGTTCGAAACCTGGCCGCGGCGGTGCGAAGTAGTTTAAAATCCTAAAATGGATCTGTTACCTCCAATATGCTGCGAAAAGTAAGGAAATGCCACTAGGCGGAGTAGGAGCAGTACGGTATACACATGTGTATATGGCTCGGTGGCTCCGAACAAGCTCCGGGGCTTTAAGGCCCGTTAGTGCTTATATATATGGTATGGAGGGAGTCAAGAAACCATCATGATGACTGCTACTTTTGTTCTGTCAACATCAAAGGCTTTAATCGCAATAACCTACAAAAATGGACATACCCTAATCTGGAGTCAGCACGGAGACCTCTTCCTAATTCTGAAGAAGCTTCTATTCCAACATTCGGTAACTTACCTATGCTTCCGGAGGATAACTCAGAAATATCGTCTGACGAGGTCCAGTTCCAGAAAAGTGAAGGTGATACCGATTATGAAAGACCTTCAGCGAGTCCCTAACGCTTCAGTCAAGAAGAGCTTAATGACCTTATTCTGAGCCTCGCAAAGGAGTCTTCCGAATTGCTTGCTTCCGGATTAAAGGAAAAGAACTTACTGTATCCAGATACTAGTATTACATTTTATCGTACCAGAGATAGATCTGCTGCCGTATTTCTCTAAAGAAAACAACTTAGTGTTTTAGTGTTTTGTAACGACCTAAGAGGCCTCTTGAAGAAAATGGGGTTAATTGAATACACGCCAAGTTGATGGCGTCTTTCTATAGACAGTTCATCTCGAAGTTTAAGATGTGTACTTTTAAACAATGGTAATAAACATGGTTTTATGCCTGTTGGACATTCCATCACTATGAAAGAGGAATGCGAGACAATGTCATTGGTCCTGAAACATATCAAGTATGAAGGGCACCAGTGGGTGATTTGCGTCGATCTCAAAATTGTAAACTTTTTCCTCGGGCAACAAAGTAGTTACACAAAATAGCCTTACTCTTTATGCGCTTGGGATAGCAGAGGTAAGGCGCAGCACTGGATTACCAGAAACTGGCCTTTAAGAAATGTTTTCACTCAAGAAGAACACAACGTTCTTTACGAACCGTTGGTTGACAGAAACAAAACCATCTTTCCATCACTGCATATCAAGCTGGGGCTTATGAAGCAATTTATTAAGGCTTTACCTCGAGATGGACCGTGTTTTGAATATTTGAAACAAACATTTTCAAGCCTTAGCACAGAAAAACTGAAGGGTTAAATTTTTTCTGGTCCTCAGATAAGGTAACTTTTAAATAACCCGCAGTTCCCGGAATCAATGAACGAGCGTGAGTTTAATGCCTCGTCCTCTTCTGTTGAAGTGGTTAAAAGTTTTCTTGGAAATCATAAAGGAGCAAATTACGTCAAATTAGTAGAAGAGGTGGTTTCTAATTTTCACACGCTGCAATGTAACGTGAGCATCAAGATTCATTACCCTAGCAGTCACTTAGATCGTCTTGCAGAAAACTTGGTGAGGAACAGGGGAAAGATTTCACCAAGACATCAGCATTAGGGAGAAAAGGTACCAAGGAAGATGGGATAGCCATATGATGGCCGATTACTGCTGGTATCTTCAGCGAGACTGCTCCGGTAAACATCACGCACAAAAATCTTTTAACTGATGATTGAAAGTTGTATATGTGTTTTTTTGTGTTTCAGTTAACAGTTATCAATTATCAATATTTTAAAAGCTCCGTACATAATAGAATATTATGTGTAATTTTGGCGAATTTTTCCTAAATAGGGCAGAAAGAGTGAATTTCGAAAACTGGATCTGACAAAACAAATCTGACGACACTTTTAGATTAGGAAGCCCCAAAATTGCTTAATTAAACTTAAAAAATCCGAGGCACCAAAGTGTGTGTTGACCAGGGTTATACTTCTAGATTCTGCAGACACACATATGCCTTGCAAATGTTGACCGGTTTCACAAGCCCCTTAACAAAAGAAGATGATGGCTGTTAGTGATTTAGTGGCACCTTCCATGATTGCAATATCAGCGGTACGGAGATACTTCTGTATCAGTCAAGGAGCTGAAGCATACTAAACAATATTGTACAGGTTGGCGGCTAAAATAATGTATTGTCTAATAATGGTAATAGCGCGCTTACAATGAGAACTCACTATCCATATTAGTACTCTTTAAAATCTGTGATGGAAGATACTAGACCAAACTACTTTTTAGTACTAGTTTATAATTCAGAATAGAGAATATGCTGAATAGGTGGAGGTAGGCCCTCAAGAATTATCTATCGTGTATTTGGATGCAAACACACATACCGCAGGTGATACCATGAGAGTATCTTGGGCAAGCAGCCATCCGTACCAAACTTCGACCTTAGATTCGTTATATCGATATTACTGTTATCACTTGAGCTTGCGTCAAGATGTGGTTACTAAATACCCGTAAAATATGAAAAGAACTGCATTTTCTAGAAAAGCTGATACCACTCACTATAACGGCTATTGTATCCACTTTTAGAAAGGACCGATATTTGTGGATTAGAGATATGTATATGCCTTAACGTATACATATTTTTGTTCGAAGAGATGCAAGTAACATTTCGAAAAGGAAAGAATATATAACTACGTGTTTCGTAGTTTTTGCAAATGTCTCTATTATCTTCTAGTTCGTGCAATATTGCAGTTCCCTCTTCCTCTGGAATTAATTAAATTAATTATTAAGGTTCTGATCCTTAATTGCTTTATAAATCATTTAACACCCCTGATTGTTTCAGCGATAATTATTTCAGGAGAATTCCACACCTAGTCGTGAACGTACTTTTTCTATTCGTTGGGGCAGTTAAAACTCATCAAGTCACGTAACAGGCGCATCTCGGACGTAAAGTCCAGTAATTTATAACAGCCTGCTTGTGCGTGCTACTATGATTAGATAACATCATGGGGAAAACAGTCACAGCTCTCCTCAGAGATGTGCAAATTAGCTGCCTGACATATAAATACTGCCACAATACGCCAACGGCACGGAATATAATTTACTAGAGTACTCCACCGATCTTAATTACTGATATCGAACTTACGGTCGAACGATTTATACGAATCTGATAATGAAGGACCGGGTTTTAAATATAAAACTGTACGGAAGAGCACTTCGATTTTTCAACGAAATTGCAGAAGGTTAATGGTGATCGTTCAAGTATTTTACTAGAGGCGATGTGTGAAATAATTTAGGAGTTTCCATTAAAACACCGCTTTCCAAGCGGCTCCATATTCGAAAAACAATATCTAAAGGTGATTTCCAACTATAGATGAATTGCTGCAGAGAATTTCGTAAGTTGGGCACGTCTGTGTTCTAGGAGTATCGTAAATACTGATATGTTTTGAATAGGGTAACACTGAGAGCTGGAAAAAAATCATCGACTCTCATTTTCGTTCAGGTACAAAGTCAACAACTTCCGGAAAATATCGAATTGAATCGCAGACATTGTCAGGTCATGATTCCTCACGACTTCAACAACAGTATGTGGAAAGTTGTATTTTGGACCTTTGGTAATGAAACACTACTCAAAGCTACAATGGGTCTCTTTTGTCCATTACCGAGCTGCTGCTCGCCTGCTCTTTCAAACACATAGGAGCTGTATATAAAATAATCGATACGGATGCGACTTATCATAAAAATAATCGATTCTTGGCATCGATCAGAAATAAATCTCGATTTAGCCTGCACACTTACCGCTTTTCCGGGTATTGTCGCTCATGTTATTATTGTCGTCGTGGGAGGTCATCGGACGGTTAATACACGATTATTTAATCTCTATTATGCATGGACAGAAACTCCCCATTCCTTTTTATTTCTAGCCTTGATCTGTGCCTCTTGCAGGGATATTCCCCTTCCTTTTAGAATCTGCTCTGCTTCATCATTTCATGGTTTCCTTGGTCGTCCTTTGGATTCTATGCTTTCTATTTTGGCCTGCCAAACTTGTTTTACCGGTCCGTTGGCTTTCATTCTGTGTAGATGCCCAAGCCATCTTAATTGTTGTTTTTCGATGGCATTTAGGATAGAGTCTTTAACCAGTTCTTCTCTTGCCGATTCGTTTCTTATTTTGTCTTTTCAAGCAATACCTTTAACTTCTCTTAGGTATTTCATATCAATTGCTTGAATTTTGTTCTTTAATTGTTTGGATAGTTCCCAGCTATTTTATACTACTATCATTTTTGTTCTTCTACTAATTTCAGATTTACCTCTAAATGACATGATGAGGTTCTGGTACAGGGTGAGGCCTTAGTAGCTGTATTAATTCTCCCAGTTATCTCCCAGTTATCAGTTACCTCGCCTATCATGTTGCCTTCCCCATCTATTATCACTCCTAAGTATGTTCTCACTTGTTCTATATATTTTTGATTTATTTCTGTGTTAAGGTTTTTGGTGTTTCTACCTATTAGCATAACCTTCGTTTTTCTAACGTTAATTTGCACGTTTTTTATTGCCAGTTCATTATTCCACATATTTAGGTTATGTTGAAGGTTATTTTCGTCTATAGCAAAAATCATCTGCAAAGCCACATTCAGCCAGTCCGATATGTTTTAGTAACATACGACATGCACTTTATGCATACTTGTATTTGTGGCTTTGATTCTACCTTTCCCAATTAGCTGTTGGCCCTTTGCACTTCATCCAGTTGTGGTTCAATGATGCTTTTCAATTTCCTCTGTAAAATGATTTTATATGTTTTTGCTACTATGCTTAACAAAATGGTTCCTCTCTAATTCTCACACGAACTCGTACTACCCTTCTTATACAGCACGCAGTATTATTCCAATCTTCCAATCACCAGGGACTTTTCTCTTACTCCAGTCTAAGTTGAAAATCTTTGTTAACACTTCCACTCCTTTCTGTCCCATGATCGGAAGTAATTAACGAAGTATAGAAAGCTGACGCATCATCACGCTGACATCTTTTCCATGACATTGCGTCATATCACATAGCATCACAAAGTGCCGATTGCATAAAGCGGTAGAACGTGCAGGTGACCATTTTTAACTCACATTTACTGAAAATAAAATGCATAGAAGCATTTAAATTTTTATACACCGTTTGCAGGATAGAAATTGTTTCGAAACCTGATTCTAACACTTACCAAGGAATATTGATTTCTAGGGAGAATACTTAGAAAGCAATAAAGCAGTTTTATTATATTCTAGTAGGTACCAGTTGTGTTCAAACCTGATATTTTGACATCTACTTAGTTAATTAAAGGACATCACTGTTGCTTCAGAATGATGCCATATTATTTCTTTATATATCTAAATTACTTCCAAATTGCTCCTACTCCCTTTTTGCCGAAAGTACTAAAATTTCGGTTGGAAAAGAGATAATAGAATTATATCAGCATGTGCACCTTCTATTCCGCGTGAAGCATAACACCATCTTGTACTACCTTTCTCTTCACTCCGGTATTTCGGTAGGGATATATTTATTCGTATCATTCTTCTTTACTTACAGCTGCTAGTATATTGTCCTGAGAATTTAGATAATTATATTAACAAGATCGCACCGGCTTAGCTCTTAATTAACAATATCATAAAAAGCATGAATTATAACAAATTGTATTTTCAAGATTTTAGAAATATTTGACATAAATTGAAAATAATTACCTATTGTGTTGTGTGTGTGTGTTAGTATGTAGTTGGATCCCCTCTTAAATTCTTTCGTCAGTGAAGCTCTATTTTCTATGGATTCCCTCTCTTGAATTCTTTCTTCAGTGTAGCTTTATTTTCTATGGATTCCCTCTCTTGAATTCTTTCTTTGGTGTAGCTTTATTTTCTATGATACTTCCTTTTGTTCCAAATAAAGTTGAAACTTCTATTTCGATCCACCTTTAACGCAATAAAATCGTGTTTTTAATGACTTCTTTGTCTCGTCATTTCTCGGTCGTCAACCAAATATACCCTCATTTTTCTCGGAAACCAGGACTACACTACATTATTCCTCCGTTTTCCAGATAAGTAGCTGTTTAATATTAACCATGGAAAACACACACACATAATGGCGCGACGGTGTTATAGAGGTCTATATTGTTGATGCCCAAGTATCCTTGGTTTCTTATATCTAGTGGTTATTTGGAAGTCTTGTGATGTGAAAGTGTTGAATGTGTGTGTTTAAATGGTTACATTGATTTCTATCTTTTCATCGATGCTTTTATAATAGTTGATAATTTTATTTCTAGTTACATTGTTCTTCTGGCTGGACTTAAAAAAGAAGCTAACATCCACAGGGTAATTAAATGCTTAAAAGGTGATGTCCGTGGTATCGAAAAAGTATAAATAGAACCCAAAACTAAACCAAATGTCATTTGAATATGAACATCCAAAACCCCAACATTTACTGTGAATTTTAGTATATTGAATTATAATTATATTAATGATATATTATTTGGTGACAATTAACCATGAGAATATTAATATACTACAATATTCCAGCACTTTTTGCGTTTGATATTTGCACTTTTTTTCTCCAAGCCATTCGTCTCTCCTGTTCCTTATTTGCTTTAATATTACAGTGTAGTGCTTGTTTGGTGATGCTAGTACTTCCCTTTTTCAGTCCAGTTCCATTTTCATATTTGTATTGTAGTTTCAGCTCTCTTCTGATTTTAGTGTGCAAGATTTTAAATTTTAAATCGTAGCGACCCACTAGATATCAACTATTTTACAGCAACTATTCACCAGAACTCGTAGCATGCTTTCCTCCTTTAGCTATGGCTTATGATCTGCAGGTAGATAACAAACGAAGAATTCTTACAGAATATTTAAGAATAGAAGTATGCAAAAAGTGAAGTGAAGTGAAAATTTTACTCTAAATATGTCTCGTTGCTCAAAGAAATCGCGAAAGAACGATGCTCGCTGTATTGTCGAATGTAACGAGTAGAAAAACCTCAGCTACTCACCATCCCTTTTAGCAGATGCGAAGTAGAAAGAATATTTTCTTTTTTAATATATTTGCTAATCCGAAAGCAAAATCCATGGACCAAGAAAAATCAATGGTGGCGAATGTAAAATCTTCAATTTTTAATACATTTGCTAATAGAAACATAGTTATTTTAGGTCTTTACATGTAGTACATATGTAATAGGTAACTTTAACTGCAACCTAAAAAAATATTATTATGACTAGAGACCGGATTATGGTTGGTAACGATTTGCACGTTGAAAAACTCCATTCGACGTCAACCGATGTGACTGGTGCATATTTTAAAACGTTAACAACTTCCGAATTTATCCGGTTTCAACATCAAAATCGCCACGGAACATTTTGTTCTGAAGTTTTTCCTTAAACTCATCAATCAAATGAAGAGATTCTTGTAACGGGAGTGATTCAACTTCAAGGATAACAATAGTTTTATGAACAAAATCATAATTTGATTTAATGAAGCAAAGTTCACGGTGTAGTGAATTAATTTCTTAAAATTAATTTGCACCTAGAAATTACACCAATATTTTTCTCTTCGAAACCTAAAGTAAGTCCTTTGATAAAGACAAAATTTTCTGCATAAAACCTGGCACCTTTCAACCATGTTCCCCATCTTGTTATTATTGGTTCTAGTGGCAAAGGAGTATTAGGTAATTTTTCTCTGTAATCCTGAATCCTCAGAGAAGATTTTAAAAGTATTTTATTTACATTACTAATTAAACTATTAACTATAGGAAATGAATTTCTAATATTTGCCGCCACTCTGATTAAACCGTGTGCTAAAACGTCATGTGAATTAAATTGGAATAGAAAACTTTAAGTGGTTAACCAGATTTGACCATGTATGACGCAGCATCGAAAAGCATGAGCTTTATTAGTTGTAACAATGTGGGGAAGGAAGAAGTTGATGAAAGTTAGAATAATAAACCTATCCATTGGTACATGGTTACGTTTTTCAATTTGTTTACACGAAAGCAAATAAGATTTACCAGGGCCGTTGTTATTTAAACAACCTATTAATAAAATATATAAAACTGTTATTTACAGTTTGCTTGATTTCATTAATTACGTCTTTATATAAATTTGTAATATAATACTTCCTTAAAGTGCTTTCGTCAGATAGCGTATTTCCGCAATGCTTTTGCAAAAACGTTTTAAAATTTAGGCTTTGTAACTTATAAAATGAGATGATGAGCCGAAAGCGAAGGTTTGGTTAATTCGGAATTAAATACTTGTGGTTCGATCAGATTTTTAAGATGAAGGTGAACTTAGAGTGACTGACCTACAGACATCTGCACTAATTTTGATTGTCTCATTCTGTCTAACTTTCGTTTGTGAAGGTGAGTCGAGAGAGGTAATTTGACAATTTTATTCAGCAGTACAACGCAAGTTTTTCAACGAATTGTATGGCAAACTAGAATTTGCAAAATAACATATAATTTGAATTAAGTAAATAAAATAGAATTGTTTTGTAGTTATCAACCATTTTACCCCACGCTTTGCAGAATAGTTTTTCTTCGTTCAAAAGTAATTCTGGAACGGTCTTGGTCCAGGAGGCTACTGAATCGCTTTTCACTTTTGGCATTTTTGGATAACACTCGGAAACACTTCACTTTATTTGGCGTTTGTATGAAAATTTTTAAATAATAAATGCCGAAACGTTTTTTCAATCATTCACATTTAACACTGAGTAAATACCGAATGACGTCAAGTAAATATACCAGCTCAAATTAACATATAAATATCTAAAAAGTGTAAAATCTATTTGTTTCAGCAGATTTATTTAAGAGACATGACATGAAATGCCAAAATCGATACACTTACATATTTTCAAAACGGTGATGTGTTGCTCTCCAGCGTGTAGAGTGTGGTACTACAATGTTTGGAATACATCTAAATATTTAAGGTTCCCGAAAGAGAAGAAAGCTAGAAAACTACGAATTAAATTAGTTTGGTAAATTAAATTAAAAAGTATTAATCTAATAATAACTGCATGTAATTAAAGGAACTATGTTACTATCGTTTAAATCAGGTATGGGCAACCTCCGTCCCGCGGACCACATGCGGCCCTCGAGTAAGATTTGTCCGGCCCGCTACTGAATTCTTTCGTTGCATATTAGCACGGTCCGTCTAAACTTAATTCATAATGAATCATAAGGATACTACAAAAATGTATATTCTTCAAGATTACTCGCAGCATAAAACTTCTACAAAAAAGGTTGCCCATGCCTGGTTTAAATAATTAAAATAATATGCATAGCCATCGAAAATACAAGTTACTTTCTAATCTAAGCTGCAATTGTTAAATAATGAAAATAATTTATCCTAAACTAGATAAATTGTGCAAAAATAGGTATATTAGTTGTATATGTGTATGAAACAGATATGTAGTTATGTTTTTATTACATTGTAAAGAAACTTAGTGATAACTTCAGTCGTTTACTATTCTTTGAGGTCTCCAATAAGTTTAGGTAAACAAATATACTTTACCCTTTCTCGTGTTAACTAGAGCTGATATATATACTTGGTGCTATACAGTACTTATCCAACTTTACATAACAATATTGATTCAAAAGAAAATTATAAAGTTTTCACGCGCGTAATTTCTTATGGCGAAACGATTTGTTGCAAGCAGCAATACAGCGCATAAACCTAGCTAAACTTCGAACTTTCAAACGTGGATCCATTCACACAGAATGTAAAGTCACGAGGTGTACCTATTATCTTTCTGTTTACCCTATTGCAGTTTATCAATACCGTTCGACATTATATTGAGTTATTGATAGAATATTTTATTGGATCACTGTTTATAAG
Organism: Chrysina gloriosa; assembly: GCA_038088585.1. NCBI lineage: Eukaryota > Metazoa > Arthropoda > Insecta > Coleoptera > Scarabaeidae > Chrysina > Chrysina gloriosa. The sequence continues at coordinate 26,581,456 of CM076090.1, forward strand.
CAAACTGTTGATAGATACGTAGATGAGTACATGATTTCTCTTTTCAGATTAAAAAATGATACAAATATTGCGTTTAAGCATCTATTTAAGGCACACATTTCTCTGCTTCTACTATTTGTTGTGGAGAAGGGGGAGAGGGGGGTATACATCTTGTTAAAGGCTCAATTTTCTCCGTCCTCGCAATTTCACAAACATTTTTGGGAAAGTAAGTGGGGTTCACGTTTACCCAACCAGTTTCGATCACTCCAGATACGTATTTCGGTAAGTAATTGCCAATGAAATGTGCATAACTAGTTAACTCTATAATGATTAAACTGATTACTACAACCGATATCGACAGAATTTTTGTCCGGTATCAAGCTGGTAGATATGGTTGCAGTTGCTGCTTCCTGTCACGGTAAGTGTGTATTGCAAGAAGTGATTGTTTGGGTTGCCGGCAGTTACGAAGTTCGTAGCCCTTTGCACCGCTATCAGGGTACGGTGCACAAGTTTTCTGATGCCAACTTTTAGCGGTACAGTTGTTACTAATTGGATATGTATGCTTATGCAAGATAAACCATAGGCATCGGGGATTGAAAACAACATGGCGAAGTGTAAAAACAACTTGATCACACACGCTGAATCCAAGTCGTTATGCATGGATGTAAAGATCCACAGCAATAAGAATGTTGGTTCTGCGCCACCATAAAGTCTCCTCATTTTTTACACTCTTACGGTGGAATAGCTTCGTTTGGGTAGCATATTTAACTCCGGTTCTACGATTCACAAATCTCTATTTCTGTAGATCTGTACGTGAGGAACGTACAAAATCCAATTTATTCATATCGAAGTTCGCGGCTAGACCGAGGTCAACTTTTAGTCATTCACACATCGCTATAAGCCAAATTAATGAGTGGCGACAGCTTTGATTTAATTCTGATTTAAATTACAGAATCTTGTCTTTTTTAGGTTGGAAATATGTTATAACCAATATCTCTTAGGGTTTTACGTCATTCCGCGTTATACATTTACGTCCCTTAAAATTTTAAAATGTAATTTCGTACACCACTGTAGTACTTTTCAAAGCGAATCACAAGTTCCACTGTTTTTATGATAATATATAAACGGATTGCTCATTTTGGGCTTCTCGAAAATGCGTTTCTTTCCACGTTATGTCTCTCCGGCCAGTCGCGATATGAAATATCATCTCTTCTGGTTTCGCGAGACCGGGGTTAGTAAAACAATTTTCTTCCGTTGAACTTCCTCCTTGTGTTGGTTAATAATAGATAGGTTAATTTTTCTAGAAGTTCACGGTTCCACGCGATTTCGTCCCGAGACGACCTGCCCTAATTTGTAACACGGGCGTGCCTCGATGTTATGTACGGTATGGTGCGCTGTGTTGTCTTATCGTGAAACCACGTCAACTCATTGGTTAGTTAATTCGGTTTGTTACGGTCAGACCTTTAATGTAAACTGACATCACGCCACCGATTTTACACACCAATCTAATTTAGTCGGTTGGAAGGAAATTTGCGATAATTACTTTTGAACATTGACTACGGGGTTTTATCTTGTGGAACATTACTTAGTACCTGTAGCAACGACCTTGACCAAATTACCTAAACCGGCGATGCACGAAACGATAACGATACCGATTTAGTTCTCCATATACGGAAAAAGTAACATACCCTGTGCCAATTAATCTGAAGCGATTGCTAATTTGGTGTAAGGTAGGTTTGAATAACATGTCAGCCACCTCCTTATTCTGCTAGATTTACTTTCACAACTACAACATAACTCTTTCAAACTATATTACATACTCAGTGATATGTGTGCTATGGGAAGCTTTTTCATACGCACGGATGTTTTACAACGAATTTGATTAATTGATAATTATAGAGTGGTAATTGAAATCTAATAGAAAGTGATCTAGCCCATTACATATTAGCGTTTGCATAACTATCTAGTAGGTGGCCAATGAATTAGAAACTTTCCTTAGAATTCGATATACATATGTAGTTTCAAACATGCATTTTTGGAAAAAATGTTATTTCACTCAACAGGTGTGCTTTCTAATACAAATATTTTCTTGAAATTTACTGTACCCCTTCCACCACCGTTTACAGAGCATGCTAACCTTGTTCCTTTATTTCGTTAAAATGGGACGCAGGAAGGACATCAGCGTTCAAATTAAAGAATTAGTTTAGTCATCCACAGTTAAGCCAACGAGAAATAGCAAAGACAACAAAGGTACCTTATGCAACAGTGTCCCGTATAGCGAACAGTTTGAAAAATAAAATTCCTCCAAATATGATCCGTCGACAAAACTGTAGGAGTAAGAGGAAAACAACGACGCGAACGGTTCGTAAAATAATTTCAATCGCTTTACTTAACCGTAGAGCTTCACTAAGGACAATTCATCAAATGCCTACGGGAGAAGGTACTGAAATATCCACTAGAACACTACGTAGACGTGTTTATGAAGCAGGATTAAAATGCAGAAGCAAGAAGCCAAAATTAACGCCAAAAATGGAAAATACTCATTGTGAATGGGCCAGACATCAAGCGTCAGAGTAAACGAATGGTTTGTACTAAATAGAAATTGCCAATTGTAAAGAATTATTTTTAAACATCTTCACATAAATTTATTACTTTGTTTAGGTAATCTTTAGTGACGAGTATCGCGTAGACAGAGGGTGCATTATACGCAAAAAGGAAACTAGATGAAAAGTATAAAGAAGAATGCTTACTAAAGATCGTCAAACGTCCTCCTGCAGTTATGATCTGGAGTTGTATTAGTGGAAAAGGTCCAGGTCCTCTCTACTTTGTCACCGAAACTTTGCGACAGGGTCAGTACTCGATGGTGCTTTGCGACCATATCTCGAAAGCACTCCGGAATGCCTACACACGTACAGGACGGTGTACCATGTCATATTGCAAAAAGAATTAAGAAATACCTTACAAAGAAAAACATTCCTCTTCTTCCCTGGTGTGGTAACTCCCCAGACTTAAGCCCTATTAAAAATTGTTGGGCACTACTAAGAACAAGAATTAAGGGTTTTAATAACGCCAATACATAAGCGCCAAACACCTTTCTAGCGTATCATTTAACCTAAAATATTAAATATACTTAAACTCTAATTCACTGGCCACCTACTGTACTTACCCATTATAGATTATGCTATCACAATATACTTCTTAATAATATAATCATTATTTCTTTTTATTGCAACTGCGTCCTCACTGGGACCATTGACAAATTTGGTGATCTACTAAAGAGAACATCCGCAGAGCGTTGAGGCTTAGGGGAACGTATGGTGCCGTACCGTCGTTTATATCCAGAGACCGGATTATATGTTTGAGATTTGACTAAAATATGTACATATATATGTCTTAAATATGAGTAAAGTATGATGAAGATATTCCTAAAATGTCTAGAATATGTAAAATATGCTTCAAAAATATTTTCAGAATGCCGAATATATTTTGAAGAAATAAGGAAAAGAAACAAACACTAAAAACATTAACTGGATTATTAAGCAGATTCCTATCGCTTACATTTCTACATTAAACATGACATTCCCTACTGTAAAAAACAAAATTATAGTCAAATGTTTTTCAATATTTTCAATAGTTAAATTATGTCTCCTATCCGTTAGTATCGATTTGTACGTTGAAAACTTCGGTCGACGTCAACTGATGTCATTGGCGCATATTTTAAAACATTAATAACTTCCGGATTTAAATCGGTTTCAATATCAAAATCGCCACGGAGAATTTGGTTTGCGTATTGCAACTAATTTATACTGCTATTTCTTTTAAAATATCATAAAGTTTTGTATTTATTAATTGTCCTATTTTTTCCAGAAATTTTGTGAAGTTTTTCCTTAAATTCATCAATCAAATGAAGAGACTCTTTCTAACAGTAGTGATTCAGTTTCACGAATAACAAATGGTTATATGAACAAAATCATAATTGGATTTGATGAAGCAAAGTTCATGGTGCAGTGAATTATTTTCTAAAGATTGATTTGTACTTTGAAATTACACCAATATTTTCCTCTTCAAAACTTAAAATAAGTTCTTTAATAGGAACAAATTTTTCTGCATAAAAACTGGCAGCTTTCAACCAGGTCTCCCATCTAGTGATTATTGGGTCCGGTGGTAAAGGAGTATTAGCTAATTTTTCTCTGTAACACTGAATCCTCAGAGGAGATTTTTAAAATATTTTCTTTAAATTACTAATAAAACTATTAATTATAGGAGATAAATTTCTAATATTTTCCGCCACTCTGTTTAAACTGTGTGCTAAACACGTTACGTGACTTAAATTGGAATACAAAACTTCAAGTTGTTGACCAGCTTTGCCCATGTATGACGCAGCATTGGAAAACATCAAAACAATTTTATTATTATTTACAATGTCGGGAAGGAACGAATTCATGAAAGTTTAATTAATAAACCTAACCATTGTTACATAGTTAGTTTTTTAAATTTGTTTATACGAAATCAAATAGGATTTTTGCATGTTTTGAAACAACCTCTTAATCAATTTGCCATATAACATCCACAAGTATCTGTAGTTTCATCTACTATAAAATATATAAAACTTATTTACAGTTTGCATGATTTCATTAATTACGTCCTTATATACATTTGGAACATAATGTTTCTTTGCAGTACTTTCGTCAGGTACAGTATTCCTGCAATGCTTTTGCGAAAACATTTTAAAATTGAGGTTTTGTAACTTATAAAGTGGAAGCTGATAGCAAAGCTTTGATTAATTCCGAATTAAATACTTATTATTCATTTGAACTAATTTTGATTGTCTCAACTTATGTTCATGCAGGTCAGAGAGTTGTTGAGTAATTTGGATTTTTTTCTCACATGGAATCTATAAAAGAAGAAAATTGAAGTAGAAAATGTATGCACACTTTTAGATGTGAGATAAGAAAATGAGGTTGAAATTAAAGGAAAATATTTTTATTCATGAAAATAATTTTACTCAGCAATCCAAAGCAAGTTTTTAAACCAATTCAATGGCAGACTAGAATTCGCAAAAAAAGGAAATTTGAATCAAATAAATAATGTGCAATTGTTTTGTAAAAGCAATCAACTTGAAATTTTACCGCACGCTTTGCAGAATAATTTTAATTCGTTCAAAAGTAATTCTGGAACGGTCTTGATGCAGGAGGCTACTAAATCGGTTTTCACTTTTGGCATGCTTGGATAGCACTCGGTAACACTTCACTTTATTCGGTGTTTGTAATTGTTGAAAATTTTTACATGATAAATGCTGAAACGTGTACACCCCCTACCTAATTATTTTTAACCAATCAGAGCTCACCTTTATTCGTTTAATTTCCGATTTTTATTCTTAGAAACTGTATCAAAATAATCTTTGCTCTTCGATATTGAACATGGTATGTTGTTTGGAAGTTTAAAAGCAATTAAACATTTTTTGGAAAAACGAGTAGTATCTATTCCATATTATTTTAACGAAACATCAGTAATCGTACAATGTAAATTTCCCAGAAAATCGTCGTAGTATATTTTTATAAAAATAGCGCGATTTTTAAACCGAAAAATGTGGCGAATAATTTCAAATATGTTAAAATATTCTAAAGATGTGGAAAAGCCACTATATTCCATATATGTAAAATTAAGTTAGTGCTAAACGCTTTTATTATTTTATTATTTATTATTTACTCTAATTCGTATAGATCTTCAAGCGTTCAATTGTACCGGTGATAGTTGTCGATATGCAAAAATACAATCAGGTCTCTGTTTATAACATAATTATTAAGTCTAATTTTGCACCGCGGTACCCTCAAAATACGCTACGAAATGGGGCTGGTCGTAGGTACCTATTTGGGACGCGATACGAAGTGAGAGATTTAAAGGTCGCGCTACTAAATGAGGCCATACCAAGTGAGCATAAACCGTCTTTAAATGACTTAGAACCTATCGTCAATCAGCAGTTGCTATGTAATAACTTGTGCATAAGCTTGATGGATTCATAGAACCTTGTTTGCTCTAGAGAGATGCAAAGTTGAATCTGTTCACCATCGACTGATATACATGACCTTTTTCAGGGTAATCCTTGTCCATAACAAATATCAGATATTTTGGATATTATCTATTCTGTTGATGTGTGCGCTTTATATTGGATTATCGTATTAATGCACCATAATTTGATTTTGATCTTGTATATGGATTACTTGTGGATTATCTCATGCAATCAAGATTTATGCTAATGCGAGGGAGGCTTTGAAGTTGTTACAAAAACGACTTTTTTGAACTTTTTTTTTCGACACAAACTGATTGCTTTTCAAAGTATTCGCCTTCGACATGCGTTCTAACCAGTTCTGGAAACATTTATTCCACGCTGAGATTGGTATCTGAAAAACATGGTTTTCGAAGTTTTCGACAGCTTCTTGAGATGCTGAAATCCCAACCAATTTTTTGTTTGACGTTCAGGAACCGAAAGAAATTGTTAGGCTATGAACAGTCTGAGTACGGACAATGAGATATTAATTCGATTGTTTTCTCCTTCAAATAATCAATTGTATAACGTGCTGTGTGAAGCTGACATTTTTATGATACAGAATGATGCGACGTTTTCAGTCGTTTTTCCTGACTTCGTCGATGAGTTGTACCAAACAGTTTGTGAATATACCATGCAGCATTAATTGTTTTTTGATACTCTAAAGAAATGAATGTGACATGTCCAAGACAACCGAAGATACAAGCAATCATTTTCTTGGGAGATTCAATTTATCTTGGAATACCCAAACAGTGTATCATTGCTTAGATTCCACTTTATACAAATAAATTCGAGTTTTGTCACCTGTTGCATGCGGGTTTTGCAGCTTCTCGGTCGATCTTCTTTTAGATTTCCTTACATCAATTAACATGAGCCCCATGCTTTTTGAGTTTGAGTCAAATTATGCGAAATCTATCGAGCATAGGTCTCCTTTAAACACACATGCTCATTAAAAATCGTATGTATTGCTGTCTTTGATGTGCGTCTATATCACTGTAAGTCACATGCTGGTCTTATTCAATCATGTTGCGCACAACATCGATATTCTTTCGAGTAACAACCGAGCTTGCTCGACCTCCACGCATTTCATAAGTGGCGGACGCACTACGACATCATTAGCTAATAATAATAATATTTGCCATTGGAACATTGAGTCAACAATATAATAACTTATAGGCATGTAACAGCATTACGGAGCAAGGGCTACAAGTCCGCTTTAATAATACACGTATGTGCGGAAGAACCGCTCTCAAAGCTGTTAAGTCTAATTAAAGGAATAAAGCTGGAGAACGTACTCTAAGGAGACATAAAAATCCCTAGCTACTCTTCGTACAGCTACGCTATCCGGAATTTCCAAGACTAAAGTGCAAATGCTTGTGAAACAAGGCCAAGGTTACATACAGGCCAAAAGAGCCATAATCCAGGCCAACTTCACTAGGCATGCACAAGGGGCCAGGCTTAGTCTAGATAAGGAAGTTAGGCCTGAACAGACGGCGGAAGCTACTAAACGTAAAGAAAGGACGGAAGTCCAAAAAGGCGAGGTCAGAGGGCAGTACTCCCGCAGGTCTTCTGAAAGGCAAGGGACCAGAAGGTTTAACCTTCAAGAAGGCTGCTTTGGAGATGTTCGCGGTAGTATGCAACGACTATCCAGCCACCCAGATGGAGCCGACAAAGCTTAAGGCTGGCCAGGACTCTATTATGGAGGCATATAACAGCATTACGGAGTCTTCAAGTCCACTTTAAAAATACATGTATATGCGGAAGAACCGCTCTCAAAGCTGTTACATCTAATTAAAGGAATAAAGCTGGAGAACGTACTCTAAGGAGGCATGAGGACCAAAATAGATCTGGAAAGGTCGCAGTGGAACAGGCATCAGTGCCACCTTAAGTAATCTAATCTAATCTAATATAATAACTCAAAGATTCTGAAGCTGTTGGTCCCAAATTTTACGCTTCTGATACACCCGATCTAGGGGTAATCGTTTTCTATTATGGCCCGAAAATCATCTTGGCGGTTAGCGGGTCGAGGTTGTTATTTTCAATGAGTGGCCGGCTATCGTCTGTTAAATGTAACGTAAAATAGTTTCCATGTCACAACGAAACTCGGACCTTGTCTGAATTCTTGCGATCATTACTAGAACTATTACAAAACAAATAAATTAAAATGGTATCGATAAGACTCCTTCCACAAGGAAGCGAATTCTATATGCATCGCGAAAACTACCCTCCCAAATTAGTAATTCGACGGATAAACTAAAAGAGCAGTGTATTTGCGCACATTTTGCTATCTTTACATAGATTTATCAAAATATCGGAGGAGCGCTCTTTGGAGAATTCCTTCAATTTGGGACCGTTTCGCTCGATTAGCTTTATAAATAAGACACTTTAAGATGTTTGCTTTGTCTGACTTCGAGAAAATTGACGCTCCCTCTGCCGTTCTCGATCATAAACGATTCTAGTTTCCGTATATACGAACGGAGTACGCCAAAGGACGCAAATGACATCCAAAAAGACAAAATAAAAATAAAAATCAACAAAAACCGAAGTTATTTTCTCACGAGAGAGAATGTTCCGACTTTTACAAGAAGTTATGTAACATTTTGTGCTACCCATGGGAAGGATATAATAAAGACGTGACGCGAAAATACTACGGTGTGCCGGTTATGTGAAAGAATGGAACCTGGAGCTTGCGGTTGCGACCGTCCCCTAAGGCGTCATGTGTTGATTCGGAATGACGCAATATTTTATCATCAGTATAGACCTGCGAATGGAAAATAACGAGTCTCCTCTTAGACTATTGCTTTTAGGTGGATTCACTTTTTATTCTCGTCTATACATAGAGATATACTTGCAACATGTCCGCAGGGAAACATTATACTTAATGAAAACGCTAAACTTTGCTTCTTATTTCAATAATTCGGGACAATCTTTTCACTTATCCAAGTTCCGTTCGTGGTAGTTGTATCGAGATCAAATGAAAATGAGAAATAAGCTTACTACTTTCACATCTAGATTGCTAGCATTACAACGTTGACTTTGACTAACAGTTGAGACTCAAATTAGTTAATTCTGAACCCTCCGTGCCACGAGTAGACTTGAAATTACATAGTTTCACGCCTTGGCTCTGACAGGCTTTGTATGTAGTTATCTTATTTTATTTGTTATATATTATGATCATATTTAGAAACAACTTATTTTCCATGTCTCCATGTGAAAAACAACAAAGTTGGGGATAACGCAGATCACAGATATATTGAAAAGCTGTCAACGGTTTAATGTATACTTTGGAATTTTTTTTTAATAATGCAAGAAACTAAACTGAAACATTTTTATTGTATAATAAGAAACCAAATATACTGGTCGAAAAAAGTTAGGTATATTGATGGTCTGATTACTAATGGCAAAAATTAATACCAAAACAACAAATTAAATTTATTTCATAAAAAAGAATACAATTAAGTAAAACAATTCAATTTTGACAATTTAAATAGGTCTTGGAACGCCTAGAGCTCGAATCTATCTCACTGATGCGATTTAAGTACTTACTATGCACTCTATACTTTCCGCTTTGGCGGATATTTACATCAATGTTTGTAAGTTAACGTGTCAGACCATAGCTATCAAAAATTTATCACTTAGACGCAAATCTTGTAGACTGCTGCCCCTCCCGCCTGCTTGATCGCAAAATGATAGCCATGATGCCGTGCTGAAAAGGTTGTGTTTAAGTTTCACGGGAAGCCGCGGCTATTTTCTTTATAGCCAGGGAAAAATTGATCATTAGTATATCACTTATCAGTTTCGCCGCATCCACATTAAAATGAAGAATATTGTATAAAAATTTAATTTCTGTTCTCCTGCGACGAAGATCTAGTGACTCAATTTAACATATGCTCAAAAGACTATAATGATCGAAGCCTTGTGGGGGATGTACACCGTTACACTTAAAATAAGTTTATTTGACAAATCTACGTTGAACTTTTTCAAGCAAAGAGATGTGTTCCGTATAAACGGGGGACCAAATAATGGAGGCATACTCTAGTTTGGAACGCACGAAAGCAAAATATAATTTTAGAATAACATCGGTACTAGAAAATTGTCTTGCGTTCCTAATTACAAACCCCAAAACGCGAAGAGAGGCAGATGCAACATTGAAAATATCCTCTATGAAGGTGAGTTTAGCATCGAATGTTACTCTCAAATCCTTGACAGAAGTACAACGAGGGATGATACTATTATTGATGTGATAGGTAAAAATGATTGAATTGGGTTTGCGTGTAGAAGTTTTAATACATTAGATTTGGAGATATTCAGTGTAAGTTTGTGTCTGATGCACCAAGAATGAAGAGCGCAGAGCTGTTGTTGCATTTCATAACAATCTCTTAAATTATTAACCACACCATATAATTTAAGGTCACCTGCTAACATGCTTGCAAGATACTTCATAGCATAGATCATTCATAAAAATTAGTAAAAGTAGACGCCCAAGGTTGCTATCCTGCGGGACGCCAGAGACTGCACTAAAGATTTCAGATCGATGACCGATGTATGAAACGTACTGCTTCCTATTTGTTAAATACATATTACTCTACCAAAAAAGTGAAATAAAATTTCACATACTCTCACATAAATTATCTCACCGAGATGTATTTATTTGGCAACTTTTACAAAAAGTTGTGCAAGGACCGCACTGCGGCCTACATTGCATATGCCAATAACTATCACGGAGGGAATTATGCTTTGTTTGTCGCGGACTGCAACCGTAGACCGGTTTCGCCCTTATTAGGGGCTCATCAGTACGGTATAGCACTTCCACGACAAACAAAGCTCCCTACCACGAGATGTTATACACACGTTCATCATTCAAGATTTTAACACCATAACGGTGGCTCCATCTGATGAACGGATTACTCTTCCGAGAGGAGAAATTTAAATTGAGGGAAGATGTATTTATACAGACAGTTCTCAAATTCATTCATATTTTTAATATAGTCTGAAAAATCTGATTCATCTTGACAAAGTTTATCAATATTAGAAACATCCGTATCGGATGATGTACTGGCCACGTTTTTCTATGTTCTAGTTTTCCGAACAACGTTCGTTGGTGCTGTCTTCTGAGGTTTTCTTGCTTCTTTCAACTCTTCTATATATGGTGATGATATAATTAGTGCGGTCTTTCCCTTTGAGGAAAGATGCGAGGGTTATATACATATACCATATTATATTCCATTGCTGCAAAACTCGTTTCAGCGTTTTACAGACTAGCCGTCACCATGTAAGCTTTAACGAAAATTTGCCCCTCATCTGATATTTCAATCAATTTGTTTGCTTTATTATGTTAATAAGTTGTTATTTCTTGTCTATAACACTAGCTTAACATATAGATAAATGACGCGTCCAATGGTTGAAGCCTATACGAAGTATGAGGAGAAATAGGTATTGTATGAATATGATTTTGACAAGCAGATTCGATAAGTTTGAGGTTGTCTACATGAGTAACATGTCCATCTAATACTAAGAGAACTGGGCCGTCATGAGGAGGATGCATATGTTTAAGAAAATTCGGAAACCCAATGTCATTAAAGGTCTCAGACTGCATCCATCTAGATTAGTGAACCGTTAGTACAGTTTCAACTGGCAGACCAACCTCATAAATTGGGTTTCTCCTTATTCCAAGGATGATCAGCAGTAGGGGACTATAATGAAAAAAGGGGATTAAAACATATCGCGGTGGTACCAGTTGTACCACGCCCTGGCGAGGCAGTGTAGTATACCGAGTTGCCTTTTTCCCGTTAATGACTAATGAATATTTTAGCAGGCTTGTTAGGTACAGTACAAATTGCCTTTTCGTCGCAGTTATATGTTCTATTAGAACATTTATATTCCTCTATTAACGATCCTAGCAAGTTAAAATATATTTCAACAGATACTTTACTAAATCCTGTAGCTCTAGCGGCAGACGTATTTTCAGGAGATCGCAAAGACAATTCAGGATATCGGTTTAAAAACCCATAAAGCCGGCCTTTACCAGGTAGTACTGTTTTCTTATCGAAGTTATTTTCAATACAGCAAATTCATACGGTAGACTACAAGCTACATTTCTTGACAAACCAAAAACGTTTTCTCCATTTCAAGCAAACAGTCCTTCAAACAATATTTCTAGATCCATACTAAAAACTGTAGTAAAGTGACCCACTTTTTAATAGCAGCTACTTTGGGATCTCTACCAGACTTAACTCGCCTATATAATGTAATAATTGGAAGTTTAAAATATTTTGCAGATGCATTTTGAGACATACTTCCTATTTCCGTTGAGAATTTCTTATCTGTTAGAAACAAGCGCATGACCATCGAAAATTCGTATGAAGTATCTAGGGACAAGGGAGAATATTTCCCGTTGTCCTATAAGGATTTCTTCACTTTACCCCATCAGCAGTTTACAAATTTTCCAACCAATTATAATATAGGTTAGTAAAACACGGTTGCTCCAAATTTTAAGGAAACGTGGAAAACACTACCTATTCTACGTTTATAACGATGAAATGGGAAATAGTCATCTAAAAGTTACTGTATACGTTCAACCCTTACCTCGAAAAGTTATAATCTGAAACTGCAAACTTGATTTTTAAATCACAAAATCTACACTTATTAATTTACTACCACGAGATTATGTAGTGAAATACAGAAAACTGTTTCTCACTACATTAAATCGTTGAAACAACAGATATCTCACAATATTAAGCCTAATCGAATTATTTCACTTTACCTCGCCATTCTACTTTGCCCCACTTTCCTCTACATATGTATATATTGCACATAGAGTAAAATACATGGCAAACTATTTCTTGAAAAGGAGTCTAGCGCTTAATGAATAAGATTCTCCCACGCCTTGGAAGTACGACCTCTACAATTGCAAATAATCAGTGAATCTGCACACATTAAATACCGACTCTGTTTTCGCAACACCCTCACTGTTCTCTTTCTATGAAGGGCCTTGCGTTCCCACTCTCGCTAGTTATCCAACGAATGAACGACTTTCCACGGAGTTTGCACACAAAAAGCGATTGAAGTTCCGTCGGTCGCAATAGAAATGAGACCGAATCAAAGAAAATCGGTTCATTTGACTTCTTTTGTAGTGGTTCTAGTCGACGTTGTGTTGTTTCGAATTTTTATTTTGTTCCAAGTATGACCTCTTGTACCACAGCGAAATATACGCGGAAGCGAAAGAGGGGGCACTGCGCGAACCGATCCCTTTGATGCCATGCAATTAGTTGGTTTTGAAAAGTAGTCGGAAAAGTTCATCAAATACCCGTGACATGCAGATTATTTTTACTTTCCGTATTGATATTGTCCTGTTTGAATGCAAACGAGACAGCAAAATGCTTTTACTTCATTGATTGAAAACCTGCATATTCGTCTGCATGTATGTTTCTACTGACAATGAGTTAGTAATAGCTAAAGTTAAACTATCGATAATATCAGTTGCATTGTTTGTCAAACAGAAGCTGGTGACAGTTAAGGGGTTTGAATACTGGTTCTACGTAGCATTATTATTTACAATATTCCTTAGGACGTTGGGTTATTGGTGTGGGTGACTAAAAATACCATGAGCAGGCGCTAAGCTTTTTAAAGCCCAATATGTCATGGATGAAAGGTACGGACTTATTATTATAAATAGACAAGAAATTTGGTTTGTTTCAGTTTTGTTCCTTCTTATGGGACAACCTATCTATATATTTTATTCTGAATGGATCTGATTTGACGATAAAGAAAGATATAAGGTACTATGTGTTCCAAGTTGCAAATCGAGAAATTATTTACATTTTTGTAAGAAAAATTACTCGTATGACGATAATACTGTATTTTGATAAAGACACTCAATCAAATAAAACTTATACCACGGCATTTAAGATTCGATTATTACATTATGCGATGGCTAGTTCCGGATTATCAGCAAAAGATATACAGGACGATAGACTTTTACACATTATTAGTTCTCTAATTCTCCAAATTGAACAGCCTTTATGTTAAGTTGCATTGTCTACAAAATTGATTCTACCTTTCAGGCCATGTCTGTGTCAAACTAATACAAATTTTCGTTATATATTTATTACTATTCTAATATTTTCAATTAGTCTGGATATTAGCGTCAATTGTATAAAAAATAATTTACGTTTTACGCCAAGTTAATAAAAAGGCCTAAAATAAATTGACTGTTATGTTGATATCTTCTACGTAATTGCTGTAGTTAATGCTATTTTAAATTATCCATACATGCATAAACTTAGTAATTCTATTAGTTCTTCGTGTAATTAAGTATGTTTTAAAAATAGTGTTACATTGTATGATTTAAAAACTGTCAAGAAAATCATCCCCTGTTCATTTTTCTTATCCTTATACTTAACTTGTTTCCTGTTTTATGGTCTTATTTAATTGACATTTTTAAGTCAAAATAAAAAAATTACTGGAGAAATTTACCATTTCTCCAGTTTTAAAATTTCTAAATTATAATTCTTATTTTGGTAGAATATATTAAAACCCAGTTTTAGCAGCGCGCATCAAGAAAGATATACAGATAGAAGATTATCGCGTAGAAAAGCTTTCAAATATTACTGCAGAAATTTGTACAAACTGGTCGTCTAGGATACAAAAGGAAGAACTTTGAATATCCTCAAGAAAAGCATATAGCAGATAAAGCCACAAAATTTGATGTTCTAGCAACAGTTTATGAAGACGTCAAACTAACAAATCTGGAATATGTAGAGATTTAGACCTTAGACATTCTAGTTCTCAAAGAATTTTGGGAAAATATAACTTGTGGCCACCACCTCTATTTAAATCAAGAACTACATAACAATGGTTTTGAAAATCGAATCAATTTTCGTGATTATGTTGCTCGAAATGACTACGAACATTTTTTATACAGCATCATTTTGCAGACGAGGTCACTTGTAGAAGTAATGGATTAGGTAATAAATATAATCTGCCTTCTTATGCTACTGAAAATCCCAAGTGGATGCGCATGTAGGATAACCAACGTTTGTGGTCGTTAAACCTTTGGAGTGGCACTGTTGGCGATTATGCAGTAGGTCAAAATTCTTTGATAGCTGCAATTCCTTGAAGCTCACTTGCCACGTCACTTAGAGGATGTTGATTTTCAAATAAGAACCATCCTAATCCTTCAGGACGGTTGTGGACCAGTGCATGTTACGCATGTAATCATCACTTATATATGAATAAGCACCTGCTAACTACAAAAGGAAATATGAAACTCATAATTAGAAAAGCGTCTGCTAGTGTAACTCCATTAATGTTACACATACGCAAATGTAGGGATCTGGAAGGACATACATTTTAACATTTACTGCATGAAATACTTTTCAGCATTTTGTTATAATTTACTAAACGTAATCTTATGGCTATTGAAATAAAATGAACTACACAATAAAATTAGAGATACAAAAATAACGATGAATTTGATGAAACTCATGATAAGAATTACTTTTTCTTACAAAAATGTAGCTAACTCCTCTATTTGTAACTTAAGACACATTATTTTATCTCTTGCTTTACTATCACGTCAGATCCTTTTGGAATTTCTAAAAATACATATATGGAACAGTCCATAAGCAAAAACACAATTTTGGCCTGCCACGGTAATACGTACCAGTCTGTATATTGTACTGAGAATTTAGCTAATTTGTCTTTTAAAGTAAATTGCACCGGTCTAGCTCGTAGATAATAATATAAAGGCATAAATTATAAGAATTTATATTTATAAAATTTGGAAATATTGAACATAAAATCGAAATATTTACCTATTTTAGTGTGTGAATATATGTTTGTGAATTTTCCGTTGACGGTTCTTCCTGTATTTCCTCTCTTCACTTCTTTTCTCGACGCAGCTTATGGATTCCTCCCTTTTATCAATTCTTTCTTCTTTTGTATTGTAATACTTCTTTTTCTTACTAATACTTCTACTTAAAACCTTTTCTTTTGGAAATATATTTTAGACTTCTTTGTTGACTTTTCGAAATTGTCAATTTTCGTCGTTCACCAAACAAAACTTTTTTTCTTCTCGAAACCAGGACGACACTCCTGTCTTTCTGCGTTGTCCCCCAAATGAAACTTTAATTCACCTTGACTTCAGTTCATTCAAATATATTGCTGTTATAGGAAACTGTACCGTACGTCGATGTATCCTTGATTATTTCTAGTAAATTTATGTGAATTCTTGTAGTGTATATTTGTTGTCGAAATGTGTAAAAAATGCTAACAAAATTCTTTTTATACATTAAATCATGCTTTTAAAAAATATTTAACCCTGGTAACATTTGTTATACTACAATATACTACTAAAGTATACCTATAAGTTCTATTAACAAAGTTTTTGTCTATCTCTAATAATAGCTCTGGAATCTTAGGCCACCCGGGATATACAGTACGTCCCGGATCGATGCAGGAATACGTAAACTATTCTTTAAATTTCTTACTTGAAATTCCAGCTTGTGAGATTCAACCTTGCCTGGACAGAAACTAATTTGTACCACGGTTTTTAAACAAAACGTATCAAGTAGAGAATTACAAAAAATATTTGCAAATAATAATAAAGTACATTGGTTGTAGTAGATACAACAAAATACTATTAAGAAAAGTGGTTCGTAAAGGAAAACTGAGTAATAAAACTTTATGTTGAAGATATTGAAAAATGTTTTTAATAAAGGTTGTTAAGAACAATAAATTATTCAAGTGTGCAAGATGGCAACAAGATCGGTTTACTTTAATCCGTTTATTAGACATGGATATTTATAAGATATATGTAAGAATACAAAGTAGCAAAACATAAATAATTCACTTCGATAAGTTTGATTAAGGCTATTTCTTCCCTAAAATAACAAAATTTATATTATCTGAATTCATTCATTGGGAACAACATTCGCTATCCATTTTTCTTGAAAATGTCCTTTCAGCCCAATGTCAATTCACATTCACAAAGTCAAGAAATAGGAAATCGTTGTGTGACGAATATGAACAGCGTATTCCGTCGTGCTGTAATTTTTCCGCAAACCAATTCAAATTGTTTAAATAATTATGCTGATTAAGTCTTTCTTTAACGAAATAGACACCAAAATGATAGGAAATAGCACACCAGATATTTTGTCGCCTGCAATTTATTGCATCATTGGGATTATTATGTAATTATAAGAGATCGATTCATGTGAGAAAATTATATTTTTATGGAAATTTTGATCCTCTACCTTTTTCTTACCTAAAGTACAACAAAATTGAAGCCTATTGGATCATCTCCTTCCTCTAATATATGAAAAACCGGACTCTAGTCTATATGCGTGGCACACATCCGACTTCAAAATAATATGGACATAAAATAAAGTCGATATTTTAGTAAATTTTAAAGTCAATTGTTCATGCCTTTGTATCTTGTTGTGTTTTTTTATTATTCTTTACTTCTTTGTATCTCATTTTTGTATTCCTATTTCTCATAATTACCCAAAATGTAGTAGCCAAATAAGATAGTAAGCCGACCTTTTTGAAATTTTGCGCACTTGCATAATTGATTATTATGAACAACTGTTACTGACATTATTCAATATTTTTTTATTAAAAACTAAATTTACAAAATGTCAATAGTGTGTATTATTATTCGGTTTTCCTTTACAAATAACTTTTCTTGATAATACATATTTTGTGGTATCTACTACAGAAAGTGCCCTCAATTAGACTTTTATAATTCCTTTTTATTTTTAAGAGAGGGCCTGATTTTCTGTAATAGAAAATATAACAGAAATTAGTTTCTATTTAAGCAGGGCTAAACCTTAGAAGGTGAGATGTAAACTCAAAAATTCATGAAATTTTTAACCTGTTCATGCGTCAATCCAGGGACTCATTGCATATATATTTACATATACAAGACTATTTGGCACCCAACGAAACTGCTATATTCAGCAGTAATTTATTTTGTGAATATCGCATTTACTTTTTATATATACACAAATATCGTTTTTAATAAGTTATCTACAGTGTGGTATAGAAATATGAAATACTGATGTTGATATCATATTTAATAGTAAAATGATTCTAATTTATCATACTAAAATACTACAATATTAAATTTGATTAAATATTAGCATTATCCGAAATAACAAATAATTCCGACCATGAACGGAACATTAATTGCTTGTTGATGTACCTGTCGTATTTTTCGTCCAACCTTTGCAGCGTATTTGAATCAAAATACCTTGACAAAAATTTGAAATCTGTCGGACCCGTGCATACAAGAACGTTCACATTCATATGTATTTAATACTTCATGTAACTCCATAGCTTGCAGTGATTTCACATTAATGGGCCTGAGTTTGGCGAATCTGTGATAAAGAATATATGTACATCTTAAATATACAGCAGCATTTGCAGTGCACCAGATGCAAACGCTAAAACAAATATTCGTACAACGATTAAATATGAGCTCCCTAATGTACTGAGAATTTAGTTAATTTTTTGAAGTAAATTGCACCGGTCTAGCTCGTAAATAATGATATAAAAAGCATAAATTATAACAAATTATATTTATAAATTTTGGGAAATGTTGAAGATAAAATCGAAATAATTTATTACTTAATTATTGACTTATCTATATTCTTAATTAATACGTCGTTAACCAAGCAAACTTTTATTTCTTCTTGAAACCAGGACTAGTCTGCTGTCTTTCTGCGTTGTCCACGAAACGAATACTTTAATTCACCTTGACTTCAGTTCATCGAGATATATCGCTGTTATAGAAACCTGTACTGTACGTCGATGTGTCCTAGGTTATTTCCAGTAAATTTATATGAATTCTTGTTATGTATAAATGTTGTATGTAATGTGTTTGAATGTTAACAATGTTTTTTAATATATCCCTTAATATATGCTTTTTTTAAATATTTAACAATTTTATTTCTGGTGACATTTGCTATACTACACTAGAGTAGTTTTTATACGTCGCTAGCTAATCGAGAAACATAGAAATTTGCTTATTAGATGAAATAGAAAATTATGTTCTCATCTTTAGTAAATATGACCGCTTAACTTTGACTTTTAGAATTGCTGTGCGCTGTTCAACAATTTAATTGTGTGGAAAGGTAAGATTTCCTTATTCCCTCTAGAGTGAGCCAGTTTTAACAAAACAAGCTAAGGATAAGGTTAACATCCAAACTGGTGTGAAATGTTGGTTTGTAGTAGTAAGTCTACGCCATAATTTAACGTAATAGTTATAGACGTTACCATTTGTAGTGCGACGCACTGTTTCAAGTTTCAAGTATGTGACGATTGTTCTCGATGCGTATGTTTCGTCTTGCCAAATGAATTTGCTAGAATATTGTTGGTCACAGTTCTAATTTATCCAAACAATTTCCAACCGTAAGCCATCAATCCTTGAAAATTTGTGTCACAACTTGGTTAAAAGGTAAAACTAACGAGAAATGGAAATGTTTGCTGCCATCACATGGAGCGAAAGAGCGCAACAGAACCAACCGGCTGGGCGGACAGAATTGCTAAAAATTTAATCACGATATTCATCACGGGAATTCGAGCTTTCGTAAACTACTTGACAAATACGGGATATGTGTGAAAAAACAGACGAGTCGTGGGATAATCCGGATTAAAAATGAGATACGTGCCTGGCACTGCGACTGACGTGCGGCTCTGGCTCTGATCTAATCCGCGCAAAGCCGACGAAATATGGGTTTATACCGGACCGGCTCTCAGTGTGCATCAATTATTGTCAGCAATCAATCTGAATCGTTTCTTTCTTCTTGTTGCAGAAGCGTCTGCCGTTAGTTGGGAGGAATGGTGGACGTATGACGGCATTTCAGGTAAGTGCATGATTACTATTTCAGCGAAAACTTTCGATAAAAGCTCCTCCGCCACAAAACTTTTATAGTTCGGCGTAACAGCGAAAATATGTGAAAGAGGTTTATGCTCTGTAAAGTTTAAGTCCTTTGTCGTTAGGTTCTTGAATATGTAAGTATTATTCCTACAAATTCACGTGAATAGAGTAGAAGGAACTCGTCGTCTGATGCCTGACGTTTCTACATGGGCACATTTCATGCCTCAACTAACCTTTTGTGTACATGAATACTTTCTTAAGAATAGGTGCACATAAAAGGGTTTCGACGCAATAGTTTTCCACGCCATGTTATAATGCAACTTACGTTAAAAAAGTACGACAAATTGTAAAGTTGATCTCCGATTTGAAGCAGCTAAGCTATAATTTTTAAATTACTTTAATTTTGCCACATATGTAAATCCATTTCCTTTGGAATAATGATGTCTACTAAATACTGTGGAATACTGATTAATCAGTAAGTTCTTATAAAGGCAATTGAACACATTCACATTCAACGACATTTTTGTCACATGCTAAATGCAGTTGCCGATTTATGGGCCATCCTAAAAACCAAAAATAGTCCTTAAGAAGAATCGAATACGAATAGAGTGAGATTTGGAAAAACCAACTGATCTGTAGCAGTTAAAATTTCATGTTTTGTCCTTTCTTCAATCTAGATAACGAATTTCTTCTTCTTCTCCTTCTTCTTCTTCGTTATTATAAGCAATTTGCTTGTTCGTCGGTGGGTTGATACCTATATAGAACATTCTCTCTCCATCGTTTACGCGGTCGGCCGATATTTCTTCTTCCGTTTGGTAATTTGTCTCTTGCTATCTTGGCCAACCTAGTATCCTCCATTCTGCTTATGTGATCGTTCCACCCTTTTTTCCGATTGATAGTCCACTCATTTATTCCCTGTATGTTATATTTTCTTCTGATATCTTCACTCCTTATTCGATCTCTGAGCGTATTTCCCGTAATTCTTCTCAATATTCTCATCTCCGCCGTTTCTAGTAGTCCTTGTGTTTTGGCTATATTGGATCTAGTTTCTGAAGTATACGTCATTATACGTACGTCTTATAGTGGCTTTATAAATTCTTGTTTTCGTGTCAATGTCGATGTGTCGGTTTTGCCATATGGTGTCATTGAGGCATCCTGCCAACTTATTAGCCTTCTGTACTTGATCTCTGACTTCTTTTTCTACATCTCCATAACTGGACAGTGTAACACCCAGGTACTTTATATCCTTTACTTGCTGAATACTGACGCCATCAATTTCTAATTAGATCTAGTTAGTTCCTTACTAATTACAGTTGTTTGGGTTTTCTTAGGTGATAATATCGTATAAAATTCCTTTGCCTTTGTGTTGAACCTGTGAACTAGTTTTTGTAAACTATCCTTATCGTGGGCTATCAATATTGCGTCGTCCGCGTAACAGAGTATTTTGATCTCTTCGTTCTCCATTCTGTATCCTCGTTCTAGGTTGGCAGTTTTGATGATTTCATCCATAATTAAGTTGAATAGCATGGGACTTAATAAATCGCTCTGCCTTATTCTATTGCCCGCATCTATAGGTTCCATGAGTTGTCCGTCTATTCAGACTTCCATTTTGTTGTTTCAGTAGATGTTCTCAATTGGTTTTTATAATATCCAAGGGGATTTCTCTATTATACAAAAGATCAATTACATCTTTGAGTCCCACTCTATCGAACACTTTCTTTAGGTGGATCAAACACAGAAATGCCAGCCTATTATACTCTAACGCCTTCTCAGTCATTTGTTTTATGACGAATCTTGCACCTGTACACGATCTTCCTGTACGAGAACCTTGTTGGTCATCTGCCAGATTTATCCTTTCATGCTAGATTTTGGTTGTAAGTTTCAGAGTGGTATTTAACAAGGTGATACCTCTGTAGTTTTCGGGTTGCTTTTTATCGCCGTTTTTTGAACAGCAAGATCAATATATCTGTCTTCCATTCTTCTGGTATTTTATTGTGTCTGATAATTTTGTTAATTAGGGCAGTTAGTTGTTTCGTTATTGCTAGTCCATAGTATTTTAACAATTCATTTGATATCCCATCTGTAGCCGCGGCTTTTCTGTTTTTCAACCTCTTTAGTGTTTCTTGCACTTCCTGCTCGCTTATGTCAACTTCTTCATTTGAAGTAATTTCTGGAGTCTCTGGTTTCGACGTCATTTGCTGTTCCTCTGCACATAGCCTCCGCAGATAGAAGAAAGTGTTATTAATACGTATTTCATTTGTGCTACAGAAGTCCGTCAAAAGATCTCCATTCTCATTTTTGATGTTTTCGTTATATTGTTGTTTTATCCCTGGTACTATATCATTACGGACGCTGGTGTTAAAGTCGCCCATAGTCATCATTTATGCATGTTTTGGGATCTCGTGTATAACGGTCTGAAAATATTCGTAAAAGCTTTCTCTTATGTTTACATCTCTGTTGTTCTCAGGTGCATAAATTGTTATCACATTTAAATACTTGACGTCTAGTTTGATTTTTATGCAATGTACTTTTTCTGAGATATATTTACATTCTGTTATTTGACCCATAAATTTCTTGTGTATTAATAAGCGACTCGTTCTTTGGCTCTGTCCTGCTTCGCCACACGACTATAGATCATCAGGTAGTTGTTGTCTAACGTCATTCCAAAATTATAAATTCCTTTTTGCAAATCACTGAACACCCAATATGTTTTCTTGTTGTCGTAAGAACGGATGGCCTTTTTAGCGAATAGCATCTCGCAAATGAATCTGAACTTCCGTCTTGTGTTGGCGAATTGTTTCAATTATTGATAAGTCATCGTCAACTCCTAAAATCTTCGAAGGTTCTTTCGCTAATTAGTTCAGGTAATCACGGGATGCTAAGTGCCGTTCGCCGATTTTAGACGTTGACAAAATTAGGCTTTTTCTTCCGATTTACAATCCGTTGAAACAAAGTACCTTAGAGTTGGTCTATTTTCCTCCGGGAAGATAACTGCTTCGAAGCTGTACAGGACACAAGAGCAAACTGATACCGTCAGTTCGATCCTGCCTTGTTGACATTTAAGGAAGAATTCAGCTCACCCTCAACAACCACCTGTAAGAAACCTCAGATCTATAAACAAACATTCGTTCGCCTGAAATTTATACTGCGGGTTGCATTAAATCACGGCGCGAGTGAGTAATAGCTCTCTTACCCATATTGGCCATCGCAGAACCGTTTAATATTATTTGTTTTAAAACGACATTTATAGCCCCTAGTTTTCCCCCTTTATTTTAGTATTCAGTTCATGCTCCCTATCCGACGAATTGAATAAAAATATTTATAAATAAATAATCCAAGCTCAAATTGAAAAAGAAAATGAATTACACTAAATAAATGGAATATAACAACAACATAAAATAAAATATATCTTATTAACTAACATTATATATATATATATATATACATATACATATATATATATAACCTCAAGTCAAACGCAACAAATACATTACTTAGCAATGACACTCACAGTTCTAGAATAGATATGCAATGATGTGTCTAAACAAATTGTGACGATATGCATGATTCGTAATAAAGGTCAACGTATCGACGAATACGTCGCAAACTTCGGATATCTGAATCTGAAATTAGATGTAGGTGCATGCAAATTTAATCTGTTTAACAGCATTGTGCAGTCAACACCACCGTGTATCACAGAAAAGAGGAACTTTATTAGAACGACTATCCTCCTGGCCTGTACGGAATCTAGCAAGTAGTAAGTTATGGTTGTAATCTCTTTCCGGCTAGTAAACCACAGCCTAAAAGAATAAAAATTAAAAAAATTCTTTGAACGGACTCGATCAGTTGAATATGGACATTATAAATCGGGAACCATATAAGAACAGCATACTCAAGTTTAGACCGAATAAGAGAAGCTAACAAGATGTACATGGTGCGCGTGTTTCGGAAGTCTCGACAATTTCGAAACATGAAACCATAAATTTTAAAGCAACTGCTAACCACATCGTACATATGACCGATAAATGATAATCTTGCATCAAATAGGACTCCTAAATCCCTTAGTGAGTAAACTCTTAGAGCAGTATCAGATATTTGATAGGAATAAACGATTGATAGGATTTTCTTTGTGTAGGTAACTACTACACATTTCGCTATATTCAATGGAAGTCCATTAGAATCGTACCAGAAAGATATACAATTTAAACTGCTCTGAAGTGACAAGCAATCCTGGATGGAACCCACAATGGCTAAGCAGTCATTAAAAAAGTAAAAATAATAGTGGGCCGAAGTTCGAGCCTTGTGGTACTCCTGATGACTAATGGAATACATAGTTTCGATACCTGACAGAAAACATTCTTCCAAATAGGTAAGAGTGCAGTAAGTCGACTAACGAAGCAGAAAATGCGTAGTAGTTTAATTTATGAAACAAGACATAGTGATCAGTACGATTGAATGCTTTCTGAATATCTAAATAGATCGCATCCACCTGGCCTCCACCATCCACAATCTCCAACACAAACTGGATAAAGCAAGATAAGTTTGTAACAGTTAACCGATTCTGTATAAAACCATGTTGAAATAGTGAGACATATTTACTACTAACAGCATACAAATGTTTGTGAAGAATAGTCTGACAGATTTTAGAGAAATCACAAAGTAAAGACATCGATCTATAATTTTGCACATCTGAAGAATCACCTTTCTTCAATATTGGACTAACTTATGTGGTTTTCCAGACAGTGGGAACATAAATATGCGATGCAGGGGAGCAGCAAACACAGGCGCGGATAAATTAGTATTTTTAAAATGACGTATGTATGTAAAGTTGACTTTTTGTCAAACGTCAATAATTTCGTAATTGTTCTAAATTCTAATCTTATATATTTAATATTCAACAGTTAACTGCGTCACACCTTATATTAGATAAGTACCTCCAAACCTGAGTGTGATTAGGATGTTCTTTATTGTTTTGCTGATGTGAAGTTCAAAACGTTTTGCAAGCGTAATTCGAAACATTTTGTCTCGTTTTGTAATTATCCCAGACATTCAAGCTCTATTGTTTACTCCACTGGGCAATATTTAATCTTTCTTTTACTCAATAACCGACTAGCTAATCAAATGTTACTCCATTGTTTCGCTTCATTTTTCTTCTTTTGCATGTTCAACCCCTTTGTTGCAAGCCGGAAGCCTTCGAGCAGGGTTATCCGAAAGGGAGGAAACGTTCGATCGGCATTTTTATGAAACAGCCTGTTTACTTAACGCACCGCCGTAGCAACAACCTAATTCTTGTTCTCGCCAGAGTAGAAACGCTAAATTATCCCAACGAATCAGTACCGCCCCTTATTATTTCATGCGCCATCAGACCCTTATTATTGTCAAAGTTAACCTTAACCGCACAACCCTACGCGTCTGCTGGTCGAATTGGTTTCTGCATGTCATCAAACCTCCCTGAGATATTCTAATAGCCACCTGCTTTATGAACGCCGTGTTGCTTCCTTAGTCCTCTTCAACCGTCTCAAGAATTTGCTTTGTTTTTTGTTGCTGGGTACTCCACTCTGGGGAACACACGGTATACGTAGCAGATCACACTCGACTTACATGTCAGATATTAATTCAAAATCAAAATACACTATTATGTATCTACTCTTATTGTCAACCCTAAAACCTACGTAAAACTTCAAGCAGATTTACCCTTACCGTTAGTAACGGTGAAGGTAAAACGCTGCCTGTTGAAAGAGAACACCACGATACTGCACGGCTAGGTCAAGTGTTTGAAGCTGTTTGATCTTCTTCTTCTCCATATTCCCTTATTCAAGAAATTTTTAACAAGTCTATTCATGATCTACAAACCATAAGCTGAAGTTATTAAGAATAAGGAAAGCTAGTAGACTGTGAAAAACAACCACACAGTGTTTATTTAGAGCAACTTTTTATCTGTTATTTGACGCTTAGTTGTTCAAGTTACATTCGTTGCAACTCAGCTACTTATTTTGTAAAAGTAAAATAAAATGGAATTAACCAGAGAGCACTATCGAATCATAATTTATTATGATTTTAAAAGGGGTTTAAGCGCTTATAAGTGCAAAGAGAGTTTCAATTCCGTTTCTAGTGCACAAGTACCTTTCTTGACTACCATTTACCGATGGTATAAGGAAGCTGAACGCGAAAGAAATTCTGTTCAGCCTCAGAAAGAGGCAGGATGTCCTCCTACGGCTATTAACGATCAAAGGATTGCAGCTGTTAAACAAATAGATGAAGAGGACAAGAAGGTCACTTGTACAGTAATAGAGCATGTCAAGATTGGATCCTCAGCTGCTACAACAATCAGATACGGTCACCTGCATTTAAGAAAAGTGGTAAGCCGTTCTGTGCCGCATCACATTTCTGACTTCCAAAAATCAGAGCGTGTGAGAATTTGCCATGAAACTTTAAATTTATTAGATAATCGCGGGCACCAATTTTTTTCCAAAATAGTAGCAGGTGACGAAACTTATATTCCCTTTTCGACCTTCCTACTGGACAAGAGAAACGTGTATGAGTTCTCAAAAAATATGGAAACTCCTACAATGACTAAGAAGCAGTGAGCTATTAAGAAGGTTATGTATGCGGTATTCTTCAGAAGAACGGGCTTAGTAAGTGTAATTAAGCAAGATGGACAAAAGACAGTTACAGCTAAGTGACACACTAAAAAATGGTTGCCTGAAATGTTCAATAGAGTTCCAGGCAAGGGAGTTATGCTCTACGATGACAATGCATCGTCCCATACGTCAGTATCAACTCTCCAGTTTTTGGCTGAGAGAAAATATATAAGTAATAGAACATCCGCCGTACTCACCTGATTTAGTAAGGTGTGACTTTTCGTCGGAAGAAGAGATTGATACCGCCGCTCATGCTTATTTTGAAGGTATTCTGAACAAAGATTGGTTGGGAGCTTTTAAACAGTAGGAAGAAAGAATGGTCAATTGTATCATTGCTGATGGGAATTCCTTTGAGCACATGTAAAGTATAAATAATATCCTAGAAAATATTAACCGTGTTTCTTATTCTCAATAATTTCAGCTTATCCCTCGTATATGTTTCGAAAACACGGGAAAAATGTTAGGCTTCAAGTTAAATGGAGAGAACGAAGGTGTGTTTTCCGAGATAGACATAAAGAACTTTAAAGCTCCTTTGCCATTACCATTGAAGATATTCTTACTTTTTCGACATTGTCTGTATGGAACGCTTGATGAGTAACAGCAAACCAACTAAAGGGGTTTATTAATCAACACCACCATGTCTATAAAGACAGTTTTCAAAAACATGAAACAAATCACACACTTCGCACGTAATCTTGTGAATATACATCTTGTGCCACCTCGGACACATTTAACCAGTATACGGAAAAACGTAATCTACCAGTACATAAGAGTATATAATCATATACACCACATTAAATGCTTGTAGTTAGCACGTTTTAAGAATGTTTTTAAACTGTGGTTGATGGACCGGGAATTTTATGATACAAGAGACTATATGTCTACAAAAGTAATCATTGCTGGTTGAATGGTGCACATACACAAATTAAATTTATTGTTTCGTTTCTATGTATATTTGTGTACATAGGTGTATATCATATTTATTGATATAATCTATATTTTATTGGCATTATGGAATGAATAAAGATATTATTGGATTGCAATCCTCCTTTCACAAAATACTGGTATGTCCTTTATTTGTGCGATAACACAAAAATCACTATAACCAGTAACTGTGATGCTTGTAAGCAGTCTTCAGAGATGAGATGAAGAATAGTTTAGTGCCCCAATGGTACTAGAAAGAGACTTATAAAGTGGAGAAGGGAAAATCGACGTCAAAGAAACTTCCTGACTGCTGGATTCTTAAGAGAGGCAGTTTAATGTTTTGGATCATAAGTATTTTCATATATACGTATCTTAAATATCTTTGTCGGCGCCTTTTGAGTAGATATCGCTCTAATAGATAAAAGGCTACTGCTGAGTTAAAGGTACTATGCAACAATGTCTTGTACATACATAATGTGCTAAGTAAGAGAAAAGATTATCCTCTTTGTTTGCTAAACGAACAAATCGCAAAAATAGTTCATCTGATGTAAATGTCAGGATTTGCTTATCGTAGGGAATATCTTACGGGTAATTACTTATTACGTATTACGGTGTCCGAGAAAACATAGCAAACATGATAACGTCCACCAGAAATTTGTTTAGAGTACAAAAGGAATAGACAATACAAATATTGTGTCGGAATCCTATAGATTCTGTGCCATAAATTTGAGAAATTTCCTTTAACGCTTCCTGGGGGAATACGAGAACTCGGATTCGTCGACAAAGGTTACAAATTAGCATAAATCGGACAATTAAGGAGTTTTATGCCGGCAGCAATTTATACCACAAGTTGGCGGTCATGTATATTGCTGAGGACAAAACACCGGAAACAAGTCGGAACAGTGCAACGTATACGCAAAAATCCGCGTCGAGCGACGGAAGTTATAAAGAAATGAGTGTAGGTAAATGGATGCAAGGAAGAATACAGAAAGAATCTCATTGTTTAAGCGAGATGTCTACCCAAGGGTAACATTATGCAAAGTAGGCTTGAAAATGCAGACTTCGTGCACTTCAAAACTGGTCTCTATTGAAACGATTACATCGTCTTAAAAGGAAGTTGTCAGGAATTACAATATTATACGGCTCCAGGATACTGTTATTAACGAAGCCATTTTATACTATGTTCCAATCTACATTCTAGATAAACTCGGTAAACATGTTTCAAACTTCAATTTATTTTAAATTAAGATGGCGGAAAACAATTTCACATAAAATTTTAACGCTTCCTTAAATTCCTTCTTGACTCCTGCATAGTTTATAGTATGGCCCATTCAGTGTACTGAAAATTTCAGAGCTTGGATTAATTTCTGAATTTAGAAAAACAAAATGGTTTGAAATCCTTTACTGTACATTATAGAATTCATCGAACTTTTAATAGACGTTATATTTATTGAAGACAACTAACATGATACTACTAATTTGATATCCAATTCATATTATGAGTGAATACCATAAAAAAGCAAAAAATCTTCAAGTAAACGACTTTTGACTTTTAGGAGTAGTGTTTATAAGAATTATACCACCGCTTTTTGGCACGTTTGTGTGCTCTACCATTTGGTTTCCTATATACAGTCTCCTCCGTTTATTAATTTGGGTTGACTATACTTTCCCTATAATATCAAACCACTTGCAGAAGAGGATTCCTGACTTCGCTTCTATGCATTATAAACCGCGGTATTATATTTTCAACCCAGGGCGTCAAAGGAAATGTTAGTTGCCTGGTGTTACAGATTTGTCGTTCAATAGGATGCATGTAGTTAGACGGGATAGCGGCTTGTCAATTCACTACATAAGCAATATGGAATACCAAAAGAGACCTGAGCAAAGCAGGCGTCTGTGTCGATAACAATCTCGTTCACACAGTGGCTTACCCGCCTCTTTCTCCTATAACGCTGTGCATAATCTGCATAGTCTGTAGTTACTGATACATCGCAAGAAAGTGCAATCCCTTTCATTTTTTTCTTTTCTTAGACAATATCCGCAAATTGTTTATTGCTTAGGATCGATCTATGCATGTAGTTAGATGGGATAGCGGCTTGTCAATTCACTACATAAGCAATATGGAATACCAAAACGAGACCTGAGCAAAGCAGGCGTCTGTGTCGATAACAGTCTCGTTTACACAGTGGCTTACCCGTCGCTTTCTCCTATAACGCTGTGCATAATCTGCATAGTTTGTGGTTACTGATACATCGCAAGAAATTGCAAGCCCTTTCATTTTTTTCTTTTCTTAGACAATATCCGCAAATTGTTTATTGCTTAGGATCGATCTGATGATTTTGCTAAGCTAAAAACCCTCACCTGCTTATTTGGCGTAAGTACTTTTCAAAGTATATTGTTGACCAGAACCAATCGTTTAAATATCGCAAATCTGCAACATTCAGAACTATCATACTTTAAATTCGTGGTTTCTGGGGTTCTAGGGTTTGTTTTGTCCCTTTTTACACCAATAGGGGCTCAGTGTAACCTAATTGGTTACACTCGGCGAGGTGTAATTAGCAATAAAAGGTATCTTAAAATATCAAAGGACTGTTTATATTCAATACGTGAAATTAAACACATTACTCAAGTAAACAGCTCATCTCATAACACATACAAATATAATCAGTAGTGTAAGTGCGTGAATATTCACATTCAGTCATTCACTGAACTTTAGTAATTTTTAGCAATATTTTAAAGTTTATACTGTTGTAAATACTGAAGTGTTCAGCAGTATTTGTTTTGAATTAATGGAAGTTATAGCCCTTCGCTAACGAAACCAGTGTTGGAGTGTATTCATAGTCTACACTGCCGAAGACACCAGTCTCGCTTCAACCCACTTCTTTGTACTTTTTGCATTGAGAATAAGATGCCTGTGCTAAGGATAGAAATCATTTTATTTAAGTTAACGTGCCGTAAATCTTCTTCTTCTTCTTAATCTTGTTACCCTTTCTACCTTTCGGTGTAAGGGTGCCCTAAATACTAACACTAAAGTATACAGAAGCTTTAAAAAATAATCTTCCCATTCTAAGAATATCATGCATATATGTGGGAAGCTCAAATATGTAAATATAATGGACCATAATTAATGACGGTTATCCTCAGTCTTTTTCCCAAAGAGTTGCAGTAAGAGGAACTCCGTATTAGTATGGTTTGGCCACGTCTACTACGGTAGTGAACATATCCTGATTTA
Source organism: Chrysina gloriosa (assembly GCA_038088585.1). NCBI lineage: Eukaryota > Metazoa > Arthropoda > Insecta > Coleoptera > Scarabaeidae > Chrysina > Chrysina gloriosa. The sequence goes on from CM076090.1 coordinate 26,612,160, forward strand.
CATACAATTTAAACATATAGAAAGTCCTAAGCGTTGACAATACAGTTCTGGTCAGTTATCTAATGTTTTGGCCAACCGCTGCGCATAAGAGCAGAGGTACTACCCCCGTGGATTCAGCACCACGCCAAATGGTGAGGACTGTATTCATTGTAAACCCAAAGTCCCAACAGAACAATTAGTTGCGTAAAACTAGTAAATTAATTTCGAGAGCCAAAATCTGAATAATCTAAAAACTAGATGACCCTCCATATAACGACCTAATTGAATTAGCTACGTTCATAGACAGCTACCAAGTAGCTGTGCAAAATCATACTAAATAACCACAATATACTCATGCTAATAATCTGTGAAGGAAATTAAGGTTTGTCAGCCGCAGACCGCAACTGCAAACTAATTATCCTTACTGGAAATCGTCAGTGCACTATACCGGTCTGCAACTGACAAATCATAATTCCCTCAAATGTGTTATGGTTATATCTCGTAAAGATGGATTTGGCCAAAAATGTGGTGTCATTTCCTGAGCAGGAAACGTATGGATATACCTGGTTGTATCGGTTAACTATGTTGTTCAATGAATGCAAATTTTATTTTATAAAATTTTGGATCTTAAAAACAGTTTACTATTTTTATCTATTCGTCGTAGATTGCGATGATTTTTTCCAAATCCATCTCCACTAGTTATCGACATATCACATTTGAGGCGATTATAATTTATCAATTGCAGACCGATATACTTTACTGACAGCGCCTAATCAAGACGAAACGGAACCAGTTGCGGTCTGCGATTGACAAAGCTTAATGCGCACCATGGATTATTGGCATATGTAAATTGTGGTTACTTCGTAAGCTTTTGCACAGTTACTTGGTAGCTGCGCATTAACATACCTCTAATTTGATTAGGTGATGTAAAGTTGGTTACGTACTTGACTACGTATTTGGCATGTCCCTTTTGAAACTGAACATAGTTTATAATACTTTCTACAGAAATAAAGAAAAATTCTTTGTGGTGATTTATAATCTCTCAAAAAATTACACACTATATCTAGTTAGGATGGATTACTATGGAGCTTAGCTTGGATCATTGTTCAATTAATTTTGGCGGAATGGAAGTATGGTTCTGTATTGATTTCCAATAGACCTTAAGCAGATACCATTGGAAAAAGGATATTCCCGTTCATTCCCACAAAAGTTTAGTTAACACTAAATCTACCACTACCAGTCAAATTGATTGTTTTCAAACATTCGTAAAACTTTCACATACTTCAATATTATCATATCACTATCAAACTTTACAGCTTTTCTTAAAATATACTTATTATTCAGTTCAGACTTACTTGTAGGAAATACTTGCCCAGTAAGATGCTGTAATGATTACAAAACCACGAAAATCTAATCAAGATGTAGAAAATATGTATGCGGCAAATGTACATTTGGAAACAAAATAATATAATTTGTAAAAGATGCAGTAAAGCCAAATAAGATATGTGATATGTTATTTATATATTTAGAAATAATGAGTATGTCCATGTACATATTGTGTATGAGAATGAAGGAAGCTACCTATACATACCATATACCTATTGTTTGTTTTTTATTCTGATTTCAAGTTAATAGGATAAAAGATATAAAAATAAATTTTTGTACTTTTATCAAAGTTGGTGATTCATTCAATACCAAATTGATTATTATCTACATTTAATTATAAAAATAATAACTATATTAAGGATCGGCCAGTTCGACCAGGCAGGAACAGTTATACAGAAACTGCCAGTAGGGTTAGTGTTAATATAACGTGATCACAATGGTATTACTACAATCTATCTTATCGTATTCAAGCGACTGTTAATGCTCGTAAACACGGCACCGTAATTTATTAAGTCAATAAATAATTTATACTACATTGATCGTTTCACAAATGGATCTTTCGAACTGCTAATCTGATGTAGAGTACCTAATGGGTTCTTATCTATATAAAGTGCCGCTTTCTAATCGAGTTAACCCTCTCATGTCCGAATTAAAATGGGCGTGGCTAAAATTTTTGGTGTGGTGATGTTATAAATTTAAATACAAGTTGATTTTTCTTTCAAATGCCGTTTATTTCAATTTATGTATGGTAGGATACAAAACAATTTTTTTGAGGATTGGAGCACAAGTGCACATTGCATTTGCTGCATTTACAGCTTGGAAACCCAGTGTTGCATAGCCTACATCTGCCCCTTGTTCCCCATTCCGGCCAATGATTATAAGCATCAAATCATAGGGATTTTGCAGGCTCTGCAACATATGCTCTTTTATAGGGGTTTCATTCAGAACCCGTAGAAGGAGCTGGTGATGACGGAGTCGATGAAGAAAGTGATGAAGTTCCTGAATTCATTGTCAAAAGGAGTGATGATGGACGACCTCTCTTTTTGCGACAACTGTAGTTTGACTTGCGTTCAAAAGCTCGGTAGCAACATACAATTGGAAATTTATGAGCGGCATATACTTCAATTCGCCGTCTGTATGTGTGATGTCTCTGTTGTACAATAACCAACTGTCTACTAAACTCGAATTTATTCACCAGTACACTATGCGCATGTACCATTTATTTGAGCGGTGGTTGATTTTGTAGAATTCAAGCAGCATGTCCGCAAGATCAACCCCTCCCATGTGCTTGTTGTAGCATTCTACTATACCTGGACGAGGTATAGTTATAAACTTCTTCTCTTTGCGGCACCACCTCTTGCATTCACTCATGGGGTTCTTACCTGCATAGTTTGAAACCAGTTGTACACTCTTATTGTCATACCAACGACAAGCAATCAAGTTGTGCGTTGCTTCATATTTGAAATCGCTTGATCCTCGTCCTCGTTTTTGAAGTTCCTTCTCACTACTTAGAGCACAATTTTTCAATCGGTTGCTTCTAATTGTACCAACAGCTAATATGCCTTTTTCTTTCAGAGCAATCATCAAGCTTATTGAAGAAAACCTATGGTCAAAAACCAGTTGGAAATTTTGGTTTACTGGCATATTGGATGATAAAAATAGCACAATATCTGATGATATTCCCAAACCATAAGACTTGCACGTTCCTTCTCCAATGTAGAGAGGAAAATCATAAATAATCCCAGATACACCAGCTCTAGTGAACATTTTAAAACCCCACTTGTGGGCTTCATTGGAAGATATTGTTTCAAACTATGTTGACCTAAGAAAATAATGTATTATTCAGCAATATATTACATATGTTCACAAATAATAAGATAACTATGAGATATGCAAGCATTTGCTCATCAATGCTTTGGCATTCTTCCTGTGAAATTTCATTGAATTTTTTTATGGAGTTCAACAAAGGCCGAACTTTGTATAACTTGTCGTACTCAGGTGTTCCCTTCTGAGGCTGTTTAGTATTATTGTTCAAGTGGAAAAACTGTTTGATTTTTTCGAATCTGTTTCTTGGTAATGCACTTGCAACGGCCGCTAGTTTGAAGTTGGCCGCCCACGCCATTTTATATGTTGGTATTTTCACAACTGTAAGTAATAGTAGAATGCCAACAAACCTTTTATTTCAGACACAGTATATTTCAATTCTATGCCCTTTGTTTGCATGGCGTTTCCTCACATATTTTCTACCACAGTTCATCCGCAAAGAAAATACTAAAATATTCGATAGTTTTTTTCACCGTATTGATGCATAATTTACTTTTCCAGTTGGTCTCGCTTTCCATAAACTCTGCACTCCTCCACTTCAAACTCTGTAAATCAATTTTTTCCATCACCTGTTCAACGTTTTCATTATCACTCAAATCTTCATCATTTTCGGTTGTAATAAATTGGTCAATCAAACCAACTTGCATATTTTCAGCGCTGTTATCCAAATTTTTCAAAGTTTCTTCTATAATTCTGACCATATTTGCATCCTCTTCTTCTTCTTCTTCTTTATTTTCCTCGTCAGCCGAATCATCCCAATCAAAGTTGGCAAATTTTTCAGTTTCAGCCTGAGTCATACCTTTTGGGCGCATCTTAGAATCTGCATACAAAAATAAGTTTTTATTTTTCGAAAATTACCACAATGGACCAATGTTGCATATACGCAACACTAAATTTACAAAATTATTATATTATAGACAAACTAAATAATATTTTCGGGCCGGGTTTTTTTATATTACTCACTTACCTTTAATTATTTAGTTGTTGAACTTGGTTTTAGGATGAATTAATTATTTTAATATTTTTTAACACTTTTTTAAAACAACGTTTTTTGCAAAATGAATTTGTCAACTTCGCTCTCGGGAGAATAGCTACTAACTGAACACGTGCACAGCTGCCCACCAACTAATTAGCTGTAAGCTTAAACAACACATGAGGCTATATTTTTGCGAAAGGTTCAAAAAAAAAAATATTTAAAATAGCGGTACTTAGACGCTCATAAACACAATGTTGCATATAGTACGCAACATCGGGCATGAGAGGGTTAAATGTGAAATTATACCAGCATTATGTTCAAAAGCAACAAATTTTCCGTCAAGTTTTTGTTGCTTTGATGTTTCTTTAATCTATAGATACCTTTGGATTAAATTAATTACATGAAACATAGATATCAAGGACTGCGATTAGTACTATTTGCACCGTCGTAAAGGTTACAATGAATTGATAACACATGATTACTGAGAAATTAGAGGGTGTGGTAGTTTTATAAATTTGAACTTAAAACCTAGAACATTTTTTAGAAACTTTGTGAAATTTCACATCTAATTAATGCAGGGTAAAAGAATATTAATCATTGGCAAAGCATTTATAAATTAGCATTAAACAAATTTTTACATATTGAATTAATTAAAAACTTTTGAAAACATTGTATTTTCCATAGGTATTACCACACTTTCCATTATTATGGTTCATATTCTTGCGTCCTGAAGAAGCATCAAATGCAAACTACTGGCTTAAAAAATGCAGAATTAAATACAATTTATGAAATATGATTGGTGCTGGATTTCCTAATAACTCTCTACATCGGAAGTCTATTCTAACAGCAGTATTTTCTGTTGCAATTAACTATGTAATCGCGACCAGGAGGATGAATTTCATAGAATCGTTAGACATACATATTTATCTGACCGTAGATCTCCTATGGTTTCCATATAATAAAGATCTAATACTTACTAGTCGTGGGGTTGTTTCCTTCAGTAAACGCTTCTTTGCAGTGAACAATGAAATCTTTGGATAGCTAATCGGAGATAAATTGGGTTTTGATTCATAATTTTCGCACCTCTGATTTTGACTTTCTGAGCAATTTACTGACTTCAACCTCACGTCAGTATTCAAGGTAAGACCAATTTTTCTTAACCCAAATGCATTTGGATCACAATTAAAAAACTAAAATAGGTACGCATTTCTGTATTCGGTAACGAATATATGCTCGACTACAAGTATTGTGACAGTACCAATAGTGAATTGGTAAGGTACGGGCTTGTGAACGTTGTGTAACGTACCATATGCAGTAATTAATGAGCTTCTGTATAGTTCAACGGATGGTCTGACACTTAATCTGTGCATGGTCTTCCAGGGAGGATGGCAGCTTAGTTGTCGAAATGTGCATTTAGTTTTCCAACTAGGTGTGGTATTGATGTTATTTATTATATTTTATCTATATTTTTAAGTAATATGCCAAATTTCCTTAAAGATCCAGTTAATGAAACAAAAACACAACATTACGGTCGTATCAACAATAGCTCAGACAATAAATGTAAGGCAATGTGGCCGATGATTCGCATTTTCACAGAAGTTCTCTCTGGGTTAAAAATTTTAGTGGAGCTTCATTCGCCTTAATGGGAACCAACCTCTTGCAGAAGCTGGTCGGAGCAACCCAATAGATTTCACATCTAGGTAATCTGCAACGTCGAAGTTGTAAGTTGAAGGTAGCTGACTTCTTAGGCTTACATGATCGGGAGTGTAGTGTATTTGATTAATTTTTGCAATTTTATTGCGATCAATATTCTAATTATTAATGTGGAGGGCTATAAGTGGCAATCATTTTGGTAGCTGCAACACAAATTTTGCACGATGGCATTCATAAGCAATTACAATCAATATTGTAATTGTACTTCCAAGTGCTATGAAGTATTCTTCAATCATTCACAACAAATGCCCCGATGTATAAAACATTATATATTTTATAACATATACATAGCTTCTCCTACGTCAACGACATATTATATATCGAAAATTCCTTTTCCTCGATTTTTCTGGTTCCTCTCCACGTTTTCGTCGGCGTTTCACATTCGACGTCGAAAAATAATGAAAACCCCGTTACGCGTTTCAATAGATTATACGTAATGGAGGTGAGAACTTTTCATAAACTTATGATTTATGACTTCATTGGGCCTTCAGCGAACTTGAAAATATAAACATTATCGAATTTTTGTATGAGCTTGTGTTGAAAGTATATCTGACATTAATATTAATGTTGTTCTTTTTTCCTCGGGCGGCTGTTTTACCATCGACATGATAGATCTTTTCGTTGGCGAAGTTAATTCGCCGGTTTTAATAAACCATTTCCGTTTATTTATGACGCACTTATTTCATTCAATCGGCGTAGTGTGATTAATTTACACGGTTGTTGATGTTTGTTGGAATTTATGCTCATAATCGGTGTCGCTAACGATTACGATCGACGAAAAGCACCAACAAAGACGGTAAACCACCCATTCGATCGGTCTAAAAAAGTAAATAAAAATATCTGCGATTTAGAGTAGATCGAAAGTAAAGTCACTATCCTTAATACACCGATTTAATTATCTCCAAACGCATATCTCCAAACCTCGACAAGTCAACGAAAAGCAAATGGAATATTGAGGGTCTGACGTAAGACGGTGAAGTGCTTTCTTTTAGGTGTTGTGTTCAAGGTGGATGAGTAACACTTTCTTTCGTTTGTGTTTTCTCCACTAACAACTTCGATTTACTTGGGGAGATATGAATGTGACGATATCCAAATCGATGTTAGAATAAACCAAAACTATTCTATTTTAATAACATAATACATAAACTATACACAACACTACTTATTTTCATTTAAAATTGCAAGTGAATGTAGAATGCTGGTTCCAACTTTGTAATTAGCAGCTAATTATGTTTATATTCATTGTTGATCTGATAATTAAACACAAGACCGACTTTATAAATTTTTTTTTAAGGAACTGTTAATGTAGAACAAAAAAGTTTCCGCAAACCGAGGGACTAGCAATAGATCAGGTAGTGTACATCTTTTTAGTTAGTTAGTGAGTTAGTTAGTTGTTTTGCAGTGAGTTAGAAATAAAAATCTTCCAGGCTCTTGACTACTAACACAGGAAAAGGCACTGGAAGCACCCAAAACTTTGAAACTGACCGACGGATGGTTAAAAAGTTTTTTTAAAGACGTAACATAGTGTTTACGTCAATTTGTGGAGAATTTTTATTATTAATAACCAGTAATATATTGTTTACAAATTTTGCTCTATATATATATTATGCAATTTTTATTCTGGAAATAAACATAAAAAAATTAGTTAAATGTTATTTTTTATGGTCCTTTGAATTGCGGTCAATATTGCCGTAAAAGTTTGCGACCGTAATTAACAGGTTTTGCTGTAGAATATATTCCATCTTGCTCGATTATTATATTAAATGAAATAAACCGATCTTCTGATATTATCTTCAAAAGCTCAGGACCATTTTCTTATTGTCCGTTTGGATGAAGGGGCCATTTATATGGGTTGGAACAAAATGAATAAAATCTGAACGTAGTAAAAAAATCTATCGGGCACATCAGCATTAAGTTTTAAATGCACAAATTTTTACAATAAACTTATTTTGTGATTTTATTGTCGCAGATATGATGTCACCCCCTTTTTCTTTAAATGGTAGTTCCAATTTTTGATAGCGCCATTTGGAGGAGAACGTTCTTCTCCATACCGAACGATGATTTCTGACATAGTTTCCATGACAAAATTTTTTAGAAAAAAATAGTTTGTGTCTTATTCGATTTAATAAAGTTTAACTAAAAAGTCAAATGCTACAAACAAATTTTAAATTATTCAAATTAAATGTTCAGAGTGCATGCCATTTACGTGTTGACAATGACCAGAGCGATGTTCAAATTCGTTTATGATGTTATTTAATACTATTTAATATTCCTGATACCTGATTACCTCACTTATTCTAATCCTTCAATCTTCAGTCTAATTAGGTCAGTGTAGAAACGCTTTGCATTTGAGATAACCCCACAAGAAGATATATGAGTGGAGTTAGATTTGGATATCTAGCTGGCCATTCAATTGCTCCCCGCCTACCAATCCATTTCTTTGTGAAAATGGTTCTAAGACAATTAGAAATAGTTGGAGAATAATGTGACGATGGAAAATTCCGCTGTAGGCATACGGCGCTATCCGGCAAGAGGGAATGTTCTGCATTTGGATGGTGACCAACAATTTCTGGTAATATGTTTCGTTGCAGTAATAGCAAATAATTTTCACCAATTAGTGCACCTTCAATAAAAAAGGGACTATGTTCAGTCATACTACCGACAATGTTTTTTTTTCGGAGTTGTGTGTCCTTTCATCAAGTATAGATCTCTAGGTGCCTAGTAAACAGAGTTTTGCCTACTGACAGACCCGTATAGCAGTAGGTAGTTTCGTCGAAAAGAATTATGCGTCTTGAAAATTCCAGATTGTTATTACATCGGTCCATTATTGTGTCACAAAATCACAGACATCGCGGCTTGATTTGTGAGGATCATCTTGAAACGCTAGTACAACATCCAATTCTTTCTCTTCTAAAATTTCCGGAGGTGCTTCTGTAAAGTTATCTCCTATGTGACCCAAATCCCTAAATCTGTGATCTGTCTTGCTTTTGATCGTATTATAAGCCGATGAGGGTATTGATTGTTCAACAATTCTTATGCTCATTAAAAATTTTATTCTTTGGGTTTCACTTGAACTTGAACATTTTTAGTTTTATGTCAATTAATCAAAAGGAAAATAATGTTTATCAAACTTGACGGCACGGAATCAACAATACATTCTAAGTTGACATTTATTACCTTTTGTTAAAAAGAAAGTTAAATACGACAAATACTGTCAAATTGTGACAAGAAACGAGTAAAAACTGAATTTTTAATTATTAATTATTAAATCAATTTATTTAATTTAATTAATTTAATTTTTCTTGGACCTTATTTGAAATAAACTTCTCTTTGTTTAAATTATAGGTTTTAAACAGAAAATTACAACTGAACAAAAGTAAAATCTTTAAGCATACTTCAAATATTTTCTTCTCAAAAATCTTGTTATGTAACCTATTTCAGAAATCACCACATGCAGGAAAGCGTTCTCCTCCAAGTGGCGTTATCAAAAAATTGAGGTTACCATTAAAAAAGGAGGTAACGTCATATCTGTGACAATAATAACGTCACAAAATACGTTTTTGTAAAGTTTGGGCATTTAGAAATTGAGGTTGGCGTATCCGACCTTTTTTATTTTCACTATTTACAGATATTATTGATTTGGGTATATCTTATATGTTCGAATGTATGTATTTATGTCATAAATTATATCCATAAGTACTACTATTGACAAGGTAAAAATATTAACTTAGTTGAATTGTGGTGAGAAAGCGGTAAGCATGATTATATACCTTAAACTACAGGTTTTCTGTAAATGTCTAAATCTTTGTAGCACTGGACCCGAACAACCTGAAGCTATCGTAATATTACAATTTATCATATCCACTATGCTAGGCAAATAATTTTATTTGATAATAATTGATGAATTTAAGTAAGTCGTTGTATATTTCGTTCATTAAAAAATATGTAGATCTGGACCATATTATAGGCATCAAAAGGCCTAATTAACAAAATAGAAATAAGGGCTACGGCATACAACAGGGACAAAAGAAGCTTAAATTCTAACGAACCGCAGAAGAAACGTTTACAAACCAGATTTGTTGTTGCCTCTGTTATCGAGGCTTGGCAAATCTTATTAAGATACCTTCGGTTGAAACGCAATTTACGTTTGTTGATTTATAGTTAGATGTATCTCGTGTTCTACTTTCTTTTTGTAAGATAATTACCTACAACATGGAGGCTGGTGCCGTATGATAAAAAGTCGGTTGTCTTTGTGGAATTATGAAAAAGAAGCGCAGATAAATACATATGTGAAATTCAATGGTATTTAAATCATAACTAATATGGCGAATTCTTATAACAATTAAGGTATGGCAGGATTAATTTTCACCGTGATATTTTTCTCTTTTAAATTGTTTGAAAATTAAGTAAGTAAATTATGCACCTACTTCATTAGTTACATATCTTTACTTTTATTACGAAAGTATTAACAAAAAGTTATGAATGAAGTGTATATTCATTACTTTCCTTATATAATACGGAAAATTCCGACATAATAAATAATAATAAAAGTTAAAAGAAAGTTGTAGTTTATTGCCATCTTTAGAATATAGCAATAGTGCGCATGCTAAATTATGAATAAACAAAATACGTTAGAGAAGGTTACATTTAACCCACACCGGTTAAAGGTTCTACTTCCGGTTTGAATCGAAGACAGTAAACTTAAATTTCATGAAAATATTTTTTCCTTGCGTAAATTAAGGAATATTTTATAATTTACTCTTTTGAAAATGTACCACCATTACTTATATTCATTACCAAAATTGAATTAACTAAATAATGCATATTGTTCCAAAATCGGAAAACAAACTTTAAAGTTACTTCACTTCGGTTGTCGTCGAAGCTGACAATAACGATTTGTAACCTCCAGTGCCATTTCTTCATACTAATATGACAAGGAAACTCCATAAAACTTATCGAACTGTCCACGCTTCCTAATATTTCACCAATAAGTTTCGAAAGCAATTTTCTATCGTAAAGTTTCTGTCGGTGCTTGGCGAATTTGCAAGGAAGCATCAGGCTCCTACACCGAAGGTTTCGAGCCGTTACATTAAAAATTTCTTCGTTACACCTGTTTGGTAACATGTACATCGCATTATATTCTATCGGAATAATGGATATAGATTATACGAATCACGTCAGCATTTCTGGTTTTAGTGGAGTTAGCAAACTGCGAGCTGGCGGTACTCAAGTTGCCACACATCAATCACCATCTGAAAGATAGGAAATGAACATACCTAACCTGCTACCCATTTTATATGCTAGTTTCATGCGAAATGTTTTGTTCTCTGTTGTTGTCGGCTGTTGTTGTTCGATATTCGTGAATTGATTGACTTGCACGCTAGAACCCATTTATGCGTTTACGTTTTTGATTAAAGGCATTTCACATCCGATTTAACAATTTAACAAAGGCAACTCATTTTTGTAATTAAATGAAGCTTAGGTGCACTATTAGGTGGAAAATAAAACACACCAGTTTAAGAAGTAATACGATGTGGATTTTTATATTGACGCTGCTGCCAATTTACAATAATATCGGTTAATATCTATTTGCAATTTTTGCACTTCACAACAGCTTTTATTTACAACTGAATTTTAAGTTTTCTGCCCATGCTACTCTATCGACTTACATCATACATCACACTTAAAATAACAGAAACTTGTAAATGAATTCATTCACCTTTTAAAATGATACCATAAAGGAAAAATGCCCGTGTTGAACTGCAGCGGCAAATAGAAACTGATACTAACGTTTTCAATGATAATAAAAGAGCATAACACAACTGAACCTAATTGTGACATTGGATATTGTGACAGTAACAATTGTAATTACATACTTTAACCTTCCTATACTCACGCATACGGTCTGTGAGACCGACTTATATAGTATAGTATACGTCTTTCATTTTGACGTGAGTATAGGAAGGTTAAGCCACAATCCAGATACGATCTTATTACGTCTAATCTAGGAAATCTCATTTAATTTTTTAGGACATATTATGTATACATCTCATAAGAAGGTAACCTTTGGCTGGGTTTGAATCCACAGCTTTTCCCTGGTTCTTAAGGGTGTTCGGTACTTATTTTCAAGATGGCTTAGAGTTAATTTTTTTTTTTGGCCCGTTCGAAAACTTCCAAAGCTGTATATGTTAGCTCTAAAAGATGGCAGGTCTAATCTTTTGTCAATAATGAGTAAAGAACCAGCAGATTTGCAGGCCTGAAATTTTGAATACCACTTATTCATGACGGCAGACTTGGGCGTTACCAATTACTTTTCATTTACCAATTACATTAGTTGTAATGGGTAATTGAAAAATACCAATTTCGAATTACTGGTAATTATAATTGAATTTTGCCAATTACAAATTAAATTACACTTTGTAATTGGCAATTCTCAATTACCAATTACAATTACAAGTAATTGGTAATTGGTTTATCCAAATACCAATTACTGTAATTAGTAATTGGCAAATATCAATTACCAATTACATGCAATTGGTAATTGCCAAGGTAATTGGAAGTAATTGGCAAGAAAGTAATTGTAATTACACAAATAGTAATTACATTTTAATTTTTTCCTTCACATAAAGCAATTTTTAAAAGTGGTTCATTCACTGAAACATTGAATATATCGAAAGAAAAAAATAGCATAATGTTCTCGACTCTTCTGTCATTGGCCGCATGCATTATGTGATGGTGAAATGAGAGGGTATAGAAAAGAGGCGTGAACTTGAAATCAGAGAACCTTGAAATGAATTGGAACGTTATGTTATTTTGTGAAAATAAGATATTTAGTTTCAGTTTAGCATTTTTTCTATTTTTTTTTTTAAATATTCTGTGTAATGGAATATTTTTGTAATCATTGTATTTATTTTAATAAATACTTTAAAAGTTATCATTACATTAGTTTCTTCAATTACTCCAAATGTCAATTACATTTTACCCATTACATGTAATTAGTAATTGGCAATCGCCAAATACAAATTACATCTAATTGGTCATTGGATTTGACCAATTACAGATTACATGTAATTAGTAATTGATGAAATCCAATTACTAATTACACGTAATTGGTCGTGTAATAATTACGAATATGTCATTGGTAACGCCCTAGTCTGCATTACGGTAGTTAAAGCAAAGAGCATTTTTGTAAATTCTTTTGTTATCGTTGCTTTCTTGAAGTCCAAAAATGACGGTAAGTCCGTGGTGTTTTTTCTATTTCTTGATTGAAGTTGAATTCAACAACAAACAAGGAATTTATAAAATGCAAAATTTCGGGCCTGTAAACTTACTGATTTGTCACTCATTATTGATAAAAAATTGAAGCTGTAGGAGCTCTTAACCTTGCAAAGTAGTATTTTGTCGTATCATACAGTACTTGTAAAGGTCAGATATACAGTTTTCAAAATAGTTTAGAAACCAATTAAAAAATTTTAAGTTCAACCGATCCTGGAAAAAAGTAGCTTACAACCAGGTTTCAAAGATTTCTTGATGTCGGGATAAATTAAAATTAAAGGAGTGTTTTTCGAAACTAACTTGAAATACCATGACAAAATACAATCTGCTAAATTGAAGTTTTTGCGTTTACTTTACACACAATTCAAAGGATTAGGTTTTCCTCCTTCTTCGTATTCATCATAGTTATAGGGAAGAACTGTCGAACTATTTGTGTTAAGAAGACCAGAGTTAAAGTTTCAACAACGACTTCTTTATGTAACAATACATTATTACGATTTCATGTCATCCATATCCCTCGTTTGACTTCACTATAAATATAATTCATCAAATATTTTGGAATATTGATTTAATGTTTTGGGATCCCGCCCTGCTTGGTCTGAAAAGAATTTTAAGCACATTTTTACTTTTAAAGATCAGTCCTATACTGATAGAAACAATCTGAACGTATCTGAATAGGGGTTAGTGGAAAAACAAAAAACCCAATAAACTCTAATGGCTGACTACAAGGAAATATGCGGACTAATCTACCCCTCGAAATGAACTAGAAGAGTGCATTGAAAAGAAGCTATACTCAACTGAGGGTGTACAATGTTCTGGGTGTATTAATACCAAAATATACATATGTATATAGAAAATATTCAATGTTATCATCTTGGTTTCAAATAAGAAACAAACACAACACAGACGAAGACCCGTAAGGTGTGCCTTGTGCCAGTATTGATTCTAGAACATCACGTGCAACATATCTGAAACGAGACGTGGAATCCTTTAAGTGCACTACCTGTATCCTGTCCTCGAACTGTGGTTGGAGATAATGATAATCGGCATATGACCCCTTCATCACCTCCCCGACATTTTCCATTCAATTGTGACCTTTATTAGATATCGGATTTTCTTCTCTAGCTTTCCATACGTGCCCAATTAACTTCATTCTTTGTGATTTTATCTTCCCAACTATATCCCTTCCTCTTATTTCTTTTAGTATTTCCAAATTTCTTCTTGCTCGATATTTATTCTCTGCTATCTTTAGTGGTCCTGATATAATTCTTAATAACTTCGGCTCTGTAGTTCTTAAGTTTTCCTCGTCTCCCTCTGGTCATCGTCGTTATTTTCATGTATCGTTACTGGTTTTATTATGGCTTCATGTTTCAATTTTATTTTTGAAACATCTTGTTATTGATATATATATAGCTTTGCATTACGCATGTAACCTTGTTGTATAAAATATAACTAACCTTAACGCAGAAAACATGTAAGGCCCTAAGAAGTTCATCTAAATTCATTTAGTAAGTAAACTGATTAGGATTTAGTGGATGTATTCTACTTTCCATAGAAAGCCGAACATCAAGTATTTATCCTAATCAAACATTCTGGATAATTGTAACACATACATAAAGAAAATTCAAATTTGAAAACCACATTTAAAAGTTTAGTTTTTTGTCTGTTGTCTTTACAATTATTTTGTTTGTTCCTCTCACTGTTTACTACCGTTTTATGAATTTTTACGTTGACAAATTATTTGAACACGTTTATTGAAATAGTGTGCTAGCGTTTACCATTTCGCCAATTAAACGGCTTTGGAAGAGGTCATATTAATAATTTTAAAGAAGCAAGCGCACTCTTTCCTCACGTTACGATATAACTCGTCACCTAAATTGTAGTGTGTCAACAATTGGGCAGTGTTGGAAAAAGTGGTCACAAGAAGATCAAGAGCGTCGACGTCAACCAGGTTGTGAACGTTCTACGAAGGTCATAAACCGAGAAGATCGCGCTATTTGTATTGCAGCTCGGCGAGACCGATTTTCAATTACAAGACCAGTAGAATACGACCACAATGTGATGGAGAATATCCCATGTCTTTGATTTATAGGAGAGTACGTACTTTAGGTCAAGGATTATACCCTGCAGTTCTTTGCTTACCATTACACCATGGAATCAAGTTCTTTTCAGCGATAAATCGCAGCTATGTTTATAGGTCCATGATGGTTGTAGAATAATGAAACGACTACGCGGCGAACCCCGCAATTTAAAATTTTCTTTTGGGCACCATACTGCTCTCACGCAGGACGTAATGTTTTTGGGGTGCCATTGCATGTGGTGGAAGATTATCTTTAACATTCATTCCTGGGACATCGAACGCAATTGTTACATTACTAATGTCTCAGTGCCCGTGTTAATACCGTATCTGTAACGGCTTAATAACAACAAAGCAATACGCTTCTACATATTGCAGTAATGACTAAAATGTACCTATAAAACAAAAACGTTAATTTAATCCCATGACCTTCAGGTTGTGTTAATTTATCATCTACTAAATATGTTTGGGACATGACCTGTGTAAAAATGGCAGCATTCATGGACTCCGCCACAGTGCACACATCGCCACCTCATTTTAAATATGCACAGCAGAGCTAATGAGTGCACTACAAGTCGCTGTGATGCTACACGGTAAATTTTATTGTTTACTTTGTTTCTTTACTTATCAAAATGTAATCATTTTTATATATATACATGTACAATTATCCTGAATATTTCAATAAAATTAATTCATAACTGCTTGCTGTAGCGATTTTTATGGAAAACGGTATATATCTAAACCTTAGCTATACAATCAGCTTGTACCTACATTACAATTTCTGCCCAAAATATTCGTTGGAAACAAATAGGAGATAATTAGGTAATCCGATTACACACCTGATATATGAAAAAACCTACTAAGGACATAAAATATGAAGAGGCGAAGCAGAAAAGGGCAAATGTAATACTGCTGGTAACCGCTTCACTCCAATTGTAAACGTTGAAGAATTAAAATTTGCACCGCTACGCCGTTACTCCATTAGTATGCATCCGGATAATGCCTGGATGACGTCCACTGGAAAAAATCACATTCAATGCGGAACATATGCAAAAAATTCTCCAACATTTTTCCCGCAGAGGAAACAAACGATATTATCTGTATCTGACGTTCATAATAAAATAAAACAAAATCCCTTTCAGTGTAGAGCGGTTGCATAGCGTTGTGTAAAATGGGCCGCTAAGCCGGGATGACATTCGCCATTGAACATTACAATCAATCCTCTACGCGCGACTCGTTTAACAATGAACCGCAATCGCCTGTATATAAATAAAAGATGGCGCCGTTTATATTATCCGCCGCCTTTATATAGATAGATATTGAGCGTGTAGATATGTATTACAGCATATAATGTCTGTGTATGTATATAGATGTAATATATATCAGAGAGCAGACGTCCGCACAGAGTATCATAGGGCTAAACACTGGGAGAAGTTTCCGAAACGACCGAATCCCCAGGACAATTGGAACCGCATCAATATAACTTAGTCTTTTCTATCCTTGATAAGGCTCTGCTGAAACCAGAACGAAATTTGTGTGGGGTAGACAACGGTCAAAGTTAAACCTTTAAAATCTACGCCTACTTCAGGATGAAAGATCTTTCCAAATTAAACGACAAAGATATATATGAGAATGTAGTGTAAAGCAACCGCAGACGGATTTATTATTTATTTCCGCGATATGAGAGCTCTCAAAATCATAATCTTGATATAGCAACAGTCAGGGCTGTGTCCAAGGCCGTTTCTGTCCCCAAAAGATGATTTAATCATCATTGAGTCATTTTCAAACAGTTCGTAATTTAGATACATACAGAGTTTGTCAGAACTAATGCGTCAAGTTTGTTTATAAGATTATATGAGGTAAAAGTAATTCAATGAGTGTAAAGGAAAAAAAAATTGATACAAAGAATGGGCAAATGTTGTAGACGCATTGAATTATATATAGTCGAAACCTAATTAAAAAAGCGGCAGTCGTCGAATTTGGCATTAGATACTCCCATACCATCCGGCCGTGAAAATAGAAAAACATGTCCTATCAAAACATGCGCTGCACCTTGCTTAACATATCGCCCGGATTTTAGTAGCGTTTACATATTTTTTCTAAACTGTAACCATTCGCCTTTATTTTTCAATCATATGTTCGAAGAACTTTAGCACATATCTACCGCATGATAAAACTAACACGGTCCTCTTGGCCTTGCTCCAGCTATGGCCCAAATTTGAGTATCGTTTACGTTTCTACGTTTAATTAATACACGTACTGGAAGTTCTCCAAATGTTCCTTGCGAAAGTTGCGAAACTTTAAAAATTAATGTTAACTTTCCTGTGATAGTAGAAAATATTTACTCCTACAACTTTGAACTTTCTTCTGTTCGAATTTGATGCATAGCTTATGAGAAACACCGATATATGTACATACATATGTAGTATTTCGTATAACACAGAAAAGGAAAAACTAACTATATTTTTATACCATATATTATATTTGTAAAGGGTAAACGTACCCTTGTAGTTGTTATTATATATATGTATATACATATGTATATACTAGCAATGCCCCGCGGTTTCACCTACGTATATATCAATCTCGTGCCAGTGGAAAGTTTACTAAGTTGGACTATAGCTTTATTTTTGTTAACATAAAAGTTTTATTTCACTTAGTTTTTAATTACTTCCTTTTAGATTATTAGATACACACTTACATTCATAATCTAATCAATATACAGATTTTACTTTACAACGAATATATATCTAACAACGACATTAGTAAATTTAAAAATACTCTACAGCTATTGAAAAATTCTTGATTTAAAGTAGGTAATGAAGGAATCTTTTAAATCGGTCCAGTAATTTTTAGCTTGATTATTATAAATTGTTAAAAATAAAAACAAAAATTCAAAATGCAAAACGTTCTTCTATAATATTAGAGAAGAGATTTATTTGTAGAACTTTAGTGGCTCAGAACTTCCCTATACACAACATTTGACGTAGTTTTGTTTTGTGGCAGCAAAATAATTTGATGTTCTGGAGTTCCGACTCTAGATAGGCCAACATACAATTGCCCATGGGTAAAACATTCTTTACGAAGGTCAATCAATTGAAAGTTTGTCCCTGGGACTTATTAATAGTTAAGGCAAATGAAGTTTTACCGGAAATTGTATTCTTTTCAAAGGTATAGGTATATCCGTGGGTATCATTGGTATCTTTGGAATATGAGCCAACTCACCAGTTGCAGGCCCAGTTATAATGATCGCTACAATTAAGTTGTCTTTCAGTTCTTCTATGAGCAGTCTCGTCCCGTTACACATGTTTGGAGGGCTTAAATTTCTCAAAAGCATGAATGGCGTCCCAATTTTTTATGCTACATTGTGAGGTAGTAGTCCTGCAGGGTTAAGTGAATTTAAAAATTCTTGTGGATAATGAACTGCATCTTCTGTATTAGAAACTGTATCTATCGATTTGTAATGTTTAACCTAACCGGGAACTTTTTGTGTGATGATATTATTTATTTCGTCGACCATCTCATTCCGAGGCGATACTATTGCTCTAGAACACAGCCAATGAAAGTCTTTTTCAAGTAAATTTTCAATGTCAAGGTATACCGCATCTATCAAATTTTCTAAACTATAAACTATTTGGCCCAGAGACTCATCTAAAAGAACTTCATAAGTGGTTAAATTTGGAGACGGAAAAATGCCTTCACCAAGTTTTAACAGTTGTTGTGGAAAATTGCTTTGGGTGTTTCCACGGAGGTGAGCTCTCATGTTAGTCCACAAATTCAAATGTTGAATCGATGCCCAAAGGGGAGATGACTTCAAGCAAGCTTTGATAATATTTGCTCGCATGCCCCTGTAACTACTGGAAGGGTCTGTCTGAAGTCTCCGGCAAACACAAAAGTTATACCACCCATAACAGCTGTAGAGTTTCTAAGGTCTTTTAAAGTTCGGTCCACAGCCTCCACATCAGCTCTGTGGCTCATAGTGCATTCGTCCCAAATTATTAATGATGCGTCTTGTAATAATTTGCCAAGAGGTCCATTCTTGCGGATAGAAAATGTTGATTGTTGCTCCAAAGAGTCGGACAGTGGGAGTTTAAATGTGGAATGTGCGTCTTACCTTCACTCAAAAGAGTTGCAGCAATCCCGGACGAAGCTATTGCTATTGCTATTTTGCCTGTCTGTCTTATCTTAGCAAGAATCAAATTAGCGAGAAATGTTTTGCCTGTACCTCCTGGAGCGTCTAAAAATAATTTCCCCGTTGTTGTCTACGCTGGCTATTATTGTGTTAAAAGCATGTTTTTGACCAGGGACTAATTTTGAGACATTGTCATTGACAAATGCTGTTAATTCATCGGTATTATAACGTGCTATAATATCTGTATTACTGTGGGAACGAACTGAAGGAGGTAATCCAACATCACTCAAACTTTTATCATTTAATTGCAACAGTTTATTTTCTATTTCTATTACTGTGCTTATGAATAGAAACAGTCATTCTGGAATACAAAGTCTTTCTACATTTTAGTGGTTAGTAGAATATATGTATGTATGTATGTATATGCTATACTACTACATTATATTATAACATTATTTTCTTTAGATTAACATTTTTTCAATTCGTTATATCTTTTGAATGGAATGTCCGACTTTAATAATTTAAAAAGTATTTTACAGGTATTGAAACGGTCTTTAACAAAATATCATTTAATAGGCTAAGGATTAATACAGAGCTATGAATAATATGGTTTGATTATTGTCGGCACTTTTATTAACTTTTAAAATGTAAAAAAGTAGTTATAGTGGCGTAACTACAGTAGTTGGACATATGGCATCGCTGACTTTTTTGTAGATATTAATACGTTCTATAATACTGTAGAACATTTTTTTGTTCTCTCATCAATAGTTTCCGCAGCGCACGCGATGACAGATTTTGTGACTAATTTTTTCACACCTTGAGTTACATTAATGCATTTTTATTAGGGACCCCTATTCTTTTGGAAAATGTAATATAGCCTATGTCACTCAGTGAAAATGCAGCTTTCTAATGGTGAAAGAATTTTTTAAATCGGTCCAGTAGTTTCAGTGTGAAATCATTACAAACATACAAAAACACAAATGTTTCCTCTTTATAATATTAGTATAGATGATCCAAATAAAATTAAAATTTCGATATTCATTTTAAACCACCTTCCTCTCTACACTTGTCGGATTTCCCGCGAATATGGAATGGAAAGTATTTTTAGTTTTAAATATTTTATTTTCCTTTCACATCCAGTGACTTCCTAGTAAATCGGAGTTTGAGGTTTACTTTCAAATGCAATAGATTTTCGGCAAACAGGATATCGATTTTACCAGAGAATTTGCGGCATTGTCTAACTTTATATTTAATGAATGTTTGACATATTACAGAGTTGATGTTAAATTTTAGTTTGAAACTATATCTCGTCTACTCACTAGTGATTTCAATCAGATGAAATCCACGAGTCAGATGAAATTCGTGGATTCATTATTTTTAATTACAATTCTGTAGGTTGGATACGTAAAATATATTAAGCGAAAATATAACCGCAAATATTAATATCAAAACCATATTTCAGATTCCGCACAACAATATACCTACGCACCTTTAAATTATGCTGATTGTTCTTTCACCATCAAAAAGCATGTATATATATAGTTTTTTTGTGCTTAGTTAGTTTCATTGTGGCTATCACTAGTTCCCTATAAGCGTTTTCTCTTTTTTTTTTTTTTTTTCCGAGGAACACACTTAGAATATATCGTAATCCTTTCTGTGGAGTAGAAAATTTCGGGCGTTGTTCTGAGTAATGGATAAGGGTAATGCTGTTTAATGCCGAACTCGTAAATTTTTAAAGAAACTTGTTTGTGTCACGAAATGCTCTTCCTCTCCCCTCCAGACAGCCATCTACATAACACTTTAGCGCTCCAAAGCGTCGCTTCGAACCCGTTACAAATTTTAGGAACAAATCCTTTAAGGTGAATAGTTATATATTACCCCATAATTTTTAGACAGCCCTTTTTACCGGAAACTGTGTCCAAACGTGAAATATACTTTCAAAATTCACTACCAGTTTTGAAGAAAGTAATAATTATACGGTTTCCAATTTTTTGTTTATCAATAGCATAGGAAGTACGTTTCAAATAAGTACACCGCTACAACCAGACATGATAGTTTTATCGACAAATCTAATCAAATTTCTGTGCTTACAATAGCGTTGAAAGTATGATAAGGTTTATAATTATAATTTCGTTGCGCATCCATATAGTTCATAAATTGAACCAAACATCTATTTGTACATACTCCTTCACTGAATCCTGTTTAATTGATTTATTTTCTCTACAAATTGGCAAATGAAAACAATTGAAACCTAACGGGAATTATGTCTTCACATCCTAAATTTAATCACGAATTAGTTCCAAATGGCACTGTTCTCCACTATAAAAATACAAAACAATAAATAAGGGAAGGAGACTCCGAGAAGTAGCTGTGTATTCCGCTAGAATTGTCCACCATATTATTACAACGTTATATAGTTTGCTAGATTTTTACATAAATAAATTCTTTTGTCGTAATATTCCTGTAGATTTTGGAATTTTGTTCGGATATTTCACAGATAAAATTAAACTGAACCGTCATCATGAAACCTTTAAACAGCTCAACTGTTCATTAATATTATTATATCACGCCTTATATCAGTGCTTTATAAAAATAAACTACGGGTATGTACGCGGTGTGTAGCATATTCGTTTCCTTACAGAACCAAACCAGATTTTCTGTAAAATATAAACTACTTAGCTAGAGGGCACCAAAACGGTCCTTTTTAGAAGTACAAAATCTATAACTTTCTGGAATAAAACGTTACTGTGGTTTGAAGTTGAAGTACTAGGATCAGTACTAAAAGACCAGCTGAAACAATTTATGCGGCATATTACTCAGCATATTTATCAGCATACATATTTACAATGGATGTAGTTCAGTATTTCAGTGTTACCTTTTTCTGTCACATTTATAGCTTTGGAAAAATATACATTGGAATGTTTGAATGGATCTCACCCAGCAAGTAAAGATATTGCTTACCTAAACTGAATGTATTTCAGCTAGGCGTTGTGTGTGGTTTTGTGGTCAAGAAAAGAAAAACGCCAGATTTATTTCGGTAGTAAATGAAAGTCGGAAAATACGGTCGGTTTTAATGCTCTTCGGGAAATCTATTCTTAAGTGGAATGTAGTATAAGAGGTTTTGACCAAGACCAAAACCAAAGGAGGGCGCTAGCCATCGTGGAACCACACCTAGAGCGTCCGTCCTCCGCCCGGCATTAATTACAAACAGCGAAACGTAGGAAATGAATGTCGTGGCTTCCTTTATCTCGGTCGGAGTGTTATTGTATAGCGTCTCTCGCCTCCGCGACGGTGATGCTCTGGATGTTTACGTGGCCACATTTAGAGGTTGAGAGATTCATGTTAGGCTAATTTCAGACGGTCGGTAGCGGGATAATTTTACGGCACCCTCCACGTTTATTGCTTGCTAAGGAGAGCGATTCTAGTGGCATCTTGCATTCGCTTGTTTAGCATCTTCAACCGCCTCAACGCTCCTACCGTGTCGATATAGGAAATTAAGTAGCTTGATGAGAACGCTTCAGAAGCGCCTTGTTCCACAAAATGATATGCTATAGATGCCGTAATAATATCGTATTATTTTTATTTCTCTTTTATATGGCTTTTATATGGACTAATTCATGGGCCGCCTAAATTATTTTGATTGAGTTTTATTTTTGACCTCGAATAATGCTATGTTCAGACTAGTCAGAATTCACCGAATTAATAAGAAAAGTCTTAAACTTACAGGAAACTTTCAACGATAATAAATTTTTAGGTTAAATTAATCCTCTGGATGAGAATAATCTATGACATGAGATTACGCGTATTTTTGCTTTATAAATAAAGTTTGTTAAAAAGGTAGTACCGTATGGCAATATTTTAAATATTTCTATTTTCAACTCGACTTCAAAGCGATGGCACGTTTCACGCTGCACGCTAAATAAGTACGCGGAGATGGGACGCCCAAAGGGTGTAACGTTCCCTTCCAATGTGAATTTCCTTGGATTAGAATATAGAAGTCCGCAAATTTATTGCACAATATGCAATAGCAGATTGCTATGTCGCGATGGGTTTGAATGTAGAAAACACTGTAAAAGTGAACGCCATGTATTGAATTTACGCAACAGTATTCCATACTGGCTACTTATACATGATTCTACTTTTGTGTTAAGTGTCTGCAACATCCCACAACATCTAGTATCTGATGAACACTTTCGTCTATTTTGGGTTAAGTACATTCCCTCATGGAAGTTGCCAACATCTATGCAATTACGATACAATTTGCCACGTCTTCAAGATGCAGTAAAAGAATGTATAAAATACGAGTTGAGAAATAAGAAAATCTACCTATGTGTGGATGAAACAACTGATGATCAGAAACACAGCGTCATACGAGTTGTAGCGAGTCCTTTAAAACGTGATGGTCTACCAGCTTCATTGTTGTTATCCAGCAAAACGATTCAGAAAACTGATGCAGAAATCGTTGTCAAGATAATAAACAATTCGTTAAGAGAATTTTCTATTACAGCAACCCAAGTCACAATGTTCGTTACAGACGGTGCCGCAACAATGCTGAAGTTTGGTAGGGTGTTGAAAGTATGCTTTCCGACTCTTCTTTACATAACATGTCTCATACACGCATGTCACCTCGTCGCAGAAATCATTCCAAAGAAGTATCCGATGATGGGTAAGTTAATAGCATCTACCAAAAGAGTGTTCATTAAATCTCCCAAACACATCCGTGTATTCAAACAATTGTGTCCGAAATTGCCAGCACCATTTCAGCCTGTAGTAACGCGATGGGGAACATGGCTCCAGGCAGTATCTTGCTATCAGAAATATTTTTCACAGGTGAAAAGTGTCATTTTGAAAATTGATTCAAATGATTCTGCAGCAGTTAGAAGTAGTCATCAACTTTTTTCCAATTCAGACGTTCAACAACAAATAGACGAAATGTCCATGAACTATTCTGAAGTTGCACAAGCTATTGAGCAATTAGAAGACAGTCACTTATCTACACGAGACGCATTACATTTATGCGGTGCGCCTCTGCCTGTACCACCTCTTTACCAAGTCTATTTATACCTACTATTTTCGTTCATGAAAATGTACATAAATGCTTACGAATATTAATCGAGCGGTTGTCTTTCCGTCGCGTCGTTTCGATTGCTGTTATATGCTATCTTTAAGCCCGAATAGTTCGGTAAATCAAATTGAATCAATTATCAAAGATGCTTACCAATGAAGTTGTTCTTACTTCTGATAAGAAATTCTATAATACAAAAACTGCTTTCTTATTTGTTAGTATTACATGCGAAAGTTGGTACAGTGGTGACAATTGCAAATTCAGTAAATCTAAGTCTTTTACAACTTGGTAGCTGCATGTGGAGATCGTTAGCGAATACACCTAAAAATTTTAGACACCTATCTCGTGTGCTGTGCTCTGTGCAGTAGTTTATATATTTATTTGTTTATATTGAAGGATTTGTTATTTGTGCAAGTGATTAAGCAGTTTTATGCTTAATTACTTCTCACTGCTTGTAACTGATCGCTGCATACATATTTTGTTTCTTAAATTTCTTCTTCTATAGCATTATATTGCGAAAATAGTAATAAAATTCATCGTCGCTCCTTTCCCAAATGTGCTGCCGCAAATGTACTGCTGGAATAATCTGCCAGGTTCAGCGTCATTAAATAAACATATTTTGATAGACTTGGTACTAGAAACGATGCAGGTCCCACAATCCATAGCTTACATTTCCGAAAGTGCACATTGGAAGTTAGCGAAGGAAAGGAATTAATAAATAAATAATAAATAAATGACAGCATTATCTCTTTATCCAAATGGGTAACTGGCGACCCGATTTAATTAACTTAGTTTAGACCATATTCCCGTTGGCAACGGAATGCTAAAAGTAATGTATACAATAATTCCTAGGACAATAATAAAATTTGTTATTCGTTCATATAATATAGACGTAGTAGAATTAAATCAACCTGCATTTGCTTTCACTTTCAGATAAGGTTTGTTCTTTTTCTTTTCTTTTTCTTCTTCTTCTTCTTCTTCTTCTTCTTCTTAACTCTAACCCTATCTACTGTGAAATGTAGGACTACGAAACTGAGAGTTTGCATCCTTGCCTTGTATTTCTCCTTACATTTCCTGTTATCTCTTGTTAGTTCTTTTTTATTCTACTAAAGTATATCCGTCTTCTCCGCGTCTTCCCTTATTTTGTTGTTCACTCTTTTTTCCCGTTTTGTTTTTATCAAGTGCTCTCGTTTCACAGACACGTTTTGTTATTCTTTGTCATTCGACCTACGTGTCCAACCCATTTCAGCAGTGTTATTTTTTCCTCTGTTGGTTCAATCTCGAGTTCCTGTCGACATGTTCCATTTTTTATTCGATCTCGTTTTGTTTTGCCCTGGATTCTTCCTAAAAAAATCGTTGCAATGGCATTAATTCATGTTTTTGTGGGAGTCCATGTTTCACTGCAGATCATCGTGGAAGGTGTCACTACTTTTTTATTACCTATACTTCAACTTGTTTTGGTACTTCTGTTTTGCCCGGATATGCATTTCTCATCACATCAAAATCCTTTTCCTGATTGCGCATTCTTTCCCTTATCTCAGTGTCCTACTTCTCCATTGTTTTCCAGTACAGAATCCAAATATTTAAAACTACTATAGTCACTTTTTCAATTATTTTCCCATTTAGCATTATGTAGTGCACTTCGATGAGTTTAGGCATAAAGTAAGAACCAATATAAGTTTTGCAATATTTATAGGAAATGGGTTGCTTATAATAAAACAAAAAGTCCAGGTTCTGAAATTACTAAATTAGTGAACTCGAATTTGATAGGAGATGCTGATGCTTCCTCCATAAATTGATCCCATCGCCCGGAGCGGAAATCAACGACGGATTCTGTTACTTGATCCGCCATCCTATTGTAATCGATTTTGAAAGCAGGATTGGTCGTTCGCTGCCGTCTTCCCCTCAAGCAATTCTAAGACACCGCAGTCGGTGGAATTCTGCGTTGTTTCAAAGGAAACAGGTTGCTGCGCACTGCGCAAAACACGAAAGCACGAAACAAAAGTTTGATGCCGCACGGTAACTAGCGAGAACACTAACTTACATACACTACCAAACTGGAAAACTGCATAACTTTCGAAACGGATTTGTAAAACGGAGGGCACGACACGTCTTACCGAAACAAAGGTATGATGAGTACTATACAAGAAGCACTCAGAACGACCTACCTTTTATACATGATGTAAGAAGAACAGGTATGCGCTTGCGCATTTATTTGTGTTGTCACTTGGGCCAGGTACAACCACTTCAATGAAATCGTATACAATAATTAAACATAGTTAGAGCATTTCAATAAAGCCGTACAAAAAAAAATTGAGAAACTACGTTTCCTAATACTAACGATAAATTTTAATGAGCAAATTATTAGAAAATGCCCACATTACTCATAAATTTATTAGACATACCTATATTACATATTTTTTGTAAATAGTGCTGACAGTCTATTTGTTACACACAAAACAACAGAACAACAAAAATTACGAAAATAAATGTTGTAAATATATTCTTCAATAAAATAATGTTTCTACAATAGCAATATATAAAAAATATAGCTATGAACCTGTCAAATTGTTATTTCGTTCATTATTTTTATTTATAGATGCTAGTATTTTTGAAAGTTGTTTCCTTATGATTTAATTTTCATTGAAAACTTTAACAACATAAGACGCACACAAACAGATGAGTAAACGCGATCAGATGTTCCTATCGTGACGACACTTGAGCCAAACCACGCCCATGCGCGTTAAAGACGACTTTAGGAAAATTTACGAGCATACCTATTCTTTTTATATTATGCCTTTTATACGATTTATGTGAATCATAGCGCTTCTCGTGGCGTAAATTTTGAGTGGTTGTGTGGTTGGCGCGTACTTTGAATTTCGACGGGAGTTGGCATGAATTCCGAAATTCAAGTGATAACGTGCATTTTGAAGTTCAAGAGAGTGGGGGCGACCTTCATTGGAAGTGAGGTGGTGGCTGAGGAACTCATAATCTTCCCCACTTTTGTATCACTAAACAAAGTCTGTAAAAGTTACCATGGCGTAACGCTGTAAAACAACACCCAGAGTATTTAGCAAGCTAATATTAGAAGTCAAGTGTTGTCAATAAAACAACGTCAACAAACCTTTATGTAAACAGTATTGGTGGCATATATGTACAAAGAGAGGTTATCTAAAAGTGGGTGATGTATATCAAGACAGCATATATGTTTCACAGCATCTGATCAAAGCATTGGGCAGCGACTTGTGACAAACTTGAGATAGAAGAGAAATATAATTTAATAAGCGCGGGCTCGAGAAAGCAAGAACAAACAGTAGTCCGAATCCCAATATGTCTTCAGAACAAGCACTTGATCACAGACAACAAAAGAAGAATTTATAAACTAGTTGGCGACAAAGAGAGTAAAAGAACACATATCTCTAGATGACTGACTGATAATTTGATTAACATAAACCTTAGCAGAAGATATAGCGCAATAAGAGGGCACCACCTACATTCTGAAGTAACGGGTCCTTGGAGATACTAACCACTAATTTTCAATCTCTGTCTGTATTAAAAACAAATTTGATGGACGGTTTTCATTTTACGTGCATATAAATTGTCCAGAAAAAGTATTTATAGGTTTCCAAACTAAGAATTCCAATAAGTCTCAGCAGTTAAATCTTTAACTGAGTATAATAATTGCGAAATATTTTCCAAAATACGTTTATGTTATAAAAGTTGTGATATAATTCTTTAGGAACCAAGTTTGGAAATTAAAACTTTTACAACAGCAGATGCATCAACACCACGTTCCACTGGTTTACGTTACATATTGTTTATTCGCAATTTATTTCATTTGAAGGTATATATCCTTCCTATACTCACGTCAAAATGAAAGACGTATACTATACTATATAAGTCGGTCTCACAGACCGTATGCGTGAGTATAGGAAGGATATTATCTACCTATACATAATTTTTACCATATCGTATCCAAGAATCGTGTTTCTGTTCACGTTTGCTTGCAATGGGAAAAGTTAAACAATAAAAACGCCAACAAGATAGAGATTAAAATTCTCAAGCACGAAGCCTTCATCCGTTTTATTTGGTAATGCTAATTAAAACTTTACTATGTTAGTCGTTCTTTGAGATAACGATCAAAGAAAAAGAGAGAAAAATAAAGTAGGTTTATAATTTATCGTATTCGAAAGCATAATGTGGCGTTAAATTATTTACGATAAGTAATTTGAGCTTAGGAAAATAAGTAATTTTTTTCTTATCTAATCAAAGTTGCAGACGCAAACCTGTTTGAAACAAAAACGGTTAATTATAACTTTTCCCATTATTGCACTCCGTGTAAAAAGAAAATTGCTTCGCACTCGTGAATCCAATTCCCGAGAATGATCCTGGGCTCGGTCGGTAACAGATATCTGGATAAATGCGAGATCTAACAAAGACTCCATACACGTCGAGAGAGAGTTTCTATGCTTTGTAAACTGAAGGCGATACAGTTGATGGGTGTCAGTCACAGCGTAGAAGTGAAGCCGCCTTTTAGCCTGATTTCGTTGCCTTCGCGCTATTTTAGTTGATCCCCCGTTCTTTAAACAAACGTTGGCTACAGGCTTTTTGATGTTCACACAAAGTTTCTTCCCTCTTTCAGATTTATTTTAAGATAAATATCCAAAACAAATTGTTTCATCGTACGTAGGTGAAAAAAATTTGACTTTGTCGGTATAAACTTAATTAACCTGAAGTTTAATATACTTGGTATATTGAAAATATGGGGTAACACAATAGACATATTGGTATACTGTTTTAGCTACATTCACCATCCATTGACGTCTGAAAATTCATTGTATAATATCCAAGGGAATACCAATCCAGTTAGCGATATAACACAAAAACTTAAACGTAAACAAAACGTAATTTTTCTACAAACAACGTCCACAATCGAGTATTCTAAACGAAGATTTATCCAGCTTCATATATATAAATACGGGAGAACAGAATGTCTTGGTCGTGTTAATTTAAAGTTACTTTAAAAAATTATATTAAGGCACGCGATGCATTGGATTGGACTGGTGCGAATGCGCCTCGATGAATAGCTGAAAAAATGGCAAAACTGAAAACTCACTTTCGTTCTTTATCAATTCATTTTCATTCCGTCCCTAATGAATTACCAAATGCGTCCATACTTGCTACATTGCAAGTTGGCGCACAATTATCGAGCTAGGTATAATGCAATGATCGACGCATAACGCGCCGAAAATCCTATATTCACACATCTTTTACTTTGATGAAACAAGGAATATGAAAGAAATTCATAGACTATTGAAAAATTTGAATAAATATTGAAACCCTGTATATACCTTTCAGTATTGGTATAACGTATGAAATAGGATACATTGATTATAGGCAGCCATAACAACTATTCACAACTTTACGTTAATGAAAACTTTTAAATCGTTTAGGATTATACATTTAATAATTTACGATAGAATCGACTACCCTTTAAAAAGATAATAGCAAACATTTGTAATGTAATGATGACGTAGCTATCTGTCTCTAAACTTCTCGAGGATTTAAGCCATTAGATTAGAACTATCTCCCGGAGCTGATGGAGCAATAAGACACACATGGCGTTCTAACATTAGTGAACGTGTCCCATCATGTAAATTTTTTGCAATATTGCAGTATTCAAAAGCGCCGTTATACTATATTACGGGGCCTAGATAGGGGTATACTGCCCCCATAATGCACATAGATGTGCGGTACTGAATAAATGGTCTACTCGAGTATATTACTGTTTGCAGTGGTGTTTTAGGAAACCGATATTATATTATGCTAATGGTTCGTTTAAAAAATGAGATACTGCTGTGCATGAAACGAAATCGGTATGTGTAGAAATTTGAAAGTTGCCTGTAATTAAACATAGATAATTAATTGACTGTTTCTCTTAGAAGCATTTGAAAATATCAAATCTTTAACACTACTTATATAGTTGAAATTTATTTGAAAGCGGCTTTCTAACACTGAAGACTTTATCAATAAATAATATTAGTTTCACTTAAGCGGTAAAACCACTCTAGAAGCAAAAGAAAGGACCTAAATTTGACAATTTATTCTGGGAGTATGACAAACGGAATGGAATTTATTTTCGGAGGGTTTATTTAACGCATATTGAAGTACGAGAAACAATTTTTGATTGTCATTTTCATAGAAATTGACGGCGACAGAGCCCGTCGTCGAGAACAGCCCTTTTGAAAACGCCACGCCACGGGAGAACGGATTTCTCGGCCTGTCTGGGTCCCGGAACAAGAAATCAAAAAAATTATAATCTATGTACAATCGGCTTCGGAAGCACATAGGAGTTTCTTTTTAAATGAATTTTTGTAGAAGTGGTGCACAATTAATTTGCTTTAAAAATGAACATTAAATTGTCCATTAAAAGAAGTTTACATTCAATTGAAAGACAACTATGTACTTCCAAAGAGAATATTGTTGTGAAGCTACTCTAAAAATTTCAGATCGATCCATGCAATAGTCTCCGAGAAATCCGTCCCGCCAGTTTGAAAGAAGTGGTTCGGAGAAAGAAAGTTTTATGAAAACTTAATCCTTGAAATTTTTTGTTTACGAAATCGATAATTGAACCCTTTAACATTTTCTTTTACTATAAATCAAATGGCATATTGTTTTTGTGACACTAGAGTATTGTTTAAGCCAAATCCTAGAGTGGTTTTACCCCTTAATTGAAGTTTATACTATATACTAGCAGGCTATGCTTTTGATTTATTAAACTGACGCATTTTTCGTCAAATAGACCCTTATTGTTCATGGATCTCCAATTTAGGGGAAAATAATGTTCACTTCTATTTGCACAAAGCAAAACCAAGCATTGAGTTTCTTTTGCAGTTTTAGAAAATATGTAGGAATATCCAACAGTCTCCCTCTCTTCCTGAGATGATATAAATGCGTATTATTTGTTAAGAAGATAAGCAATTGTTTTGATTATAATTTAACAATATTCGATAGATAAAGTGATAAAATCATTGAAAAATAATAAGAAAGTTCAAGCAATTTAATCACATTCCAAGTAAAAGATTTATGAATTTAATCACAAAATCTTGAAATGAGCAAAATTTTGTATTGCTTCCAATTGTCGAATATTCGTCGGGCTTTAGGGTTGGGAAATAAAGACAACGCTACTGAAAATTTGATTACCTTAATTCATTTATCATCTTAAGATTTTCTGCTTGAAGTGTCCTTGTAGTTTCAGTTAATTTAATATTTGGCTATTCAGCAAATACAAGATTTTGCACGTTTCAAGATTTTGTGATTAAATTCCTAAACCTTTTACTTGAAATGGGATTAAATGATAAAATTCCTCAAATATACAGATTTGTATTTCGAATTAAAATCCGTTGCCACTACTTGTTCTAATATATTTTTATAGTACACATTCCTCAGTAGATTACAAGCACATCAAATCTATTGATCTATTTGCAAGGAGTCATGGATTTTTAAGAATAACTAACGAGAGTTTTCGATTCATGTATGTGTGTGTCGCTGATAAACATTCTTTGATTTCGGTTTATGTCCGTTTTAATGCGCTATGTAGTACCCTCCAGATGCCTACCTTTCCTTATCGGTAGCATCATTTGTCCTTAATAATTGATCCAGTTACGTATGCAAGAGCTAGGATAATTGAAAATATGTTTTATAATTAAACTGAGCAAATATGTTGTATAATAAGTCACCTGTCCTTTTCACAATGTAATATTATATTACAGACGACAAAGGACAGGTGATTCATCATACCGCATATTTGCCCAGTCTATTTATAATTAACCCCTAATGTGGGGCTACAATGTAAAAAACACAATTGCTCTTTCTTTTACAGAAAATAAAATATACTTTCTACAAAAATATTTCATTCTGAAGACAGTCAAAGACTAGAAAACATAATTTAATTTACATCGTGGCATTATTCTATGTATTCTATGTAGAATATTGCTTAAGTGAAACGCAGCAATTATGTATCGCCAAAGTATCTTCTGGACCGTTAAGTAAATTATATTGAACAGTATGTCACTATCTTCAAATGTATATCGTTTTTACATGTTCCTCAAATTTAAAAAGGAAAAAGAAATACTATTCCTCGCGTAACTAGTAAACATTTAGCTGTAACAATATATGTACTGATTTTGTATATAGTGAAGTAGCTAACATCTCAATATTTGACGAAGCAGCTTTCCTGTTTTAGACTTGATACTATTCACGATGAAATTCCAAGACAATTTAACGGTTTTGAGTGAACGCTTATAAACTATAAAGAGCTTTGTATTAAATGTTTATCAATTACTACAACCTGAAGATCTTTTCGATACGTGACAAGCTAAATAGGTTCGACGCTTTTATAAAGAAAAACAAATTAGAAATCCCGATGGACAAAATAATATATCACGAGAGGTATCCAGAAAAGCAGGGTTTCCGTCGAAAGAAACTAATCAGGGTATTAAAGCAATACTCAGAATTATTTAGTAAGTAGTGCAGCAGTTGGTGGAAATATGGTATACGTTCTGACTAGAACCCGGACACTAAAAACATTAAAAGAATAGGCTAGCAAAAAGGCATTAAACAATTTCAAAATAGGGATTTAAAAAAATAAAATAGGCATCAAAAGACAAAATAGGCATTTGAAGAAATTGAGTAAGTATTATTTTCGAGCAGTACAGCTAATTATACTTGGAGAGTACTGTGGTATTTTCATTTTAATTTTATTTTAATTTTGTTAGTTATTACATTTATATGTATTTCATTTTTTTCCTTAACCTTCGGTTACCTCCTCCACTTCACTCCACCACTTTCTAGGTCTAGGTTTTCGTGAAAACTTCGTCAATGAAATATATGTAATAATAATAATAAAATATAATCTGTATATCTTTGTCATTAGATTGTGTTCATTCAAACGACTGCTACTAACGTTACCATTGCAAATTTGGAACATGTGTTCTCTGGAACATCGTAATTTACATTTCTTACACTTATGTCTGCAGAAAGAATGCAGGCTATAGTTTTCAAAAATTTCAAAATCTACATCATTTGTGATAGATAGTTTGACATTCTTTTTAATTGTAGGTTCCATATTACTGTAGATACTACATATTTTCTCATGCTATTAGTTACAATATTCATAGAATCTATTTAAGGTGAGTATCGGTTTCCTGAACTTACTACTGCACTAGGAATTGCAATATAATTAGTTGGAAATGAGATCATTTAAATCAAATTAACATATTCACGTGCGGAAATTTTTCACCGATTTCCTCTGACACACGATGAAACCCCTGGATCAAGCATGTTAAATGCAATATACGTGAAAATAATACTTTCAGAGCATTTCTGCGTTTCCCGTGTGGGGGCTGCATCAACTACGAATATGAGCACGTCATGAAGAATTTTCTTTGACCAAAGTAGTTACAGAAAAGTAGTGAATAACTTGCGATTGTAGTACTATTTGCTCTCTCAAGACATTCTGAATTTAATAAATAAACTTTAGATGCTTGGTTTGGCGCCAAAGATCTAACAATCACATTGTATGTGCTTCCAAAAGCTGGTTGTAATGATTCAAAGAAGCTAAATTTTGCGATTTTAAACTTACCTTCCAGCGGGACCTGTTGTCTCGTCCATTGATATATTTTGGTCTTCATGTTTATTTGAATTTCACCCATTATTCATTCACAAGCTTTATTGAGATAGTTTTTGTTCAGCATTGATTCATGCCGTAAATTCGAAAGTTTCACAAAATATTAGGTCCGATAGATTGAATGTGAAAGTTTCCTTGAATATATAATTTTAATAACACATTAGTATAATGGGACGCCAGTCACAAAATAAATTGAAATATTAAATTACTAATTTGAATAAAACTTCCCGAACATAGATATTCACATAGTGCTTGGAAATGGGGGACCATTATGCAAGATTCAGAAACTAATAAATGCTGAAACACTTATCACAAGCCTGAGCGATTGCGATCCATATACCTTCTGAAATTTTAAAGAGGCATGCGACGATGCGGCAATTAGGAAAAGGACACAGAAAGTGATAATGAGCAAGTGCTGCATCGGGCTAGTCCCAGATGAATTTACACTTAAATGGTGTTTAAGACAAGCCCAACCGTGTTTTGACAATGAAATCTTCCGAACAATCGCAGATGGGAAGGAAATTGGGAGAAATAACAAGAAATGGAAAAAGTCACAGTGAAATAATGGAAGAAGTGAATTATTTGTTGTTGAACTACGTTTTTCCATTTCCAGGTTCTCTTATTATCTTGGGGAAACCTGTTCCATATGTTAGCAAATAAACTATTTACCTTATATATTGTAAATATAAGAAATGTAGAATTGGTATCATAGCATTATTAATCAATTCAATTAAAATAAAGAACGTAATCAGTTGCCCGAATAATTGAACTATGTATTAGTTGGTGGAATGTGAATCAGCGGAACATTCAGTAATATATGTCATTAGTGGTGTACACATTGCTTAGTGGTTAATGTAGTATAATAATGCTGCAGTGCATAGAACACCGCAAGCTCATCTATCTGCTCTTGTCCAAGAGTGCTTTCCTTCCTCATCCCCCAAAACATTCCGCCAGGAACATGCACATTCAGATAACAAAGCTATTACAGATCTAGCTACCTGAGGTTCACAAAGCTGTCAGCGCCACCTGCGATACTCTATGGATTCGACCGCATCCTATCTATAATTGAATTAACGAACAAATTAATTGTTAATTAAGTTTATTCCGGTTTATAATAAACCTGTCCGTGGAATCAAATTCAGGTATATAAGTTCACAATCGAAACGTAAATCGGCGGTATTACGAACGGAACCCCGGCGGGGAGCTATATTTTATAAAAGTTGACATATGTCCTACGAAAATCTAGTCCGTGTTTTTGGTGATTTATTGTTTTATTGTCCCCTTTTTTACGTGATCCAGATGTCAGCTGGTTATGAATACTTTTTGTTCGATGCGGTTATAATTCAATTTAACTCGACGATTAATTGAATATCTGCTTTTCAACTACTTATTAATATTATTGATGGTAGTACAACGAATTACCGAAAAAATTATTATTCCACGACGGATCTTCCTCCTATCGTTTGTTTTCCGAATGCTCTCTCGCGTTCCCATTTCGTTCGCTTGTTCCTTTTTTCTCGCTTTTCGAATGGCCACCAATTTCCATTGATAACGAATGTTTGACTTCACGTTCGAATTTTGTTTGGCCGCATAAAAATTCTGTTTTGTCGGTTTCTATCTTTGATTTATGTCGATATTTACGCGAATGGTGACAATGTCAGACGAAACCTTTTATTCTATTTATGCCATCTATTTCCAGTCCAGCCTACTCCATGCATTCATGAATTTTTCCGAACAGTCGCTCTATGAAAATATTGGTAACGAAAATATGTATCCCCCAATATTGTTTCGATAAAACGATACGTGAACGAAAATTGCGTTTGTAATTTAAAATATACGGGTAATAATTTTGCTAAGGGTTGATAGATTCACACAATAGAAGATTTATTTTATAAAGTCCTGGTGGAATAACATTTTTGTTTGTTAATTGATCAATATCAAGAGCTTTCCTTATCAACAATGAATAGAAAATTGCTAGAAAATTGTGACATGTTAGAAGAAACAGGTGTTTGGTGGGGATTTAGAGCAAGAATATCGTGAAATGATTTGGAATAGGCTACCCTTCAGAGGAAATTAACAAGAATTGTAGGAATTGTTAGTTCTGATTTTAGATGATCTGCGACGTATAACCAGGAAATTGTTAATCAACAGATCAATATTTAGATGATATTGTCCTACTTTTGCGTATAACATAGATCCTGAATCGATTACAGTTTGGGACTGAGATATAGAAAAGAAGTGTGAACAAAATGAAAATGATTTGCGAGGA
Source organism: Chrysina gloriosa (assembly GCA_038088585.1). NCBI lineage: Eukaryota > Metazoa > Arthropoda > Insecta > Coleoptera > Scarabaeidae > Chrysina > Chrysina gloriosa. The sequence continues at coordinate 26,648,544 of CM076090.1, forward strand.
TCGATTTGAGCATAAGTAGATGGTTAGTTGGTTGACTGTTCCAGTAATCCCAAATCCATATAATTTTGCTGGACAAGATATATCAATGAAATACCTTTTTCTCATTAAGTACTATACATATTTCCTTTAATTAATAATTAGTGAGTATTCTTTGTGATGGCCCAAATTGTGCTTTCTTCAGAACAATATCAATCTAAGTTTACGAAAGATTATTCCTACAATTCTAATTGAATTCGAGCTATAGACGGTAATAAAACCCGAAAGATTAAGGAAACTTTCAATTATTCCAAATTATCTCATTCAAGTGCACGACAATACTATAAGAGCGAATATCAGATTAATGAACTCAATTCATACAATTCGAATTCGAGGAACTTTGCAACAAGCAAACGTACCAGCGTTCGCATTATTAATGATCTCGACAAAACGCAAACAGAGTCTCGGTCCATCCAGTTCTCTGCTTGAGTAAATTTCATTCTTATCGGTCGCTAGCTTTTATTCGACTTTTTACGGTCCTTACTATCTGTTATTCAATTTCCACACTAAAACTGAACTATATTCCCCTTAAAAGCAAGTAGGTAGATGCACTTAATTATAGCAAGTCATGATTTTATTTAAATAGCGTACAATGATTTTAGGAAAATCGCGGATTTCACTCATACTAGTCCCTTCACAATCCCCACGGGCTACCATTTACCACCGTGCTACGAGGAAAATTAAGATCTTAGCGGTCTTATTGTTATGGACGGTTCAGTTTTATAATAATTGTGTAATCTAAATTGGTCTACTAGGTAGGTACGTAGCCTGTAATTATGCTTCTAAGTTTGGCAACTAGTTTACATTAAATTAACTAGATTATTTGCTGGAAGGAATAAACATTTTCTATAAAGAGAATTATTTTATTTCTGAAAATAGTGTTATAAACGGTATGTTCAATTTTACAGTCGGTAATCAAAGCAGCCTTAAAATTAATGAATTTGGGAAGCGCCCTGTATATTGTTTACAACGTGAGGGAAGACATTTGGAATAACTAATGTAAATGGCGTTGTAAAATAGATTGTTACTATATATTAAGTAGTTTTCACCAATACATATGTAAAAAGTTACAACCTTAACACAATCAACACAAATCTGTGGCAACTTTGCTAACCGAGAAGATTGCCCTCTAAACGACACTTTAAATGTAAATCAACTTGACCTTCATTTCCGTGTAACGCAAATAATTTCTGTTACTTTGATAACGACAAATGTGTTGGAAATAAATTCGCGACAGGGCGACTCACGATTTGGTTTTTTATAGATACATAAATTTGGGGTGTACTGGTCTTTACGAAAAGCAAAATTCTGGTTTTTCAAAGATGCATGCACAAACCGCTAGAATGACTGTAATAATCAAATTTATTTGACCAACATAACTATACAGGTGACTGTACAACTGCATGACACCACAAACTATGCAACAAAATGAAGAGGTAACGAGGTAATGTTATATATCTGTTATGTATAAGATTGTGGTTGCATACCAACACTTGTACACAGCTGTACTGATAGAATAAAGACCAGTTCAGGCTCAATGGTGTTGTTTTAAAAACACAACGGGTAAATTCGAAAATTCTTGTTCTCTTGGATAACTAACAATAAGGTCTCGTGGGATAACGTCGGACCAGCTTCCCTTTCAGACACTGACTCAAATTGTTAATCCTTCGAGCAAAGCATATTTCATTGATTGAGTGATCTGTAACAGTATCAGAACTTTTAGTGTTTGTACGCAATCATGGCACATTTCAAGAAGTGAAAACCAATATTGTTCTAACCAATAATTCCGGCAGCCAAGGAGAAATTATCCCCGGGTGTTATTAAAAGTGCTGTTCTTAACCAAAATGTATACAGCGGTACCAAGGCATGAATGATGGTTTCGTATAAAATTGCCTTAAACACTTATGCTTTCTGTCGTATTATGAGGAGTGAACATTGAACAACCCACTACTCTAAACACCAACCGTATAAAACGTTTATCTTGCACATCTACAACACTTGAAGTCCTTTATAAAATATAAGTTCATATCAGGTCACTCGCCTATTCATCCGAACCGGCGTAGCTACCTTTCCTAAGTTTCTATATAAAACCGTAACGAGATAATCTCCTCACGAGCTTCAGTTCGTCTCTTTTTCCGATATATATCATCAATCGTTTCGCTAAGACTTTGAATCCAATCGCTGTTAGGATATGTTTCACCGCTCACGCTAAAAATCCTGGTATCTGTGCTCGTGAGATATCGACCCGTCTGGTTACAAGAATAACTACTTGAACCAGGTCAAGAGCGACATGCTTAATCAGAAATAGTCATTACCTGTTTCGAGTTCGCAACGGAAAAAGGAAAATTAAAACAACTAGGACAAATATTTTATTTAGCGTCGTTTCGGACGGCGGATTAGAAATCGTAATAATGACCCGTAGACTGTGTACCTCGCTCAGAAGGAATAATTGAAATCTGCGTTATTTAAAACGTTGGTAATCTCTGAGTGAGCTGATGTTTTCTACTCTATGTTAATTGCAGGATTTCGATTTAGAGAAGTAGCTGAATCATATCAATTCTCTTTATTATGTACACCTTTTCTGTGGTTAATATTGTCGTAAGTATCTCAAATGTTGGTTTAATTCAATTTACTTTTAATTCAACATTTTTGTTTTGCAGCAATTAATAGGAAACAATTTTCAGAAATATTTTTTCCATTCAGAACATGATATATGAGGACCGTATTTTATAAATTTGACATACGGAAACAGTTTTAAGTCAAAGCCATATGAATGATGCTTGAATTTGAATCTTTGCTATTTTAAGCTGTCGATAGGTTATGATGCTATGTTAAATGATTCATTGTCACATTGAATGATGATCTAACAGTTTGCATTAATTTTCTTGGCTTTGGTAATCAGTTAATGTAATAAAAGGTTGTCTACCAGCATTGTACCTTTCGACGAAAGCTCTATTGCGCAGTATTACTAGCATTTGTTTCTAAACACAGACGATATTTGGCGGATTCGAATCATTTTGGAATATTTGTTTTGGACTTCAGGTTCATACCAATAGAACTAAATTTCTTCCGCAGTAGTCACGGTATAAACCAAATTTTAAGCACCACTTTGGAATTTCTGAACCGTTTCCTGAATCCACTTTTAGCTACGCTTAACTTGTATAGAATCCATCGGACACCTAACCTATTAACAGCTAAATGTTTATGAAATATCGTTGACACCTGCCCACTCTATTTCACGATAGATCACAAATTGATGTGTCTCACAACTAGCCATATTATGCACAGTATGGACATTGTTTCAGATAATGCCTGCTAATACCTATAATCATTGAGGAGTTCTGAGACCCAGCGATAAATTGTGATTTTGAATGGTACTTGATTGATTATCAAAACCAGAGAAAGAGATATCTGCGGCATAATTCCTTTTTCTGTTTGTTTTTTTTTTTGAAGTTATTGGCTTTGCCCCTATATACAAATACTAGTAAATCTGCAGTCGTCTAAATTCAAAAGTAACGAGTTCAAACCAGGCCTAGGCAGGTAACTTTCAATTGCAGATAAAAATCTCAGACATGCCTTCTTTTCGTATAAGGTTTCAGGTTCAACCAATTTCTAGTTGGATGTGCAAATTACCTATGATGCCGATAGTATATAGTTAATAGTTTCCATTTGCCTGGCACTTTGCTCTAGCAAACAACCAAATGCTTTCCTTTCCGCCTGTATATTCTGTTTTACCCAAAAATGTCAAGTTTTAAGACAGCGAAACTGACGACACCTTAACACCACTGCAACTGATGCCCGACATTTATGCAGCAACCTACGTGACTGGCTAATTAATACTACTTCAGCTGTTGCGAGAAAAATCAAATTTGAATTGGAGGAGCGTGATTTTTGCGGCGTGTCGCCATGACATATGCACCTCTCAAAAGTTTCGCTTTTGAAATGATATCCATCGATGTTTAGTAGCAGATATGGTCTTGGATCTTTCTCGTAGTGTTGTCCCCACTCTTACCTTTCTTTCTTTCTTTGAGTGACAATACCGTTTTCTGCCTAAGAAACATATACACCACGAAAAGGTCAACGAATCTAATTGTCAGCGTATGTAGTGACATTAAAATGGTAGTCTGAAAACAAAATCTCCTATGTATTACAAAAACAATAATACAAAAAATAACCAAGCATAATGGTGAATTCCTCCAGCTTCGTTTAGTATAGAATAGAAAAAGTTAGTTTTAAATCGCATGCACAAAATATCGTTAGGGTCAGAATCATGTCTTAGCACAAGATAGTAAGGTATAGAAATTTCACAATAAATTTTATTCTCGTAATTCTAATAAGTGAGCGAGCAGCAGTTAACATTTAGTTTTTCTTTGTATTTCAGTACATACTGCACATACATCATTTCTCAACAAGATTTGTTTCTGTTTATGTTTAATTCTCTTTAGTAATTTATTTAAAACACCTACAAATTGTAAACTATTTTTGAAAGTCAAAATCTTAATGAATCTGGAGGACCCTCTACATAACGACCTAATGAAGTGGGCGCCCAAATGGGCAGGTATCAAGTGACTGTGCAAAAGCTTACAAAATAAGCGCAATTTGCATATGTCAATATTATGCCAGCATTAAGTGCTGTCAACACTTCTTCTGCTCGGGAAAAGGAGCCACAACTGTGACCAAATCTATCTTCACGAGTTATCGATGTATCATCTGAAGAATTATATCCTGTCAATTGGAGACCAGTATAATGTACTGAGGAGTCCCGACCAGTCTGCAGTTGCTGTCTGCGATTGACAGAGCTTAATTCTCGTAACGGAGTGTTGGGAGATACAAATTATGCTTACCTTGTAAGCTTTTACTAGATAACTGACCATTAACGCATTACCTCGTTATATTGAGAGTACTCCTATTGTACTAACCTACTAAATGCCTAACATATATCTATTTAGCAAATATCAATAAAGTGCGAGTATCGCACGTTCGGTAATTGCGCTCCTGAGTGTTCATTCCTAAACGGAACCATTGTGAGTGCATACTAAAACTGTTTATATCGCCGACCGAAGAAATTTCGGCCATTAGAAGGTCCTAGAAAAACAAACAGAATAAACTAAATACCAATATTCCAACAGTAAATGATAGGATTGATGATAAATCTGATCTCAAAGGAAGCTCTTTACTTAGTTATAGATATAATGAAGAAAGTGACACCAAACAAACAGTTGACGATATTAACTCTACATTGCCTAATAAACTAGCGACATCGAATATGATGATTTGAAAGAGAAAAATAATCCACAGTTCAAAGTAATAGAAAATCTTAGTGATACACTTATCAAGAAAGATGTAATTGTCTATTTAAAGAAAACCATCGAAAAACCAAACAAAAATAATTCAATAACATCTACGTTCACGCTATGGCACTTAACACAAAAACTGCGAATACACAGACTGAAATAAGTCATAAAAATGTGGCTACAGAAGTGAACTTAAGTATAGCCAATAATACGTACATATTTGCAAACCGAAAATATCTGTGACATTGGAACCATGAAAAAAGGGAACTATATTATATAGAATGCCATGGGAGGTGTATGTTATAATTAGAGTTTGATAAAAATAATATTGTTACCTTTTACTGTCGTCTTGATATCCACTGTGGCAATAGGCAACCACCCTAGTAAGCTACGTAGAATTGCAACATCAGCAACGTTTCCATTGTCGATGCATTCAGCCGTTGACAATGTTGTGAATATGTTGTCGTATACTTTGAAAATGATCATTCGACACTCAGTGAAGAAAGATTTGCAAATATCAGATATTCGTTTTCCTCACCTATGCACTCTTGATTTTCAGTTATAAACCTTGCCCTTTGTAAATCGAGTTTTTCGTTAAAATTGCACAACAGTTTTGAGCAACATCGACTCCTATAGTGTCCGTTAAGTTTTCTAGAGCGGCTTGTAAACTGTTTATGCAATTAAATGTGTCTCGTGTACATAGGTGACTGTTTTGTATTTGCTCAGTAGCGTATGCAACTTCAGAATAGTTCATGGATTTTTCGTCTATTTGTTGTAGAACGTCCGAATGGGAAAAAGTTGCTGACTGTCTCGAACTATTGCAGAATCATTTGAATCAATTTTCAAAATGACCTTTTTCACTTGTGAAAAATATTTATGATAGTAAGATATTGCCTGGAGCCATGTTTGCCATCGAGTTATTACAGGCTGAGATGGTGGTGGAAATTTCGGGCACAATTGTGTGAATACACGGATGTGTTTAGGAGATTTGATGAACACTTTTTGGTAGATGCTATTAACTTATCCACCTTCGGATACTTCTTTCGAGTGGTTTCTGCTATGATGAGACATGTTATGCGGAGAAAAGACTGAAAGCACATTCTCAACATTCTACTAGCTTTTAACATTGTTGCGGCATTGTCAGTGACAAACATTTTGACTGGGGTGCTGTGATAGAAAATTCTCTTAACGAATCTTTTATTATTATCATGAGAACACTTTCTACATCACTTTTCTCAATGCTTTTACTTGATAACAACAACAAATCTGGTGGACCATCACGATTGGAAGGAGGCGCTACAACATGAACGACGCTGTGTTTCTGAGCATCAGTTGCTTCATCCACACAAAAGCAGATTTTCTGATTTCTCAACTGGTCTTTTTACATTCCTTTACTGTACCTTGAACACGTGGCAAATTGTATCGTAATTGCATAGATGTTGGCAACTTTCATGAGGGAATGTACTTAGCTCAAATAGACGACAGTGTTCATTAGATACTAGATGTTGTGGGATGTTGCACACATTCAACATAAATTTAAGCACGTATAAATTGCCAGTATAAAACACTGTTGCTTAAATTCAAACATGACATTTACTTTTACAACGTTTTCTACATTGCGAATCAGCAATCCACTATTGCATATTGTCATATATGTATATTCTAATCCAGGAAAATGCTTCAGATTTATTTACATTCGATGGGAGCGTTACACCCTTTGGGCGTTCCATCTCCACCTACTTATTTACCGTGCAGCATGCAACATACTGTTCCTTTGAACTCACTCACGGTACTATCGAAAAATACGAGTTAAAATTGCCCTACCGACGCCCCTAACGCTACGCTACTGTCAATCAGTACCACCCTTTTAATAAACTCTAGTTATAATGCTCCCTTACTGTTAAAAGTTTTTCTCAAGTTTGTTAATTTTGTTTCTAAAGAAGAAAAGGAATACCAAAGTTTACGATTTCGATATTTTTTACATGTTTCGTACTTCAAATAATTTTCGAGAGAGTATTATTAACATTAAGAAAAAGTTATGGATATAGATTTTACAATCAATTTGAAGAAATAAAAGTTTAGCCCGTGTTATCAAGAAAAAGAACGGAGTTTTACCCTACTTTTTCACATTTCCTTGTCCTTTTGAGAGTACCCACAAAGTAATTTCGAACTAATCGGTATCTTTTGTCCCAAGGCGTTATCCCAACGTTCAGATGTGGTGCTAATCGACATCACCTGGGGAGTTTCAGACGTCTGCCCCCGCCCCGACATCGGCAGAATCCCTGCAGGCCAGAAAGCGCACTATCTCTCCCACATGTGGTCTCCTATTAGAGACGCGGATAATTTATCTTTTGTTTCGTCAAGCGTGCTTTGCGAATGAGTTCTTTTGTTGTCGGCACGTTTTTGTTTCTCAGCGAGTTTCGAGATCGCTAGATCACAAGTATCCCGATCGTGTTTAATTTAAACGTGATTACGGTATATTAAAATGTGAAGTGAAATGGAACGAGAAGAGATGATAGATTCGATATAAGCAGTAATTATGTTTCGTTTAATTGCCTTTTGCCGTATCTACTATCGCGAGCTTTTATAAACTCCTATCGGAAAGTGCTTTAAATTTATTTGAATTAACGTGGCGCGAAATCAAATTTCCTTAACAAGGTTTATTAAGTTGGAGGGATTCCGCTATCTTCCCTTACGGATCCTGTCAATTGGAATTTCCGTTGTAATAAATATTAATGGAAACGAATTACTGTTCCTTTTCTCTTATCTATAGTTAACGTAACGTTAAAGTAGCTGATACTCAATATACAAAGGCATTCCTCTGTAATTATTAACAAGTTAATTATAGTCCTAGTAAAATATCCTGAAGGACGAACTCTAAATACATGCAAAAATATATTCATCTGCTGCATTGCGAAGTTTCCAGTTATTGAAAATTCCATATTTGTTCTTGTATTGAATAACGAATGATATGAAAATTATAAATGAGATAATATTACTTAAATTACCTAAAAATCGCTTGATATGAAATATTTATGTGCCTTAAGCTTAACCCAGTTGGAAAAGTAAAGCCTCGGTAACCAGCTGTTGCATCCAGGAATTTATAGATGCGGCTTAGCGGTCAAAGTATGACGTTTCATTTAATCTCTTTAAATCATGATTTTCTCCACTTCCTTTGGAAAATCTGGGGAAATAATTACTTACAATCTTCGTACCATCCTCTTTAGACACTAGTACCATCCCTTTAGTATTTTCCAAATATCTAGAACTACTATCCCAGACTACAAAAGTAATAAGTATAATAAGTAGATCATGAATATATGATCCACTTCAATTGTAATTTGCACAGAGCGGCGTATTGTCACTGCTTAAAAGAATCTTTGTGATCACGATGTTACAAGTACTTGATGCTTTGATATATCCTGGAAGAAAAACCAGGGACAATAAATTTGCGAAATAAGGATCTAAAAGTTTGTTGCACATCGTGTGAAAATTTTATTTTTAGAGCTAAGCTAAACGTGGTACCACGTTAATATGTATCTGAGGGCTAGTGATCTACTCTAGTTGTAAGTCTTAGTTTAATCCTTAAGTTGCAACATTGTGATAGCACATTTTTCAGCATACTCCTGATGAAGTTACCAAACGGTGACGAAATATAGAGGTTGAACAAATGAGACTTTTATTTCACGGACCGACCACCCCAATCTATACAGTACGGTCGAAATACATTTTTACTATATATATACACCCTCTGTCCCAAAAGTAATCGCAATATTTCGAAATAAAGCACGCTATGTATGTTATGTCCACAAGAATCATTGTATTTATTCGAAATATTCTCCATGTGCTACAATACATCGATTTGCACGGTCAACGAGTGCTTCAAACGACTTTTTCATGTCGATCTCTGGGATAGCCTTTAGGATGCCGGTCGTCGATCTTTGAATGGCGTCTACGGATGCATAACGAACTCCTTTCTGCTTCAAATGAAGACAAGGGAACAGGAAATAATCGCATGGGGACAGATCAGGCGAATACGGTGGGTGCTGTATCGAATATATTTCATTTTTCGCCAAAAAATCGGTGACAATCGTTGCTCGATGACACGGTGCGTTATCGTGCAGTAATCTCCAGCTGCCTGGCTCGCGATATTCGTACCGAACACGACGAATGCGACCCAGCAAACGCCTCATAACATCGAGGTAATATGCACCATTAACCGTTGAGCCGTATGGAACGAACTCCTTATGGATAATTCCCTTCGAATCGTAGAATGAAATCAGCATTGACTTGATTTTCGACTTCTCCATTCGTGATTTTTTCGGATTTCCTTCTTCTGGTGACCTCCACTCTGCGCTTTGACGTTTGCTTTCTGGTTCGTATTGAAAGCACCACGTCTCGTCACCAGTCACAATCGTTTTCAAGAAGTTTTCATCTGCACGGGCTCGTGCAATAATGTCTTTGGAGTGTTCGATTCGAAGCGTTTTTTGGTCGTCGGTCAATTTGTGCGGAACAAACTTCGAATTGACTTTCTTCAAACCAAGGGTTTCAGTCAAAATGCGCTGAATAGTTGTTTTAGGGATGCCAAGCTCCATTTCCATAAATCTCACTGACGATTTCTTCGAAATTTTCACAAATTCGCGCACTTTTTCCACATTTGCCTCGGCCAAAATTGTCGAAGGACGACCGGCTCTTTCGTCATCGTTAACATCTTCTCTGCCTTTACGAAATCGTCGATGCCACTCGAACACTTGCCTCTTCGACAAACAATCGTCGCCATAAACAATTTGCAGCATTTCATACGTCTCGGTTGCAGTTTTTCCAAGTTTAAAACAAAACTTAATATTGACTCGTTGTTCGTGACTCATTTTCTGACCGTTTACGAAAAACACTCTCACAGGATGCGTGATGTATCAGCTGACTATGCACCAAATGTCATGAAAATTTGTCAGGTTGGTAAGGAAGAGTCCCACTACAATAATCAATCAACTATCAAGAGATGACGCCACTGGTTTCTGATTTATAGACGCATTGCGGTTACTTTTGGGACAGAGGGTGTATATATATATAGTAAATATATATATATATATATATATATATATATATATCAGTCCTACAGGCCATGGAGGCCTATGACTTGTGCTCTATTCTTCTGCCATTTCCCTCACTATCTTTCTCCATTCCATTCTATTCTGTACCATCCGTTTCCAGTCTACAATTCCCCTTTCTCTCAAGTCGCTCAAAACCGCTTCCATCCATTTTCTCCCTGGTCTTCCTCTTCTCCCTCTTCCTCCATGTCCCTCTGTAAGTACTTTCCTGCACTGCCTTTCCTGTCCCATCCTGCTAGCGTGTCCCAACCATCTTATTCTCTGAGCCTTGACGTGTTTTACTATGCTACTATGTCCATATAGTTCCCTTAATTCCTGGTTTGTTCTTCGCCTCCAGATTCCATTCTCCATCTTCGTCCCTCCAAAGATTTTTCTGAGCATTTTTCTTTCCCATATCTCCAACTTATCTTCCATCTTTTTGTCAGAATCCATACCTCACAGCCATAGGTTACTGTGGGTCTAACAATTGTCCTATAGGTCTTTATCTTTGCAGTTCTTGATATCTCTTTTGATTTAATCATTTTCTTTAGCATTCCATTGCCTTACATCCTTTTAGAATTCTTCCTTCAATTTCGTCATCCTCTTTACACTTATTCGATATGACAACACCCAAGTATTTGAACTTGTTGACATTTTCAAACGAATACTTTGTTTTATCTGTTGGGAACTTTGAATATCTCTTGTCTATAGTTTGTTCCTGCCTCATAACCATATACTTCATTTATTGCGAGACCAAATTTCCATGCTTCTTGTTCCATTTTCTCAAAAACTTTCTCCAGCTCCTTCTTCGATCTTGTGATTATGGCTACATCATTCGCATAGGCCACGATTTGGTGGTTTTGATGGTATATATTTCCCTTGGTTTGGATGCCACTACCTCTAAATATTGCTTCCAGCACAAAGTTGAATAATATCGTCGATAACGGGTCTCCTTGTCTCAGACCTTCCATACCCTCAAAGCTGGTCGAAAGCTGTCCTTCTGCCATAACTTTGCTCTCTGTGTGTGTCAACGTCATTCTTACTAATGTCCTGAGTTTTCTGGGGATTCCAAGTCTCATCATGGCTTCGTAAACTTCAAAATTTCTGATGAGATGCCATTCCCCCTCTGCTTTTATGATTTTTCAATTTTTTGCATTCCTCCAGAATTTCCTGCTCTGTTGGTTCCAGGACGTCTAACTCTGCCCTATATTCCATTTCATCTAAATTGCCAGGGTAAATTTGTCCTCTCGTATTCAATATTCCATCAAAGTATTCCATCCATCTATTTAATTTGTCCTGGGTGCTACTAATCAGAGAGCCATTCTTGTCTTTTAAATATGGTGTGGTCCCCCTTCCCGTTTCTTTCAAGCTTTTCACTTCCCAATAAAAGTTCCTCATTTCTCCTCCTTTATAACGGGCTTCAATTACATTTAATTTATCAACATAATACTTTCTTTTTTGTTGTCTGCACACATGTTTTGCTTCCCTTTTTAGTTCTTTGCACTTCTTCTTATTTTCCTCCGTTATTGTGCTTAACAATACAATCTTCGCTTTATTTCTTTTTTCTAACGCCGCTTTACAGTTCTCATTGAACCAATCCTTAGTTAGATTGGTTTTCGTTATCTCTAGGTTATTTTTCATCGTTTCTTTTATTATTATTACTAAATGTATATATATATATATATATTTCGTGACCTTTTTATACTTATCTTATATGATAGATCGAAACTTTGTTTAAATTCTACTTATTTTACATATCAAAATAAAATTTATAAACAAATTTTCGGTACTGCAATGGGTTCTCCATTATCAGCAGTTATCGCAAACCTGGTAATGGAGGACCTAGAGCAAACTTGTTTGGCAAAACTAAATTCTAGTGTAAGTTTTTACAGACGTTATGTGGATGACTGTTTTTGTTCCGTAAGAAAGGATAATATTGATGAGATATTAGATTCATTTAATAGTTATCATAATAGATTAAAATTTACATATGAGAGAGAATCTAATAACTCATTGAATTTCCTGAACGTGACAGTCATGCATAATAACGGCATTGTAAAAACAAATTGGCATATAAAGTCTACCAATACAGGAAGACATTTAAATTATTTTTCAGAAACATCAAAATTACATAAAATTAATGTACTTACCGGTTTAGTTGATCAAGCGGTTAGATTAGCTAATCCTGAATTTAGGGAAAAGAATTTAAACAAAGTTAAAGAAATCTTAGATAAAAATAATTATCCAAATAGTTTTTATGAAAAATAATAAAAAATAGAATTAACAAATTATATAATAGAGGAATTAAAATTAATAACAATAAATGTTATAACGCTATTCCTTATAAAAAAGGTTTAAGCGAAAAATAAAAAAAGAATTTAATAAAAACAACATAAACATTACTTTCATTCCAAATTATAGTAACAGATCTCTTTTTACTAATACTAAATCTAAAATAATTAAACAAAATCAGAGTAATGTAGTTTATAAAATAAACTGTAAAGACTGTGATGGTTGTTACATCGGTCAGACGAAACAATATTTAAAGAAAAGGTTGTATAGCCATAAGTATTCTTTAAATAATGATTTTGGTGCAATGACCGCTGTAACAAAGCATTACAAAGATCTTGGGCATTACTTTGATTTTGAAAACACAATTATATTAAAAACAGAGAATAATTATAAAAAAGACTAATATATGAAATGATAAATATACAGAAAGACACTAAAACTATTAATTTCAGGACCGATATTCAAAATTTAAGTAATGTCTATAGCAATTTGTTAAAATGACATTTGCATTTCTTAAGAAGGAAACCTTTGGCTAGGTTTTTAAATTTGGTTTTCCCTAGTCCTTGAACAGAATTGTTAAGGTTTCGACAATGATTTTTTGATATAAGGTTTTACTTAATTTGCATGTATGTTTACACATTAATTTAGTTTTTATAATTTATATATATATATAAAAGTTTGTTACACATTCTCTATATCAAGAAATCCTAGTCATTAGTTATTTTGTTGATAGTCCCAAATAAAAAACAAAAGTTTGTTTATATATTTATCTAGTTATATTTTCACTGACGAAGGTGTTCCGAAAACGTTTGTAAACGTTCTGAAAATATAACTATCGTTCAAACCAGCCTTGTTTTATTGACCTATTAGTGGTAGAGATCTATCATATAAGATTATTATTACTATCTGGTTCCATTCACATTCTATGTCAGTTGCTTCCCTGTATATATTCAATTTACTATTTATTTCCCTTTCCATTTTATCAACAAGGGCTTCATCTTGAATTTTCGTCAAATTGTACCTTCGCATGTATGATGTTTTCGTATCCTTCTTCCTAGGCAACTCTTGCTTTAGTCTTGCTATTACCAGAAAATGATCCGAATCCGCTTCAGCTCCCCTATAGCTTCCCACATTCTTAACACTCTGGTGATATTTTTCCTCTATCAGTAAGTGGTCTATTTGGTTTTTAGTTTTTCCGTCGGGTGAGGACCAAGTAGCTTTGTGTCTGTCCTTATGGTCGAAACTCGTACTTTTAATTTTTAATTTATTTTCTTCTGCAATTTGTATTAGCAGATTTCCGTTATAATTGGAGTCTCTATGCTTGCTTTTCCCACCTGTTATTTCCTTATACACTTCTTCTCTGCCCACCTTTGCATTCATGTCACCTATCACTATTTTTACATCGTAGCTTGGTATTTCTTCCAGTTTAATCTCCACTTCTCATAAAACTCGAACTTCGCCGCAAGATCTTTATCCTCCGTTGGGGCAGGTATGTTGAGTAGGCTCAGTTTCCTATATTTCAATTGCAGTCTTAGTCTGCAGATTCTGTCGGATATAGCTTCAAAGCCTACGACTGCATCTTTTAACTTGTCATTGACTAAAAAGCCAACCCCAAAATACCTTTTTTCTCCTCCACTATTGAAGAAGTTGTAATCTCCAATTTTGCATACTCCATTTTCTTTCTGTTTTGTCTCCTGTAGGGCTAGTATATCTATCTTGTATTTTTCGATAATATTTAATTAATGTGATTTTCTGTCACTCTGTCCTGTATCATTGCCGGGTCATTATTTGTTATAGAATCCCTTGCGCTTGTTATTTCTAAGAATTTTTTGTACCTAACTTCGTCCTATCCTTAGCCACTAGTGCGTCCTTCTGATTATCACATATCCATTCCCCATCATTTATCCATATTTTTTGATATCTAGTTCTCACGACATTGCCTTTTCCTACTTCGTCCCTCGCGACAGCTCTGATTCTTTTCTGAATTTCCCGGTCTTCCCTGCTCAAGTCATCATTGATGTAAATTCTGGTATCTCTAACATTTTTTAATTTATTTGTATTAATCATAATCTGTCTTTACTGTCGTTACTATTATTTAATTTTAGGAGGCAAATCTTTTCACCAATTTTCTTTGCTCCTTTTATTTCTACATCTATTTCCAGCGTTTTTTTTTCAATAGTACATCCATTCTTTGCTTTATATCTTCTTCCGCATATGATATGATCGGTATTCCGTGGATAATTATATTGTTTCTCCTTTTAATTCCTCCTTTATTGCCTTATTTTCTTGTTTAAGTAACTCACTTTCTTCCCTAATTAATTTTAATTCTTTCCTACATTGTCTGATCGTCTCTTATTGCTTTCAAGTCTTCCTTTAGATCCTTTTTCACATCCTGAATCATTTCCATAATTATTGATAACTTATCTTCTCCTCTTTCCTTTTTGATTGGTGATCTTTTAATTTTAGAGCTTCTTCCGAAGTGCTCCTCCAGACTTCCTATCCCTTTTCCTCTTTTACCTTCATGCGTTGTGTATTTATCACTCTAACAACTACCTTTATCACCCATTATGTAAGTTCTATTTGTTTTTTTTGTTTATATTTATTTTTACTTATTTTTCCCTGCGCAAAAAGTCAGGACAAGTCAACCCTTCTGATCCTGTTACTTTTATCTGTGCACTCTCTATATCGATCTTTATTTCTCTCTCGTCTTTCTTTACTTATTTACACAATTATAATGTTATAAAATTATTTTCTAATAACCTGGCCTTTGCCCCGCCCGTGTTTACCTGTGTTCTATTACCGGTTGACTGTGTGACTGTGATACTCGGCCGGATGACCTCGAAGGTCGTGTCGCCTGTTATTATCTTACCTCTAACCCCCAATTTATTGTGTTATTGGTGCTTTAATACTATTCTTTTATGAAGTTCTTTCACTATCGCACTAATTTTGTTAGCTATTCTTATTCACCTACTTGGCACACTTAAATTCAGCTTTAGAACTTGTACACTTTACTTTAAATATCAGATGTAACGGAGCCGATGTTATAGGTTATCACGTTGACACACTACTATATAATAATATAGAGGATATAATTTCATTTTGTTATCGAACAAGGTTGAGTAGGTCCTTTAGGTGGAGGCTTTATATTTAAATTTAACCTGTCTTTTCCCATATTCTTAAATTTCAGAAATCCGACGAAATTTAAGAAAACGTTAAAAATCGAATTTCCAGAGATGTGCAATGGAAAACTAGGAATATATGTACAAATATCGAAAAATTTCATTAACTCTAAAAACTACGGTTTCCACTACCGACCAGCGACCCAGAACGGTACTCTCTCAAAGAAAAGGTAGAAAAGGGATTACAACACATAGAGGCAGAAGACATATCACCTGTTATTTCAAGTAAATGACCACCATGCATAGTTCCATTGTTGAAATCGAATAGTTGGTTTTCAATATCTTTCAACCGAGATGACACTTGCCATAAGGTACCATTCAAAATTATTGGTCACAGTGGCCCTATGACGTCACCTATGACTATTGCATCCGTTTATTTCCACTCTCCAAATTTCATTATTATAAGTATAACCGTTCAAAAGATACGAGAGGAAGGGAGACTTTTGACTAGCACTGTATAATAACTTCAATGGTGCATACAACAATTTATTTATTACTTTAAATAAAATAAAAAAATGGGTAATAAGTAATTTTAGTTTACTTTGATTATAGCTTTGTATAGTAAAGTTACTTTTTTATTATTTTGCGTTTGTATAAAAATATATATCAAATGTGGTAGGTTTTCTTTTGAGTGGTTTATGGTACTCATAATCAAGATCTCCAACTACTGAATTTTCTATAGATGTGTACGTGATCGGTGTGGAAAGCGAAATTTCAGTCGAAAATAATCATTCTAAAAGTCCTTCCAGTACAAATCACATTATATAGCTCGTCACGTAGAGACAGGAGAAGCATTTGGCTAATTATGTATATCAAGTCGAGGGAAAGCATTCACCGCTTCGCAATAAAAAATTAAGCATTACGAGTTTCGCAAACAGCGGCGGCGAGACTGAAAATTTAATGATGGCATTTCGGGAGGATTAAATTCGTACAATTGGGGTAATTAGTAATGTATATCTGTAATTTGTTTAGGGTTAACGACAGCGTTTGCGCCCAGGGAATGGCGTCGTAGATTAACCGAGGTGTTAATAGATGACAGGTAATTATTTCAACGCAGTTAAGTGCTTTGTACTCATCGCTGGGATCAAACAAGATACCGGTCGTATTATTGTCATTCTGATGCAAATTGGCGCGATTATGTTACGCGAACGTGTGCGGATATGAAAACCGAATGTTTATGCGATTATGTGCATATACTTTCCACGTTACTCTATGAAAACCAACTGTCCCTGTTTTGGTTATATGAGTATGTACCGCGTTTGCATTCAACAAGCTTAAAATGGAAGTTTCTATAAAATCAAGCATGACAAGACCTTAAATTCACATAATTTTAGTTTCAATTACTCAAAATTGAATTCACAAGGGAAGTATTTGTGATACAAATATGATTACAACACCATCAATTATAGTTCGTAGGTATGTAGATTAATGTATGTGTATTAGTTTGGATCTGGATCTGAAATTTAGTGTCAGTCTTAGAAATTTGGTCGACGATAAAACATGGTAACTAAATACTCTGTGGCCAAATATCGACACACAAGACTGGCATTTTCGTTATTATCAGAGATACAAGCATTCTTAAATTAGAAAAGTTTTGAATAATTTTATGCTTTTCAATTTTATTCTGCCTTATTTAGTTTTTGAGTTTTCTTAAAAAGAATTCAGTTTGCCGGTTTTGTTTTGAATCAAGAGCATGTCAGTTAGAAATACAACTTTAAAGTTGTACATACTTAGAACACTTTCTAGGCGCAATTCTTATGATGCCAGAACCAGCTGTAAGTGTAATTTTAGTTTTTAGTTATTCACCTCAATGTTGCCGCCCGTAATGAACATTACAAGATATCGATTTCTATCTGGTATGATATTGTGTGCCGGTTAGTCTCCAGTACAATCGCATACATCCTTGCAATATTAACTGTATGAATCGTATCCACATATAATCCAGAAAAAACTTTAAAAAGTGAACCTAGGTTTTAAAATTATTTAATCGTAATGCAGAGGGAACACAAAATAACCTTAGGTGAATAATGTTTTCGCTAAGGAAAGTTTCTGGTATCCGCCAATATTTGAACAAATAATTTACGTATGAAGTCTATAAAAATACTGCACTTGTTAATTTGTTGCCTTTGCCTAGTTCTCATACATACAGATAATGTGTTTTATCCACTTGCTGTGGAATACTAAAGAAATACAGTTCATTTTATTCAAACATATATGTATGTACATAGATACAATAAAAAGGGACGGTGTAGTTCTCGCGGTTAGTCGGCCTACTATCGAATAAGCATAGGAAGAAATAAAATGTATATTTTCAGTGAATTGTAATAATGGTGGGCACAATGAGATTAATTTGTTTGTAACGCAATTACTCGCCTTTCACTCGCGAACTTCTGCTGCCTCGGACAATTATCGGCATTTTTTTCAGGCTACTCGAACTCATCGAAATAAACGGCTGATGCAAAAATGGCGCCGTCGAATTCGGTTGATAATTAACGGTACCTCAAATTGACTGTGTAATTCAATCAAGCGAATACCGACGTGTTAACGCAGCAGCATTAACTGGCAAAGGTTTAGGTCAGGTCGATTCCGGATTCCAGACGAGTTGCGACGGTAGCGAACACCACCACGCGTAATCCCATAATTATACAAAGCTCGACTAAACTACAAGCTAACCCGCAACTCTTTAATAAAACAACTGTAACGACCCCCGGAGATTTAATGTGGTTTACTTTAAAACCATAAAGGCGAAATTACAGGTCTCTGCTGGTTAAGAAATTTATGTACTCCGGTTGGAATTGTTTTGGTTACAAACTTTTGGTTTGTTCTTCGAACTGCGCGGATATTATTACACGAGAAAATTTGTTAATTATGCATTATCCGTCTACGTTTACACTTAGATTTGATAATGAAGCTAACAAGCACTTACAGATGAAAACCTCTCGTCGTGTTTTTTGCTTGAGTTTGATATTCACGTTTATACCTGCTAGGAATATTGAGAGAGAGAATAGATGTTACAAGATGGTTAAATGAAATGAGTAAGCCCTACAGGCGCCAAGCTCCTCTTACAAGTGTAACAGCTAATGATAAAAAGAACATTTAAATGGATTGAACCCTTAAATACATAAGAATTGGTTTAGTTCAAGTGATGCAGTTTGTCCAAAAACAATTAATTCTTAGTTTAGATATTTGAATGAGGAGGTTATTCATCAACCGCCTACCATATTGTGGGCAAATTGTAATGATCTAACGAAAGTATACAAAACCGATTTTCTAAAAATTGGTGGCATTTTTAGAAATTATTTCTTCAAATTAAAAAGTGATGTAATTAACAAATTCAACAAAAGATTGAAATGGAAGTTTCATATGTTCTGTATCGAAATCTAGATTTTATACTTTCACAAATTCAGTCTTTGCTAGCTAGCGATAGACGTTTGTTGCTGTTCTTTTATTCTTTTCTAAAATTCAATGGCGTAAAGTTTTGATTTAATATGATCTTTCCACTGTAGATATCTTGCTTTTGATGCTCGTACATTTGTACTGCAGGTATACCTTTTCAATAAACAAAACTATGCGCAATATCGTGGTTTTCAATCAAACAAGTGTATGTAGATATATAGTCATTGATAGTCCTTAGTCTACCTCAAACATGTTCAAGCATTTATTATTTCAACGATGCGAGAGTTTGCTCTATAACTCCGCCTTCTATATGCGATTCAAAAATATTCCGCTGTGTTAATTCCAATGAAGGGTTGGCAGAGAACTGTAACTTTTCTGAGCGAATGGACTCATTAACTTTACCTCAGCTTCAATTTTTACATATTTCAGTCAAACGTACAAAAATTTAATGAAAAATTTACACTTAGCGTCTACTATATGAAGGGGTGCGTTTAAATTACAGGCTTGATTTTCTACAATATTCTTGAATATACCCGAGAAAAAACCATTGTCATTATTTTTTACAATTTTGGTCGTCCTTCGAAGTTAGAAGAGTCTTGTGTAGTATGGAATACTATAAAGTACTGCAATGTTGATGTACGCCCAAAGAATTCTTTTGAAATTGCTACGTTTTCACAGTCAGAATGCTTTGTTGCATCGTAGACACCATTTCTTGAACTCACAAGAGTTTGGTTTGTCATACTTTTCGTCTATAAGATAATGCTTGGTTTGCCCAGTTTTTGTGTATCGCATAGAAACATCAGATCAATCTTTTGTGTGCCTTTTGTTAATAGCCATTATCATCGCTTTCCCGTTTCCTTGTATCAGAGTATACCGAGTTGGACTTGTTTGTATTCTGCCTTATTCACAAAAGTATTTATATGCAACTAGGTATACTTGTGGTTCTGCTGTTACTTTCGTTGCATTGCCTTTACTTTAGTCCCGTGAAAGTGGCAACCGAATTTGTGAAAATATTATAATTCATCGGAGTTCCTGGAATACACGAAATAGTCCTAGAGTATTTTCCGGAAAATGTCAATATTCTGCAAAATTGGTCGGAAAATGGAAAATATTTATATATTTTTTGCAGGAATTTTCGCAAGATTGATCAAGAACTCTAGAACTAGCAATATACCTGAATCGCACTGTTTTCCTCGAAAATGCTTCCTACGTCCATTTTCGGTATTTTACATTTTTCACGCAATTTTGCACAACTCCTGAAATTTTCCGCAAAATATTCTACAACTATTTCATATCTACCAGGAACTCCAATGAATTATTATATTTTCACAAATTCGGTTGCCAACTTCACGGGACTCCTTTAGTCATAGTTGTTTTGTATCTTCACTTTCTCGCAATTAGTTTTCTTTAGCTTTTTATAGTGTTATTCTATAAAAGTGCTTAGCTACTTTTGCACAGTAAAATTGCGAAGTAGAGTTTCGTTTGTTAGTTGTCTGCGAATAATGGGATTTTTGGTTTTAGGTTTAGTTTCTTAATATTAACGGCTGTAGAGGAAATGTTTTTGTTTTGTTTATTAAATATACGATTCAAACTATAAAAAGAATATTTATTGCCTTTAATCTTAAATGTTTTGCTTTTTGTATATCACCCATTTGAAGTTACTTTTCTCATGTTCGTAATTCTTTATACTAAAACGGGCGCAAAATTCCATATACTATTATTAGTACGGCTGATTCTTAATGGGTTATCTATTGAATCCCGCAATACCTTAAGGTATATGATGTTTGCAATTTACTGAGAGTAAATGCATCTAAGCCTCTCAGGCGGTCCACAAATGAATCCAATTAGTTCACTTGCATATACAGTACGCTATGGTTGATTAAATATCTATAGCGCAACCCAAACTTTATGTACGTACTGTACGTTATGTACGTTAGCCCTACTAACATGAATTTCAAATTCCTCTTTGAAGAGGTATATTGAACTAATAGGTGAAAGCTATCATGTAAAGATCAATCTTAATATAAGCAAATTTTGTTTCGGTACTGGTGCACCACATACCAGATCGACGAAATACAAAATTTGCTAAGTAAATTCTAGTTGACCTTAGATTTCGTATTCGACACAGGATGAGCAACCGGAAATGCTTAAATTTAAACATTTTTGATTTTTTCAAATTATCGACCCTTTGGCATTCGTGATTTATCTGGCGAAACCGATTGAAAATACTTTTTTATCACCAAACCAGACGCTAATATTATGGCCCATTTTCGAAGTAGTGCACGCAGAGTTAAGATAGAACATGAAGTTATTCAGCTACTACCAACATCTCAATGTCACCAATAAAAAGATCAGCTCACGTGACGCACACTTTATCAAATTGTACGTACTACTAGATGTAGCACATCGTACTAAAGAGCATTAATGTCAATGGGACAGAAGTTCTGGGTAGATTTTATGTGCA
Source organism: Chrysina gloriosa (assembly GCA_038088585.1). Taxonomy (NCBI): domain Eukaryota; kingdom Metazoa; phylum Arthropoda; class Insecta; order Coleoptera; family Scarabaeidae; genus Chrysina; species Chrysina gloriosa. The sequence goes on from CM076090.1 coordinate 26,670,292, forward strand.
ATCGAATTTCATTGATTTATCTAAGTACATACTTATGATTCTATCTGTAGTTGTATGAAAAATTTAAGAATTCTGATGTATTGTAGATATTCTAGTGACTATTAATAGATGTTTGATGAACGTTAGGGATTACCTAAAAGCATGCTCGAAATAGAAACATCTGTATCCGTATTTCTTCCATTGCGGCTAAATTTTAGCTGTTCGATATATCAATTGCAGTTAGCATAAAAATTTTACTAGGATTAGTAAATTCATTACGGAGGTAAAGCAAACCTGCCATTATGGATTAAACGACCTGTGGACGGTATGAAATCCTATAGTTTTTAGATTGCGTTGGTTGCCCAAAGTCATAAAAATATTAAACTTGCGCTCTTAAAATAATATTCAATCTAAAATGAAGACCCGAGTTTACGGCTACTTTTATTTTTCGCTCGTAAATCGATACCATTATTCTAGATGGAATTGAACGGACATTGATAACTTTACATATTTTTAACGAGATCGCGCAAAATATAAAAATCATCGCTATTTACCCAACTGATCGGTGTTTGAATGAATTTCGTTTTTAATTGAATCACTCCCTTCTGCTACCGTATTTTTATAGCGCGGATTTAATTGATTCCGTTAGGCAATACAATTCCTTTTTAATAACATACTTTATGAATTCTTTCAGGCTACGTAATTTTTAACTGGCAAATGAAAATTCACTCCCAACATTATGATTAAATCGTTTCCTTTTTGCATCCATATTTAAGCAATATCCTCATCACTATAGTTACCAACCAAATTTTTACCTGAAATTGAAGATAACCTTTGGATTATAAATGCAAATAAGTTTCGAATAGGATTTTAGATTACAAGGTGAATGTTTGGTGCGGGTTACTTCTCTGTCTCAAGCGATTTGACTGGTGACGATCTGAAAATTGTTCAGTTCAGAATAATAACTTAGCAGAATTTAACACTGCCGTACTTTCAAAGCTATGGAAGCATACAGGCAGAACTCTTTCTAACCTGATGATGAATTTTTCCTTTGCTTACGTAATGAAATAAAATGTAACGAAAATGCTCCTTTGACTTTTCATCTTCCAGCCAACGACACCAAGCAGAAAGCGTACAATCAATCAATACATTTGTTTTACTTTGAAAAGTAATTTAAGTAACAGCTATTAGACAAAAATGTGGGTTTATGCTAAATATCTAAGCAGAATAGCTAGAGTCGCTTATAAGTGAAATCCAGAAAGGAATACTTTTAAGAGCAATAAATACACCGTCGATTTTTCAACTCTTATGTGCACTCAATTTCGATTGCTGATCACGGACTAATTTGAAACTAGTCTTACATCCATCACTTTAGTGACTACACATTAGATTTGGGATAATCAATGCATGATAGTGATCGCTAATGTTAGTGATTCAGTGAGAATGTATTTTAAAAGATGTTCTCTTGCATGTCATCTTATAATAAAAACTGTTTTCAAAATAATTTACAAACAGAAACAAAAACCACGCTGCAGGTATCGTGGGGCATCACATATTCCCTGGTACTTTTTGTTGTTAATAACATCGATCTTTTGTTTACCTCCTTTAAGGAGCGATTGCTTCTTATAAAATATTCTGTCAACTTACCTTATCTGAGGTTTTTATAAAAAGACTCAATTCAAAATAGCATCAAATACTACCGGGAAGTAGGGTAATGGTTAATATGATCTTCATCACGATAATGGCATATTTTGTGCTATAAGGCTAATGTTTATTGAATAAAACGAAACCGTTACCTAATCAAGGTATGTACTGCCTTTATCCCTGCTTTAAGAACGGTATACCTTAAAAACTATTTACTTCGAGAATATTAAAATCTTCCTCTCTAATTCTTTCAAGTCATACAATACGCGCCCAGCAAGAACGCTTTTCCGGTACAGCAGTTGCAGCAGGATTTCTACATCTTGCTATATAACCGATGCTCCCCGGAGTCATCATTTTTCTACCTTCCTCTGGAGATTAATAGAGTTAAGGAGGAAACAAACTGCTTCAAATCACGTTATTGCTGTATATTTCATAAATTTAGTTTGTATAACTTTCCGGTGCATGTAGTTTTGCATTTTCATTAATCTCGGTCGATACTCTTTAGTTGTAGAAGAACGTAAAATTTAATTGAAAATTTAATTTCTTATTGCCTAGCAGTATTAAAGATTACTAATTTTATTGATGCCGCTTTAAAGAAATGAGCTGTGTACGAGGGAAAAGATTAATTAGTTCTGTTAAAATTTGTATATGTCAACTCCTTTGGCTAAAAATGTTGGAATGAATGGAATCCAGGCAACGTAACACCTTACCAAATTGTTGTGATACAAACAGTCTCTCTCGGGCGCTCCCTTCTTAACCTTCCTATACTCACGCATACGGTCTGTGAGACCGATTTATATAGTATAGTATACGTCTTTCATTTTGACGTGAGTATAGGAAGGTTAACCACACGCTTACACTACGAATTTCTTACTGTTGTGTTATCTGTTTGACGAAATTGTACTTTTGCTTCTCATATACAACAACTACCGATATCGAAAAAACTGCATGTTTCAATGTTTTCACATTTGAACTTCGATGTTTTACTGTTTCGCACCTTCAATAATTTGTAAGGACAGGGATACAGGAAACTGGTACTAATTAAAAGCATTCCGGACAGATAATCGGCAGTAAAATTACATGCTGCAGCATTATGCCTTGTCAGTCACGTGTAATTCAACGCACTGGTGCGAAATAATTACAACATCGCCACCTGAGGCTAAATTAAAATCACCAATAGAACTAATTGAAGTAATTTTCCTGCTTTGGTAATTGAAGGCGCGTAATTTGGTATCTGTAATGCCGTTGCCCGAGTAAATGTATTTAAAATCCTTTGTAACATACTCTATTATTGTCTAGTGCTTTAACCATTGCTGCATTCATCTGTTTGTTAATAGCATGTGCAACAAATTTACACGCATAAGTTAAATAATATGAAACCGTTTTGTGTTAATTACGTTAATGCAAAAATATGGAGAGAACCTATTTCCATATCGTGTTTGATCTGAATACCTTCCCCTATGATTATCCGAAACAAAAATAAAATTTCCTGTTATTTCTCTTCTTTCTGTTTCTAATTATAGGGAGCCCTACTTTCTCATTTCTTCTTCTTTTCAAGGCTACTTACGAGGGGAACAAGGGTGGAATTAAAAGAAATCGTCATCGTATGCGAAATTTTCACGAGTTTCCCACTTTGGTTTTTGCGTAATTCTTATCAGTAAAAGATGTAGGTGCGTATAAGATATGGTTATTGTGTTTCAGAAAAGCATATGCTTAATTCCCAAAATACGCCGCTGAAAACAGTAACGAATAAATTATAGGAAGAAATCTTTTATGACAGTTATAGTAAAAACAAAGTGTGCATTCTTGATTTTCAGTTATAGACCAAAACTGTTGCAAATCGTGACTTTTTCTAATTGCTCAATAGCTTGTGCAACTTTATAATAATTCATGGATATTTCATCTATTTGTTGTTAAACGTCCGAATTGGAAAAATGTTGCTGACTATCTTGCGCTGCTACAGAGTCATTTGATTCAATTTTCAAAATAGCATTTTTAGTTGTAAAAAATAATTCTGATAGTGAGAGACAGCTTGGAGCCATGCTCCCCATCGCGTTATTACTTGCTAAGGTGGTGCTGGCAATTTCGGACGCAATTGTTTGAATACACGCAGGTGGAAATTTGATGAATGTTTTTGGTAGATGCCATTAGCTCATCCACCATCGGATACTTCTTTCGAATAGTTTCTGCTACGAGCTGACATGGGTGTATGGGGCATGTTATGTAAAGAAAAGTCAAGAAAGCACATTTTCAACACCCTTCCAACTTTCAGTATTGTTTAGACACCGTCAGTAACGAACATTGTGAGTTGGGTTGTTGCGATAAAAATTCTCTTAACGAATCGTTTACTATTTTGACAAAGGTTTCTGCATCAATTTTCTGAATGACGCTGTCTTTCTGAGCATGAGTTGTTTCATCCACACATAGGCAGATTTTCTTATTTCTCAACTCGTCTTTTATACATTGCTTTACTGTGCCTTGAATACGTGTCAAGTTGTATCGTAATTGCATAGATGTTGGCAACTTCCACGACAGAACGTACTTAGTAAATAGACGAAACTGTTTATTAGATACTAGATGTTGTGGGGTATTGCCCATACTTAACATAAAAATAAAATCATATATAAATTGCCAGCACGAAATACTGTCACTTATATTCAATACAGTACGTTTACTTTTACAGTGTTTTCTACAAACCTATGGCGACTTAGCAATGCGCTATTGCATATTGTGCAATAAATATGCGGACTTCTATATTGTAATCCAGGGAAATGCCTGAGATGTTTATTCACAATCGAAGGGAACGTTACATCCATTGGGCGTCCCATCTACGCATACTTATTTAGCATGCAGTGTGCAACGTACTGCCGCTTTGAGCTCTCGGTATTGTCTAGATCGACTACGAGTTCAAATTTACACCTACACACGCCCCTACCGCTACGCTACTACCATCCGGTGACACCTTTTAACAAATCCTAGTTATATGACATTGAGGAAAATCAAGAATTAGCAGAACTCATCAAGTCATTATCAGTTGAAAAATACGATATTGAATGATCCTGCTGAAACAGACATGTTTCCTAAGATAGATGACTATCGTAATTGTATTATCAAAAATATTGGAAAGCTGTCGGATCGGTCAAAGTTAATAATTATTACTGGAAATTTAACCTTTAACTAACTAACTAACATAACTAAACCTTATGGCACGAACTTTACAATTAGGAACAAGTAAACACATATTGATAACTTTAATATCCGGAGGGAATAAGTGTCACGAAAGCTACTATTTTTATATGTAGCCTCATATCCTACACCTACCTGTCATACCGCAATACGTGCGCGCGTTGTGGACAATCGTTGCCAAATTTTGAAGAAAGATGATGACAAAGTTGCAAATTATTCCCCAAAAATTTGTATTTCGCAGTTGCACTAGGTTACCTAAAAGATTTCTCGTACATTGCATTCGAAACAGATAGTGCCCCTTTTCAGTGTAATTTCAAGGCTCGGCTTCTGCCACTTGCCCAGCACGAAGCGCCGGTACAATTTAATGTACACCGTTGCGCTGAAGCATTCGTAATTTATCGGCTCAATATTTTTTAACTCGTCTCGAAAAACTGGGAAAAGGCCAGCGAGCAAGTTGTTCATCGCGCAAAAGATAAAAAAATGGAACGCGAAGTACTTTAAATCAGCGGACGGTGGTGCAGTGCAGAAAGTAAGTACGAACGCGAGTTCGTTCTCTCGTCCCGTGGTAACAGATGAGCTGTCGCAAACGGTACTGGCCTCCGGGGAGTTATTCATAAAACAAAACACGTCATGGCCGTCGACCAAGCACCGAAGCCCCAGGCCTTTGTCTCTAGAAGATTGAGTGTACGTGCTTAGTCAGAGGTCAGTAAACGTATATATGGGTGTACACGGTTACATATAACGAAATTCTTCTTTCCAAATTGGAGAAGCAGCATTAATGAATTTTTGATAAATGTATTCTATTATAATTGTCATGGGTTTTAGATGATTCGATTTTATTGTATGCCTTGGTTACTATTCTGTGCCCTTTGCACTCCTTGTCTCAACACGTTCTACGCAGACACCAATAAATTGTAATCGATTATGGAGAATGCTGCTACAATATATTAACAGTTCCACCAAATTTGTTTGTGAGCGTTTTCCTCTTAAAAGTTAACAGTATATAATTCAGTTGGTTGTAGTAAAGCGCTACTCTTCTGACATCAATTATAATATGTGAAACTGGAAACATGTTAATACTTAATTATGATAGTACTTAACACTTTGGCACATAAAGAATATCAAGAGGTAACTATCACCAATCTAAATTGGCATCTCCTTTCATCTGTGCATATACCTAACTGGTTATCACAATGACATTTACATTTACAAACGATAGACTTCAATCAAACGCACTTTTGTTGTACATACGTTGTATCGTACCCAAATAGTTCTTTTCTTGTTTTACTACTTGAACAAGAAATTTCCAAATATTACCTAAGAGGGATTCAAGTTGGAATTCTGATTAGAGGTGACAAATTTTATTTTCTAAATTCTGTAATTTGATACTACCCATATCAAACATTCAAAGTACGGACCTTACGTTAGTTATTAATTCTCCAAATATCGTATAAGAAAAATATGTGTAAAAATAATCGCAAATACTAAAGTCGACAAGACTGCACTAGCTGTTATTACACCACACAATCCCAGCCCTATGTTTTAATAGAATCAGTGGGAAAATGCGCCCAGCAATAACTATACGTCAACGGCGGGAAACGACGTGAAAAGTTCGATTTTCGTTATTACATCGTCGGCATTGTGCTGGAACCTTCTTCAAATAGGTAAAGTGAAATAGAATACAGGAGACGGAACACATCTCTTCTTTACGACTTTTCGGCAATCGATAGCGAAGCCAATACATCAGAAATGTTTGATACGGCGATAGTTTCGCTTCGAAAGTCCGAACGATGTCGATGCGATACAGCAGAAAGAGGTTTTTCGGTAATTTCATGCGACCAGACGTCGTCAGCTTGCACGTTCCAAACTTGTTGAGTATCGCAGTTATCCTTCTTGTGTTATTAAATGTTGCATGTCTGATGTTCAATTGATGTGAAAATTTAACGACAGCAATCGCAACTTTCGATGTTCTTGTGATTCATTAAGAAAATTCTAATTTAAATTGACAAACAAAACGTTAGTAATTAATTTCGAAGCCATTATAACGATATTAAGAGGTAAGTCTCTGGATGTTGCTGGAGTGCTAGTAACTAAACCTTGGAAAAGCTTGCAATTGGAAAATTATGTAATTGGAAGATACAGTTAACCAAAGAAGTGAAGTATTTCAGGATTACTTTACATTAAAGACTAGATATATAAATATTTCTCAGAATTACAGTATTCTCCTAATGTTATTACGCCATTCACCTTTTATGGGATGCTAATAATTGCTATATATATTTAACTAAGTCTGTAATAAATTGTAAGGAAAAATTTGTTTAGATATCACAGTAGCAATGCATAGCCGCCTTATTATGGCAGTAGAGGTTATAGTTAGCTTCACACATTTAGAAGTCTTTGTAAGAGGAAAGGCAACACCATGAGCTGTCCAAAAGTAGCGAGCGAACATACGAAGGCGAATTGATATATAAGGTCTCCAACAACGGATTTTCTGAGTTGTGGAGACAAGTTTTAACTTGCAAACTGTAACTTAAAATACCTCGGTTTGGCATGCAATGTTTCAGTTTCCTGTGTACCGTCGTTGAGTAACAGTGTCATTTATCATAAGCTCGATTTCTTAGATGGGTACTAAACAACGGTCCGTGATAGAATTTTTAACGCTGGAAAGATACTGCAAAACTTTACGATCAGTAAAGAATCATATCCGTAGAATAAGGTCGGAAAAACGAATTTAGTTTTGTTCGACGACAACGTCAGACCACATTTCAGCAACAAAATGGTGAACACAGTGGCAGTGAAATTCACGTTTGTTTCGCTCCCCCATATAGTCCTAACTTGGCGCCTTCAGATTTCTAGTCGTTCCCAAAGTTAAAGGAAGTATTAAAATGTCAACATTTTTCATCAGACACTGCAGTTCGCAATTGAATCAACAGTGCACAAGAAAGTTTTTTCATGGACGGAATGAAGGGATTCATCGTTTGCAGAAATGTGTTGCACTAAATAGTGATTATGTGGAGAAATAACTATGTACATTGGTCGTACAAAAATTTGCTTAATTTTGAGACCCGTTTCATTGTTTTGTCTTTTCTTGTTCGTTTATAGAGTTGGAGATCAATCCGCCCTCGTATGTAGCTAAAACACACGACTCCAGAACATTATATCTAATTGGAATTCATGACGGCCCAATTGTTAGATAGAAACTATTACGTTCGAGTAATGTATTTTCATTGTAATTCACTGACGTGTCCATCGCAAAGAACCTGATGTAAGGATCCGTTGATCCAGATGTCGTCTATTACAATGCACTGGCATCATTTGCGCCATCTTTCAGGAGGATATTCATGTTTTCATGTCTACCTCCAGGAATGTATTTGAATAGTATCATTGTGATGACCTCAAAAGCGTTAGAATTTGCAAGGACTGTAAAAGTTCTGGGCAATGTGAAGATTATGCTCAATAACTCAAAACTCGAATATCCTTACTGAAAAGTTGTCTTCATTTTATTTTAATAAATCTGCTATCATACTAACTTTAATATTTCCGTTGCAGAATGTTCATTTTGTTTTAGCCAAGCCACTTATCACTGTTTATAACTTAGCGATTTAAATTCATATAGCCCATGACTTTATTGATTGATTTTTCCTTCAAAAAAGTAGTACCATATTTCAATAACAACGTCTGGATCAAAAATCACACGTCAAAATCGCTTAATCTAATTGGTTCGTGGCAAGGCAGCTTTACAACCACGCTTTAGTTCAGCAGAGCGTAGTAAGAAATGTCCTCCGACATATAACTAGTGCTTATAAAGCAAAATAAATCAAACATATATTAGTGGGACATGAGTAATGGCCACCCGAAGTAAATTACATGGGTTCATACCAATACCAGTGCTAATACATGTTACTATTATTTGAGAAATTATTATTAACTTCTGTTACAAAAAAGCTATGCGAACCTGGTTGCTTTCAAAAATTATACCCTTTTTACCAAACATGTGCCGATCAGTGAAATTCGAGAAATTTGACATTAATTTTTTTATTTCGGCAATTTTCCTCAAAATTACAAAGTAATTTTTCAATATAATCTGCATTTAATTGAATACACTTATCGCAAAGTAATAATTTTTAGACCTTCTCAAAGCCCGTGTTTGGAATCTCTGCAATTCACTTGGCTTGAGCAAGTCTGATCTCAATTAAAGTTGTAATCAAAATAGTTCTTTCAAATTTTGGAACAGATGAAAATTACTTGGAGTCAGATCTAGCGAGTAAGGTGGATCTAGGTAGAAGTAATTCTGGGTGCAATTCGTTTAAAACATGTTTGAGTCTTTGTGAGAAATGGTGTCTTGCATTGTCTTGTTACAATGCTTATGCAACTTCCCAGGCCGTTTCTGGTAAAGCGCCTGCCGCAACGGGTCAGGTAAAATATTAGATAATATTCTATGTTAATTTCGATACTTTTTATACAATAAGAATATATAATAATCCCCCGCCATTCCAGAACACAGTAGGAAATACTTTTCCAACGTACGGAACTGTACGTGCTTTAAGAGGAGGCCGCCCTTCTTCCTTGCATCCTTCTTTCGGCTGATTTGTTGTTTTTGGATTGAAGTAGGGTAAATATGTTTGAATAGTAGTTGCCAAAATTGATCGCCGAGACGTGCTAGAAGTTGAAACTGGCGACGTGTGTTGGAGCTATTGAGTTTATGTTCCATTGCCAATAACTTTGGTACCCAGAGGGCTAAAACCTATTCCTATACTAACACTAATTTCGCGAATAGTTATTCGCCTATCACCTTTTACTAAGTTTTCTACGCTGGCAACGTTTCTTTCATTTACAAAGGTTCTCGGACGTCCACTGGCTACTTGGAAACGATCGATAGACTGGACTTTCAGATTCTGCAGACTATCTAAAGGCAGACATAGAACAATTTCTGAAGGATTCACACCTTCTTTAAATAAAACGAAAATGATAATTCTTTGTGATTTAGTAGCGTCTTCCATGATTGCAAAATCAACTGTACGGAAACACGTCTGTAATAATCACGTATCTGAAGTGTACTGAACCATATTGAAAGGTATGGCTGCGAAAACGTGTCAAGGCTTGTCCCCGACTAATAGCGTGGCCTATAAGATTTACGGAATTGAACTAGAGCTAAACATCCTTCATGTAATGTTCACGTTATTAATGAAAAGGCAGAAAGGCACAAAATGCAATATATGTTATGATTAAGGTTCGTCAAACGAGTACGTGATAAGTTATCAATAAGTAGTGTAAACCGGACAGACGCTGTCGTTCCACCGCTTCTCCCTACTTACCTGCAAGGTGCGATAATAAAATTTGGAGAAGGGACAGCGTCAGCCCGGCTTACATAACATCATACACTCTTTCCTCTAACCTTACATAGTTATGGTAGCCATCAGGGCTGCGTAAGTGTCCAGAAAGGACAAAACACCAAAAAGGGTATAAAACAGTTTGGTGGAATAAGAGCCTAGAAAGGCTAAGAACGGAAGTTCGAAGGCTATTCAACAAGGCTAAAGACAACCAAAACTGGGATATATATAGGACAAAACTTACTCAGTACAACAAGGAAATTCGCAAGGCGAAGAAGAACTCTTGGAGGAAGTTCTGCAGGGAGGTGAACAAAACCCCCACGTGTGCTAGAATTCTGTAACTGGGGTGGGACTAGTCAGAAAAACTGACGGAACCTATACTGCAACGTATGAGGAAAGTATTAAAAAGCTACTAAAAGTTCAGTTTCTAGCTTCATCAATTCTAACACACTCTAAAGGATCAGACGATCTTGGGGAAAGGCTAAGGAGACCAGTCCAGCCGGACTGGAAACTGGCCACAGAGATCACCAGACCAAATAAAGTGAGATGGGCTATAAGCAGGTTCCAACCATTCAAATCTCCCGGGCTGGATGGAATATACCCTGCTTTACTTCAAATGGGAGCAGATATATTAATACCATACGTGTGTAAGATCTTCAAAGCTTGTGTGGCATTGGGGTATATACCGACGGTATGGCAAAAAGTGAGGGTCATATACCTGCCCAAAGTGGGTAGAGTGGCAGACCAAACACCAAAGTCATACAGACCAATCAGCCTATCATTTTTCCTGCAGAAAGCGTTGGAGAGATTGGTAGACAGATACATTAGGGAGACACTCCTAGCAGAGCAGCCTTTAAATAAAAGGCAATACGCTTACCAACCGGGAAGATCAACGGACTCAGCGTTGGACGATCTGAATAGGCTACTGTCAAAGTCGATTGAAGACAAAGAAATAGCGGTAGCCACTTTCCTAGACATTGAAGGAGCATTCAATAATGTTACTACAAACTCAATTGTGGGGGCCTTAGAAAGAAAAGGAGTCGCACCCGTTATAGGCAGATGGATAATATATATATATATATATATAATATAATAATATCCTCGATAGGCGAGGCTACCATCGAAGCCAGGGCGGGGGAGGGTGTCCACAAGGGGTAGTTCTCCATTCCAAAAACAAGGCAAGAGGGAGCTGTCAGGCTACTAGGCGGGGTACAAAGCCTTGCATGTCTAAGTGCCACGGAAGCAATGATAACAACTCCTACAGACGCACTGGAGGTGATTTTGAACCTACCACCCTTAGATATCCACATACAAGGAGTAGCAAGGTCAGTAGCCTGCAGACTGATGCAAGAGCAAACCCCCATAAGTCAAGTCCATTGCACTGAAAATCACAAGTTGATTGAAGAACTCAAGGCAGATCCCCTCACGGGGATGCCGACGGATGCCATGGTTCACAAATTCAACTTTAGGAAAAATTATAAAATAGTTATACCAGATAGAGAGGAATGGAAACAAGGTCCAGCCATACAGGCGCAGTTTACCTGGTACACGGACGGCCCTAAGACAGATAAAGGTGTTGGGGCAGGAATATACGGACTCAAAGAAAGGACGATGGTCCAGATGAGTCTAAGTAAGGATACCACGGTCTTCCAGGCGGAAATAGCCGCGGTACATCTCTGCGTCGGAGAAATCAATAAGCAGCGCGGCTCCAATTGCATGGTAGCCATTTTCTCCGATAGTCAAGCGGTGCTGAAGGCATTGGATTCGGTACAGGTCGATTCAAGGCTTGTATGGGATTGTGTGTGTGCTTTGAACGAACTCGGCAGTCGCGCGAAAGTGACTATAGCTTGGATTCCAGGGAAATGAAAAAGCTGACGAACTGGCCCGAAGGGGCCCATCGATGGCATTCATAGGACCGGAGCCCTCCGGCATTACAAAAACAAGAATCAAATCGGCCATAAGAAAGTGGACCGAGGATAAATCTCGGGAAAGGTGGAGGAACTCCCCAGACGACAGATCGGCGAAACAGTTCCTTGGAAAGCAAATGCCGAAGTTTACAAAGGACCTACTACGCAGCGACAGAGAGTCCGTCAGGAAGTAGTGGGCCTACTAACAGGGCACTGCAGGCTCAATAAGCACATAAGCGATATGTAGATTCTGCCAAATTGAGGAAAAAACCGCGACCCTTGTATTGTGCCAATGCGAGGTACTGGCAAGGACGCGGCTGTCACATATGGGAGATAGATCTGTAAAGGTCGCAGTGGAAGAGGCAGTACTGCCACCTCAAGTAATCTAATCTAATACAATCTACATAGTTATGATTGTTACCATACCACTGCAAGCGTAATCTAATTGAACCCAAAAAGGTAGAGTTAAGTGTGAAATTTTATTATTATTATTATTATTATATATTATCTGTAGCAGCAAATTGATCGTATAAAAAGAAGAACTGTATTAAACATTATGTGCCGAACAATGTAATAGTAAAAGGTGCTAAACCGATGTGGGTAATGTCTTCTTTACTGACTAATAGAGTTTCCGTGCGCTTACAATTAAATGTAAACAAAACTATTTGAAACAAAAGTCGTTTATATAAGTATAATAGTTTTAAATTTACCACCTATTTGTTACCGTAATACAATAAACACTATAAACCTGGTTTGGCTATGCAGTCCATGTCTTTAAAAGAGAATGATAAGCAGTGGCATGAAACTGAAAAGTTATTGGTAGGCATCGTTTTAGCATCATGATATCAACATCCTTTTGCGTTCACACGAAGCTATTATCTGTTCTTATTATTATTGTCAACAACCAATTACGTGATTTTATTTAATACAGTACATTGAAATAACCTTAACCATATTCGATACCAATGTGTACACCTTCAGTACTCGTTGCGGATCAGTTTTAATGATCTTTACGCGACAAATATACTTTCTACATTAAATTCATTTTGTTCGTTCATGAATGAATAAACTATTTTATAACGACAATAACACAAACAGTCAAAAACCAAATCAAAAATAAAGGAGATAGCGTACATCGAATCTCATTTCAACGATGATGTTTTATAATATATAGCAAAATACATGTATCCATATGATGCAGGGAAATTTTGAGTAAGAGCCACCGATACATGTGAAAATAGTATGTAATTTTGCAAAATATTGCTGCGGATACAGTGTTACATCCGTTTGTCGCTATAAAATGAATTACCAAATAAATTGCAATCATCTCTTACAACTGATAATATCTTTCAACAGTCACAAAACCTGATAAATCAATGCGCATGCAGTGAATACACCCTTCATAAATCCTAATGTAGCGGAGTTTAATGTATCGCGTTCTTAGCACACGTTAAATCTGTATGGCACAATGTTGTAAAAGCTTCAATCAGTAAGAAACGGTAAGCTGTGATTGAGCAGATGTAGACAGCTAAATGCAGAGAGGAGGTAGATAAAGATAAATATAACCGAAAGCTGTTAGGCATTAGCATATAAAGAACAGAAGTTATAGCACTATCAAAAGACTATAAAATTAATTGGAAAGTTTAATCGTCTTTCTTTGGTTTACCTTACGGCTTCCTAGTCCCTAAGCAGGAAATCCACAAGTAATTTTGTCCACTATTACAAAAATTAAAAGCACAACCATATGAACTGAGTTAGGTTTACAGAAGGGCAAGATAGTAAGTTCCTTGTTTTACCTAAGTAAATACAGTGGAATAAGGACCGGCCCTAAAGATATCTTATAAATTGGTACTTACTATCGCTGTTGAAGAATCTGTCACGATCGTATGACCTGATAATTAACTAACAGAAAACAAGATGTTGAAATTGACAATTGGCGACCGTCTATAGTGAAAGCTAGAAATGGCGAACCCCAGGGTTCCTTCAACTAATATTGTAATTACTAGCAATAAAACATATTGATTGGTGATTGAGGCGGATTGACATGTTAATTATCGTGAAACAGAGTGGATGTAATGATGTTAGCATGAGATAGATATCAATGACTCTTTTAGCTGCTAATATGTTATTTATCTTATGTCATAGTTTTATACCACAATCAGCTCAATTAAAGAAGAGTAATTGAAATAATAGTTATATTCTCAAAACGTTGACAAACGTTTTCGGAACACCTTCATGGTTGAAAATATAACTTGAAAATATATAAACAAATTTTTGTTTATTCGGGAACTACCAACAAAATAACTAATGACTAGGATTTCTTGATAAAAAAACCTTATATCAAAAAATCTTTGTCGCAACCCTAACAATTCTGTTCAAGGGCTAGGGAAAATCCGAATCAAAAACCTAGGCCAACGTACCCCTTTTTAAGAAAGCTAAAAGTGATTTTAATAAATTACTCTATACATACTTAAATTCTGAACATCGGTTCTAAAATTAATGGTTTTAGTATTTTTCTGTATACTTATCATTTCGTATATTACTCTTTCTTATAATTATTTTCTGTTTTTAATATAACTGCGTTTTCTAAATCAAAGTATACCCCCAATATTTTCTAACAGTGGTCATTGCAGCAAAATCATTATTTAAAGAACACTTATAGTTATACAACCTTTTCTTTAAATATTGATTTGTTTGACCGATGTAACAACCATTACAGTCTTTACAGTTTATATTATAAACTACATTACTTTGATTTTGTTTATATATTTTACATTTAGTGTTAGTAAAAGGAGATCTGTTTGATTTTTTATTATTCTTTTCTAAAATCTATTTGGATAATTGTTTTTATCTAAGATTTCTTTAACTTTGTTTAAATTCTCTTCCCTAAACTCGAGATAGGCTAACCGCCTATTTAGCTAAACGGAAACTACATTAATTTTATGTAATTTTGACGTTTTTGAAAAATAATTTAAATGTCTTCGTAACTGTATATGCCAATTCGTTTTTACAAAGCCGTGATAATGCATGACTGTCTCATTCAAGAAATTTAAATAGAGAATAAAGAAATTTAATTAATTATGATTACTATTAAAGGAATCCAATACCTCATCAACGCTACCCATTCTTACGGAACAAAAACAGTCATCCACATAATGCCTGTAAAAACTTACACTAGAATTAAGTTTTGCCAACCAAGTTTGCTCTAGGTCCTTTACTACCAGGTTTGCGATAACTGCGGATAATGGAGAACTCATTACAGTGCCGAAAATTTGTTTATAAGTTTTATTTTGATATCAAGAATATATAGAATTTAAACAAAGTTTTGAAGCTGAGATGAATTCTGATCTGTAAATCTGTAACTCTTTTATGGAATTGCATTTTTTGTCTAAAATTTTTAACTCCACACGAATATTAGTAAATAAAGAAACAACATCTAAACTGATTAATTCGAAATGATTAGGAATTGTTTGATTTATAACTGAATCTACAAGTGCCCATGCATCTTTCATTCTATGTAGTTTTACCTACAATATTGCTTAAAATTTTAGATAGAAATTTGGAAGCACTTTAAGTGCAGGAATTAATACAATTTACGATTACACGTAAAGGAATATTATCTTTATGAATTTTAGGAATACCGTAAATTCTAGGAGATATAGAATTTAGAATTATTTTTAAATGCTTACTTAAATCTTTGGAGATATATATTTTTTAAACCAACTATTTATTAGTTTATTTATTTGATTTTGTAACTTATTTGTTGGGTCTGATAATAATACCGAATACCGATGAGAATATGTGAAATAACTGTATTCTGCCGGTCATTTCCTCCTGCATAATATTATTAATACTATTTCTACATTTTTAATCTGTGTTCCTTTAGCCTGCTGACTCTTTATCAAGACATGCACCTTAGAGGAAACTTATTTCAGTAGAATCAAATGTATATGAGGTGATGCTATTACAACGATGTGATGCGCTGTTAACTGTTTCACTGCATCCAGTAGTCCTTGCGCAGTGTGCATTGCAAATTTCAAACGCATCGGTAGTTTCCAATAGTTTAACTTTCGAGGTTGTGGTGTTGAATACCCTCGGCTGAAGAAATGAATGAAGTGAGAAAAGAGGAACGAACCAGCATCAAATTTCTCATGAAATTAGTGGAAGAATCAGTCCAAATTTTGCAAGCCGTCTACGACGAAGAATGTTTATCAAAAGCACATTTTTACGAATAGGTGAACTGTTTCAAAAGTAACAGAGAATCTGTTGATCACGATTTGAGAGAAGGCGCACCAAAAATAACACGCACCCACAACAATGTGAAGTATTTGCGGGCGTATTCACATGTTATCAGCAGAACTCAGTATTAATAAAGAAACAATTCGAATCACGTTGTATAATGATTTAGGGATTAGAAAACTCTGTGCGACACTCGTTCCCAAAGTGCTCACCGACGACCAAAAAGCACAGCATTTGGCGATGTGCGCAGAAATGCTGCAACGCATTGAGACATAGGAACGAGACTGGTTAGTAACGATTGTGACTGACGACGACAAGAGCAGTCAGTGGGTGGTGGAAAGAGAATTATGACCAACGAGGGCCAGGATGTCAAAGCCCAAAGTCAAAACGATGGTTATCGCTTTCTTCGATAGCTTTGAGTTTTTGGCTTCGAAAAGCATTACTATGATTCCCCACCTGTCATGCATCCCCGATCTTGCTCCGTGCGACCGTTTTATATAAATGAAAACTGAAATCAAAGGAACACGTTTCGAAGGAGCTGAGAAATCCAAATGACCGCGATGCGTGTCATTAAGGAGATATCTTCAGAAGGGTTCTAAAGGTGCTTTCCGAGTTCGAAACCTCATTGGCAAGACCGCATCGAATTAAAGGGACCTATTGTGAAGCTCTATAACCTTAATTTCATTATACTGCTTAATATACGTTTCTAAATAAAAGGTGTCGTTATTTAATTGCCGCACCTGTATGTCATATTAGATTTAAGTAATTGGTTCCGATACGTTTTCCAATCCATCCCAGACTTACGGTTCCCCTATGAGACAAGTTTGGGTGCGGTTGAGCTCGAATGTGTCGCGTGCAATTTTATGCTATTAACGGCCATTCAACCCATTGGGATCTAATTATGTGTAAAGGCAAACGTTGTATTTATGACAAATATTTACGTAACGTAATGCGTCGACCCCGTAAAATTAATTAATTAATTTTATAATTGCCGTCTGATGTATTACGGCACACATTAATGAAATTAAATCGGTCATTGAATTTTGGTAAAAGATTCCGATGGATACAAGAAATATACGATTTCGATGTATAAGTTACAGTTCTTACTTGATAGGTTTAACTATTTAGCTAACGGAACAATCAGTTTTCATTCAAGTAAAAAGGAAGTACTGCTATTTTTAAGAAGAATTGTACCGCTACCTTAACATTGATCTGCTGTAAACGTTTACTAAAAGTGCGAATGCATGTTAGTAATAACGCCGAATATCTACGGTTTTAAGTTGTGAATGTGTACATATGTGTACCAAAATTAGTGTAACATTAAGTCGCTAATAGTATCACATTTTATACAGTTTCCGGCGTTTTACAGTAATGGATTAAACACAATGTTGTGTACAAACATTGTTTGGAGTAACCTACAAGATTCTCACCGCTAAGGTTTTTTCTAGCACTAAGCTGTGTGCTCTATTCCATTGATGTTATTGAACTTCTTACTATATCTTCCCAAGTTTGCTGCATTCCTTTATTTTCAGCATACTAATCTACTACGGATCCAATTCCTTTAATATCCTGTTATTATTCATTGAGTATATATAGGTCAGACTTTTTAATTTGCGAAGTATAAATGCAAAGCAAAGCTTCATTTTTGTCCGATTACCAAGCGAAATATTATCTCGACATTATAGACTAACAATAAGAGAACTCGGTTCACCAGATCCTGCGGTTAATTCACAAAATCGATTTGTTGCACAAGCAGATTAGTCTCCTACGAAGCCGCACGAGTAACTGTATGACGAAGAGGCCAGTTATTTTTATGATATTGTACTGATAATGCGACTAATTTTACAGTGGATTAGTAGAGTACAGTTTCCAACTCGGTCAATGATTAAATTTGAAAAAACTCACATCAAAGGGCATATACTAATTGTGATATCTAACACCGCCTAGAACTAAAATAATTGTTGGTAGCGTAGGTATTCGCAATTTTGAAATAGGTATTCATATGCGCAGTTACTCGATTTTTTCTCAAAAGCACATTATTAGAAATATAATGAAATAACTGCAGCGAGGAGTATCTGCAGAAAACATCAAATCGATGTAACGTATGGAATTGCTTCCGGTGTTTCTCTTGTGCTAGCAAGATAAATTGTGCTGAAACCTATAATATATTTTGAATATAGAGCCTCTGTATGTTACATTTCAAAAACCCTATGCTCTCTCGATAGAATGCTAGGTCTTTCAAAATATACAATCATCCGACATCTGCATAGTTCTGTGGTATGTAAGTGTTGAGGCCTCCTACTAGTTATCGTAAGCGATAATGTTTTGGGGCTCCGCAGTTTAGTTAACCGTAAGTACGTTATTGTATAGAGGGCGAGAGAAATCTATTAATATTAGATTTCGGCATTGTATTTCCATTTCGGATGAAAAAGGTCTTTCTATCAAGAAGAAAACGAATGGAACAGTGTTAAGTGTGTAATTAAACTTTAAAAAAGTTAAAAATTTGAGTTGGTTGCAAGTAACAAATATTAAGTTATCTACTTAAAAACTCACTCTTTGGGTAGCGTTATACAGTATCCAGTGTAAAGCCTTGATGTCGCGCCGTTCAGAGCACATTATTTGACCGGAAAACATATATCAAGAACACGCTAAAGCACGATGTACGATCATCGATATTGATTGCATTTATTATGCTTTAAGAAATTGGCCTTGTTTATTCTGTAATTGTTCTAATTCTATTATCATTCCAAGATTATAACACATTCTATGAATATTTATAAGAAACTCCCCATTCCATTCGAAGTACAATTAAACATAACTATATTTGTCATAATAGTCAATAATCAGATAAACAAAAAGAAATAAATATTTATGTATCTATTGCCTGGGCGTACTCTTTCGCTCTATAAATATTTTATACATGACCTGCTTATATAAGTAAGACATCTGATTTTAACTCGACCTTCTAATTTAATACAGTACCTGAATAATTCGTCTTTCGAATAAAGCAGACTTACGTATATACATTTTGCAGTTCATAGAACACCAGATTAAAATAGTTTACTCAACTAAAAATAATCTCCAGAGAGTATTCGAATTTTTATTCGGATCTTTTGTACAAAGAAACAGATGTAGGGTTCAGCGTCGACGAAGCAAAAACAAATCCGGAACTTACTAGAAAATAATCCAATATGTGAATTCTACGCTTGATGCTCTTTCGTACTTGCTTCCGAAATTGTTCTTCAAATTTGCAACTGTAAGATAATATTTGTACGTCTGGATGTGACATTTTTCTCCTTGTTATTTTGTGTCTACTACCAAGTATCAGACTTGTTTCCTGCACCTTGCCAATAGCTCTGAAAAGTTTTAATGTTTGTAGTTTGGATAAATTATCTATCTCACTCCGTCAACAACGTAACTAGATTGTAACAAAAATGATTCATTACTTGTAGAAATTCTATTGAAATAATTGAGAGAATGAACGAGAATTGCTTTCCTGAACCAGTTGCTTTCATTCAAGAATTAGATAAAGGCAGCGAGGATGTAATTGGATTCAAGCAAACGGTTTTGCTATCTCGTATTACTGAGTCAAGTTAAGATATCTGCATACTATGGTGGATAGAATCGGAAGAGAGTATGTAATCTATGTATATTACGATATGATAATTAGTACACTTTGTAAATAGGAGAGAGTTGATTTACACATTCGTGTTGATAAATTACTTTGCTGTAAGTAATTAATATGTGTATAAGTTCTTGATTATGAACTGACATAGATACTCATTCCGGATGTTTTCCGTTGATTGTTTTTGTAACGAATAATGCCTTCCAAATACAACTACACTGACAGCGGGAAAAATAGTTTTCAACGTTAATTCTCAATTAAAACGTTACTATCATCCTAAATTCTTCAAGATTATATTTGTGATGAGTCTTTCACAAGAAAGAACTTAAAAACATATGAGTCTTTATTCTGTTCTGCAAATCCATCCAACATGTATTATATATTACCTTAAATATTTGATTCCAGTATTAAGGAATAGATATAAAAGAAATAAAATTACCCTTTCCACACCTTTTGGAAGTAATTCCAGAAACGTATTTCCGCAACTAAGTTGCCATCCTCACTAGAAAATGGGGGAACTCAGTTTCACCAGCGATTTGCGGCTAACACTACACACTGAATGCTCGAAACACCAAAGCACTGTTGACGATGTACCAAGCACTACAGCTTTCTTTGTAATTTGAATCTTTTACATTGCAACAAAGTACTTAATACCGCAGTCATTAAAGGAGATTCATGACCCAAAAGGCGTCTGGATGGAAAGTAGCACATATCGTTGAGAGACCTTTCTTAGGGAAGGAAGTGTTTCATTTGATTTGGTAATCGCGAAAAGGAATCGTGAGACGAAAATGGAAAGCAAATACGAATACAAAACGATCAAACCTGGGAAATTAGTAACAACGGAATTGTACAATTCGTTTCCATCCAAACTAGGTATAACAAAAGATTTGTCGTAAGCTAAGATTTTTCAAGACTCTTAGCATAGAAATGAAAATTTTACATAAAAGCTCCAAAATTAATTAGTAAATTGAAAGTTGTAAATAATTCGGGAAAGATGATCAATCAGGGTATGCAAAATTACAATAAAACTAGTTATGAGAAACGAGCAACAGAAACAGTACATATTTGCTACAGATTACATGTAACCACAGATTACCTACAGATTACCGAATTAATACTAAAACCACGGTACATTTTAATCCAAAATAAATAATTAACATGTAAATACTTGTTAGTATGTATTTCACAAGTACTTACGTGTTAATAACTTATTTTAGATTAAAATCTAACTTAGTAAGTCTTGCCATCAAACCGACGATATAATAATAACGATAGGTATAATAGGTACAACATAAAAACAAAAATTTGAAAAGAAAATGTACATTATAAAGGAAAACAGACATTAGTTACAGTAAAGTTTTCCATTAAATAATGAGTAAATATTAAAAGAAATATCTAATAGGTAGAGGAATCAAATGACTAAACGCTAAAACCAATGTAAAAGAAAAAAACAATTAAGTACAGTAGCGTTTTACGTTAAAAAATGAGTGAATATTAATTAAATCAAAGATATAATAAGTACGGGAATAAAATTTTGCAATTTATGTTCTGGCAACGTATTTCCATGACCAACAAACATGACTTACTTGTCCGAAAGATATGTTAATTTTTTGCTACTCATGTCAGAAAACTTTCTGACTGAAAAAATTGATTGCGTAATAGTGAACAATCAAAGGTTAAAGCACTTAGACATGTATCACAATTAATATCAGTGAAAATCTGCCACTGATAAAATTTTTATATTGCCAGAAGAAACAGCTTCATGTATTTCCTCGGAAACATGATAATTTATGTCATTGTCGCATGTATTATGGGTGTCATCGTCATTTACCGGATTACTTCTTTCAGCCAGTTGAGACTCATTGAGAAAAGTTTGTAAATTACTTGAAAGACCCTCGTCATCTTGCTCGCAATTGGTTTCTTGCAACCTTGGATTTGTGATACCATTAAAGACTTGAGTCTTTAAAGAAGCAACAAACTGTCGAAGTATCGGATTATCAATGCAGCCACAACCGAAACGATTTGCATCAAATAAATTTTCAGACGTATCCTAGTTGAAAGTTAGAGGTCGGGTACTAGTTATTCCGGGACTCTTCATGTTTTACCATATTAAAGTACTAGCTTAAATGGAGTGCATCCAACCAATTTGTGATAGTAGTTTCCAGCTGGTATGCATTTTGCCGCGCACATAATTCCACATCTCGACTTTGGAAATGGCTGCGTTCCAAAAATCCCCATGTTTGGAACTTCGGGTGACGCGGCAGCAGAGTGGCCTCCCGTTTGGTGGTATTCCGGCACTTCCACTAAAGCTATCGACCAGCTTGTCGATATCATGTATGAAAGCAGCAGTCCCCAGTGCCTATTGTGGTAACAGTCCTGAAAATTGAGAATTCAAAGAATTGTAGATAATGCTATTATTAATAGGTAGTAATTCTACTGCGCTCAACAATTCTATTAATCCAAGTGTAGATAATAATGATGTGCTAAAAATGTATGTGGCACTGAAAGTACTGCTAATAATAATAAGTGTATGCTTTAGCTCTCTAGATCCAAATCTCTCTTTCTTCTTGAAGGGGTTTAGCTACTGCAGTACAATAAAGCTTCTTGTTCGAACCATATATGCAGGAATCAAAATGGTTGATGCACGATCTTAAATACTGCGTCATTTTGGAATCCAAAATGCAGTGCATCGCACCTAAAAACATATTTCATTATTATTACGTATAACTCTTAATTGACAAGAAAATGGGTCAGTTGAAAAACAGTATAAGACCAAAAATCATTTTTAGATAGTTCGTTGATTCAATTATATTTATTAATATATTTATTTTCATTTCATCTCCTGTTTTATTGTTCTAAATTTTACGATCTAGAATTTTGATTATCTATAAATTTTATTAAAGATACATAATTTTAGAGCTATTTATTTTATTTAAGGTTATGTATAATTTTAATTAGGTAAATAAAGGTAACTATAGAGGATAACTTTTCGTATTTACTTGGAGATCTATAGTAATCTGTGCATGTAACTGTCGCCGAAAGTTTCCTGGTCTTAACAAAGGCTATCTCACCGTCAAAATATGTAGCAAAATGTAGTGTTTTCACGTGCTTTTCAAAACTGCTTGCGATAAAGACGTTGACATAGATATTCTTAATAGAATTACAGGCTTGGTCTAATACTTTAGTTTTGTATATAATAAGTATTTCAAAGCAATGAACTAAAACAATATCGTGTGTGCCTGCTTACATTTCTTCCATCGGGGGCACCCTTTCCCTTTGTGCCATTTTGTTGAGCTGAAACTTTAAGCAGATTTTTTTCTCATAAAAGGGAACCAAACAGGATGGTATCACTAAGAGAAAGCCCCAAAATATGTTCCCAAAGAGTAAATGTGAACCACCCTAGTGGACCAACCTTTCGGAGTAGAAAAAGTTACCGGCTATTCGGCACTATGGGGAAGAGAAGGCGTTCACGCAGCATTGATAATAGTTCGAGTGAAAATTACGTATGAAGCTTGGCGTTGTGTAAAACCAGTTGGTTTTTATTTAAAAGTTCCGGTAGTGCACCGCGGTACCGAGTGTTGCGGTGTATTTTTTTTTTTCTGGGCGGCTCAAATCTCAAGAAAGGTAAATTGAGCGGCAAGGATTTATTCCAATGTAAAAGTAGAAACTAGCGGCCTTCTCATCGCCTAATCCAAGCGAAGGATTCCCGCTTTGGTGTCAACTAAAACTCAGTCGATAACACAACCCTCATCGTTATTAGTCCTTGGTAACACCACTTGTAGCTCCAACGATTAAGGATTGTATTTTCATCCATTTACGCATTATGTCGGGAAAAACACGACGCAGAAAACTCTATGTTTGAATGTCCGCCGCAGTGACGTTCGTAGAACCGTCATGCGCCATCATATGTATTCGCAACACGAAAGTTCGACGTAGCCATAATTTCTAAAACCAATATCTTTGTAAGGGACAAGAGATGACTTATCCTAACTTTTGTCTGAATTTTGAGTCGTATCATGCATTGATCTGAATTTTTGTAGCGATTATCTATTGAAAATTTCAGAATTTACAATTCTGTTCTTTTTAGTTTATTTAACCGTTTCTCTCTTTTATGTTATTATTTATTTATTAACGTTATTTTAATAAATTTATTTGCCGAAACAAAACTTTGAGTTATTTTGACAGCCGAACGAGCTGCAGATCTTTTTGGATGGGTGGCAAAAGACGTCGATTTAACAAGTACAGCCCCAACTCCGTTCTTGGCGCACCTGACATTTCTGAATCTTGCTCTTACCTCGGCCAGGTTAGAAAAACGTTCTCTTCACTGTAAGTGGCAGCTCCTTAACCAACACACTTTAGCAGCGGAAATAGTGAACTATTTTCGAAAGCCAAAATTTTAATAAAATAAAATCATCACCAACATAATCATTCTGCTCAACTACAAGTAGGTTACTAAAGGGTTACATAGGAAAATGTAATCAACGACTGCGCATACAAAACTATCTGTTTTTTCGAGTTTACTGAGCTTGTAGATAAGCCTTTTGATAGGTTGTTTCATCTCGCTAAGTCAAGAACGAAATTACACCTTCTAAACCTAAGGGCAAGTTGTTTGAATCGTAAGCAGATGTATTTAGTTTGACATCATGGGCGCATTTCTTGTTTCAAACCCAAAACGGTGTACAAAGGGCTTAATATACATCAGACAGAGTCGACACGTAGGATATATACCTATAACTTTTACCAGCTACATGAATATCTATTAATTATCAGGCCAATAAGAATCACTACTGAACTAAGTGTAATGAAATCGGAAACTGGATCAATCATGGCAGTTTCAACCTCAGCAAAATGTCACTTGCTATACCAACAGAAAAAGGGCCCGAAAGAACGAGTAACTTTAACACAATATCCACCCCTCATACTGCCATATCACTCTAGCTAACATGCGTTTTCATTTTTATTTAACCTTCCTATACTCACGTCAAAATGAAAGACGTATACTATACTATATAAGTATGCGTGAGTATAGGAAGGTTAATTGCGTTTGTGGTTGGGCGTTCTCAAAAGCCAGCGTATGCTTTATTAGCATTTTAATTCAAGTATCTTTCAGATTATTTTGAAGTCATCATACATATGTTTACTACACCTTACTCGTATATATTTTGAACTGGTTCAAAAATCTTTGGGCAATTTTACACACTTTTTATATTACTTGAATCGTAGTTGCACTTCCGACATGTAACTTACAGACACAAAATGGATGACACATTATCTTCTTCATTTAGTTGGTTGAACTAGCAATAGGAAGTTAGACATATGATGGCTGCCAACCAATTTTTATAGATCTGTTACTGCATTGCTACGAATCACATATCACATAAAATTTCTTTCAATTTTAAGTACGCACCATTTTGCATAGCAATAAATTCCATTACCGACATTTCACGTTAATATCCATTCCATTGGCAGGATACAGCGGTAATATTTCATTATCTCATATATCGATAGGATGTGTTGGGCAATAAAAACATACATATAAAATTCGGTATGCCATAAATAAAATAAAACCGCCAAAGTTTTTATTTTACCGTATATAAATTTATTTTCGTTGGAATACTACTCCCGAAGGATGGAAGGAAAAAATTAATTCAATTCCGACATACTAATATTTTTAAAATATTAAATGCTTTTATTTAGTATTCAGATTCATTCTTCAAATCCAGAGAGATTTTTATGGCCCCTTCTTTATTATATAGTCGCAAGGGATGTGGAAGCTTGGCGGAGTTATTGTCTGCCTTGTGTGTATGAGTATTCTGACTCTATATTCTGTCAAATAATTTAAAGTAATTCGTAACTTGCATCTACTTTGCATCGACAATGTATATTATTCTAATTAGGGGATTCCAGACTTCACCAAGATTTGATTTGTGTGGGGACCAATCGATATAACAACGTCATTTACAAATTCTGTAGTAATAAAACAGCAAAGTTTATTTTGCTGTCATGAGTGCATAAGAAATAAATTCCACATTCATTATAACACTCTTTCCAGTGAATATCAACCATTTCATGCGGTTTTTGTGATTGACATGGCTTCTTCAAATGCACGGCATGTCGGCTGCACGTGAATATTTTGATTTGTAGTACCTAATCACAACAAATCCTTGTCCCTTGGAGTTTTCTATAGGGTTAATAATGGATTGATGCATATTTACTCTTGGTAATTAAAATATGGTTCTGTACTCATCAGCTCAGACTACGGAAATCACGGTTGGATCGTCCATGTTCTTCCAATTTCCATCCTTTCCTACCGTTAGAATATTGTCCACGGTTTTCTTTTTAAATACAAAAATAAACGCTTTTAATAGCGGTAAGATTTACAAATTATTACTAACTATGGGGCAGCGATAAACTACGACATTCCAGCGAACAAAATTATTTCTAAATATTTCTGGGCTTGTTCAGTTTCTAATCCACCAATCCGTACGATTTTTTTGATACCCAATTATTTTGCCAAGTTTTGAAGAGAATGATAAAATAAAGCATGTCGTAAATCACGTTCGTTTGCTCTTCCTATTGTCAATACTGTAGTAGTTCGTATACAACCGTAATCAAATGGGCGGACAAAATGAGTTCTCGGCGGTTTGTATGAGAGAGGTACATACATATACGGACCGTGCTCTTCGTCTGATCGGATACTTCTCAAAAGTTGTGTACGTAGCGGTCATAATAAGATTGATCCTGCACATATGTAAAGATATGACTGGACAATAACCGATGTTAATAGCGTGTTCCGGGTTATCGTAGATAATGTGGAAACACAGCTGTCAATAAAGTGTCGTTTGCAAATACCTCCATACGTGAAATGAAATTTCAGCGAACGGATTTATATCAGTCAGTAGGTTGTATCTCGTAAAACAATATTCGAAATATAAGAAAAGTTTCCCAATTTGACACCGGTATCAAGGGACTAGTAAGGTTCAAGCTGTCTGCAGTAAAGCAGGCCCGAGGCCTTAATCAAAGTTCAATTCGCCGTGACACGAACTGACAATAATACCACATGCTAGACTTTATTGGCTATTGGTTTCTACGATCTGAATCACCGTCGCTTGAAATGGTTACGGTATTATAAGCCCCCGAGGGCTTCAACTGTCTCCGTCGTTCGCCGCCTAGGAGATATCACCTGTCTCCAAAGGTCAGCCGTCATCATTAAACGTGAGTATTAAATGTCGTCTATTAACCATTATTAAACTACCTCAGATATTACTTGTAAATTGTTAAACTTACTACTGTTGGATTGAAATATATTTGAATCAGATTTGCTCTATTATTTCCACTTGATTTAGGATTGATAATATTGCCTCTATAGACAAGCTATAACTTTCTTTGAACGATTTTTCCACTTTCGAAGGGCTTATGTAAATGTTTATTTTCCATTTCCGAGTAGCTAACAGCTGCTTCGTCGTATTTCTTCTTATTTTCTCAACGCCTTTATTGTATGTATAAGTGAGATGCATGTCCTAGTTTATCATTTAACCATCTGAAATGTTCAGTTTCGAAACCTGTATCATTATTATTACACTTTTTCGTATCATGAGAAGTTTGCAATTGTGTCAAACGAATCATTTCTTTTGGGTTCAAAATTGACAATATACTCTAGATGAGTTGCAATTAGATATTGAAATACTGCAAATATATTTTCTTCCTGTGTTAACTACTAACTCTGGGTGGAGTGTATCAAAACAAATATAACAAACAAACCTATAGTTAAATTTCTTCTTAAATTATGATTATAATTTGATTTACAAATAATTATTGCAATATAAACACAAAAGTTTTTTGTACAAATATGTTTTGCTTAGAAATGTTTTAAATCAACCGCGCCAAGGTTTTGCATCTAACTGTACATATCAAAACGACTGCAGCGCTCGAACTGCTATATATGTATACTTTCATTTTACCATAGATTTGTGGTATACCCCCTTGATATTATGAACGAAGGCCAATATTTCCTCTTCTTCTTTCACCTTATCCTTTTGCCCATCTAGGGCGTCGGATCTGGAGTCCCACTCTCCTTTATCCATCTTTCCCATTCTTTCCTATTTGGGGTTAGTTCCTGCATACTCTTCATTTCTTTGCCTCTTTCCTGCTGCAAATCTGGTCTATCCATGTTTTCCTCGGTCTTCCCCTTCTTCTATTCTTTCCCAATCCCGCCTCGTTAATCTTCTTTAGCATTCTGCGCTTGTCTAGTCACGCTATGTGTCCGTGCCAGCTTAGTTGTTTATTTTCAATTCTCCTTAATACTGACTCCTGTTTGAGTTTTGCTTTAATGTCTTCTGCCAATATTTCAAATTGTTTTGTAATAAAATATGAGTTTTTAGATATAAGGATCGATAATGACCATAATTACATATGATATATGTATACAATAGCATGTAGTCAAAAAGAATAAATTCATACTAACTGTTAACTGGGCGGGCTAATTTTTGGAAACCTGGGTGTACTTTGTTCATCCCCTTTTAAAATGTATTAAATACAATACACACAATACAATAGAAATTTTATATTGTCAAATATCAATTTCGGAATCAATGTTAAGACAATAAATGAACTTACATAGTTCCATGTTTATTACCATAATAATGAGTTTATTTCAAGAAGTAATAAAATCTAAAATCAGAAAACTTTCCAACTTTATTTTTGAAATTCATTTTCAAACAATATCCTTTATTAGAAGCGTAAAGTAACGAGAATTGCAAGCTTGCTTCCGTAAATAAGTACATGTTCGCTTGAGCACCCTGCTGCACACATGCATTTCTACTATTTTTCCAAACTACTTATAAACTAAAAGTCCTTGCATCTATAGATAACTAACATTACAGAGATATGATGTTTGAAATTATAGTCAATTTCGAAGAAAACGAGAAAAGTTTTGTAACATTTATTATTATTTACAAACGGAGCAGTCAGTGCTTTTGCGCCTCCAGTTGGGCATTGAATATGTTGCAATGAACATAAAAATAATACTATACTGTAATTATTCATTTAATTTATTGAGACTGGAAACATCTAAATACATATTAGAATATCAGCTAAACAGAGTTTTCAACATAACCTGTGATTGCGTCTCCTCCTGGTTGGAAGGGGTATATTTTTCGTTGAGGAAAAAGGAGCGATTTGTCTGGTATTGATGTTCTTGTTCGATTACAAGCGATGTACAAAGTAAAACAAGGTTTTAGCTGCCACGTGTTAGTTTTGTGTACTAGTATTGCAAAATATTTCGTTGCAGTTTTACTGGGAGCAAATCTCTACTACATACGGATATATAGTATTTCTGAAAAGTACTAAAGTTTGTTCAAAACAACAATTTTCTATAACGAGCAGTGCTACAATTTACAAGAAAATGTATATGTATTAAATTCTTATATCAAATAGTGTTTATCGAAACCTTCACAATTCTGTTCAAGGACTAGGAAAATGGCAATAATTTTCTTCTTATGAAATGTAAATGTAATTTAAAAATTGCTATATACATACATCTCTTAAATGTGGAGTACCGGTTTTGAAATTAATAGTATTAACATCCGTTTGTATATTTTCCATTTCGTACATTAGTGTTTTTTTACACTTATTCTCTTCTTTTAAGGTAATTGTGTTTTCAAAAATTCAACTAAGCTCCGTAATCAATCTTCACCAATCTTATCATAACTACCTTTCTCCTTCGTTATCTCATTTTGTTATAATATATTACGAAGCTAAGATGAATTTTTTACACGACGACAATCAAACTTATTCGACCGCTATTATCAGACCCTACAAATGAATTAAAGAATGAAGTAAATCATCTAATAAATAGTTCATTTAAAAGAAAATAAATAAACAATAAGTAACCATTTTGAAATCTTAAATTCTTTATCACCTTGAATTTATGGAATTCCTAAAATGCATAAAAATATAATTCCTTTACGTCCGATCGTAAATTGTATGAAATCTCCGACTCACATTTTTCTACAATTTTTATCTAAAGTTTTAAGCAATAGGTAGGTGCAACTACATATAATGTGAAAAGTTCACAGTAATTTGTAGATTCAGTTATAAATCAAACAATTCCTAATAATTTCGAAGTAATCAGTTTGGATGTTGTTCCTTTATTTACTAATATTCCTATAGATTTAGTATTACAAATTTTAGATAGAAAATGAAATTTCATAAAATATTTTACATATCTTCGAAAAGAAGAATTCATCTTAGCTTGGGAACTCCATTTAAATTCCACATATTTTCAACAATTTTTCGGTACTGCAACGGGTTTTCCTTTATCAGCAGTTATCGCAAACTTGATAATGGGTTTGGAAAAATGGCAAAATTGTTTGCAAAATTAAATTATAGTTTTAGTTTTTACGGGGGTTATGTGGATGTGGATTCCCATTAGAAAAGGGTTGATGAAGTATTAGATTGCTTTAATAGTTATTATAGTAGATTAAAATTGACATATTCCTGAACACGACAATCATGTACAATAACGGCATTGTAACAACAAACTGGCAGACATCTAAATTATTTTTCAAAAACACCTAAATTACACAAAATTAATTGATGGAAGTTACATGGGTCAGACGAAACAATAAAGAAAGAATTGTATAATCATAAGTAGGTATTCTTCAAATAGTAATTTTGGTGCACGACCGCTGTAGCAAAACATAACAAAGACGTAGGTCATTGCTTTGATTTTGAAAACAATTATTTAAAACAAAAATAATAGTTATAATCTATTTTATTTCTGGCGGTGTGGATATCACACGCCTCAGTAATTGCTGCTTTTAGCATATTCTTCAACTCTTGCCATATATTTTCTAAGTACATAGCTAACTAATATTCTCTGCCTCTATTTATTTCTGATGTGATTTTCCTTTCTTTAATCGCCGACTGGTATCTTCTGTTAACATCGTCGTATATGTCATCGATAGATAATGATCGCTCTCTAGCACATAGCTTTTCCTCACTCTGATGTTGTTAATGTTTTTCGGAATATTTTTTCGGTCCAATAAATATTCGAATGTTTTTGAATATCTTTGTGTTGATGACAAGTATTGCCTATTACTAAGGTAAGATAATCGTGTCGTTCCAGCATAGCCGTAACAGCTGGAACAGCCAACGGAACTCGGTGCCTGTCTGATGCGATGCGTAAACATCTGCAGGGTGGCAAAGCAGTTCAAATGCGTGTGCATTCGTTATCACTAGCCTGCGTGTCGATTAAATCAGGCGAGCAGAAAAGTAGTTATTCAAGGCTAAACGACGATCCTTCGCTTATAAGAAAAGAAACTTTATCTGTGAGTTTCCAGATTTGTTGTACGATAGTTTGAAAAATGTGCGAGAAAACTTTCATGTGCTGGTAAAAGAACGAGTGTAGGAAGCATGTAAATAGTGCAAAACAAAGAAATAGAAAAAACGGCGCGTCAAATAGAAATAACTTTATCTTCAATTTACTTATTATGATGATAACACGTAGTTTGTCACTTGCCATACTGGATAAGAAATCGTTTAAGAACTTTTGGAACAAATACAACCTGGAATTGAAGTTGCCAACTACGGCAACAGCGCGAAAGCATGTTTTATTTGTACACAAACAGGTGGAAAATAAAATCATATCTAGATTAGAAAATCAGCTGCTTTGGCTGTGTCTTGATGGGACCAAAGATATTAAAAGAAGTTCTATTATACGTGTTATAACTCGTGTACAGGATCAACGTAAACTGACATTACCACTGTGACTAGCCAGCAAAATATTACAAAAATGTACCAGTGCAGCAATTACAACTGTAATACTTACTACATTAAAAAAGAACTTTCAGTTAAGTGTTTATGTTTATGAGTGATCGTGCAGCGACAATGCGTGCGGTAGGCCGTTCTCTTCTTGGACACGGTTGCAATTGTTTACATGTAAAGTACATGTTTTACATCTTGTGGCACAAACTGTTAGATAATGTGGTCCCGATTCGTTGATATGAAGTACAACAAAAGTGTTTCTGATATCTTCAAAACGTTTTCAAACATTTCACGCAGTCTTCCGGTATCCGTGAACCACCACAGCCGATTCTTACATTTTATTATGCTGAACATTTCCAAAGAGCAAAAGCTGTTATTTGACAATTCAGTCCTGCTGAAGGTACATCTGTTGAAACAGATTTACAAAATATTCATAACTACTATAAATGCTTACATGAGGCATTGGAAAAATTACAGAATGGAGCATTGTTAGTGAAATCACTGCAAATAGTGGACGAAGTATGTATGCTGCGCAAAAAATATTTGCGTTCTAAAAAATTTGGAAAGTGTGCTCAAGAATTCTAATTTTATCATATTACAACAAATTTTAATGGTACTTCGATTAATCCATTAATTAAATTCAAAGCTTGTTTTAATCATACATGTATTACATCGGTAGATGTCGAAGATTTTTCACCACTGCGAACGCGATTCGACTATTGAAACATATCTAATGCTATACATTTTTTACGATTCTTATCTACTGGGTATAATACTGATGATGGTGCTTCTACTTCTCATGTTTAGTAATTCCAATGGAATCCGCCACCCTACTTGATTACTCCGCTTAAGAGGGTGAGTTCTTTTTATTATTATTCGCTTTATTTTCGGTATTATAAATATTGAAGAAACCGCACGCCTATGACGCGACGAACGATTATTTTACTCTATCTATTGCTATATTACTTAGAATACAAAAGTCGATTATTGTTTGTCCGTTAGTGTTTCTACTTTATTCTTCTGGCCTCTCCACAGCTCCTTCAAAAGATTTACGACAGTCTCCAATCCTCTTATTTAAGTATCCCAGAATAATGTATGTTTCTCTCTTCTTTTCCTCCTGCAAAGGTTATTTTAAGTTGTGTTAAGTTTTGCCTATTTATCATCGCCTTTTTCGTGTATGCTTCATTTTCTGGTTCTATTCTGCATACTTTGTCTCCTAATATTGTTATGATTTCGAGTCTAATATCTACTACTAGTAGTATCTTGAACTTCTCTAATATGGTGTCTCGCATTCTGCTTTCAAAACAGGTAGTTCTTTGAGAAAGGTTTTTTGAGTTCACTTGGTTTCTTGTATCTCGAACATCACCTTCCTTTGATCTATCAAATCTTCCTGATCAACCTGTATGTCTTTGATAAGGTCTAATATTTCATCCAATGTACTTTCCTCCCTATTGTGTTGTTTTGTGTTTTCGCCGTTTTCTTACTTCTCTAAAGGTATGTCTGTACTCTTCCTTTTGTTGTTCATCTGTTGTCACTGTTCGTCATCTTCTCCCTGTGCTCCACCACTGGGTAGCAGATCACATATCACTTTAGATGTTGCAGGGCACCCACCCACACTTAGAACTTTGCTTCTTACAGCTTTTATATTTGTTTATTTGTACCCGTTCGAGTGTTATCTTTTTCTTTCGTTTGCAGTGAACAATCTGTTTCAGTTATTTAAAGAATTTGCGTAGGTACTAAATCCTTATTAATGGAACAGACTTATCGAGAATGATCCACTACGTGACTAGTAGTTTTTTAAATCAGGGATTTTTATGTTCACAGGTTTATGGTATTTGGTTATCGCTAGGATCATAGTAGAATTTGACATAGGTGTACAATCGTTATTAAAAATTTTGCTGTCATTCTTTACGTTTCTGCTCCATTACTTTTATCATACGTTTAAAGTAATAGAACTGTACGTCTCAGTACACAGCCGTTTTATCGCATTTCTGCATAAGGTACGCCAAGTATAAAATCATATAGCATAAAATAAAAATAATTATTTTTGGTTTAACTTTAAAATGTTTACAAGTGAAAAGACGCATTCATTCCGATAGCGCATTTCCGAAGCGGTACTCGAAATGAAGATGGCACTTGGACATACTGCGGAATACGTGGAATAGACTTGTGGAACGTTTTGAAAATAAGCATTGCATTTACAAAGGGAAAACTACCGGTGCGCCAACTATGTTAAGTGTAGATGTTGTTGACTCCTACGAAATCTCTATCCAAGTTATCTGCTCAGGCAGGTATGATAACGTATTCCATTACAAGTATCACCTATGGAAGCTGCCAAAAGGATTTGAAGAGGATTTTGTATATGCATCCATACAAACTGTCAGTGGGACAACCATTATATCCAAGATACCATCAAGGATGTATTGAATTTTGTTAGTGATTACGTTAAAATTTAAATAATAACAATGTATTGGACAAAATATTTATGTCAGGCGAGGCATGGTTCCATTTATTAGGCTGCGTGAATAACCAAAATTATAGAACATGGAGATCGGAAAATCCACATACTTTTATCTAAACCAGTTTACATCCTTTTAAAATTGGTATATGGTTGGCATTATCAAGATGACGTATTGTGGAGATATCGGAATAATATTTTACACCCAGTTATCGAACAGTTGCACGATGATGAATTGTGGGAAGGATAATTTCAGCAAGATGGAGCACCAGCTCATATTGCATTCGACAAATTGGATTACCTATGACAATTTTATGATAATCGTGTTATTAACTATGGAAGATAGCCTGCAAGGTCACCGGATTTAACACCTCTAGATTTTCACCTCTTTGTGATCTAAAATACAAAGTGTATATACAAGGCTTACACAACATTGGTAAGCTACAATCAGCTACACGTCACGCAATTGAAGATATCACTGTAGAAGATTTGAGAAACGTATTTGACAATTTAAAAGGAGAATAAAATTATGTATAGAACAGAACGGATCTTATTTTGAACATTCATTGTAATCTGACAGAATTTATTTACCTTACTCTTCATATAACAACAGCTGTTAGACTAACTGAATAAATAAATTGTCGCAATTATTAAACTTAACTCTATCTGAAATTGAGTGGCATAGAATAAAAACTTACGATCTGTCTAGCGATAAAGTCAAAAATAAATAAAAAAGTAAAAACAATTGTTTTATATTTTAAAAATGCGGACCCTAATTGAAACTTTATAATACGCCACTTTCTGCAATATTTTACATAAAGTAATAGTATACTACCAACTGGTGTTATTTTGGTTGCCTAATTTGGTAATCACTTGGTAGACAGTAGTCTTTGATATCTATGTACTATTACTGTACTTACTTTACTATTATTTAGAAAACATTATTATTTATTAAACATTATTTGTTTATTTAAAAATTGGAGATTATATATATATATATATGTATATATAATTATTTTATTATACTGCAAAAATTAAGGCGTACTACCATTCCTTCAAACGTTGAGATACCCCGCGTTCTCACAAGGTAATGTTCAATACCTAGTTAAGTTTTTTTATATAATCAAAGAAGTCTAACTCCAGGTTGTGCAATTTCCATGTCAAGTATTATATTTTTCACACATTTATATTCTTAATAATATTAAAATCTGACCTGGTGTTTTTAGTCTTAGCTATAATTTCGTTCTAAAGATGAAATCAGTTTATAAATAGACGCGACACACTAGGCAAACACATCCTTATTCAATTAAATCAATATAAAAGTATTCAGTGTAAACATATCTTGTTCAATTTTACAATAGTGACTTGTACATTGCTTTTGTATAATCTTGAAGAAAGTATAAACTCCAAACTAATTTTAGATTCAGAGAGCAAATGGAAAATATAGACTTCCGTCTGGGTGCAAGCACGAAAATGTATACCTATGCATCCATACATGCATAAACTTGCCGCTGAATAGTCATATACATTTTGATACCATGCTGATGCAAAACCCCGAACGTAAAGTAATAAACTACCGCCAGGAACTTGGGAGTGATTAGTTGTTGTATACAGACCTCTGCTGGATATATGTATTACATCTCATTCACCTGCAACTTGTATTCTTGTATCCTCCGTTGCTTTGAGTTAATTCGAAATCGAAACTTGGCGAACCTTTGTGTTTAAGAAGTTGCCAACGATGTCGCCTTTACACATCTCCGCAGTAAGTTTTATAATTGCAATTTATTATTTTAATTTATCGTACAAGTTGCGAATTAAGCCGTGGTAGAGTTTCGTTCCGTAATTTATAGCTGCAGCTTAAAATTCATTGTCCAAGTAGCAACTGAATGGAAGTAAAGCTTAAATACATAACGGAAGAACTGGAAACTGAATTTATAACTCTCGTTCAGAATTATATTCGATGCTAAATATCTACAGTCGCTCACAGAATTAAGAGTACACCAAGAAAATAAAAGCGTGTCAATATCGAGGAGCTCCTTTTAAGTTGTTACAAAAACTATATAAGAATTTTTTGGAACAAACTGTTTTATTCCTTTTCAAAATATTTGTGTTTAAGGAAGTACCCTCGGTACGTAGTAAGTCAAAAGAATTTCAAGTTTCTACTTGGGTAACGTAGTATACAATTTGGCAACACCGCATTCCTTGCTCTACTGCACGTTTTCAGGTACAAGTATAATACTTACGTAGGTATAGGACACTGCAGCCAGCACGCACTTTCTATATTATCTACTAGAGTTTGTTTCCTTACAGAAGAGCACATTACGTCATGAAAATATGCGCGAAATGTGACGTTTCATTGACTTTCGCTAGTCGGTTGCCATGGTAACGTGTACAAAACACCAAATTTGGTTCATTCCGCCGCTGACGTAATGTGCTCTTCTCTAAGGAAACAAACCCTACTAGCTTACCCATCCCGCGTTTTGCGACCTCAGAAGAAAGGAAACCAAAGGAAATAGGTTATGATAACATTCATTTTACATTGTGTCATTTTTGTTGAAACTTATTATTTTATACTACTACTATACTTATCATTTTCATATGAAAAACATTTCAAACTGTCGTTTTAATTGTGTTTATTTATTCTAGTGCTGGTGGGTACAGAATAACGGAATAAATCAGTATTACGACTTACATATATCAGTTACCGCCCAGGAACTAAACTGTCATTAGTCATTATTTAGATTCAATTGAGTTAAATTTCTTTGTTTATACGCACGCCACCTATCGTAGAATATATGTACTATACCAAAAACAGTCGACATACGCGCGCAACCTACCGTGGGATAAATTCAATATACCAAAGGTTATGAGAATTGAAATCTACTAAACTCACGATGAAAAAAATGCATGTAAATGTATTGAGTGAGAACGACGATTGGATGTTCACAATGAATATAAATTATTCCACGTCTCACACGCGGTAACTGTCGATGATGATCGCAAATTCGCTTGAATGAATAAATAAATGGAAAAATTCAGTACTGCGACTTACATATATCAGTTATCACCCACGAACTGTTTTGTCATTAGTCATTATTTACATTCAATTGAATTGAATTTGTTTGTACACACGCGCGGCACCTATCATAGGATATATGTACTATGCCAGAAACAGTCGACACACGCGCGCCACCTATCGTAGGATCAATATTACACGTAGGGAATTGGCGTCTCTTTTTGGAAAACGATTAAATAAATCCATTTGGAATTCGTTGATGCCACTATGCCAGTAATCTTCGTGTGCGTCTACTCAACAACTTCCGAAAATTTCATGGCGATCGGATGAATGGTGTAGTAATGAATATAGGACGCACACACACAGACATACATTCAATTATATATACATATATATATATAATTTGAAAAATGGATGAAAGCAGGTATTATTGAACACGAAAAAGTTTCCAAGAAATCAATCGATTTGCAGTGTTTACGGGAAAAGAAATATTTCTAACCTAAAAGAATGAAACGATCCAAGTTATATTACTATGGTGTTGTCACGTTTGCGAATTGCTAAAAAATCTTGTCCTTTTCTTAGTTATTTCTCCTAACACAAGCAAGTTTTACATGTTTAGCAAAAAGAAAAATGTTCATGGTGATATTCGTTCATATCTCCTTCAAATTTTATCAAAATATGTTAGTTAATTCCAATGTTATAAACCAGACAGTGCATCAAAATCACAGATTCCGATAAGACCGCATGTTAAGTGCTTCGAAATAAAATGATCTCCTTTCAAAGTTAACCAAAGACTACAAACATTTAACTGTCATTTTTGGAAAGGTTTTGACATTTCTGCAAATTTTCGTAATTTTCTGTTTGTTAATTGATTTACTGACGGTACTCGTTTAAGGTTTATAACATTTTCATGCGTTTAAAAACATTCTAGAAACATTTACTCCACTCTGAAAATCGCTGTTCACGCATTTTTGATTGACTCTAGGCGATAAATCAAGTGAATACGAACAACGAGACATTAATTCGACGCTTTTCTCCTCCAAATAATTAACTGCTTCACATGCTGTATAAGAGCATTGTCATGGTACAGAATGATGCGACGCTCTCGGTTGTTTTTCCTGATTTCGTCGATGACTTTCGGCCAACAGATTATTGTATGCCATTCAGTATTAACTGTTCTTCGATCCCTTAAAGCAGGTATGGGCAACCTTCCGGCCCGCGGGCCACATGCGGCCCTCGAATAAGGTTTGTCCGGCCCGCTACTGAATTCTTTCGTTGCATATTAGCACGACCCGTCTAAACTTAATTCATAATGAATCATAAGCATACTACAAAAATGTATATTTTTCAAGATTACTCACAGCATAAAACTTCTACAAAAAAGGTTGCCCATGCCTGCCTTAAAGGAACGGTTGCGCGACCGAGCAACTTTTGCGGGATTCAGTTTATATTGGCACACCCAAACCGTGGATTGTTGTTTCATTTCCGGTTCATACGAATATACTTAAGTTGAGTCATCCCTATCGATGTTGTATACGAATTTTGCGGTTCCTCGATCGAATTTTATTAGTATTTCCTTCCACCAATTAACACGAGCCTTTTTTTTTGAACACATATTTTTCAGTTAAATTCTCAAGCAAAATCGAATGTACTGCAGTCTTCGATATTGATCACTGACAGACCAAAAATCAAGACAAAATTCTGTAGACCCATTGCGAACAGTCTTTCCCGATGGTGTTTCATTACCAGAGGTTGAACGAAATGATCCCATGTATTGTTGTTAAATAAAGCGGAAACCTTTGCCTGAACTTTCTATTCTTTACCACTGTTTTCACCATAAGAAACGTCAAATTTTACGAAAATAGTAATCACACGTCTCAATAACGCAAAGTGGTCGTTGTTTATATAAACATAAAACGCACTCCTTGAATTTTCAAGAATTTTTTACTTAATATGAAATATGAATAATAATGGAATACGTATAGAGATAACCATTTCAGTAAAATAAACTAAAACATAATAATAACTATGACACTGGAACGGAACACCTATTTTTTGGAATCGAAGCAGAATCTTTTAAATTCTTCGTTGAAATTGTAATATTTTCAACTTATTTATAGCTGTATTCATGCTCTTAACCTTCCTATACTCACGTCAAAATGAAAACCGTATACTATACTATATAAGTCGGTCTCACAGACCGTATGCGTGAGTATAGGAAGGTTAAGATTACTTGCACCACTAGCAAAATG
This sequence comes from Chrysina gloriosa, assembly GCA_038088585.1. Classification (NCBI taxonomy): domain Eukaryota; kingdom Metazoa; phylum Arthropoda; class Insecta; order Coleoptera; family Scarabaeidae; genus Chrysina; species Chrysina gloriosa. Next base: position 26,709,694 of record CM076090.1, read on the forward strand.
CAACAAACTCGGCCGTTATTCGTAACGGTTATTCATCGAAAACCTAACTGGTACCAAAACAGGAGTAGTTTCATTACTTTTTGAGGTTGTATGGCAGCCGGTGGTGAAAATAATCTTTAGGTTGTTAATGAAACTATACACAAGATGAAAAATATTTCAACTTTGTAAAAGAATTAAAATTTCTTGCCTCGATGTCAAGTAGGTGCCAAATGTAAATTACAAAATTACAAAATGCACGGTATACCTATTTTCAATTTAGTGGCGGTATAAAGTGCTTCTGTTTTAAACCTTCCGTGCAACACGCAATTATTCACTACCAGAGATCGGATATGTTTTTTGTATATCGATAACTATCAATGGTGCAATTGAACGCTTTAAGATCTACACGAACTAGGGTAAATAAAAGCATGTAGCACTAATTTAGTTTTACATATTTAGAATATTTTGGCTTTTCTCCACATATTTGGAATACTTTAACGTATTTGAAATTATTCGACATATTTTTCCGTTTGAAAGTCCAGTTATTTTTATAAAAAATATAGTAGACGACTTTCTGGAAAATTTAATTTCGTTAAATATAATAAAATAAATATTATTTAAATAGGGATTAACGCTTTTTCCGAGAAATTTATGTTTCTACATTTTTCTAATAAATTCTTAATTACTTTTCAATTTCCAAGCAAAAGATCATGTTCAAAGCCGAAGAGCAAAGATTATTTCGTTACGCTTTCTTAGAATACAAATCGGAAATTAAACGAAAAAGGTGAGTTCTGATTGGTTAAAAATAATTAGATAGGAGATGTATACGTTTCAGCATTTATCATTTAATAAAAAAATTAAATTAAAGAAGTTAAACGATAAGTATCTGTTTAATAAAACCTGTTGAAATTTTTTAGTGTTCAAAATATATTCGACATTCTGAAAATATTTTTTGAAACGTATTTTACATATTCTAGACATTTTAGGAATATTTTCAATATATTTTGCTCATATTTAGGACATATGTATGTGCATATTTTAGTCGAATCTCGAACATATAATCCGGTCTCTTCTCATTACAGTCATTACTGAAAAATCTCAGGCCGCCCGGGTCAAAATCGGAATTATCCACAGTAATACGTTATGAAGAATAAAAATGCATGGTTAAGGAAGCATTTTTTTAAGAGATTTCGAAATTTATAAATACGAGCAATTAACCTTCCTATACTCACGCATCGGTCTGTGAGACCGACTTATATAGTATAGTATACGTCTTTCATTTTGACGTGAGTATAGGAAGGTTAAATACATATATGGGGCAAGAGGTACAAATTTGGTAATAACACAATTTAGAAAAAATGGTGGGCGATGGATAAATGCTGATGTCATATTCGTAATCTGGAGGCAAAATTACATAGGAAACTGCGGGAACTGCTCCCGTAACAAAATCTTTGTATACATACTCCTATTTGTATTTCATATTATTACGTACAAATTTCCTGAAAATAATCGACACGCTCTTAGAAGCTTGATGCTGGGAGCGAGTGTATATCAAAGTGTAAGTATATAATGGATTACTTGTTGCGCTATTGATTCGATTATTAAGATAAGCTACAAGGGAGCTCAAACATGAAATAATATATGATTGATAACCTTTTGTTTGCAGGTAACAAGGTGAATGCGACACTATTCATCAAATTAATTAGTTAAGTAGACACATCAGTAGCACCCGCTGAATTATTACATTTTCTTGTGTAGAGAAAGCGTTTTTATACGGAACCGCAATAAGTTCTGCAATTATTTAATTCCAATTTGTACTCTCAAATGATTAATCAGTATGCAAATCAATTAATTTAACAGTGAACTATGCATATACGTATCTGTAATTCCAATTTAATTCATAACTTTTATTCCACAAGCATTTGATAACCTCACTTACAAAAACACTCTAATCATTAGAGTCTAATGGTACTGATTTTAAATATAATATTAACAATTAGCAATTTAAGATGTTGAAATAAAGCAGTTCTTGTTAGTACATTAGATACATGTGCTTATGACACATGTACTTGATAGACAGTAGGTACTTGCTTCAAAGGATACGCCAGTTGTATGTTCTTGTATATATTAGATTAGATTACTTGAGGTGGCAATGCCGCTTGTTCCACTGCGACCTTTCCAGATCTATTGTGGTCCAACTACTTTGGTAGTGGTATACTACTTTGTTACAAACCGGGCAAAAGGTCCCGTATCATTTGTCAGTAGTCCGATGAAACACATATTGTAAATGCCTTAAAGGAATGGTAAGGAAAGATAAACTGATAAAAAACGGGTGGACTGCTGAGACAAGTTGTCAGAATCCAGATGTCATCCCATAAGTTCAACATTTGGCTGTCGAAGACTTGAGGATTTTAAATACCCGAGGGCTATGTAATCGTTTGGAGGAATTAGAAATACGTCTCTTATTTCTTTAAGTTTACTGGTGAACATCAGCTACGACTTCATGATAAGGGAGGTAAAGTTTTAAACTTTCATGTGCTAGGAATAGTTTCAAGAAGAATTGTCATTTCGACGCTCTCAAGAACTACAAGCAGTGATATAAGTATGTATGGAATCAGCTGTGGTATCCTCCAACAAAGCGATCTGTTAATTCATACTAACCATTTAACTCTAAATTTTTGTTCGATAGCGTGAACATCTGTTACCCGATAGAAACTCTGTTTCCCAATTACCATAAATCGATTGACGTTTGATCATGTAGAATGTAGAAAATAATAGAGTCTTCTTCTAAAGTCTTCGGGAGTCTAGAGAAACAAACGTTTGCAGTCATCTGAATAGATAGATTTAAATGATACGGTAATCGAAGAAGACAAGCTACGGAAACATATTTACACATCTTTCACATTCACCGAGATTTGAAGGAAGAATTTAGATCATTTCCCTATGCCACTTTGTTCAATAGCAGACGTCACTTGTTCCGCCTATTTTACGATATATACATACCAAAAATGACAGAACACTTCATCACGGTTTATTGTTCGCTTGTATATTTTGAAGAGTAGCAACTCTTCATGTTAAGCAGCAGTTCAGGATTATGACAATAGATATTCGAAGTGATAACCATTTTATGTTTGAATATACATTCTGAAACCAACATGGTCATTATCACATTCTAAATTAACAGATAGAGCATATAAACGTACATACATAAATATTAATAACTGCGAGGTGAGCAGTTTACTTCGTGCCAAATATTACTATAAATCTAATCGCTCCTCTACCAAGTGAGCATTATTATTCATTAATACAAAATAGTACGTCCATTATAGTATAATATTTCCGTTCGCGTCAATTGAAATGCTATTTATAATTATACATGAGTTGTAATAATCGGCATATTGACTGCATAATTGGAAATTTCCATTAACGGAACGGCGAGCTTTTTCATCCTCTTTTCGCTCAAATGGCTCAATTATATTCGAATCTCAACAATATGAATCCGCAAACAAACGACGCGTTAAAATAATTGTTCTGCTCCTTACATTAATTCGTCCAACGTCTTAAAGGAAACATGTTAAGGAGGTCGTCGGTAGAGTACACTCTCAAGACGGATTTCGCGGAAACCTCAAGTGTCTGAGAATCTATTGTTGATACAGAAAGTTGGAATTGTGTGCCTCCGACATAAATATTATTCAACAAAAGAGCTTCTCATAATGGAATATAAAGCTTCCACTGAACCTGAATCAAACATCTGACTCTCGACAAAGTCAAGTATTATCCGCACTGAAAGGAAAATTTTTATTGTCAGTACTATAAATGAAAATAATGGATCTTTGTAGTTATATTTTCTTAACAAGAGTGAGTATTATTAAACTATGAATCTCTACGTTTTTTTGTCGCATTGTCATCGTGGACAAGAGCCCAAACAAGTAAATCTGAATTAATTTGATGCGGGTTTTACATTATATAGTTACATACATAGTTTTTACCCAAGATAAGTTGTGTTAAACAATCCCTAAATCTCAATTTGGTTTAATATGAACTATGAACGACTAGAAGTTTTATCGTTTCGTAAACACACAATATAGAACTATGAAAATAGAAGTGTAGGCGCAATTTCCGAAATTTTTATTCAAAAATATTTGAACCGGAATAACGTTAGTATAAAGCTGTCAAACGCAGCAACTATTATTCAGCTACGAATTTGTATTTATATTATTTATATTTACTATTTACATTAGGGCATTCGGAGGCATGATGGTCAAGCAATTGAAAAGTAATAAAAACGAAAATCAATCTCCTGGTGAAGACATGGAGAAAGGGTACTATCACAGATAAGTCAAACAGATCGGTCGTCTTTATAAGAGAATTGACAACGATAATCGTCTTCAAATGGAAACGATTTGGAAGAGACTCCAATGTTAGGCCATGTGTTTGAAAAGGAGAAATTTCTGCAATATGGGCAAACTTCTTGATTTTACGCAAATGCATTGGATGATTTGGATGAGCTATCTGTTTCACTTATCTGTGGTACTGTATAGTACTTTTGCTTCGGTGGTGGAAATGTGCGCCCAAGCTTTGGCCAACAGTCTTATTATAATACAACTAGGTAGGTAGTTGCGTATGCACACGCATAGTTTGAATAATCTTACTACTTACTTTACTGACAACGGTTAGCTTATTAGATAAATATTTGATGGCTCTTCTACAGCAAGGTTTCAAATCGAATCTTGAATACAATTCTCGATACCTCTATCGTTTTAAGTCTTTGTGTGTTGGTAAGTACTATGGTAATTGTTATGTAATACGAATTGAAATAAATTTTAGTCACGTAAGTACATTGGTAATTAGATCCAAACTCGGCGAGCATGATTTGATAAAGCATGAGAGCTTTTTGTTTATGCTTACAAAGTCAGAAATGAAAGGAATGGCCGGAATATTAAGTTATATGATCGAAAATTTGCAAACCTCTGTTTATTATATTCTGTGCAACACCAATGATACACTTTAACACAACTACATATGAAATGGATCGATGAATGTAAATGCCATGGTATAGGTCATGGCAAGCTGCTCTAGTTTTGAAGTGTGTGTAAAGTTACACTAATCGTTTCACACCACCAGGTTCGAGAAAATAATGTGTACCTATTGTTGGTATTATTTACTAAATTAAATGTGTCACGAAAGCTTCTACTTAGCACAGAAATTAAAATATTGTTTGGAATTATCTCTGATGATGGTGGTTAACTTAAAGCATGCTATCGTGACATCAAACGTTTCTGTTATCTGAAAATATTTGTAAACTATGCAGATCAATGCGTGTGAATTTATAATAAATACATACACTCCTACATACATATTGTTACATTTTCTACTCATTGTATACATCAACTGAACGTATCTTTCAGGAATACCACCAACTCTCATAAAATATTTATAAAAATATAGTTTAGTTTGAATATTGCATGTGTAGGTACTTATTTCAGCTTGTTCACTCTAGATTTGAAACGAGATGATATTAGATTTTATGAGACAGTGTAAGGAGAAATCCCAATTCATTACATAATCGGTTGAAGTACTAATAAATGAAGTACTTCTGTTTTTCATTCAAGTATTCTTTATTCGAAAATAAATGAGACCTACGACGTAAATAAAAACTAAACGAAATATGTAAATTAATACTTTTCTTCTCAAATTTCTTCTTCGGATTTCGTTTTGTATGAAGTTGATATTTTTCTTTCCACAACAATTTTCCCAACCACCTGTTATTACATCTCTGTTGTCGTTAATATGTTTTCTGTTATTAGGTAGCCAGCCTTTTTTTATTTTGACGCCATAAATGTGTTTTCTAGAATAGATACATTATACACTTCAATAAGCTGCACCCCGAAAAATGTATTCTCAACAAGATATTGCTAAAAGAGGAGATTTGTGTCACTGTACCGTTCAATGCATAGCCAATTTAATCAAGCAGAACCTGGCTTGAAGCTCATTGTCGCCAGGTGCGTAACACCACCATAAGAAAAATTGTACAATTAGCATTACACAATAAAGAGGTGTGCAATTCTGAATTGTATCAAATATTAAGAGAAATAAACATAGAAATATCAGAAAAATATATTTAGATCTGGATTATACGAGACAGGAATAAAATGTCGACAAGCAAAGAAACCAGAAGTTCCCAGGAGAACGAGGAAAGCACTAGAGACACTAAGGGAAGGACTAGCGAAACCGAAAAAGATAAACCTGGCCAAAGGTTTTCTTTTTATGAAATGTAAATGTCATTTTAATAAATTACTACTTGTAGATTACTTAAACTCTGAATATCAGTTTTGAGACTAATAGTTTTAACATCTTTTTGTATATTTATCATTGCGTATATAAGTCTTCTTTATAATTATCTTCCTTTTCTTAAATAATTGTGTTTTCAAAATCAAAGGATTCACCTAAATCTTTATAATGTTTTGTTACAGCGGTGACAGCACCAAAATCATTATTTAAAGAATACTTATGATTATACAATTTTTCTTTAAATACTGTTTTGTATGATCGATATAACATCCATCACGGTCTTTCCAATTTAGTTTATACAGTACATTGCTTTGATTTTATTAATTTATTTTACATGTTAGCAAAAAAAGATTTGTTGCGATAATTTGGAATGAAAGTATATTTACATTGTTTTTGTTAATTTTTTTTTATTTATTCGCTTAAACCATTTTTATAGGGAAGGCATTATAGCTTTTATTATCACTATCTTTAATGCCTCTATTATATGATTTATGAATTTTTATTATTTTTTCATAAAAATTTCTTGAATAATTATTTTTATTTAAAACTTTGTTTAAATTCTTTTCGCTCAACCCTGACTTAGCTTATCTAACAGCATAATCTACTAATCCAGTAACTACATTATTTTTATGAAATTTGAATGTCGACCTGTATTAGTAGACTCTATATGCCAATTTGTTACAATGGTATGCATGTTGTAGGTACATGAAATTTAATGAGTTATTAGATTTCTCCTGATGTGTAAATTTTAATCTATTATGATAACTATTAAAGGAATCCAATACCTCATCAATACTGCCCTTTCTTACAGAACAGACGTACATATATTCCTTATGAGGTGTAAATGTCATTTCTAAATTTGATTAGAATCGGTTTTGTAATTGATGCCATAAAATAAGGTTCCAAATCTGTAAAAAGATATCTCTTTTTATAAATGTATGCATTAATATTAATATTTTAGAGAATTACATTTCAAGTGTTTCAGAATGTATTTTTTAATAAGGTTAATTGAATTTCTAGATTATGTAAACAGAAGCCTCTTTTCTTATACCTTCACAAAACGCTTGATGCTTTTTTCAGACCAGAATATTTTACTAGTTATACATTTTATTCTTTGAATATATTCGGTTCGATTTTGTAGGCAGAAAGAGTTAAGCAAACGCTTTTTCCGTTTCCTTGTGACATATCTCTTCTAAGAAAAAAGAGTAATTTAACCAAAGAAGAAACTGCACAATACAATTGATATACACGATAAAGAAGGAGTAAAACTGACATTCAGAGGTAACTTTAGTCGAAACACTCAGTATATTAACAGCACTATAACGATCTAGAGGTCAATTATATATGTACTTGCTTTTTTGTGGAAATAAATTGGTTAATAAAAATTGAAACACCAGTTATTTTAAATAATTGGAATTTGGAATCATAACGACATTAAGATAGATTGGATCTCTGACACTTTAGTTACGAAACGTTCAAAAAATATCAACGTAAATTCCCGGAAAGGTGTAATACGGGAAAGGGTGGCAGTCAATTTAAACCGTCTAGGGAATCGAAGCAGCGCTACCCACCGTTCAAATCAGCTCATTGGGAAAATGAGATTTTTCGGCAGTTTTCGACGTTTAGTGCACGTGCGACCTCATAGAGTTTCAAACAGGTTGAAGGACTTGCAAATGACTTGTTCTAGTGGGACCGGAGGAAATTCAACAGCCACACTTTTAGTTCGGTTGTATCCATGTGTTCGCACGTTGTTTATACATTATTTCAATACGTGATTTTCTCATAATGGCTGAATGGATTCGCTCAATGAGTTTCTCCTGTGCCATTACAATAAAACTCCGATGAAAAGGAGGACCTGTTTACACTTTCTGAGCGAAAATGTTTACGTAAGCACTTTAACGCTACCTATGAAGCACGGATTTCCTACACAAAGTTATAAGTTCACGCTCTTTGATGTATGTACGGAATAATAATTAGTTACGAATACCGACGCCAAGAAGTCGAAGGAAATGCTAGCACAATATGCCATTCTTTGTAAGTAGTATATAAGCTTTAGGTTTTCAGCTCTGAAGTCGATCGATTCAGATACTTTCTGTCGAAGTTATTACGCGGAAGGAATCATTTCGAGCGCGTAGTTAATGAAATAGTAATTGCGTAATATCATTTTTTAATAAGTATTCCTTTTGCAATACTACTAAAAACTTTTAGTCAAACCATATAGGTAACATATGTAGGACGTTAGGTAGGTTAGCTGTTTTGACCAAAAACGCGTTAGATATAATACTCCAACATTAGACATAATACATCAACTAATGAAGTTTAGGCTCCTTATATTGGTCTCGAAGGTATGAATTGCGAAAAATTCGTATCTGCTTCGTGAATATGAAAATAAGTTTATATTCAGTTTATCGTAAACTAAATATATGTATATTTATGAGTCTCATTGGAATTCAACATTGTGCTTTGGTCACACAGATTTTATTCTTATCTCGTAATGGAACTACATATACAGTGGTGGCCTTATAATTAGAAACGATGTTTTTAGAAAATAAAATCTGGAGTTTAACTTTATTTAAACTCCACGTGTTTTGCATCGACAACAATGTTGATTGTCAACTTGTCGAATAACGGTACTTATAATTTACAGTGCATATTTTAAAAAAGATTATTTAAAATAATTAAGATTATTTCCCAAGTAGTTACTTTTGGTTGGACACGTAATTAGAAACGTATAATTTTCGCTTTAATTTTTGAACTTATCTCTTTATTAGTGACAAAGTGAGTGTAATTTGAAAAGCAATATATTAACGTGTAATAAGTTTGATATATTTTAGGTTCTCAAATGGGCAAAAATAAGTCATCTACTCCAAAAATGAGAGAGTTAATTGTGCAATGTTATCAAAATGAAAAACTCAATGTCGGCTATTGCACAAAAGTTTTCTTGCTCCAAAAAATGGTATTTGGTGCAATTCAATTGTACAAGAAAACAAAGCAGTTTTAAACCCTAGCCAGAAAGCCTAGCGCACGAAAAACCACTCCAGCAGAGGATAGAATCATATCTAGGGCCAGTAAGAAAACGCCATTCTTGTCTTCGCGCGAAATAAAGGCTGAAGTTGGACAGTAAATAGATACAGAAATATCCACACGGACAATAAGAAGACGCTTGCAAGAGTCGGGACTTCGTGGATACATTGCACAAAAAACCGCATGTGTAAAAAAATATTAAGAAGCAGTTGCAGTTTGCAAGGGAAACGCTGAAAAAAGATCCACGTTACTGGAATAGAGTTCTATGGAGTGACGAATCGAAGGTTAACTTGTTCCAGTCTGATGGAAAAACGTATGTAAGACGTCCTCCAAACCTTGGACCCCAGATACACGGTGAAAACGGTGAAACACGGTGGCGGATCGATTATGGTCTGGGGTGCTTTTTCTTGGCGTGGTGTAGGTCCGATTGTGAGAATACAGGGCATAATGGATCGACATCAATATAAAAGCATTTTGGAATATGTAATGGAACCGTATCCCTTTGAGAATACGCCTGTTCATTACGTTTTCCAACACAACATTGATCCAAAGCACACTTCAAGGTTAGTGAAGTGTTGGCTTTTGGATCAAAGTATTGATGTTCTGGACTGGCCGCCGCAAAGTCCTCATCTCAATCCAATCGAGAACTTGTGGGCAATTGTGGAAAGAGATCTCAAAAACAAAAATCCACGAAATAATGATGAATTGTTTCAGTTGGTACAGCAAAGCTGGGGAAAGATATCGTTCCAAACATGCCGACGTTTAATACAAAGTTTACCGAATAGACTGGCGAATGTTGTCAAAAATAAGAGCTATGCCACAAAATATTGAAGGATATGTCGATTTTGTTTAACTTACAAGAATATTTTTAGGTTTTATGTAAATATTTTTTATTGTTTCTAATTATGTGACCAATCTAATTGTTTTTTTTTTGTGTTTAGTTAATTTTCTTAAAAATGTTATTGATGAAGTGAAATCTTATTTATTTTAACTCAATGATGACTTGTTACTTTACTATTTCTAGTTATTAGTTTGAACTTACTTGAACAAATTTTTAAAATATATTAACAAATATGTATATATGGTGCGAAGTCGTTGCCAATTATAAGGCCACCACTGTATGTGAAGTACAATGAAGTAGTAATTGAAATGTTCAAAAACCTTCACGAAATAATCATCCGGAACAAATAAATTAGCTTGAGAGGGTAGCCGTTTATTTCATACTAATTCTATTTAGATTCATTTCTCCCAAATTTGTGCCTTTCCTTCACAAAGTAAATTTACTTAAGGTATCCTCATTTTGCTCCATCAATTTTAACAGACTGGATTTATACCCGAATGTTAAATCGGAAAGCTTCCTCGTTGCCGGCGCTTTCTTCTGCCTCTAGTTTTTCTCAACTTTCCCCCTTATATAAATGACTAATAATATAGAAACCGAGTTAAAATCTGCGAATTACAGCCAGTAAACAATTTGCTTGATGTGTTACTTTCGACGCCGGAAAGCAGAAAACTTACAATGCGAGAATCGGCAGACGAGAGAAACGCGATCTAGACGATGCAAAAAGCGAGAAGTATATTTTTCTTGACGATTGCTCCATCCCTCTTGCGATGTTACACATTGGTCTGTTTTCGTTCGCTATTGCCCACTCATTCAAGAGGCTTTGACTTGATTGTGTTGGTTTATGTGCGGCCATTAATAACGGACGGGATTGAGTTATCTTAACCTATCTCGATTAGTTTATTTCGTTATTCCACCGATGGTTTACAAGAAAAAGGAAATCGCCAAAGGCTTGAAATTTATTACATCGATTCCTGTTGAAACGAATGGTGTACACTCTAAAATGGATCTTCTCTGATTTCAATTCATTTTAGTTTAAAAGGGAAAGTCAGAACAGCTAAGACTTATTACTTAAGACTGCATTTGTATGAGAAATACGACTAATACATGCACCGTTTATGGAAGCTTCTATTATAACAATGGGTGCTAGCAGATTTATATAAATTAGACATTGCTTAAAATATGCCCGAGCAGTACAAATTTGAAATTCTGAATACGGACTCAAGCTTATGTCCACGTATGTAGGTGCCGAATAAATTTGAAAACAAGATGGGAATCATTCTTGTTTCTTTTTGGTCCCTATAACATACCGAGATGTATCTTAATGTGATGACTGTTGTCTCCAGGTGGACTGCTTATAAATTCTTAGTTCCGATTTTGGTTGTAAAGACAAGTAAATAGAAACTATTCATTTTTGCCGCTTCTTGTAGCGTAAAGTACGTTATTAGCACGTCCTAAAGTGGACAGAAACGTTGTTGGCTATCTGGTTATTAGCTACATCTAATCATAATATATCAGTCAGTTTCAAAGGAAATGGTGGAAAGAGAATACATCATGCATGATTACTAATCAAGTGTGAATTACGATTTACGGTTGAACTTCTCCACTCTACTAACACAGGTTCCTTTAGGTTAGTATTATAAATAGCACGCAAGTAATACGTACGCTTTTTGTTCAATTTATCCTCTAACAACAGACATTTAACGCGACCCATAAACATTTCGAGATTTCCATAAAATAATATGTGTAATACGTAAAAAATACGGGAAAGGTTCGCGTACCGACATAAAAATATCCGGACTGAGATGAATGCCTGGGGTCATACTGAACAAATGTTTGTTTTATGTCAAAAATGTGGAAGAAATAAAGGTAGAAGATATTTATGCCAAGACATTTTCGTAACTAATGTGACGGTTCTAGCTCACGGCGATTTAAGCCTACTAAAACGTAAAAGATAGTGTGTAACCTGTGATATAACGGTGGGAGTTTACGTTGAAAAATAGATGTAATTCGGTCGGTTTTATTTTCACTTAGGTATTGAATCTAATGATATTAGAATGTTCGTAATCGGAATGAAAGAGAGTTAGAACTAATTCTTAGAACGTGCACGCAACAAACATTAACCTTTCCAAGAGTTGAAATAGAAATGAATCAGCCCTTAGCAATCCTTTGTGTAAAAACGATCTATCTTAGGCCGCTTAAGGATATAATATACAGTGTGTAAATAAAGTAAGGAATAATATTCCTAATAATATTCGTATCACTGTTTGGAAGAAAAGTTCGGACCTTTTCAAGTGGAAACTCGTTATTTTTTAGCAATAAATAAAGAAAAAGTATTAATAAATGTTCAAATTGCCGCCCATTCTTTTCCTAGCAATAATAAAATTGAAGTTAAAATTCTTCCAAGAGATTTTCTCTCATTTCTTCGTCGATACGTCTGCACCTTAACGTTATTCTTTCTCTCAGTTCTTCAATATTTTGAAGTTTTGAGTGATACGCACGTGCGGTGAAATCAGGAGATCTAGCAGGTCATTCTTTTTACCTATGTTGCTATCCACCTATTAGGAAACACTTCATCAAGGTAATGTCTAAAACGAAGTGAATAATGTGGTGGTGCATCATCCTGTCGGTACCTGACCTTGTAATGTGTAATGTAATGAAATGGAGTGGGGTCTGGCCCAAAGTGGCCTTTTGCACTGCGACCACGTTGATCTATTGTGCTTCCCCTTGTTTTTTATTTATTTAATACGTCTACCTGACCTTAAAACTAAGTAAATATGTGTTCTCGTTATTTGGAAATAATATCGCTATAACATATATTAGTTCAAATCTAAGGAAGTCCGAATACATATCCCCATTGAAGAAATAATGACCAGAAATATGATCTCTGGTAAAACCTGCCCAAACATTAAACTTCTTGGATTCTGTGTATGGCTTTCTTGCATCAAGTATAGATTTAGTTAGCCACTATCTACAGTTTTGCCAGTGCACTTGTCTACTTAAACAAATCTAGCTTCGTGATTAAAGATCAGGCACACTACTCTTCATAAGTGAGCGACCACCAAACGTGTCTAGACGATGGTATTATTTATAATATAAGACGCCAACCTTAAATGAAATAGCAGCTATAGTTAAATTTCTCAGATGTTTCTTTATTACTCGCCGGTTATTACTTATAGTGCAGCGCAAGGGACTGTTGTCAGGAAATAGGATCAACAACATCAAGAAAATGTTCCGGAGGGCCAAAACTGGACACTGCGGCTGAAGATTTAAGGACACTATTAACCCTTAACTACGTTCGCTATTTTTGGGCAGCGTTAGTGCTTTCGTGGGGTAAATTTTTACCCCATTATCAATTGTTTATATTTTGAAAAATAACACATAGTTAAAACGGTGATTCCTTTCTTAACGAAAGAAAAATATATCTCTTGCCAGAATATGCTTTATTTATTTTTTTAACAAGAATGGAATATATTCAAAGCAGACACAGAATTAAAACTGCGAAACAGTTATAAACTTATCGACGAAAATCTAAAATGTGGGGTAAAAATTTACCCCACGAATGTAGTTAAGGGTTCATACAAAAGAAGAAAGAGGCGTTTAATAGCAACTGGCTTAAGAGATCAAATAGGCGCTAGAAAACCATTGTTAAGCCATCAAAATCGTTTTTGTTCGAAGAAAAGCCGGTGAAAGAATGATGCAAGAGTGTGTTCTGCTAGCAGTGAAGCACGGTCGTGGCACGTTTCTCTTTCGATGGCAGTAAATGTATTTATAAAATTGAAGGAATTTTAAGGGAAAATAATTACAGGAACATTTTATAAAACGACGCGATCCCATCAGGACAGGTTGATCGGAAATCAATTTTATTTACAAGACAATGATCCCAAACACACATCCAAACTGTTTAAGGATTACCTTTAACAAAGAGAATAATCAGGACTTCTTATAAATATGACCTGGCCATCCCAATCTCTTTATTCAAATCAAATTGAGTTATTATGAGATCAGTTGGATAGAAATATAAGAGAGGGCTACGCATAGTCAAAAAATCAACTTTGGGACAAGTTAAAAATATCTAGGAAAATATGCCACAGAATACTTTACAAAAGCTGGTTTCAAGGTTGCAAAGCTGTTATTTAATAACTACTATTACTTTTAAAGTAAGGGTGGTTATTTTTACGAAAGAAAAATTTGTTGAAAATTGTAATCGTGAATATGAAAACATGTCAACATTATCAAATATAATAAAAACTATATCTTTAAATAATAAATACATTTTAATTTGAAAACCTTTTGCAATACAACCATTACTTTCTTTAGTGATCCCTCACTTATGAACGGTAATCTAGAAAATCTGGTTAATTATTAAGTTTGACTTCACAAAATTCAAGTCGATAATGCAATCATCTTCGTTCAGTTCATGAACTTGCGTCACTTTGCACGAATGGTATTTTGCTTTTTTAAAACACTAAAAACACTAATGATAAACCTTGTTTGTTTCTAATAAGATATCAAGTTTTTTATCATAAGCCACGGTAAGTCTCCTTTTGGATGAACATCACTAACGTTACCATATTCTTCGAAATTTTAAGCAATTTTGCGGGGACAAGATTAACAGAGTTAGAATATTTGTCGTTAAAGAGACGAAGAACTTTTTCCGGTGATCTAAGATTTGCACTATTTCCAAACCTTTTGCTTCACAAAAATTGGACACACGCACTTCTTCTCTAATAGAGGGTTACTCAGATGTTATATTTTTGAACAAAACGTGTTTGATCGTCGTTTCCAGGAAAAGAAAAAACAAGCTTCAATGTAAATTACAGTCATTGCTTGGGTTCCGGGGCACGAGGACTACCTGGAGAATGAAAAAGCCGACGAACTGGTCCGAGAGGCCTCGTCGATGGTAATCATAGGACTGGCAGCAACATGAATCAAACCAGCCAAAAGAAAGTGGATCGAGGATAAATCTCGGGAAAGATGGAGGAACTCCCCAGACCAAAGGTCGGGAAAACTGTTTCTTAGAGAACAAGTGCCGAAATTTACAACGGACCTAGTGCGCAGGGACAGAAAGTCTCAGGGTGATAGTGGGCCTACTAACAGGGAACTGCAGGCTCAACAACCACATGAATAAAATGTGCTTGACAGAAGAAAAAAATATGTAGATTCTGTCAAATTGAAGAAAAAACCGCGATCCACGTACTGTGCCAATGTGAGGAACTGGCAAGAACGCGACTGTCACACATAGGAGACGAATATCCCGAGGCGAGACTGTATGCGGAAGAACGGCTCTTAAAGCTGTTAGGTCTAATTAAAGGAACAAAGCTGGAGAACGTACTGTAAGGAGGCATGAGGACCACAATAGATCTGGAAAGGTCGCAGCAGAACAGGCGTAATTGCCTGAAGTAATCTAATCTAATCTTAATGACATATACATACGCATTTTTCCTCATATGAGTAGACTAGCTTGATGATTAATTTACTTTTACACTATTACATTTTCATAATTTCCCTTTAGGACAAAGGTATTAATGCGAAATTGAGTATTTTGGACGTGAACGTTTTGGTTTCCGTGAAGTTCTTTAAATTCCAACATTAACACTTTAATTACACAAAGTTCATTTCCAGTTCGAACTTAATCCTCGGTTGAAGGTTACGCCGCCGATAATGAAACTTTCCTATCTTTGCCAGATTGAGTTTTGGTGCGATATTCGTGCAAACTTTGACAAATAAAATATCCGAAACGTTCAATTGAACAATTAAAATAAAACGCGAGCCGGCCAT
The DNA here is from genome assembly GCA_038088585.1 of Chrysina gloriosa. Taxonomy (NCBI): domain Eukaryota; kingdom Metazoa; phylum Arthropoda; class Insecta; order Coleoptera; family Scarabaeidae; genus Chrysina; species Chrysina gloriosa. Next base: position 26,725,607 of record CM076090.1, read on the forward strand.
TGGAAAGATAAAATGCGAGATTGTGTAACTTCGGTTAAATTGCGGCCGTTACATCAGTTTCTCAAGCCGTGATGACCCCCTGGGAAAATTTGAAAAGTTCGTAAATGGGACAAGTGAAAATAAAACTTGATTCTGTAAGATCCGCGAACAACGATAAAACTTATGTCAGTGGCTATACGTCAAATTATCTCCGCAGGTTATACAAATCGCACTACGCCACCCTCAGAAAAACTTTGGTTGTTGCCCTTGCAGACAGTAAAAGTTTAAGAAAGCGGAATTTACTTTACCAGAATATGACGTACAAACTAAACTTGTAAACAGCTAGTGCTGATCAATTTAAACTGAAGGTACCCAGAATATCTATCTTTAATTAGGTTCAGCTACATAGGAAACTATAACTAGCTATAACTAACAAACATTATTATATTATTGACTTCGTTAAAATGCCATACGCCATTCGCAGATATTGTTAAAGAATTTTTGTTGAGTTGAAAGCGGAATGTAAATTTCTTCACTGAATCAATCCTTGTAACAAGTATGCGTACGCATTATGGGAACAAATTTCTTAACATCGTGTTGATTGTCTGTAAAACTGAAACCTACACGGATATTTCCTGTTTGCTCAATTTGCTGACTGCCAGTGGAGCAGAGTAAAATTGATTCTGAAACACTTAATTATTGATAAATTTCAATTATATTTAAAGGCAGTCAGACCTATAATAAGGATCTGAGGGGTTGCATCCATAAACATGTATTTGTTATGGGGAAAATATTTGCGCCATCGTTAAGAACATGTAAAACACTTGTCACACTAAATCTCGTCTTAACTTTTGTTTGATAACTCTCATATCTTTCATAGTTATTCAGTCAAACAGCGAAGGATGGTGTTGAGCTTAAGGCACTGTAAACTCCGCTAATGTGAGATTGGATAGCTAGGAATATAACCGTTGTTTTTACACTATATCGACCTATAAACCCAGAAAGTATCGTTTAAATTTGTGTGTTGCCTCGTAAGCTATCTCTAGAAAAAGGGAACGAGTAGAATTAGGTACGTTTACTCATTTTATTCCAAAGAAAAGATTATAACCAAAGGATTTTAAAGTTTTGTAGATATATTTAGATATATTTCATTGTAACCATTATTGTAAGCCATCTGTTTAACTAAGTGTAATTCTTTTTCAAAATTCTGGAATAGTGGGTAATATACCAATCAATGCAACAAATTGTGAAAAGAAGCTAATTTATGTTCGATAGAATGATCTAATGAATTGTGAATAGTAATATCTGTATAAGAATCTTTGCGAAAAGTTGCAAAATCTAGGGTGTTATTGATTTTAGTAATAATGCAATCTAAGAAGTTAATACTGCTATTTGTTTCTAGTTCCATGATAAATACAATGTTGTTATGTAAAAAATTAATGAAATCGAAAAGAATATATAATTGGCGTTGTGTTCCATCGACAGTAATATATAATCCACGTATCTGTGCCGATAGACAACGTGTTTCTCAGCGGGTTATTGAAAATAATTGCCCATAGTTAAGCCTTCCTTACTAGAATAAAATTTCTTCTTGAATTAAAAATAATTTTGGTCTAACGAACTTGTAATATTTGTAAAATTTCGACTAGAATTACTGGATTAGGTTGACGAATTAACGCTTGGTTAGACCTAATCGATAAGTTATTACTTAGGAACAACACCTTTCACCTTTAGTTCAAGTAGAAGAACATTTGTCTGTAGATATAAAGCGGAATGAGCAGTTGAATTCTGTACTACACCAACAATAAAACATAGAGGAAGATCAGTTATGATTTGGGGTTGTTTAGAGATACCTCTGTGGACGATTTGATCAAAATAAATGGCATCCTTAGAAAAGAAGGTTGTGGAGAGATGTTTGAGAGGAATGCCATTGCATCCGGAACACGAATAATCGGTGTATTCCAGCACGATAATAATCCAAAGCCACTGCCAAGCTATGCAGTTGATTTTTGTTACGAAATAGGCAATCCAAACTCCAGAAATCAATCCGATCGAACAGGTTCGAAAACCTGCTTCAACATCGGTAACAGTACTTTGGGCGCAATTACAGAAAGAATGCCGAAATTGTGTGCGGTTGTATTAAATGCGAAAGGATTAACAAATCGCGAATTTAAGTTAATCGATGTTTATCTTTGTCAGCAAGTTGACAAGCACCCCGGCTCCAATAAGAATGATTTTTGCAATTGAGCATACATTATTGAAGAAACTTGGTTTGTCACTCTATGAAATTAGGCAGCTAAAGTTTAGATTATTTATAGACGCAAAAGCAGAAGTGGTTGATCACTAGGTAGAAACTATTGGATCATCATGTATTTGTAACGTATAAACGAGGTTTTTTTATAATACTGTGGATTGTAGGGTTTGTTTCCTTAGCGAAGAGCACATTACGTCATGAAAATATGCGCGAAATGTGACGTTTCATTGACTTTCGCTAGTCGGTTGCTATGGTAACGTATACAGGACACCAAATTTGGTTTACTGCGCCGCTGATGTAATGTGCTCTTCTCTCAGAAAACAAACCCTACTCAAACACAAGCCACTAACAAGCGGTCCGTTTCTAATTGAATATTCACAATGACTGTTGAAGTAAGCCAAAACCTCGATTTCAGTGCCTTCACTGACAATAACTGCCTTTATTGTTGCTTTTTTGCAAATACGTTTCGCTAAATCTGAATCTGCCATGCATCATTAAAAAATATGGCCGATCTCAAAAAATTCGTTCCGGAAGTCGTACATTGTAGCGATCCAGAGCTCGTCAACAATTGGTTCAACATAAGATGTAACAGTCAAGCAAGTCATATTTTTCTGAATGTGTGAAAACCTTTGTTACGGAACGAAATTCTTATTCATAACCACCTTGTGAATTTTTGGAGAGTCTATTAGATATCTTCTTTATTTTTACTAACTTTATAACAAACGAAGGTTAATTTTTATTTAGAACTAGGTGACCCAGCGAACTTCCTTTTCCCCAAATTTTTTTGAGTTTTCTTGTTTCCTAAACCCCTGCGTAGCACTTACGAACAAACCCGCAGAACGAAGTATCTAATTTGGTCCAGTAGCTTTCAAGTTTTAAGCATCCGAACAAATCACGATCTATTTTTATATATACACGATGTAATTTGCATTCGATTGGTATAAAAATATGCAATACATTTCGTTTTAAAAAAATGATGTCTGAAGTACATTGAAAATATGATGGTCAGTTGTTTCTTGAGTATGCCGTTGAAATTAGCAGGAAACATAGTAAGCTAATTAAACTTACTCTGTATTTCGAATAACAAAGTTAACAGAGTGAAGACTTAAATTTGAAGTTTGTGTGTCTGTGTGTAGTGAATGCAGACTGTATAGACAATCAATTAGTTCGGCAAAATGTTGAACATGTCTAATGTCGTATGATTATGACAAACTCCGAATTCTGTTCAAAGGATGGAAATGTCAAGTTGTAGAACATATCGGACTTGGTTATGAAGTTTCAAGCAAGGAGAAAACTAATATTTCTTTCTTCGTATTTTACTTTTTATGCCGTGTCGAGGGGTGGATATATCGAGTCGTAATTCTTACGGCCCATCTAGGACGGCACAACTATTCGTCTTTGAGTAGGATTACGACAATTATCGGTACACTATTGTATAGTCACCGCAAAAACTACTTCATAGCGAAAATAATCACAATGAGATGCACTACACTTTTCTTATCAAGATGTAAGTGGAATAATGTCAATTTGCAGAAGTTCATCTGTATAGGCGTAAACAGCTTCTTGACTTATTTCACAATCACTTTGTTATCGAAAGATATCCCAGGCGAGCAGTAGTGTGGAAAAAGTAGTACTTTTGAACCGGAAAATATGGAAGCGCCGAAAGGCAGTCGTGTTTTTTTCTGTCGACGTATGCGAAGTATTCTCATATTACTTGGATGTTCCAAACATTTGCAAGTAACCATAAACTATCGGAAAACTTACGCTCCATCTGACAACCATGTTTCATATAATTCGCTGAATGTAGCGATTTTTTGCACCAGAGGTGGCTGTCACTCATCCGCGTGGTTTATTTTTTAAACTCGTCTGATCTCGCTTTTGGAGCCCTCGTGTGGAAGTGCGGTTAATTAATTTAAAATGCCAGATTTAAATGCCCTGCTCTTCTTCCTACTGGGCGCTTCTAACAAAACAAGAGAAAATACAAATCTTTGCTAACCGTGAAAGTGGTAAGGTTCTGGATTCAAATCTTGGTTAAGATTGTCGGATTTCTTTCTGAAATTGATACTCGCACATCATCCGCTATTAGAATACAACCAATAGCGGTTTCATTCAATTCATGGGCATCAGTTAATAAAACTAACAAGAACATGCAATTACACAAACTTTACTACAGGTTGTAGCTTAGAAAAGCAGTGAGCTGCGTATCGGTGAGCCCGCTCAGGGCCCTGTACCAGCTTTGAACGACCGATTACTAGTATTACTGCATACACCACCATCAATATGGAAACGCCATTACATTAGATTCTGAAATTTCAGCATCAACAGAAATCTAATCATTCAAGCTGACGTACTTACGTTGAGCGTTGTAGCACACGCTAAGATAATAATAATAATAATAATAATAATAGTAACTTTATTGCCCAACAGATATTACATCCACTAGCAGGACAATAAACTTAATATATCTAATACAAATAAGTACATTACTAACAGAAATAGTTAAAGAAAAAAAGAAAATTAACACAAAACAAAAGAAAATGATTTATAATTAATGCAAAATAAAAATCAGGCTCTCTACATAAAAGTAATTACAATAAAAAAAAAAGAAAATTACGTTTTCTATATATACAAAGTAAATTCTACAATATGTTACTGTAATATTCATTGAAACATCTGCTCATATGTGAAATCGGTGACATTATCATAATGTTTGTCCCTGCCCTGGGCACACGAAGTATATCCATGGACCTGGTAGCGCAGGCAAGCACCAAGAACTGAACTCTAGATAGTAGCGACGGCGAATCAATTACATTATTAATCAAGTTCGACATAAATTTCGCACTTGATACATTACGCCGTGTAGACAGACTGAAGGTTGATTTCGAAGCAATTGTTCATAGTTTGAGCCACGACAAGGATATTCGCCTTGCTGTCTAAATGTTAAGTATTTCAGAAACGTGTTCTGTATCCGTTCTATGAGCAGATGTTGGTATACATAATGGGGTGTCCAGACGATAGAAGCATATTTCAATTTGCTTCTCACTAATGCATAGTATAAAGTCACTATGGTACTTATGTTGTTGAAGTTCCGAGAAGATCTTATTACAAAACCGAGAATTTTTGATGCAGAAGAACATAGTGACAGTATATGATCAGAAAAAGTCAACCTGACATCAAAGAGTAGGCCCAGATCACACATTTGTGACACTCTAGTGATACTTTTAGACTCTACAGAGTAGTGGTAAAGTATGACATTAGGGCATCGGGTGTAAGAAAGAATTGCGCATTTGGTAATATTCAAAGTTATCTTATTTGATACACACCACTCATTAATTTTATTAAGATTTTCCTGCAATATGACACAGTCGGCGATAGTATTTATTGTAGTGTAAATTTTTAAGTCGTCTGCGTAACCAAGGCACCCACAATTAAGACTATCTAGCAAGTCATTGATGTAGATATTAAAAGTAAGGGGCCCAGGTTAGACCCCTGGGGTACACCAGATGTTGGAGAAATAGAAACAGAAGAGAGTTTGGCTAATAGTATAGCATGGTTAATTGTGTCAAAAGCCTTTGCAAAATCGATGTAGATAACGTCGACGTACTGGCGTTCATCCAAAGACTCACTGATATATTGCGTAATATTCACTGGATTAGTAGCAGTCGATCTCGCTGTGATAAAGCCATGTTGGTGTAGTGATAAATATGGTCGAGTGGCAGCAAAAATTGTTTTGTAGATAATGTGCTCGAATACTTTAGAAAAATTGGACAGGATGTACATATATAGGACTGTAGTTAGTCACGTTAGAGCGATCGCCTTTTTAAATATTGGGACTATTCTGCTAATCTTCCAAGTGTTAGGGAATGCAGATGTAGATATTATTGTGTTAAATACAATTGTGGGCGGGTGGGAAAGAACAGAAGCGCATTCGCGAATAAAGAGCCCAGAAATATTATCATCACCAGCAGTCATGTCGTTATTAATACGATTAATGGATTCCAGAACCATATCCTCGGTTATTGGGCCAATAGAGAAAGAAGGACAGTGACTAAACAGTGCAGTGGCGGTTTGTGTAGGGGGCTGGAAAACACTAGCAAAATTATTCGCAAACGCATCAACAATATCATTTGGTTGTTCAATCGTAATGTTATTGTAGTGCGTAATTCTGGGTATTCTAGAGGTATATGTACGTTTATTAATAAATGACCAGAATGCTTTTGGATTATCAATACTGTTTAACTCAACGCTAGCTCGATATGAAGAAAATGCTGCTTTAATTTTGTACTTGACTAAAGTTCTCAAACGCTTGAATTCATTGTGAAAAGTAAAACATTGTGTTGACTTCCATTTTTTACGATAGTATTCTTTAAGGGTAATGAGACGTTTAATTATATTATTGAACCACTGCAGATAAGATCGACTAGGCTTAGAGGTCGTTTGAACGCAGCTGTCTATAATAGGAAAAAGAGCTCTGTAACATGCGTCAGTTGCAAGACTAGAATCGATATGATCTGAGAGAAAGGACCAGTCAAAATCAGCTAGAGCCGTACGAAGTGCTGAGAAATTGGCTTTACGAAAATTATATCGTTTTTTGATATTAGATGCAAAGTTAGTAGGCATAAGTTCAGAACTAAATTGGATTGTTATATAAAGTGCTGGATGATGCGGGTCCTCTGACACTATGGAATTGAAGTCGTGTATAATTGTAAATTCGGCTACTAAATTATAAAATATTTAATCGAGCAGTCTACCATTAGTATTACTTACATTTTTGTACTGACGAAGGTCAAGAGTGTTCATAAAGTGATTTAATATCATAGACTTACCATCATCATAACAACCAGTGTGGAAGTACGGTGCATTGAAATCACCAATCACGACAATTCTTTTATTAACAGAAATAGTGATAATGAATCAAAAAAGGCGTCGTAATCATCAAGACTAATATTTGGTGGAATATATATAGTAGCTATATAAATGGATATACGGGAAAACTCGCATTTGCATAGAGTGACATCTATTAGAGGTGCAAGCTGTGTCAAGAAGGAAATATCCATCGGTGTTGGTTTAATATGTTCATAAATTCCTGAAAGAGCACCACCACCAGTTGAGCGTTGAACAAATTCGCGCTTTCTATCTGCAAGGAAAACAGTATATGATTCATTGAAGGTTTCTGAAGTTAAGATGTCGTCAGAGAGCCAGGTTTCAGTTAATAAAATTATTTTTCATCATTACCGAGACCGATACATGTACGGCAGGCCCAGGAAATACCGATTTTAGAATTATTACTGCATACATACAGAATGAAAACCTTTACTACAAATACAGCATGGAACAATCTTATGCGTTTCAAATAATTGATTACAGCATATGCACTTGCAATGATCCATAATAGTGTAAAGAATTATAGGAATTTACAGGGATACACTCTTCACCCTTGCGCTGCCCGTCTCAGGGACTTACATATATAAAGAGGCACACAGGGTTAGAAGGCAACGGAAGGGTAGAGCTTCAGAAACAGTACGAAAACATTAAATAGAATGTAAGTAATAACCGGTTCGACGAACCTGACTCAAAGCAATAGCGTTACAAAAAAAGTAGAAGAAAACAGGGAAAGAAACAAACGGGAAAAGTATTATTCGTATAAAATATGCAATACTATAGGAGCTCACCTTATCAAATGCACGATTATTCTATAATTTATAGATAGAAAGCTTACAAAGCATGAAGGAAATGAACAAAGGTTCAAATTGACTATCGGAGTAAATAAAATGCGTGCACGCACTCGTCCTGCACTGCACTGTGATGATTTGGAAACTTAGACTTCTGCATTACCATAAATTTTGTTAGTTTTATGTACTAATTTGTACTGAAGATGTAAAAGTTTCGATAAGTATTTCTTTCATCAATTTCTGAAGCTGCGGCTTCTATAATTTTGAAGCTAGACTTAATTTAGGGTGGATATTCTTGTCTAGATAAAATTATCGTACGAACAAGGAGTTTTTATCAATTCGACAACAAATACGTTAGGGAAACTTTAATTTTAAGACAAAAGAAAATTAACTGACGCAGCCTGACCGAAGCGGTACCGTAATTACAAAAGTCTTTTCCAGTTTGTTACATTCACAAATTGACACGTTCGGACGAAACCGGTTGTAACATTTGCCTCACAGTGCTTGGCAGAAGTTGCTAACAACCTTTAGTCTCATTACCGTGGCAACAAACTGCCGAAAGAAATACTATTAGTGAAGACTTAAGTTTCGTTTCTCGTGCGCTGACCGACTTTTTCAGCGATTCCCCTATTCGCAGTCCCAAACCACCTGAAAAGTGTCTGTTACGTCGTTCGTTCTCTACGGACGCACATGTTATTTTTCGCACGCTATGAAATAGACTGTCGTTATGTGCATTGTATTTCCCCGGCTACTGTCATAAACGTTAATTTCGATGAGTCTGAAAGATGTCTCGTAATAACCTAAAATGACATGGCAGATTTATTTTATCAATTTTGGTATTGTGCGAAATTCGAACGCGAAACGTTTTAATGATTTTCGGTTGTAATTTGTTTCATAATATTGTTTAAAGTGAAAAATACAAGAATTATTATTAATTTCTTGCGCTCCCATTCAACTCTAGAAAGGGAAGGTGTATCTCTTTGTAACTGCTTAATTATAAAAACGATACAGTAATCAAGGAGAACAATATACCTATTAGATCCATTTAGTTGCCTTATGTCTTGATTCACTTGCTATCTACTGATATATTCAAGGCCAGATAATTGTATAAAATACACACACAGCTGTCCATTTTCTTCGATCAAATACATTTATTTCCAGGAAATGGTTCCTATTTAAGAGCCCAGAGCAATTTAGCCATCCTTCTAGCTTGTATTTTATTTTCTGTGTCCTATGTCACTACCATATTTCCTTTTACCCAGATATCTTTCCAAACCTTGATTTTCTTAATATCTTTTTCACTTAACTTTCCACTTAATTTGTGCCCGGATTATATTAAACTAGGAGAATGGAAAAAATATCCCTCGACCAACCAGCGAGTAAACATACAGTGCTGTTGTTAACTAATGACGACTAAATCCATTGAACATTCAAGGACAAACTTTCGGAAAAACTCCTGGAACCTCTTTACGTTTATTCCTATTTGCGCACATTTTTGACATGGCGGTTTGTTCAAGAGTAAGGTGCTTTTTATATTTTTATCAAAAATATTTCTTTATTCATCAATATTTATATTGTCCCCTTCACAGTAAATCCCCCAGATGTAATACATTTGCACCAACGCTTTTTCCAATCCTCGAAGCTTCTGATAAGCACTTTTTGATATAGCCTTGAGCTCTTTCAGCGATGCAGTGTTTATCTCCTCAATCGTTGCAAATCCCCGTTCTTTCATGGGTCTCTTCAGTTTTGAGAACAGGAAAAGACTCCGGGGAATATGGTGGCTGAGACATGATTCTTGTGTTGTTTTTGGGCAAAAAATATTCACAAGCAACGATGAGTGAGCAGGTGCATTATCGTGTTGCAAATGCCATGAATTGTTTATTCACAATTCCGGATGTTTTTATGGTATTGCTTCTCGCAAACGCCGCATAACTTCAAGGTAATAGTCCTTATTGACCGTACAACTCCTAATACACTACGCCACGGAAATCGAAGAAAACAGTGAGCAAAACCTTGACATTTGATTGAACTTGGCGTGCTTTTCTCTGTCTTCGCTCTTCTGGGCTCTTCCATTACACATATACCCATGATTCGTCACCAGTAATGACCCTTTTGAACAAGTCAGGATCATCAATGACGTCATTCAACAGCTCCTGAGTGATGCTCATGTGACTGTTCTTCTGATCAAAATTAAACAGTTTCGAACAACCTTCGCTGACGCACGTCTCATGCCCAAAATACCCGAAAAAATTGCATGGCACGGGTCAACCGAGATGCCGACGTCATCAGCAACTCTAATAGTGACTCGACAATTTTCTTCATTTCTTATAAGTTTTCATCAGTTATTGACGTGCTGGGGCGTCCAGAGCGAGGTTCGCCATTGGCATCTTTTCGGCCTCCTTGGACGAGCTTGTACAACTTATAAACGATTCTTTTTACTCAGAGTAGACTCGCCGTATGCCACTGTCAACATTTCAAGTATTTTGGAGCACTTAATTCCATTTTTTACACAAAATTTGATGCAAATTCTTTGATCCATTTTTTCGACAGCACAAAATCGCCGAGCACACTAACCTAACACTTGTAAGCTTTATGTCTACAACAAACAAACAAAGAATACTATATGGTTGAAACTGTGAATTTATGTTCGAGATGAGTGTACCAACATAAGATAAAAAAAATTGACTATAGGTATCCCGCGAAATTCAAGGTCACCTTTGTTTTTAAACACACCTCGTACATAATGATTTATGTAGAAAAGATATGATGATATGATAAGATATGATGAATGATATGAACCATCGCTTTATATTACGTATTGTAAAAAAGCACATTTTTCTACATAAGGTTGGGTAATTATTAATATAGCTTGTATAAGCAAATTTTTAAGAAAAGCTATTCTCAAACTTCAAAATGCAAGAGTTATCTCCTGCAGAACTCAGACAACAACAGGAATCTCCTTATGTGATCTGTTTCCATAATTACCTTGCCTTATGTACAATAATATGAGCTTCCCGTAACAGAGATGAGGGTCGATAACTTCTGCTTCAACCCCCATGTAGGTATTAATTCTATTTAAAAAAATGCACAAATTAAAATAAAAATTGACAGATCTGAGAATTTTTCCCAATCGTTTGTCGCTGAATTTTTAACGACTGTATCCATTACTTTACCAAGGCGCTGTATGTAAATATGTTGATTAAATACGGTCAAACTATCCTTTTGCTTATGAGAATACTAACATTACAAGTGATAAGCATATACATATAAGCAATATTTTCTATTACGTTAGCGCTAGCAAGCAGTGGCGTGCATAAATATATGTATTAGGTGACGCATTGGTAACATGTGCATCGCATTACATATGTACCTATATATAATATACCCATTATATACCCATATGTATATAAAATATGTTAGAGTGTTTAAAGGGAAATTACAGTCGGTATCTTATATCACTGTTTTTGTTGTTTTCATTGAAATTCATTTGTTGCTACACGTTATTTTGTATTTATGTGAAATACTTTTTTCCTTTGAAGATCTATAATCTTTATTAGTAAATCTTTCTATTTTGTTTGATTTTCTAGGAAGAAAAGCGTATTTCTTTACGATTATTATACTTATCATTTGGTTGGAATAATACTTATTATTATTGCTGTTTTAATATATCTAGGAAAGGTTTCAATGTTTTCAAATCAAGTATTTCAAATTGGATTAGAATCCCTAAAAGGATTTTCTTAGTTATATATAATACTGTGTTATATTGCAACATTTGCCATAAAAATCTTAGCTGCTTAAAAGCAAAATACACACAGAAACGATTAACCATATCGGAAAGAATAAACTTTATGGAGAGTTACAAAGGTGAGCTAAAAGCTTTTGAACCTTAACATAAAGATAGTGTTGCTAGTGTTTTACACTCCAGTATTACAACTATGCATACTTCGAAAGGTGTCTCTATCAATTTCAGCCATTTTAAGCCCTTAGTTATTGTGCGCTAGCCATCTATGTCAGTGTATGTCAATGTTTTCGTAAAAATGAAAACACTTGAATATCGTGCCGTAAGTAAATTCTTGCATTTTAGGCAATACGACAACGCAAATGAAGACCGAGCTAGACACCGCTTGTGGAGATCCTGCTTCATTAATGCTACCGTGAAAAGATGATTGGCTGAATTTAAACGTGGTTGTACGGACGTGACCGATGGTGAGCGTTCCAGACGACCAACCAAAAATCGATCACATCGTACTTAAGGATCGGGTAATCAAAATAAGAGAAATAGCAGCGGCTGTAGACCTATCAAAGGAACGCGTTTATGACATACTGCATGAAGAATTGGGCATGAGAAAATTAGCTGCGAATGCTCACTTTGAATCAAAAGTGCGTTGAAGTGAATATCTTCAAGGGTTTATTGGACCGATTTAAACGAAATGAGACGGTTCTTTTGTATCGATTCATAACTGTCGCTGAAACTTGGATCCATCACCCACCACTACACTCTTCAGATGAAGAAAGACTTTAAGCAGGGAATTGAAAGGGCGAAGCTGCACCAAAGAAGGCGAAGGTTTTTTGGGTGGTCATTGCATTGTGCTCATCAATTATCTTGGAAGAGACAGAACGATAACGGGAAATTGCAAGAAAGCGGCCGCATTTAGACAAGAAAGAAGACATATCATGACAATGTCACACACTTCAACGGTCGCCATGGCCAAAATTCATGAGTGTCAGCTAGATCCATTCATATTCATTAGATCTAGCTTCAACTGACTATCTCTTTGTTTCGTAAGCTCAAAGTTTGCTTTCGAGCACAGATATTTTTCTCGAATGAGGTCAAATAATCCTTAAATGCGTATTTTTCAGAGCAAGACGTCAACTACTATTTGGCTGGGTTAAAGCGTTTGGAGCATCGCCGGTTTAAATGAATCCATTTAAAAGGAGACTATATCAAAAGACAAAATTTCGTTTGACCGGAAAGAATTGTTTCTATATTAGGCTCACAACTTTTCAGCCCACCCCCATATGTGAGGCTTATGTAGCAGTTAGTATTTGTCTGTTAAAACTAGATAATCCAGTACTTCGCAACTTCTTAGAAACATACTAATAAGAAGATCCCCCGGTTATACATATTATGTAAGTATCACTTGCCTGAATGCTATTCCTAAGTGATGAACTTAATCAACACCAGATAGTTTCAACGGTATTGGATGCGTTTATGCTGATGAAACTGTAGACATACTAATTGTAAGTCGTTGCTGCGTATTATATGTTGATGTCTGTATATTACGTACATCGAAGGTATTTAAACCCTTTCTAATAGTAACCGGACCACCCAACAAAGTTAATGCTAAAATAAACCACTAAAAATGTATTTTATATACGTAAAAAGTAATGGAAAGCAACAAATGAATCTCATATTGAGGATAACGTCAACAGGAATATGCGATATAGACTTCAATTCCGCTTCAAATATTCTAATGCTTTCCTTATATAAGATTAAATTGTAAGTAAATTCACTACCATGCGTAAGTTACCAATACGACACCTAGCATGTATATTTATGCACGTTACTGTATTACTAGCACTAACGGGAATAGAAAATATTTTGTTGAATCCAGTGATGAGTGAACTTTAAAAAATTATTATTGGTGTAATTGCTACATCAGGTTACCGTTAGGTTTAGAAGAAGAAGAAAAATGGAGTTAATGAATTTCTTCCGTGAGAATTCCGAAAATGCACATCCAGCGTGTATCTAAAATCCAGGAACAGTAGTAAATGATCTTCGTTAGTTTCAAAGCCACTTTTTCTAAATTTAGAAGCATCCACAGCTGTAGAGTCAATATCAAGTAATTTACTGCTGTTCAATCTGTTTGCACTTCCAAGTTTGCAGGAACTAAGCATACATTAACCTTTTCAGAACAGAAACGGTATATGTCTTGATTTTCTGATGCAGAATTGAATACTGCGTTGAGACATATGTGCATCAATATTTTTCTGTCAATAGAAGGTTAGTAAAAAGTTCAATGAGAACTCTTCATATAACACAAAATCAAAATACTTTTTAACACAGAGATAATCTCAATTTGGGTTACAACAATTACGCAGAAAGGTTTCCGTTAGAAAGTTAGAGAAATTAAAATAAAGAAAATTCATCTGTGTCCATCCAAATTGTGGAAATTATTCCATGACGTGTTGTGCTGGTAACAGATTCGAAGTATTTTAACGTTGAATGAAATTTTTTATATTAATTTTTGTAACTTTATAACGGAAAGCATTCGGTACACATGTTCCTCTATGTTCAAAGGCGTTTTGATTTGGAGAGAGTTTTTACTAAAATTTTCTACTAACTTTCTATTGAACGAAAAATCATTATGTCAATGTATCAACGTATTTTTCAATTCTGCAGCATGAAATGAAAAAATATACAGATCGCTCAATTCAAAAAGAGTAACTTATGTTAATTTCCTGCAAAACGAGAAGCCCAAACAATAAAGAATATCACTTGCTTGGTATTAGTATGCCAACTTTCAAAGAAATCGTCTTGAAACTAACGAAGATAGTTGATCGTTCCGGGACTTAATACCCATTCTGTCTATTACCTATATATTCTCGGAGGTGTAAATACTTTTGATCTGCAGAATCCGAATAGGAGTTAATATCTAAATAATGTAATCATCCTGTTATATAACATTTTCTTGTGTGCGCTAGTTATCATTGTTAGGTAATACAACCTGAGTTATTATTAGCCGTCTCGCTGTATGCTAATTAATTACTGACAATTATTCATAGTTTCCGGCGCAGTCGCACATTACATTCCATTCGCTTCGGGATAAGGCTTGAGGATATAATAAAATATCGACAACTATGGGTAATTGATTTGCAATTATTTACAATTCCTATGACCCCAAAATCTACATATTATATGCATATATACACTCTTCATTTCTTAAGAATCAACAACACGTTATTATTATAGTAGTTTCATAGAACAGAAGAAGTGTACAACAGAATCTCTGTTAGTGACTAATTCTAAACAACTTTTGCTGATCTCCTTATCCCTGGAGTTAATAGCAAATTATCGCAAATTATAATTCTGGTTTGTAAGTTACCTAATTACGAGCAACGTTAGGTACACGGTCATAGTTGTCGCTTGAGGATTTCCAAGCAAAGTGAATTTTCATCGACACCAGTGCGCTTTTATTTTCGTTTGACTGCATAGCTGTTTAGCTGGAGATGGGTCAATATATCAGTAAAACCTATGCGTCTGTCATTCAAAAACAAAATTAGGTAGACCTCGGTAGAGCGATTCTCTCAACGCATTGATATCAGTTTTAAAGTTATTTGCAGCCAATTCTCGGCGTTAAGATTGTAGATGTCGAAATCTAGGAAGCAATTTTGTTGCTAATTTAGTGCATTTAATAATCCTTCAAAACATCTTTGTATTTTGAATGAAAAAGGGTATTAAATTACGGGCAACGTCTTTCGCATTTAAAATATGTTAGCAAAAATGTACAAAGGAACGGTGACGTACAATTTTACTCCATGCAAATATTCAAAGTACTTTGAAACACATTATTATGTTATCTTCTGACCGCTGTTACAAAATTATCGCTAAATGCTGCACTTTATAGGATTTAATTGCAATGGTCTCATATGAAATAAAGACGCACGCTCATAGTATATTTTAGTCGCTTAAATACAGAACCGAACATGAAGTATGTAGGATTTGAGATAAAATCGTTGCTCTATTCAATTAAAGCACATTCAGGGAAATCATGTGGTCTTCTGAAACAAAAAAATATGTATCCTGCGCTTTGAACGTTTCCGGTTTTATTCCTGAATTCATCACTTATCATTCTTATCAAGTATAAAAGAACACACTTCTGTCAAAAATAAGTTCTATTTTTTCAACAACCCAAGATACCACTATCAAAAAAGATATTTTTCAGTCAACTACTTCAGTTGTTCCTGTCTCTTATAGTTTTGTCGATCATCTCTTTAGCAGAAACTAGTGCTTTTTGTCCCATTAGTTCTCGTAGTATTTTCTTTGTTATATATGTATGTTACACGTAAAGTTAGATTAACGGCTAAACCAAGGATTACCCGAGTAAACTGCGTAATAATAAATATAATGTAAATAATTCACGTTTCGGGCTGGAAGTTGGGCATACTAAGATATTCCGTCTTTCACCGTATGTTAGTTCAAAAATGGCATCCAAAGAGACCGTCCGTGCGGGATTTTTAATAAGTTAGTGTCTTCAAATCTACGATAGCATAAAATATTACGACACAAATGACGAAATGTTTGATATTTTGCATGATACTCATCTAGCAATTGTAGTGAACATTGCAAGGAATGTGAATATTAAAAGAAGTATAAGAATATAACTCAAGATGTTGAATTCTATTTGTGAATGTGTGCAAAGTACCAAAAATTGATCTACGCTAAAAGGGATTTGTTCAAATAACTGCTTTACAATTAAGAAGGACCGAGGCAGTTATTAAGTGCCTGATAAACATATTTTGTATTTTTGATGCCAGATCTATGTATATTGCAATCGGACAGTGGACAGAAGTTCTTGGAACGTGTGATTGCAGAGTTGTTCTATATGGTGTAACGGTAAGATAATTCACGGAAAATCACATTGTAGTCAATCACAAGGCCCTGTAGCTAGGAAGCGATAGAGTAACTATTGAGGAAATGTTTTCCAGAAACCAATTTTCTGTGTGCAATGAGAACCTTGTGTTAACATACAAACGAGGAACAGTCACTTTCAGGAGGTGATATAGGATATAACTCTAAAATTAAATGCATAAGAAACAGATATAAATGTAAAGCTGCTGGAAATCGTTGTAACACCAAGTGCCATAGTAGCTTGTCTGGTTTGAACAAATAGATTATTTTATTTCTTATTACTGTACGTTTTAGAGTTTTATTTTTCTCACTTTTGTATTACTTACATTATATTTTCAACTTTGCCCATGTCTCGTGTACATTGTACAATTTACCCGTGTAATTTCAGGTTTAGCTATTAACCTAACTTTACTTATTTTTAGAGGTAATCGCCCTTAAAAGGGAACCACAATTAGAGGTTTTACAGTATATATATATATATATATATATATATATATATATATATTCGTATATATTTATATTGGCGGCTTGGTTACAACTCTAAAGTTATCTACCACATCTTTGCTCCATTTTTTTTTGTTCAAGATATCATGTTTTTTAAGATTGATTACTGCTTTGATGTCCATATTCCTCGTTCCTTTTGGCTTTCTTCTTTTTACGCGTAATGTAACTTCCATTCCCACACTTTTCTTGATTTTCTTTGTGGTCCATCCTTCTCATATTGCCATACCATTTTATTTTTTGTTATATATAGTGTCTGCCAGTAGCTTTTCTACGTTCATCTGTTCCCTTATTCTTTCGTTTCTCACCCGGTCTTTTATTGTTAATTTGCCGCATGTTCTCCGGCACATCATTTTTGTTATTCCTTTTCTATCTACCCTCCAAGTTTCTGCTCTATACGTAACGATGCCTTCTATAAAAGTTAGAAAATATCTGTATTTTAGTTCGACTTGATATCGTCTCATTCCATGGTACAGAATGTAATTCTTTGATTATCACTTTCCGTTGTTTATTCTAGTTTGCATACATTTCACAATCTGCCATCCGATGTTATTGTGACTTCTAGGTATCTATACTCTTCTGTAAAATTGATTTTACCTCTACTCGTTTGTAGATCTTTCCCTTGACCTCCAATGAATATATTGTGTTTTGTCCATGTTTGTTGTTAAGCCCCATATTTCGTATATATCTCCTAACTTCCTAAACATATACTTTATATCGTCTTCATCACTCTATATCATATCTTCTCCAATATCTGTACCCATCGGCTAGCAATACCGTCGCAATTCCTTTAGGGCGTTGTCAGTATAGATTTTGAAAAGTGTGGGTGAAAGCCTGCATCTTTGTCGGAGTCCTTCATTGACTAAAACCGAGAAATATCCTCCCACTTTTATCTTGCTCTTGGAAAAAAAAATGTGACTTGTCTGGTTTTGCATCCAGACGACTGATTCATCATATTCCACGTTTTGTTTACAATTCGTTCGTATTTAGTTCTCAATTATAAGCCGTTGCACTTATCTAAACCTAATCTCATATTAAATTATTTTCAATGTTACGCCTTTAACTTTATATAAACATATGTAAGGCTTAATAGTAGCTCACCATAATCTTGAAAACCGTTAATATACAGTACAATGTTTGCTTGGGACAAAATGGCACAGGGTGCAGAATTATACGTAGTACCATTTCGCTCCGTATGTTTTGAATCTCGTTATATCTATCTATTTGAAGTCGGAAATTGTAGTTTTATCGTTGCAGACGGTGCACAATTAGAAAAAACGATAAGGTTGTCTTCCCATGCAAATTATAAATGTGTTCAAAAATACAGTGAAACGATGGTTGCGCATTTTATTTTGTTATAGTCAATATTTGTGTAGTTTGTTGTAATTATATAGTGGTGTAAAGCAGTCTAATTCTACTTCATACATGGGAAAGATGTAAAATTTGAAATATCTTAATATAAGTACTATGTAAATGAGAATAACGAGACTGTCGCTAGAATAATATATAAAATAATTAAATTGACCCTTACCACACCTTTCGGAAAAAATCCGGATACGTATTCCAGCAACTAAATTGACATCCTCAGTGGAATACTGGGGAATTCAGTATCACTAGCGAATCCGGCTAATACCCAAGACAAACATTACTGCACTAAAGCGATGCACAATGAACATCACACACTAAACGCGCGAAACTGAAACTTTGTTTTCCTCCAAACTTCCTCGAGCAGGTACATAAATGTTTCTGTGGTTAGCTTTTCGAAATTCCTACTTATACAAAGAATCTAGAATATTATTTTTCCATTCATACAAGCAAGCATGTCGTTCGATTTATCAATTGCATTTTGATTATTTTAATTAATTTTGTAGTCCAATTTGGAACATAACCCTATTCAACGAGGAATTTGTACTTGCTTAGAGGTATAAGGTCGTTCAGAGCAAACTTTTGTTTACCGGCTAGTGTAGAACAGTTAATTCAAATATCAAATTGTTCTCGAATGGTATGATCTTATCTCAAGTTCCGTGTAATGAGTTGTCATCACTTATTTTAGATGATCTACGGTATTTATAAGTTAGTACTATAATGCTCATTTGTGATAGTTAACTGCTTCAAGTTTTGAATACCAATTTGTAGCAGTGATAATTCTCTAACTGGTTTTGGGTGTGGTCGCCCAACTTTCTGAATAATTTTATCATAATGCAGCAACGTTTTAACAACATAACTCTTATTCGAACAATCATCTTCATCCAATGGTGACTGAACATTGCATAATCACTTACCTTCCAAACTATAATTTCCAGCCTTTGTGTGAGGAAAAGCATTAAGATGTTCGCTAATGCAGGAATCTTCTCTACTACTCCTGATATGTCTTCCAAACTTATCAGTGAGGTTCGACAAACGAGTGCATAATAAGTTATCATTAAGTAGTGTAAACCGGACTGACGCAATCCGTTCACCGCTTGTCCCCACTTACGTGCAAAACGCGGCATTAAAATTCGGAGGAGGGAGAGCGTCAGTCCGTTTTACACAACTTATGTACTCGTTTATTGAACCTTACTTATCTTAGTTCTTCAATAATTGAGACCATTTCATTGGAATGACCGGAGGAAATATTACAGTGATGGCGTAGAAAACTCACCAATCAGTAATTGTCGCTTCTTATTTCTCCCTCAGTATTCATTAATTCTTCTTCAAAATGTTGCCACTCTTCCTCCAGCTAGCTAATTCTTAAAAATTACGTACACATATTGTCACTTTAGATAACGAGTCAGTTCAATTAACAATTTATTTTTTATTCTTTCTATTTTGACAGACGAGACCACATCGTCTTACAATGGGAGGACCATCAATACATTTGTCGTAGTCAGGTGTGCTGTAATGTTTGTAACAGGGTCTATATAAATTTATTTTTGTTTTTTCTGGATACTAATGCAATAACCACACCTCTAATTTTTTTGCTGGAATTTTTTGTTTTAAAACATGTAGTGGTATGTATGGAATCAGATCAGAACTTCGGAAGTTTCGAGACACTTCGAGACGTGGCTAACGTTTCTAAGAACTTCTTGTTATTTTTGTGAATCCATTTCTTCTTCCTTGCTAGGATAACGTCTGCAAATCAACTATTCAAAATTTATTTTCACTTCTCTTATTAACCTTAAACAAATTGTTGGTAATGTCTTCCTCCTCCACAGCAGACCCCATCGAATCTGCAAAACGCTTGCTCATTTGTGGCCAAACAGCCCCCACACTAGCCTAATATCGAGCGCACCCCGTAGTGCCGAGACTGAAATGAAGGGAGTCTCAGACTAGGTGATAGTTCGCAAAGAAGAAGAGGGTTTATAACCGGCTATCTTGCACTATTAACACATTGCCCACAAACTTTGATGTACTATGCCAATTCCTAAGGGTAACCCAATCCAATGCTCGGTTGCACCAACATTCGTGATTAAATTGGACAACCGTAGTTAGATAATCCAAAGTTAACTCCAAGTTAATTTAAGCTGCTGTTGTACCGACAACAGCAAAGTTGTGATGCAGAACTACTCACATCACTTACCGTAATGATGTTCTTATTTTCTATTGGTCAATCTACACGTGGTGATTTCGAATGTTATACGGATATGCCGTTATACCATTCTTGAACAAGGGTTCATATTATATACAACTCTTCCAATTTTAAACATTATATTCTTTATTATACTTCACTTATTTATTGGGCGAATACAAAGGTTTCAAAAGTATATTTAATATATTGTTGAACAAGTTGATTTTAATTCGATTCTAATTGTTAAAATAAATATTTAATAGATACATACATAAACAGATACATATTTAACAAATTAATATATGGTTTACAAGAAGTGATATTATAACAATAGACATATTCCTGTTCACTTTATTTAAAGAAATGCTATTTCCACACATTGTCAGTGTCTTCTAAGCAGAAAAGAAAATTAGTTGACATTTACTTCTAAAAGCCTGTAATTTTGCAACAACAGGAAAAACAGCTTTTTGGAAATTAATTAGCAAATCACTCGATTACGATAGCCTTTTGGCCTCGGCATCTTGTTCACTAAAGTAATTAGTTCGCCTTCTGAAGATGAATTACTTGTAGTACTACTAGTACTGCTAGTTTTTTCACTGCTTGAAGACATTTCACAAAACAACTAAAATCACGTTATCACCTCAATATACCAATTCAAAATATTGATCTTACTTGGCAATATACTGTTGATATTAGTTTAGTTTAGTTTTTATTTGTCATAATAATAATACAGGTTACATCACACGCCAAAAATGAATATAAAATATAAATATAAAAACAATTGATTACACAAATATGTAACAAAGTAAAACTGTAACAAGAACTGTATATTACACACTTGGCAAAGATGGCCAACAATACAAAGAAGAAAGAAAAAGACAGAGTACACATATATGGCGAGGAACTAAAACTTATTACATTAGAAAAAAAAAAACAGTTATGTCAAAAAGTACATTCCAGATGCTCTTCGATTGAATAAAAAGTCTGTGAAAGTAGGATTTCTTTAGCTTCTCTTGTAAACCCAATTGTAGCCAATGTTTTTAATTCGTTTGGGAGACGGTTATAAAGTTTTGAACCCCAATAATCAATTCCCTGCGGAGTCTTTTTCAGGTGATGATATGGGATCGCCAATGCATCCCCGAATCTCGTGTAATACTTATGTTATTCTGAGTTTGGAAATTCGAAAAATAAGCCAGCCTCGCAGCTGGGAAGGAAACAACATTCTTCATCTGCCTAATTGTGTATACAGCCATACTCAATCTTCCGCACATTGCATTTATATTATCAGCGCAATCTAGTCGATCATTCACGTGTAATCTTACAAAGCTCGCACTTTCTCCAGCCTGGTGCGGACGCGTCGCAAGCTGAGCATTTTTGTTTTATCGTTATTTAACATCAGCTTATTGTTGATGAACCATGATTTGAATCTCTCCATTTCAGTTTCTTTTATGTTATTTAGGCTGTTGATATTTTCTTTGATCAGTAGAGATGTACCATCTGCGTACAAGTAAGTATCGCAATTCAAGGAAGATCACTTATATAGATGATAAAGAAAATAGGTCCCAATATCGAGCCTTGCGGCACACCACAGCTTATCCTTTTCAATTCAGAGGTGTTATTCTGGTACGATACCGATTATTTTCGAGCTTGGAGACAGTAATGTAGTAGTTTGTAGGCCGCCCCTCTAATGTCTAACATATATACCTTGTCCAGCAGCCTATGATGGGAAACACTGTCGAAGACTTCGCTATCACACGTAATTAACTCGTTACCCTCTCCATTATCCCTTGCTGCCAGAATATCTTCGATAAGCACAATCATAGCTGTCATTGTTGATTGATTTGGTAATATTCTATTCTTGATTACTGTTTCGAAGATCTTTGATAATACGGGCAGAGTAGATATAGTCTATAATTTTCTATTGCAGTCTTGGAACCTTTCTCGTCGATTGGAATGACTGGCAATTTTTAATTATTTACGAAATACTCCTTCCTGCAAGCATACATTAATGATATTTGTTAGAGGTTCCATTACTTTCCTTGACACATCCTTTATTTTACTGGTGGTAGTATTGAAAATGTTACTAGTTCTTTTATTTTTCAAAGTGCTTATTATATGTTCGAGTTCTGTGGATGTAACAGGCCCCAAAGAGCAAGTACCGTCACAATTCTTCCGAGTTTTAATTACACCTGCATTATTATTATGCAGATCCAGTTTATTACCGGCGTGCATGCCAATATTAATTAAAAGAAACTATTGAACTGATCGCTCGTTAAAGAATTAAATATAAATTATGTAAAATCTTTATAACCTCTGACACAAATTCCAAAACAAATGTGTGTCAAATGTCGTCGTACAGACTTGTGTACGTTCGGAACATGTTGGGCATATTTAACACTTGATTAGAAACTTAATCTAGGGTAAACGCGTAATCTGCTAACCAGAGCTATCCAACACAGTATTATGTCTAATTTTGGTTGGCACAACCAAAACTTGCTTAACAGAGCATTTGGCAACACAGATTAGTTAACTTTCGTCTAATATTGGTTGGTGCAACCGGGTATAAGTCTTGTATCTTCCCGTTCGGTGGTCTTTCTAAGGCGTCCTATGTTAATCTGCCTTCTTGAGACCAATCTGCTCAACAGCAAATAACTGTAGCAATATTTCTTTGCACCCGCCTAGCGATTTCACGGAATGTAGTCCAACAGTACGACCCCGATCAAAATCGCTTATCTGGCGATAATTTGGTTGTCTTCATAATCTTGGCATTTTAATACACTCATTCACAACTAATTCTCAACTATAGACTGTTACAGTTGAATAACCAACGTAAGCTGATCCAAAGTAAAGAAAAGAAAAACGACTAAAATTTATTGTCTTCTTGTTATTTTTTATTATTTCTTATTCTCAACTTCATGAACATCTGTACAAAATACGGTTTCAAAGTAAACCTTTACTGGGTGATTTGGTTTTCGGTTACATAGTACATATTATTATTTATTCATTTTCTTTCTAATTCAAGTGGACTGCTGGTATTTGTAGTTTGTTTTCTCACGCTGTTTGGTTATTAATGCAGGCCTTAGTGTCTTACTGAATGCGTATACACACGTATACATGAGTAAAGAATACGTGTACTAAATTATAGGGTCGTTGCCAAATGCAAGTAACAGAAATTTATAGATCAAAACAGATTTTCGATGGCATTTGTTTTCTTTTTCTTTATACTCCAACGTATTCTACATAAAATAAAGCGTGAAGCGAGGTCGACAGTAATTTTCGCCGGGAAATTAATGAGCATTCGTTAAGAAAATAAAGCTCAGTGAACGGTATGCTAATGTAAGATTTAAAATCAGTAGTAACAGTACTAATGTTCTAGACAAGACGAAATTTGCATCGCATCAGCTGCAGAAGGATGTTGTACACGATGTTATCGACTTTCCGGTCTCTAATGCAGTTCGGGAAACCATTAGAGATTTTTTCTCCGAAGAGCAGGTGAACCTTAAGATTGGTGAAGAATGTCGTTGATAGACGTTGCCGCGAGCGAACATCCACTTACAATCTGTTCGATTCCCACCGTCTCATTTCTTTTTACATTGGATTTTTTCCAATGGATGAAATTTCACGTTGAAGTACTTGAGAATGTACGAAACCGAATTTTGTTTCTACGACCTCCTTCTAGAATAAATACACAAGGTAAAGTTTTAGCAAAGTTCCTAATACAACGACGACAGTTACCTATAACGCAATTATAAAGTTGTCAGAAGCAATTCGAGTGATCCGCAGATAAGTAATTAGTAGATGTCACAAAGTCATTTGCCGTCGTTTTGTTCCATTTATTTTTTGCGACTTTTGTATTCAATTCGATTGTTTTGTTCTGTTTGAAATGCCAGCGATTATGTAGAAAATAAAAACTAAAAGTTGTTCTACAGTACAATATTATGAGCTGTATTGGTATTTTCGCAAGTGAAGACTTGGTTAAATTTGAAAAAGTGTATCGAATGTCTCAGATTTAAGAAGAATATTTCGAATGTTCTAGGAATTTGACTATTGACTGGAAATAAGTCTTGACACGTTCTTGCAACCATACCGTACAATATTGTTTAGCTTACTTCACCTACTTAACTGATGCAGACGTATTTCTGTACCGACACTTGGATCTGAACAAGGTTTCGGTCCGCAAAGTACCAGAGTTGTTGGGACTGGAACAAAACTCAACAGCTCCGACACTTGTCACGGACTTTTTAGTACGTTACGGCAACCAATTTTAACAACTACTATTGAAACACGTATATTTTAGTCCAATCGTGAAAATGAGAACCAGTCGAAAGAATGATACAAACCAGAAGAAAGGAGCCCACTTAAAGCGCATTCAGTTGCGTCGGTTGGAAAAGTTCTGCTTACTGTATTCTGGGATTGTGAGGGAAGTAACAATAATTAGTTCAGCGTATCTGGTTCTGGAAAGTTGCACAAGCGTCCGTTATTGCAACACGACAGTGCAAGACTCAATACCATACGAAGAACCAATAATGTTTTTAACAAATGGCGTCGAGATTTGCTTCAAAGTAACTTTCAATTATTTTGAAAAAAGAAACAAATTTGAAAGAACCGCTGCTGGATGTTTGATTTGAGACCTCAAATGAGATGAAACTTGTTAGAAATAGGGGAATTGCAGAGACTCCGAGAGAGCTCTTTGAGGACGGTTTAGGAAAATTAATTTCACGTTGAGGTAAGCTCGATTAAATGATTATATTAAAAAACTACATTGTAGTTTTGATGAAAATTGACGAAATAAGAGAATTACAATCAAATTCCTAGAAAATCCCTCGTATATTTATGTTGACTATACTGCACTTCCTCTGCCAAGGAGATCTTACCTGCATTCATCAGGAAATATTTACTTTAATTGCAGAATTAGTTAATCGCACTATATCTTTTTCTTCGTCTGCTGCCTTTCAACTTATGGTGTTGGCAAGGGAAAGGTCTCCATCTACTTTTTTCGCATTGCCTATTCAGTCATTGCTGCAAGTGCCGTCGCTGTTTACCATCATTTCCTCGGTTTCTGCGTATCATTGTTTCCACCTTCTCGGTATTCTTCTTTATATTGCTTGTGTTGTTTTGCACATTTGCTGCATTTATCTAATCATTCGTTTTTTATGTATCTATTAACCCATTAACCGCCAAAAGACAACCAGCAGTCATATTTAAGTGAAACATTTATTTTTCTATTCTTTACAAACTAAATAAACATAAAAATGTGGAAAAAATAAAGAAAAGTATGTGGCGAGGACGTAAGGTGGGTGTACTTGATTGAGTACAGCGGCGTCTTATATGTGAAAATCTTCAAAACACATACATACGATACATAATGTTTTCAAACATTTCTTGCATTGCAACAGATCGTAGTTGTTTTCCCAGGTATAGGGTAGTGTCCTATACCGTTTCGACATAATCCTGAGACCGATGAAGACGATGATCGAGCCTTATTTTGATTACTTTGGGGTAAGTAGTGCCTTTCAATAGAGCGTCGGAATAATAGCTGATCCATGCTGTTAATATGACACAATACGTGTAAACGCCAGGTATTTGCAATAGCCACATCTATTATGTAGGTAAACAACACTCACCACCATTTCTTACCGCGAACTGCAATCCAGTAGAATGAAAGAGATTAATCCAATTCATCTACTTCGCCCATATGTTTGTTATAGGTCTGAAACGCTTTTGGAAAATTGGCATTGTCACTAAGACCAACGTTTTACAACTCAAAATGGCTCATTTGTATCATAATTTGTTGCCATTGTTCAGATGCTGTTGTCTCTCCATTTCACAAGGAGAATTTCATTTTCTTTATCAAATCTATAATCATATGAGGCCTCATCTTCTTTTCTCATTTCCTTAGTACTCCTTAGAGGACACTTCTTTGTTCTATTTTCTCTTATTTTTCCTGTCGCACGATACTCCTGTTTCTTCAGATCTGCCAAGAGACTATAGCTCGTAAAAAGGTTGTCAAAAAATACTCCGTGCAATGTTAAATTAGCTCCCATCTTTTGAAGTAATTTCTTAACATCTGATCTGATGACGACTACTTTTTACACTAAGGCACCTGTCAAAGTTATTCAAAATAGTCTTAATACTTTTTGTTCTTTGAATCTCCTTCTTACATATGAAATTTGAAGTAAGTGTAAATGTATACTTGCGTATTACTGCAAGCATTACAATGATAGCGTTGCCACACTTTTTATATGAATTCTGCCTTTGTATTCAACTGAGTACAGCAGTATTTCAATTTACTTTAGAAAAAGGATGCATGCTATAAAAACATATATAATATAAATATTACCTATACGGAAATAGTAAGAAATAATAAAATGGTGTGCATAGCTAAGTACACAGATTTACACTAAACTTAGAGACCACTTTGCGACAGTTATAATTATTATAGCGCCATTTTTTGTTATTATTTTAAACCAATATTCGCCTCGTTTAAAATAATACAAAGAAAACAAATATAACTTTTAAAATCTTATAACTGTCCTCTATAGTTCTGCTGTACTCAATTTAGTACAGAGGCGCCAAATGGGTTAATGTTTCGCCCACGATTTTTCCGCGATAGTTAATTTCAATCACAGTTGTGTTTGTTAGTTTATCTCTTAACTAACATCTGCTACTACAGCATTTTCTTTGATGTGCAATAAACGTTTTGAATGTAAGGCATGATCAGAATCAATTCTTTAAACTACCTATTTATAAGTTACATTATAAAAATTTGAATCAGAAGACCTGGGCGACTCTACAAATAATTGAAGAGATTACACTAACAAAGACTATGAAAAGAAGTGACCATAAATTTAAATTTTGGAAAACAGCTGAAATTGGGATAGGATCTCTAGCATTTTTAGATAAGAGTTGCGTAAGAATTGCATAGTATGGAGCGGTAAAGGTTCTATTAACCTTCCTATACTCACGTCAAAATGAAAGACGTATACTATACTATATAAATCGGTCTCACAGACCGTATGCGTGAGTATAGGAAGGTTAATGAAACCATGTTGATCAACTGAAACTATGGGTTTAATTTGAAGATGTATGCGACTACATGGGAAAACTAAAATACTAGTGATTATGGTAATAGACCTGCACACTTCAAATATTTTCTAAATTCGTTCATAACAATTTTAGTTTACAAAATGGGACTCATGGAAAAAGAGAAGGGGTGCCCATTTATATAAAATCTAATGAAGGTTATAGCATTATAGACGTAAAACCAATCAATATTGAACAAGGTAGCATATCTTCACATTTGTTCATTCTGCTCTATCTCTTGCGGATCTCCCACACTCCTTACTCTTTTCCGTTGTTAGCTCGCATGACGTTCCCTTGCAGCAGTTTTGGGTGTAATTGAGATTTACAATTCGCGACCTCTTTTTGCCATTTCTCATAAAAAATATTTTCAGGGTTTCTTCCTTTCCTTCTGATTTCTCACCTCACCCTAAGAATTTTGTGGGTAGATCCACATCTTGAAGACTTCCACCTTCCATAATGCGCTTCTTTTTAATATCTATCCCTCCATACACAAGCAGTGAAAATATATAGCATTTCATAAATCTACGATTAAAATTAAATTGGTGCCTCTCTTATGTTACCTCCCTTTATGCCCGGCCGCCCTTCATATATTTCTAATTACCGACTTATCTGCGCCCTATCTGCTATATATATATATATATATATATATATATATATATATCCGTCGTGTACATGGTCATGTCTACAGCTACAGCAATGAAATGTTTTTTGATGCTTTGGGTTTGTTCCTACTGCACAAGAAGGTTCTCATCATAGGTGATTTCAGCTCGCCAAACTTAAATACTCCTGGCTCATTGGATAGGAAAGCTTCCACTTTGAAACACTTCATGGAATTGCATAGTCTGCGTCAGCTCAATTGGATTACAAACGCTAACGGTAGGCTTCTTGATTTGGTTCTTACTAACCTCGTATATGATTTCGATATTACTCGTGACTCAGCACCATTCGTGGCGGAGGATCCTCACCATCCTGCCCTCTGTATCTCTATAGATCTCCAGACTGCACCACAGTCTCCATGTTTTTCCTTTGAATGACAATATACGTTACAAGTTTAGATGAGCGGATATGGCGGCCCTGTATTCCATGTTGGCGGACACTGATTGGAACTTCCTAGTCAATTTTGACGATGCCGACGCGGCTCTGGATGCATTGTATAATGGAATTTATTATATCATTGATTTGAATGTGTCTAAAATTTCAACTACCAAAAGACGATATCCTATATGGTTCTCAAGTAATGACTAGTACGCATGAAAGAATTTCACCACAGTAAATGGAGAAAAACCAAGTCTTTATTTCATTTAAATGAATTTAAAAGAGTCCAACACCAACTATCAAAGTCGTATTGAGTCACAGCTTGCGAGTAATCCTAAAGTTTTTTGGCGTTACGTCAATAATAGACGAATAACATCGAGGATACCCGGTCGTATGTTCAGTGGTGATTGTGAATATTCTTGGCCTCAGGAAATCGTCACGGCGTTTTCGGGGAGTTCTCCACAGCCTATAAACCTGGCAATACTGTTCCTTCACCACTCTTTGGAAACTACCAATGTTTCGATGTTGGACACGTAGCAGAGGAGGATGTGATGTTTGGTGCAAAGAAACTTAAACTTAACATGACTGCTGGGGATGATTTAGTGCCATGTTTTTTGGTGCGGGATTGTGCTTCAGTGCTCGCGTACCCCCTATCTATGCTATTTAATTTAATTATACGTACTTCAACTTTTCCACGTATGAAAATGAAAATTAGTAAAATTATACCCATTTTGAAAAAGGGAATCGGTCGGACATTAAGAATTATCGACCCATTAATATTTTATGTAATTTTTCAAAGGTATTCGATCATATATTGTACACTAGAATTTACAAAAATATCAAACGTCACTTGTCTCCACACCAGCATGGTTTTATGTCAGGCAGGTGGACTACAACAAATTTGTTGGAGGTGACACAATTTCTTTCTGCAGCTCTGGATCAGCATAAACAAGTCGATGTTGTTTACACTGATTTTTCAAAGGCATTTGACTCTATATAGCATGCCCTCTTGCTTACAAAATTAGACTGCATGGGATTTTACCCTTCATTGCTGGCATTGATGCGCTCCTATCTAACTGGCAGGTGGGGTTATGTGTTTTATAATGGCTTTTCTGCAGATCCCTTTTCTGTACTATCAGGTGTAGCCCAGGGTTCGAATCTCGGCCGTTTGCTGTTTAATATTTATATTAATGATCTGTTCATGAAATTAGTTGAGAATTTCTTGGATATGCCGATGACTTGAAAATCTATAATGTGATTAACTCTACTGCTGATTGCTTCAAATTACAAATTAATTTATCTTTGATAGAGGAGTGGTGCCTGCAGAATAGAATTTTGTTAAATGTAAATAAGTGCACGGTGGTTTCCAACACTAGATGCGCTAAAGCCATTACTTACGGCTATACAGCTGGTAGCAACCTACTACACAGGGATAGCAGGGTTAGGGATTTGGGAGTACTTTTCGACTACGCTCTCACCTTTTCGGAACATATCTCTTCAACATGCTTTTCTGTCTCTACGGTATTAGGTTTTCTTATAAGATCTTGCCGTAATTTTAATAATCCCAAGACCCTCATAGCTCTTATACAGTTCCTTGGTGCGGAGTAAGCTCGAGTATGCCTCCTTGATCTGGTCTCGAATTTATGCATACCATCCAGCCTGACATAAGCGAGTTCAGAAGAGGTTTTTGAAATATCTTTCTTTTAAACTTACAGGAACTTATCCCGATCGTAATATAGACTATACGTGTTTATTGACTCTACACCACTTCCAATCATTGTGCTACAGACGCGTAGATATAGTGCGGGACTTCTGCTGAAATTGTTAACAGATGAAATTGATTCTCCGTCCTTGCTGTCTAGTGATGATTTTCACGTTCCGCCTCGTAATACCCGCTCTTCGATAACTTTCAGCGTGCCAAATGCAAGATCCGATCTTTTAATCAATTTTCCAGTATCGCAGATGATTAGGAGCTTTCATACGTTTGATGCTGATAGTTTTCTGTGCTGATGAGGAGGGGAGGGCGAATTGTGTTGCTGTTTGCATTTACATAACACATCTAGTGTATGCATATACCTTTTTCTCTCTCCTTTTTTCGTTTAGTTTGTAACTGCTTCACTCCAATTTTGTAAATTGTATTTTGTTGTTGTTGTATGTTTTGAATGTTTTTTCTTTTTAGCATATTATTGTAATGGCAAACTTTATTTGTGTGAACTACTGTACTTGCTGTATTGTAATTCAGTATTTCTTTTTGTCCAGTAACTGGTCTAATCTGTTGGACAAATAAAGATCATTATTATTATTATTATAGGGAAAAGGTTAGATGCTATCGTCACTGATTCGGCTTCATCAGTTTATTCTGCTTCCATATTGTCTAAAAAGCATTGATTTATACGAGGTCGGACCACAGAGATTAATCTTTTCTTGTACCACAATTATAATAAATTATTGTATAACTCACCTTCCGATTGTGCCAAACTCCAAACCGACTTCACCAACATATCCATTTGGTGTAAGGAGAACAATATAACTTTAAACATTGATAAATATAAAGTCATTGCGTTTTACAGAAAAAGAAAAGCATAATCACCTACACAATCACAAATAAAACATTGGATCTAATAGTAATTGGTATTATTCCATTATGTTACGGCCTAGTAGGTTCTATCCTGGAATACTGTAGTTTCATCTGGAACCCCTACACTGCCCTTCACTCAAACAGGACTGAAAGAGTACAGCGTACATGTGTGAATTATATTGTATTTAAACTTAAAATAAACAAAAATTTATGTAATTATGTTGATCGCTTGAATCTACTAGGTTTTCTAATCTTTGTTTACTCGACGTAGAATTGCGACTTTTAAATTTGGAATCAAATCTTTATTAAATAGAATACATTTTCCAGAACTACTAAGTTTTATTTTGTTCAGGATACGTAATGTAGATACACGATATAATGATTTGTTTTTTGTTAGTTTTCATAGGACCTTATATGGTTATAATACCCGTATTAATCAAATTGCCAAAGAGCTGAATTTACATTCAGTTAATTTAGATATAATGTTACGTTTTTTTTTTTTCATCGCGAGTATCTCGATTTCGGCCGTTACACTTGCTGCTATTAATTAATCTTTTTCGGGGCTTGGCATATACTGAACGATTCGTGGAGTGCCAAACACCTCAAACTGTAACCTTCGAACGACTAGTTGGAGTTGCCCACCTGGTTGGGGCTATAATACGCCAGAATATCTTTAGTGAACTCCCACCATCAACCGTTTGAGTTACTCCGTGTTGTTCACCGGGACCGAAATGCTTCCCGAAATTTTCGTTGGGTTTTCATTGGGTTTCGCTGTCAAATTCATATCGTAAATTTTATAGGAAAATTTCCTTTTCGGGAAAGAAGGGAATTGTTAGTATTTTTTCTTCGCGCGTACCTCGATTTCGGTTGTTACACTTGTTGCTGTTAATTAATGTTTGTTCGGGGCCTATTCTATGCGACATCTATACGTTATCGATTACTTATCGATTTCTATCCTCACGGATAGAGAAAGCCTTCATGCCTGTTTTGGAGCGAAATAACTATACGTTTTCCGATTGACGTATTATTCGGGGGCTTTCGGTGTAAGATCTTGGTGCAGTACACATGTTTGCTCCGCGAAGTGTTTTTCTCAAGGGATATCGTTTGAAATCTCGCCACATTTGTGGATATTATGGAAAAATACTTCTCGTTTCCGGTATCTCATTTTGGGATTGGATAGCCGAATTGGTGAGTAGGGGTGATTGAGGATCGAAGGTGCTGATTAATTCAGTAGCAGTTGGAGCGCGTGTTATATTCGTAGCCACTTTGTGTTTTACCCCGTTCTAACGGTAAGAGGTTCACTTTTTCCTTTTTGGTGGTCGTATTCTTAGGTTTTTCTGTTTCTTTATGGGTTTAGGCCTAGCCGTTTAACCGTGGCCGTTTTAATATTGGGATAGCGTAGTTTTATATCGTCGTAGTATCGGGATATTGTATTATTGGACCGAATCTTGGCTTCGAGTCATTTGGAGTCGTCTTTTTGGATAACGCAGTCATCTGGTCGATAAATCTGATCCACTGCCGTTCGACTGGACGTATTCCACCATTCTATCGCATCTGGACGACTGCTGGGGTTACGACCACCACCTCACCGCACGGCTCCTAGGGAACATTCAGATAAGTCGCAACCTTTTGCTAAATTTTGCCTTATAATTCGCGTATTTTTTTGTTGTTTATTATTGAAAACCTGTTTAGCGTTTACTCATTACTAAATTCGTAAATTAGCGAAGTATTTACAAATTCCGAGTAAATATTTAGTTATCGGGAGAGATTCTCGCATGCCTCCCTTATCAATCATTTTATTTAAGTAGAGTTTGTGAAACCCCTGTAAACGATAGCGTTCGCCGTGAGAATATTGTTTTCCGTTGTCTATTCAATCGTTCTTAAAGACTCGATAACTCTCATGGTTCGCTTTTTTGTGGTTGTTTTCTTTAATGCCACAAACAATTCTTTCACCTCGGGTTACTTGAATAACTTCGTGGATTCCTGTTTATCCAGGGCTTGGCAGGGTAAATGTAAAACAGTTGGCGCCTTGAATATACAACTCTTTGGATTTATTTAACCCACTCCCTCGCCAACTAGCTGGCTGGCACCCTGAGTGATGGCAAACTTCCTTCCTGGGGCGAAATCGGCAAGCTTTCTGTTGCGATTTTAAGACTTCTCGCTTTTGGGATTGAGTTCAGTCTCTGAGAATTTCAATTCAGAATTTTTGTATCATCATTTAGGGAAATCATGAATGTATGCTAGTAGATATGCTGTAGCTAGATTTAAACACTTAGAAGGTTAGATACTTTTGTTGTGTGGATGTAAGCTCTTTATTTTTTAATTGAATGTTCTTTCCATGTTGACCTTTATAGGCTTTACCTGTTGGTCTAAATAAATAAATAAATAAATAAATACTTGTAGAAACTTTCTCAAATCTCATAGATGCAGTTTTCACACAATTACGTCCACATATATGGAGTTAAATTTATGGACTCACTGCATTGGCTAGTTGTTTGCCTTAATTCCACATTCTCAAATTCTTCTGAGTTACGGGTAATTATCAAATATTTTGGTTTTAAATGTTAATGTAAAGACCCATGTTTCTTTCATGTTCACTGATAACATAAGCAGATCTAGCAGATTGTTCATATTATCCGCAATTAAGACATTATGCGGATATTATACATTGTTGGTCCAGTACCTTTTGGAAGAGATTTTCAGAATAGAAGTTGAGCGAGAACATATTCCTCTCCAATCCATCTAAAATTTTTCCGTATTTCCGTAACTTAGCCTCTGATTTTAACTACAACTGTTTGATTCCAATAAACGTTTTCTATCCAACCAAAATTCTTTTGATCTGTGTCAAGTATTTTCAACCATTGAAATACAACACTGCATCTTTTCTTTGGGCATAACAAAATTGGCTTCATTATAATTCTAAATATCTGAATTCATAACTCATCTCTAATAATCGTGTGATACTAATTCTCCCCAGCAAATAACGAAAACAATTCTCAGCTAAATACATTTCTCAATAATCAGACTGTAATAAAATAATGTTAAAAGCGACATTCCTAACACTAACTTAGAAGTCATGGATTTTAGTTCCGAGCCTACGTATATTCTGGTAATAGGCGTTTAGTTTAAGGCCGGGATTGTTGATAGTAGTATGCATTTTGGATGATTTTTGGAACACTGCCATAACTAATTGCAGAAACAATCTCAGTCAGATTCCTTATGGCATGATAAATATAGATTTTAGTTTCAAAAGGTTATCAGTATGCCGATTTTAATTAACCCTACATTTGTGGAAGTAGTATCTGGGCACTAGAAAACGCAGTCAACAAGAACAGATAACATATTTTCATTTAGTTTAAGGAGAATCAAGCTGAGACATATAAGAATGTCTTTTGTAATCGTTTTAATGTGAATATTGGTAATCCCAGTTTTTTGATTATCAACTTATATTACCCTACATTTAACATGAATAATCGAAGTTCTACTTTTTATAATATGGCGAAGTAAAATGTAAGACGGATGAATACAAAAGACGAAAAAAGGAAGTATAAAGATATAAAGAACACGTTGGTCGCGAATATATTCGATTTATTAAAGTAGCAATTGCAGAAAACCGTCACAGCTGAGGTAGATTTTAACTGCATCGTAAAATTCTCCTGTTAAAATAGTTTATACCGATTGTCAGATTTTGTATTCTTAAATTCGGTATATATATATATATTAAAATGCTGTTTACTGTGGAGCACGTTGACATTCTCAAATGCCCCTAAACATAAAAAGTATAACAGATATGAGTTTGCTTCACACAATTACTAAAAGCTTTGGAATGAAAATTATTGCCGACCTAGTTACATTTTGAGTTTGATATTTCCCTATAGCTTTATTGTTTGCCTAGGAAAGACAACATACAGAATACTAAGAAGTGCAGATTATAGTAGTTATTCTTCTAATTGTCACGGTTTGCAAAACGTGGATTTTGTAGAACTGTATAGATAATGAACATTGCATATCAGTAAACAGACAACAAGGAGAAACAAGATATAGGAGAGCGAAAAGAGTAAATGCAAAAATCGAATACGATGTGCTTAACAAAGTCTTTTCTCCTAATTTTATTCTTACAATCGTGCAAAATGGAAAACGCCGACTGTGAACGCATTAAATTCCAGATGGAGAATTCCAACAATAGAGACAAATTTTTATATGTATGAACAGTTTGATACGAAATCCTTAAGAAGCTGGTATCCTGAAAACAGCCTAAACGAAAAGTACAAAGCTATTCACACATAAATCGGTTAATATGTATATCGGTATATTGGTAAATATGTATATGGTCGGTTTTAATTTTTTAAGAATATGTAGTTGGCAACTTCGCTAGGTTACACTGCACGTTCCTAGTTTCGCAATGTCTAGTAATTGTCGATATAATCGAAATGGATAACGGGGATTTGATACCATAATTTCAGAGTTTAGGATCATAATGTTCACCTTTCTTTAAATTTGTATAAAATGTGTATGGATTCTATTTCAATACTAAAATTAATTTGTAAGTAAAAAATGAAGGAGACAATTTTTGTGTGACCCTCATGTTTGTAGTTCACATCCAAATTGTGTATTATAAATCATAAGTATAAATGTTTTGAATCGTTAAAAATGTAAAACTAAATTTTACCTGTTTTCCTAAATTTTAATCTATCTTCGACGGGAAGGAGCAGAACTATTCAAGCCTGATTAAATGCTGGATTGTTTTTCTCAGTCAGATAAAGAGAAGTTTAAAGAGTTTGGAACTGTAAATTACATTTATACATCTATTCCGTTTCGCCGATGTTCCTAGACAAAATAAATGTCTTCTAGTGCGCATCGACTGTTAATTTTCCTTTGTTTATGGAAATTACACGTAGTACAACTGCAATATTTTATTGTTTGTATTTCGTTGTTAAATTCATTTCATTTTATTATATTAGTTCCACTCCATGTAATATATATATATACATATATAACTGATGAAATTAGTACATTCAACCTTTTACAGCTAGTACGATGAGACCCTTGTGTGCTATACAACGTTATAGAAGTTACAGCACCAGGGAAACTTTCTTAAGTGTTCTTATAATGTTGCAGACATACATATGTATGTATCTATGTATGTATGTATATCCTGAGAGCAATATATTATGCTTCCAAAACGAAATACCGTATATAACTTTGGTAAGAACGTCTCAGATACATTTAAATTAAATATTGACAAGTTCGGCGAATTAAAGAAAGATTCCCAGTATGATTCTGCAGTACGCATTTAATTTCGCAGAGGCAAATATTCCATAACGAACAGCAGACAGATCTTTGACGTTGGCTTTCCTACTGTGACAAAGCTACGAAATACATATTTAATGATGCATACATGAAAGTATCTAACTTCCACAATTGTTCGTTTCAAGGGTGCAAATATACACAATTATATTTCAGGCATGCGGTGTTGAGGCCACCTATTGAATTAAAAGCTTAATAATAAATGAGTATATCACAGATACTAAGAAGCTTGCCCTTTAAATGGTTGTGTTGAGAATTATTTTTGTTCAGGTCTGTAATGTGGTTGAAATTATTTTTGGATATTGACCTATAACTTATCGCGCTTGCGTTAGATAGAAGAAGAAATACATTTCTTCTCCATATAATTGACAAGGAACAGTAAACAGTGGTTGTAGCCAGTAATTAGCAGCAGTGCTCAGATACATACATTTTACTCAATATTCAGGTTTTAAGTATACAACAGTTACTTGTTAGCATATTGTTTTATTTTCGCATTTCGCATTGATAAGGCTAGCGACAATTCGCCCTACATTTTACAGAAAACATTCGCATAATTTCTATACCAGGTCAAGTGAACAGTCGGTACGATATACATACGTAAAAACCATCAAAGATGGACATTTTAGAAACAAGAAAATAATTAAAGCAGATATTTGCCTATTTATTTGCAGTGCTTTTTGGGCTGTATATATTGAATTAGTAACGGATTTGTCAACAAATGCATTTATAAGCCCACGTACTTATTGCATGAATCTGCTACAAAATATTATTGAATATGAATATTGCTACAAATTTCGGGGGCGCTGGTAAGGAATTAACCAAACTGTTTAGTTAATTAAAAGATCTATAGACATAACCCATCTTCTTAATTCACGGGATGTAGCGTTGCATTTTCGAATAAGGATAATGAGCAATACCCGATTAACTTATGAATCCTTTAACACACTATTAGTTCAAATTGAGGCCATCCTTATCTAACGTTCACTATTTCCTGTATCCGACTATCTCAGCAACTTACAGGTCTTGTCACCAGGACACTTTTTCATTGGCGAATACCTGTTTGAACTACCAGAGAGGGACGTAACCCACGTACCAACCAGCAGATTAAACCACTTTCAACAGTTACAGTTCCTGCACATACCAGCACGAAGCAATCGTCCGTCAAATATCTACACACCAATCAGCAAAGAAGCAAGTAGATGTTTGATCAGCCAGGTTGCATTCAAATTAGAGATTTGTTTTTGCTATGTTTACAAACACGTTTAGTATTTATTTGAACAGTATCACTTAAAACTTGTTTAGATAACTTGTAACTACTACTAAATTTCGACAAGCGCGCGTCTTGTTCACTGAAAGAACAGTCTATATACAGCAAACAAGACACAAGTTTGTCGAACCTTAACTATACCAAGCAGACAAAGTGTCATTGAGGGTTATTAATATAATTGATATAAATGAAAGAGCATGTATCGTAGCACATCTGAGAAACTAATTAAGTCGTAACAATAAGACATATGGGTACATTTTGAATCATACCTTCCATTGTTTCAAACGGTTGTAAATTTTGCTTGTTTTATGTCCCTCAAAAAGACGGTCGAAAATAAACACATCTGAAGTAATTAATTAAATGAAGTAATAATTAGGTAATAATGTTTGAGTTAAGCAATACGAGTGTGGCATTTATATTCTGATATGTGTAATATATGCAAAAAGTACTAGTAAAGTTTACTAAGTAATAGTATTAGACTTTACCTTTTCTCTCTTTCTTCATGTTTTGCTCTTATGTACTAGTAAGTGTCGAAGTGAATGTTCTCATCTAAATATTGGCTGAAGCTACTGCAACCGAGTTTGAATAGCGCTAAGCTAGTTTGGCACACTACTATGCAGCCAGTCTATACCATGATTCACAATTAGAAAATAATTATAATAATAGGGGTTAATTAAAAGTACAAGCCAGAATCAGAGATATTTCAAGAAAATAATTTTTGTAATGCAAAGTGGGACCTTAAATAGCTAAAGAAATTGCTAGTTCATTTATTGTACGTATTTGCTCTTATACATTGTGCGAAACAGGACAATAAATCTGTCAATAGTGTTAATGTATCATAGCAACGTAGTAACCCCAATTACTGTTTATATCCCTACCATTCTCACATCCTTCCTATTCATCCAAGTGCAATTACCTACTGACACTGAATCACGTCCGTAAAGTCTTAGTACGTAAATCGCGCATTCTCTTAAGTTTACTTCTCTTTCTGTCAACTTTGTTCATGAACTACAACAATATAATCCACCCCAGTTTATCATAAACTATTTTGTAAATGTTTTAATATTTATGAGTACCTAAACTAAATAAATCGATATACTCCCATTCCCAGAATTCCCTGTGAACAGTTGCTAGGAGAGTACATTGCGTTTTTTTTATATAGCGACAACTTAAAAACTTAATTGGATAAAGATAAAACGGAAAAAAGTACACTTACTGGTCATAAAGCAAAGCAAGCTTATATAGTGCGTTACATTTGGTTGGTCCATGAAGTTTAAATTATTATAATTAAGCCAAGATCTAATTGTAAGATCAAATGTTGGCGAAACTGTTCTCTTACAAAGTTTAACGGTAACTATTATGACTTGAAATGCGTCTGATCAAATAGCAAGAATAAGTAGTTCCGTGCACTTAACATCAATTATTACGGTTGAGAGCGGCAGGTGAGTAAATCCATTATGGTTATTCGTAGACGGATGTATTATTAATTAAAGAGTTTCATAGGCCTAGAAGTTATAGTTTAAATCGATGAATAGTGAATAGTCACTTCATTCGGCCATCAAACACCTAATTTCAAATTCATTGTTTTCAATTGATTGATTAAGTTTCATTATGCGTTGACAGCTTTTGTAAGCCTTTCCGATTTAAGTTTTAGAGTCGCTTAGGGCGAGGAGAATTGTTATTGTGCGGAAATTCGTACGGGTAAAAGTAAAATTTCGACCTCATTTAGCATATTTTGTACCGCCAACAAACTTATAGAATTACTGTCATCTCTCTTTCATTGTGGTGAACTAGAAACAAAAGCCGTTATTCAAGTGCCATCCACTTCAAGCTACAAGCGCCGCGTTGATAACTGCTTAAAATCACGCGAAACACTTCACAGAAACGAGAAATTATTACGACAAATTTTGCTCAACTCACAAAACTTTAGCCCGTAATTAATTAACAATTAATTTCGTAAGTATATTCCGCATTATAATATGCGCTGATTATGTACATTGTTACAAATATAATATAATGAACAATATGAGCAATATGTGTACTGATTTATATTTCATTTCAAATCAGAAAACTTAAATTGTGAATGAAACAAGATTTATTATGTTGTTACGAAAAGGAACAATTTATAGATATTTGATAGATGTAAGAGCTTTCTTTACTTGACATATAACATGTTACACGTTTTGTTGATTTAGCTTTAACCATTTCTTTGTAATGCTACCAAACTAATAACATATGTACTTTGGTTGCTACTCCAACTGCTTCATTTCTTTCGCTGTACGTTTCGATGCACATTGTACTGAGAATTTAGATAATTATATTAACAAGATTGCACCGGCATAGCTCTTAATTAACGATATCATAAAGAGCATGAATTATAACAAATTCTATTTACAAGATTTTAGAAATATTTGACATAAATTGAATATAAATACCTATTGTGTTGTGTGTGTCACTGACACACAAATGTAATTGAATCCCCTCTTAAATTCGTCCTTCTTCGGTGTGGTGAAGCTCTTTATTTAATATTGCTTCATTTAAAACACTTTTGGTCCAAATATAGTTGAAACTTCTATTTCAATTCACCTTCAACGCAGTAAAAACGTACTTCGATGACCTTTCTATGTCGTCATTCACGGTCATTGACTAAATATTCCCTCATTTTTTTCGGAAATCAGGACTACACTACATTATTTATCAGTTGTCCTGACAACTAGCTGTTTTAATTTACCATGGAAAAACACTTCATCGCGGCGTGACGTTATGGAAATCTATATTGTTGATGTCCAGGTATTCTTTGTTTTTTATATCCAGTGGTTATTTGGAATTCTTGTGATGTGAAAGTGTTGAATGTGTGTGTTTAAATGGTTACATTGTTTTCTATCTTTCAATCAATACTTTTTATAATAATTGATAATTTTATTCCCAGTTACACTTGTTTCTGCCATTAAACGCCTCTGGCTGGACTTAAGAAAAGAAGCTAACACCCGCAGGGTAATAAAATGCTTAAAAGGTGGCGTGCGTGCTACCGAAAAAGTATAAATAGAACCTTAGGGTTGGGTGGGCGAAAATTCAAAACTCCATAAAATGGGACAAACTAAAGGTATATAAAGTGAGAGAAATATATAAAAACATGTCGGTAATATGGACATACATACGTGCTTTGTCGTATATTAAAATGTATGGTATGTATTTATAAAAAGCAAGTGGTCCTAATTCGTTTGCAGGGTGCTGTACATGTCTAAAACATGAGGCTTCTTTGTAATAGCATAGATATGTATGTATGTTGTTTTGAAGCGCCAGCTGTCTGAGTCAACTATTTAGAGTTGGTCGTCATCACTCATCAGTTTAAACTAGATCGCTAGAAAGAAATTTGGAAATCTAGCGTTCTTTTAACTCTTCGTTGCCACATATAGCACATAATGATGTAAACTTGCAATATGTTCTTGTATATGCGGAAATAATAAGTAAGGTTTGATAAAAGAGTGAATGACATGTATTACCATTAAGTAGTGTATATCGATCCTTGTCTCCACTTACGTGCAAGTCCCAACATTAAAATTCCGAGAAGTAAGGGCGTCAGTCCGGTTTACACTACATAATGATAACACGTCATCCACTTTTATTAAACCTTAGTAATGTGCAATACATGCTCTTCACTATTTTCTGTCCTCAACGATTATTCAAGAAATAAATAGCGACAACAACTAAATTTTTAACTAAAAATCATGCAAGTAAATTTTGTGTACCTATTTTTAAATGCTCTAAAACTTTTGGTCACAGGATTCCACTTCTCTAACAAGATAATTAATTTATACACATACTTCTTCTCAGATCTAGAGTCTATTGCGCTAAAGTTGGCCAGACGATCCAGTAGTTTAAGGGAATCTAATTATAGCGATATTAAAACAGAATTAACTAAACTACGCGGCTTAACTCTAACAATAAATAACAACATAAGCGATTCAACTAGAATACATTAACTTTTGCTAATTTACGAAACTGTCAAGAGCCACACAAAACGGGAGTGTATGTAATAAAGTCTGTTCTGTTTACTTAAGGGCAATATACTAAAGTAATATCGATACTATATCAAATAGCAATTGAAATATTTCTGAAGTTATTTTTATTTTGCATCACTTCGTATTTAAGGTCGGGGCTTTAAAGCTACTCTTCGAAATCTAAAAACATTCGCAGCGGAAACATTTGGAGTTCAGAACAATATGTTACTCTACAATTTATCACCTACAGGTCATGCTACTAGATTGCTGGCGCTGGTTTTTCATGCGTCTCAAAGTTTCCACAACACATAAATATTAATGGAGCCGTAAATAATCTCCGTGTTGAAATTAATGAAAAATGTTTCTTACAAAAGACGGATACCTGTATTAAAATTTAAAATAATAGTTTATTATTGCCGCATAATAAGTAACATTATTAAACTAGAATAAGCTAGCGGCTAATTTGAATTCTGTGTATAATTAGGATATGTGGCATAAAAAATAAAGCAAGCGTAAAATAAGTCCAGTAAACCTTAACAAGTTTGTTTGATAGGATTTGTATCAGAACTTCATGTTATAATGAAAGAAATTGGTACAGATTTTTGACTAACACGCTTTTAGGTATAACGGAAACGAGATACGATGCGTATTGGATCTGAGTCTCAGACGTGCGCGTATTTTGATAACTAATGAGCTATTTATAAGTCAAACTTTGAAACTAATTTGAGCATGAAGCTTGTCAGGACTTGTCGGTATGTTTATATGGTACTTATAGAGCAGAAGCAAATGCACGACTTGATATCAGAAGTTTATTCTTGATATTATGTAAGGTAAGATGTAACAATTGCACGACGCATACGTACTTGATATATTCTAAAATTATCAGGTTATATGGTCCATATTTGAATCTAAGAAAGTTCATGTAAAATCCAAGTTTTCACAATTTAAAGCATTTATGAGTGCCGCAATGTACAGAACGGTGGAAAAGCTATTCATCTTGCAAGTTGTCATCTAATACCCATTAAAGTTTTGTTAGCTGTACTTGTTAAGAAAGCATCGCCATGACTGAAGGTATATGGTGATGAATCACCACGAAAGTAAAGGACACAACTAATAGCATGTGTACTAGATTCTAAACAACTAACTCATCCAATAGGTTTTAGTGAAACACCAAGTTTTAATAATAGGTCGAACTTTTGGCTATTCCAAAATTGGAACATCTCTTAAAAGCAGAGGTTTTGTTGACCTATGAGAAATAAAAAATTGTGGAATCAAGCAATTATCAACTATTTCGAAAGGTGAATATCAGGAACGCTTCCGAAAGCAGAAGGATACCTAAACGAAAGTTATGTCCTCCACGAACAGTTTGAAGAAGTATAAATACCATTGACTAAATTCCCAGACCTTGCCAGCAGATTTTACTAAAATACAAAATTGCCACTATAATTTCTGGATATTATCTAAACTAGTTCTTTAAAAAGGCAGCTTCAATGATGTGAAACAGAAGAAAGCGTCACCAGCAAATTATTTTGTTGTGACATAAATGACATAGCGCTATACACTTTCTTGACCATAACAAGGTAAGTATAGCGGTTGGGCTGCACACTTAACCTTCATAAGGTCTTCGGGTCAATTTTGACCCATTTTAGGAGAAAAATTTTTTGACTTTTATTTAATTTCAAGTCTCAAGAGCTACATTACCTTTTAGGAAAAATATATTTGCAA
Organism: Chrysina gloriosa; assembly: GCA_038088585.1. Lineage (NCBI taxonomy): Eukaryota > Metazoa > Arthropoda > Insecta > Coleoptera > Scarabaeidae > Chrysina > Chrysina gloriosa. The sequence goes on from CM076090.1 coordinate 26,769,188, forward strand.
AAGAGCATATATTAAATTTTTTACGCTTAAGGTCTTCGGATCAAATTTGACCTGGCGTAAAAGCTTGAGTTTCTGTTATGCCGAACAGCACTATTTGCGACATAATTTAGGCCTTAGTAACACGTAATTTAAATATACGTATATATTGAGCGTTGGTACCACTAAATGTCTCCTTTCTCTTTTCCTCTTATCATACTTGCCGAACTTAGAAAACGGTAATTTTTGAAATATACCAATAATGAAGGTAAAAGTGTTTTTGGTAATAATTGGACCGACGTCAACGACACCGAAATATTCGCATTTATTGATACACATTATTAGCTGGAGTGTATAGGTCAAATAATGAAAGTACGGAGAGTTTGTGGGATTCTGAGAAAGGGAGACCAATTTTTAGAACAATCATACCATTGAAAAGATTCAAAACCCTTTCAAGAGTAATAAGATTTGACAATAAGGATACTCGCAGTGAACGATGAATCCTAGACAAGTTTGCACCTATACGTGAATTGTGGAATAAATGGGTTGATATATTGCTCAAACTTTATAATCCATCTCAAGATGTAACAGTCGATGAGTAGCTAGTTACATTCAGAGGAAGATGTCCATTCCGGCAATACATTCCGTCAAAACCAGCTAAATATGGTATAAAATTTTCGGTGCTTTGCGATTCTGCTATAATACACGACAACATAAATATACAACCGTATACAGGATTTAACAGTTGGTATGAAAAATTATAATGTGGCTTCAGATAATTTCTTTACATCATATCAATTGGGACAAAAATTACTAGAAGACCAAATAGCTTTAGTAGGAACTATAAGTAAAAATAAAACTGAACTACCACCAGAGCTATTGGCAACTAAAGGCGGACCTGTATTCTCACTACTTTTTTGTTTTACCAAGGAAACTACCTTACTTTCATATATTCCTAAAAAAATAAGTCTGTGAATCTTCTCAGCACCTTGCATCACAACACAGAAGATTGTAATCGCGAAGACAAAAAACCGCAGATAATATTAGATTACTATAAATGTAAAGGAGGAGTAGATACGCTGGATAAAGTTGTGTCATGTTATACTTGCAAAAGGAAGACTAATCGATGGCCTCAAGTGGTATTTAGTAAAATGTTAGATATATCAACTTACAATGCTTTTATATTACTTACATCAGTCAAGCATGGATGGAACGAAAACTGTTTTGCCAAACGTCAACATTTCTTAGAAAATTTAGGTTTGCAGCTTGTCCCACCTTATATAAAGAACCGAAAAACGTTACCCAGAGCACCATTTTCACGAGAAATAGCACAAAAAATACGTGATGTAGCAGAACATGATCAGTAGCCAAATATAAAGAAATAATATGTGAACCAGTCAAAAATTCAATTAAAAGAAGTCATTGCCAATTATGCCGCAAAATGGATAATAAAACACCATTAGTAGGTATGTATAAATCGCAAACATTTGTGTACAAACAGCACTCTAAAACAATTGCTTTATGTAACCAATGTAATAATTGACAATAATATTTATATAAGATTAAATTTTTATATATAATATACATACTTATATTACTGGAATTAACTCTATAAAAACAATGTACTCGTTTATCTACAATAAATGTTTACTAAAAATACAGCTAACATATGCTGAGTATAGTTAGAAATAATATTTGAAGTCTAATAACATATTAAGTAAAGTAAATTGATGTCTATGTATACAATTTTCTACTTGGGTCAAATTTGACCCGAAGATCGTTAATGTCAGTGATTTTGAAGACCTTATGAAGGTTAAAGTAAATGAAGTATAGTGTGTTTAACTAATTTATAAACCAGCTGTGTTAGATTCTATCTAATACTGTTATCATTCGTTCCATATACTTAATGGTGCTTAATTTCATACTAATGTGTATGTTATGTTCTTTGGATTTGACTTAATATTGCTTTAAATAAAATTGTAATTAGTAATAGAAATATTTACTAGAGTATGACAATAAGTTAAAGTAGAGACTTCACTCACGAAATTCAAAATTCAAAATTTCCATTTAAAATTACAACTTTCAAACCTTTGTGATTTAAAATGTCACTACAATTCACTACAATTATTTAAATTTTACAAACAAATATCCAAGGCCGGACATATTTAATCTGCAAGCCTCAATAAAAAATTAAGAAAAATCACTATATCTCGCAGCTTGTTATGCCCTTGACTTGACTTGTATATTCTGAAACAAATACTATTGTAGTATCTTTTCAGATTTCACTCACAATCCGTGCATAATGTTATGGTGTAGTTAGATCACGCATTATATTAATGTGCATATTTATACACCAGCCAAATCATATTGTCTGAACAATAATCAACAAAGTGAATTTTAAAAGCACATTTTAGTATTAGACTGCCACCTTTTTACCTGAACCAGTTTTGCACTTCTGCCAGCAACGGCGGGACAAATTTATGTAGTCAATTACGTAGACCATTTAACTGGAATTTTATTGTATAATCTCGGCCGCTTTACATCCAAATCCGCAAAGTTAACTCCGAAAATCAGAACGATATATTTTCTCATTGCAGCACCGGTAAGTATTCGCTAATACCATAATTTATATAAAAAAACGACGCATTCGCCCTTTCCTTTTTTGTTTTACGTCCCAATTAATTTTATCAAGTGTTTCAAACAGTGTCACGTTATCGTTTGTTCCAAAAAGAAAAACAGTCATTATATCGTAACTTGATAGATGAAACGAGCTGGTTTCCAGCGTAATCTAAACCGAACTACAAACACCACCTTAGAGGAATAATCTATCACAATACGTTGTTCGCCGAGGGCTATATAAAGGTTAAATGTTGAACAGTAACTGTCACTCGCTTTGACTTATTGTTTCGTTGCCTTGGCGACGTAACAAAGATCTAGAGAAGGATAAAATGCAATCGGTGCGACCTTAACTGATCTTATCTATCATTACGTCTCATCAACATAATCAACTTCTCTTTTCAATTACAGAAATCACATCGCATAAATTTTATTTCGTATCTGAATTTTTCTTCCGCTGTAAAGACGGAAGTGGAATTAAGTTCACTACATTGCAGCCTACATCGATCGTGTTTCCCAGATTTATCTACGTTTTCCGTTTTGGGAGTTTTCAATTATTCCCAAATCCGACAAACATACTTTTGGACAGAGGCGATTATATTTTACAAAAATAATTTATTTCTACACATATTCTACCTATTATTGCAGAGGCATGTAACTTACGTTGTATATGTAGTTGCAACTCATTTATAAATATATTAGTGACAACATTTTTAGCATAGCCAGTAAGGCAAAAGGGAAAAATGTAGTTTACACCAATGATACTTGGATCAATGAAGGACTCTTTATAAATAATCAATAAGCTTTAGTCGAAAGTCTATCATCTAGCCGTGAACGGTATGCTGTCTTGCATGCTGGTGTTGCTGTTGGAGCAAAATTAATATTTTGGCCACCAAAGATGCTGGTAATATATATGATGAGGTTGATGCTGAATTATATAAAAGCAGTTCATTAATAAGTTGTTCTCAGACTTACCAATGAATACAGTGCCAGTTAACGACTATATATATTATCACAGTATAAATGTGAAGAAACACTGACAACAAATTAACTATTTGGTTTGTAGGTTATCATTCTAAATAGTTAAAATTTATATAATATCAATGTCATATGTCTACAATGCAATGCCATGTCTGTATTCTAGTTGTACATATGTACATACATACAAGTGAGCAACTGACACTGTCTGAAGTTGGTAGTAAAAAATCCCTAGATTTGTTGTTAACTAGTTCATTTTTACAATCGTGCATTGGCTACACCTCTGCTGTCATTTGTCGTCGCATCGTTTGCTGTCATTCTAGCCGTTATTATTTTTGCTTTGTTATTGTATTTTATTTACTTTCTTCGCGTTTATTGCTAAATAAAATTTGTCCCTTTAGACACACCATGCCATTTACATTGCAACAAGACAGATTTATCGTGATGGCTCACTTTCGTAGCCGAACGTTGAATATTGATGAGACTTGGGTATATTCCGTATAGATGTGCCTTCAACAATATGTTGCTGAGTACCCAGATGTGGAAATTGCCTTAGATACAATCTAACGATATCGAGATAGGTTGGTTCAGCAATATATGGAAACTGGTAGTGTTACCAAGCGAAAACGTGAAGGAACTCCTAGAGTATTGACAAATGGTGTTTTAGAAGACAACAGACAAAGAATGGATTGTTATCCACATAAATCCATACAGAAATTGTCTGCTGAAGCAGGTGAACTTTTGGAGTATTTTTAAAACGCTGGGTCTTAATTATCGCCTATTTGTAGGTATTTCCTATGGAAGTGCTCATACAGCACTAAAAAGGAAATTACGTATACATCCCTACAAAGTTTCAATTCGTCAACATCTGCGTCTCCAAGATTTTGAGGCAAGAAGGAATTACTTTCAACGGTTTAATAAAAATTTACACGATGAGGACTTTGATTTAACTTTTTATGGAGAAGAAGCTTGATTTCATTTATCTGGTTACATTAATGCTCAAAATTTGTGTACATGGTCTACAGAAAATACCCATCATCGTACAAAGGTTGGTATTTGGGTTGCGATGTCAAGAAGACGGATAATAGGGTCAATTTAACTTTTTTCCACGATACTATAAATGCAGAGCGTCATCGGGAACAAATTCTAACACCATTTCTGAATAGCTTGCATGATGATGGAATTAGTCGTGAATGTTTTCAACAGGATGGTGCTCGGCCACATACGGCACGGAATGCAATCAATTAATTACAACAATTTTACGATGACACGTTAATTAGTGTAAATCGATGGCCAGCAAATTCACCTGATTTGACGCCCCTAGATTTTTTCCTTTTTGGGTATTTAAAAAATAAAGAATTCCGCAATAGACTTTATAATTTGGATGAATTGCATCCGGCGATAATATACCACATGAAATGCTGCAAAATGTATTTGAAAATATGACGGGCAAACCTGTGCCTCGAAAATGATGATAGATATTTCGAACATCTATTATAACATTTTTATTATTATTACTAAACTGCATTGAGTACATTGTACTGTGGTTTTACTACATAATATTACATTGTAGTTTATTTTTATTACGACAGATGGTGTAAATTAACATATAGTTAATTTATAAATCCGAGATAACTTAACTGTTACGTGTAAACATTAAACATAACCAATACAACCAGAAATTCAGATCAGCCAACTGTACAGTGATGCCAACATAAATTTTATGTAGCCATAAGATTAAAGCAATATTTTCCAAAAAGCTAGAATATCTTTGCAGCGTATTTATTTTGTTACTACCATGGGACGTATAACAAGTTAGTCAACATTCCTGAATGAAAACAAGAAAAAATCCGAAAGTTTAGAAAATAAATAAACTTATTGATCATGTACCTACAAACTAAATTAAGACTATAAGCTGTAAAATCAAAGTGTCCGTTATGAAGAATGTGAAAATTTTATACTCGTTGGATAAACAGTAATTTACAATTCGTTTAATGCTACTTTATAAAATGTTTTCATTGTTTTAATCCAGTAATACCTGTAATATTAACATACAATATTTATTGAGAACACAATCTGTTATAGTATATAATAGGTGTATATATATATATATTATATATATATATATATATATATATATATATAAATTTATGATTTGTAGGCTTGTTATGCGTACACTATAATAAAAACTTATCAAAAGTTTATCTATTATTTATTCAAGTTTCAAATGGACATTTTTGCGAAATAAAATTAGACATTAGAATTTAAGGGAAAAGTAATTAGCAAATATGTAGGTACCTATAAGTAAAATAGTATTATTGTCATATATAGTATTATACATATACTGTTTATTCAAGTTTCTGGATATAGGCTAATGTCCGCAAACAGTTTCTTAAATCACCAGTTTCATTGTACTTTGCTAATGTTGTTGCTATTCGTTCGTCAAGTTTTATATAAACTCTTTTTCTTCGCTTTCCTTCAATATTTAGGTTTATTTTGTCATATAAAAATCACTATTCTCAGCTTCAGCTTTTAAACACTTGATGAGAGCAAATAGTGTAGGACGAGGTTTTTTAAGTTTGCTGTTTAAACGATGGTTCCAGCCTTCTACCGCGTTGTTGGTTCTTCGTCTTTGTCCGTGACAATTCCAAATGTCAACCGTTATACTGGGGTTTTGTAACCATTGATCGACAAAATAATCCTGAAATTTTTGAAGTTGTTGGTGGTTTGGAGAATCCTCCATTATACATAACCAGCCGTTTCCAACGTCCGTAACAGGGACGTGAGCAAGTGCAGCACACATTTTACATGAAGTCTAACTTCTTCATTAGTCGTGTAATCATGGACCATTCCGAGTTCTTGTATCTTATGCCAGATGCATTGGTTGAAATGGTAATTACAACCAAGTATTTGTATGACCGCGGCTTCCTCGAAGTCCATTTTCACAAATTGTGGGTTCCAACCTGGTACATAGTTTTTAATAGCATAAAAGACCTTTGGTATACCTGGCGACTTTTCTTAGATAACAAGGCGTACGCTACGGGTATAATGTTGGTTTCTTCAGATGTGCTTCTAACATCCACATGTATGGTATACACTTGAGTGAATTGTTTACTGCAACTTTTAAACGTCCCGTCTATGAAAAAAACTGGATGTTCTGCAATAGCTTCCCTTCCTTTTGAACTAGTAAATATCAGTATCTTGTCTTCGACTGCGTCTTCGACAAGAAGAAAACTGCGATCGCCTTTTATTTTTAGTATATGCTCTGGGATACTAATCTCTTGGAGGTTTGATGGTTCTGGAGGCATGTCAAAGCACTTCTTCGAATACGCTGCATGGTTCATTTTATTGATGAAAACGATGGTACTTGGTCACGATGGTCATGAATTCGTAACCTTTATTAAACAGCGGATCAAATTCATCTCGGTAGACCTGCGATAACGACTCCTCATCTACTCGAGCCCTTTTTTGAGATTGCACATTTGCTTTCGCATTTCGTCTGCCGCTTGATCTGACTGACAAACGTGTTCAGACACACGTAGTATTTTTCGTCTTTCGTAGACATACCGCCTTGACAGTTTAGGCTTCTATCCTTGACACAGACCCAATTGTTGATTCCAATTGCCTAATTGATTCCGATGGCTTACGTACCTTAACCTTCCTATACTCACGTCAAAATGAAAGACGTATACTATACTATATAAATCGGTCTCACAGACCGTATGCGTGAGTATAGGAAGGTTAAGGACGTTGGAAACGGCTGGTTATGTATAATGGAGGATGCTCCAAACCACCAACAACTTAAAAAGTTTCAGAATTATTTTGTGGATCAATAGTTACAAAACCCCAGTATAACGGTTGATATTTGGAATTGCCACGGTCAGAGACACAGAACCAACAACGCGGTAGAAGGCTGGAATCATTGTTTAAACAGCATACTTAAAAAACCTCATCCCACACTATTTGCTCTCGTGAAGTGTTTAAAAGCTGAAGCTGAGTATAGTGATTTTTTATATGATAAAATAAACCTAAATATCGAAGGAAAGCGAAGAAAAAGCTTATATAAAACTTAACGAACGAATAGCAACAACATTAGTAAAGTACAATGAAACTGGTGGTTTAAAAATGTGTTTGCGGACATTAGCCTATATTCAGAAACTTGAATAAACAATAAATAAACTTTTATTAGTTTTTATTAAAGTATACGTATAACAAGCCTACAAATCATAAATACATATGTATATATATATTATAATAGGTGTCCGCTAATGTCGCAGGTTTGGTGCTATGAGTCATGAGATAAACTGAGATAAAGTGTCCGCTTGTGTCTTGATTTAAGTACCCGTCCGTTTTTGACGCGTCCGCTCTTGACGCGACACCTTCCAAAGTACTTAAAATATTCGTTGTGTTACACACACTTAGCAAATTATTAGAAGAAGAATTAAATCATCTTAAAGCTTTTTATCTTTTGACTATGCTTTGCACTGGGACACGTTATTTACCTACATGATTAATGTACAGTTTCATATTACAAAAACTACATTACAATCGATTATCTCTGCCCTTCAACTTTGGAATCTGCGCACCAAATGTTGTGCGTAATAAATGGCGCACGTTTTCTTACGCGATATCAGTAAGTTTGCGTAATACGAAATATAGAATACGAATGCCAAAAAAGTAGAATAGAAAGCGCCGTACCGTGCGTATACGTGTTTCGCCCCGCCACCCGAAGCCCGAACAGACTGGTTACATATTGGGATTGAACCGATTTTCTCCAACTCAAATTATAAATTAGACTAGAACGTTTTCAAATATGAAATTAATTTGAAAAATAAAATTGTGAAAGGAAAAATACTAAAATGGTGGAATATAGGAGAGTGAAAGCGCCAGGTTTGTATTCTAAGCCGAACCAAGAGGAAGAGGACCTTAAGAACATCGAATATGTGAGACACATAAGTTATTAAATATCTATATGAAAGAAGGAATCATTTTTTATTTGAACAGCCGCTTCATCGCAAAGGATTAATAAAGCACACGAATAGCGTTAAACAACCATTATTGTCAAACAGCAGCAACTGACAGTTTGTTGCAACACCGAAATCGACAAAAACAAACTGACCATCAAAATTGTGAGCATACTCTTAATTGTTAACTTTTACGTTTACATTGACGTGAACTCACTCCGCGTCGTGTAAACGACGAGAGTCGTTTGCTATGTTACATCAACTATAGTTTAGCTTACGCTTATAGCAGTGTCTTTCCTTATAAAACGATAAAATACAAAATCTTTTCTGTTTCCTACAAAACACTTTCGGAAAATAACTTACATCTGGTGTCACAGCGATTGATATAATGGTTTTATTTTATTCTCCGGATACTACTTATTAGTGTGACACCAAGAGCAGTAATATACTAAAATTATCGCCAGATTGTTTCAGTAGAATTTCCCTTCGCGTTTCATTACTTCCTCCCACATCGTACATCTATTATGTGCATACATACGTATTAACATAATTATGGAAATGAGTACATTATTGTTAATTAAGCTGCATAATTAAACAGTAATATCATTGTATATTCCATTGAACTAATCAGAAATACATACGTACTTACAGCAACGAATAATTTTGCCCTGGTAACTACACACGGGTTTCCCTCTATCGTATGTTGAGAATAAAATATTCCTTACAGAAATGTGTTTTGATAGCTTCATCGCTCTCTAGTAAAATTACAAGTCTACAGTAAATAGAAACATTCTAATAAGTTAAAGAACTAAAATTTAGTATCTTACCAAAAATACGATTACTGGAAAATTAAATTGATACATTGTAGTTAATAAGACTGATAAAAATGGTTTGAATTCTAGAAAGTTTGTCGAAGACCTCGGGGCGACAAAGATAGAAATTATTGAAATAAGTAAACGCATTGGTTTTCTTTGGATAGTCATCACTTTTTTATTTTATACTTTCTTGGGCTGTAAAACCAACATACACATATTATATAGAGTGAATCCTTATATACATATTCGAGTATAAATTAGAAACCAATTTGGGGTAGTGTCTCGAATAAACAAAATATTATGTAAAATTAAGTTAAAATAGACAGATTTGCCCAAAAACACACTTTTATTATTGACTTGCCAACAAGTTACAAAATGTTAATACATATTTGAATTCCAACGTTGTTTGGGGCACATTAAAACTTTTCGCTGCTTTGAAATATCCCATTTCATTATTTCTCACAGAGTCGACAGCAGCTTTCATTCTCTCAGGGTTCCATTCCTTTCTGGGTGCCATCTAAAATAAAATAAAACCGGATAAGATGTATATAATTAGGAACCAGGCACTACCCCAAATTAGGACTCGCCGTGTGTTAAAATGAAACCTGCAATTTTTGGTTTGTAAGGAGAATAAATGAATGGGAATGAAAGCTAGTCGTTACTACACTAGATGCTTATCAAATAGAAGTGGCAAAACATAAAATAGCATTTATCGTTTGGAAAATTGAACTGTCAACAGGAACTACTAAGGAAATTTTGTCAACACACGGAAACTAAAATCGTGTGTCAGACGATTGGACAGTACGTCAGAGAATGGCTGCTACTGTTAGATGCTACAATGACGGTACTAGCTAATTCCTGGACATACCGTATGGTGGTGGCATATCTTGGACTCGAGAAACGTTACTACCCCAAATTGAGAACATACCCCAACTTAGACCGACTTACCCTACTGTGTATAGATATAGAAAATAAAACTTCCGGAAATACGACTGCGATGAACATCTTGTAAATTAAATTCCATTTAATTGATACTAGTACTAGTATTCTGGTGAAGTACAGGCTACTGAGAGGTGAGCCTAACTTACTCATTTACATACTGTTAGTACTTATACTTCTCGGTATTACATTAATTTAGAAGTGCTAATAAACGTAAATATCTGAGCCTTTTCTACCCGGGGTATGTTTGTTCATTCAATAATGTAGCGATAAAAGCTGTCGGTGCTGTGTAGGCACACATGCTGAAACAAAGTTACGCGAATACGGTAACTAAGTAAGTATTAGAAGAAGGGAGCGCTACTTTAATGACGGCAATAAGTAATTCATACCGGGGTTGCTCGTGTATTGTCAAAATACAACATTTAATTAACTAAATGGAAGTGGAAAAGCTCGTGCCAACGAACAATATAATTCCTTTGACCACGTGATCCAGCTCCATTCGGACTTACGGCCGGTTACCTATCGAGTACACCCAATCCATCGTTCTGCGGTTTTGACTGACGCAAATCTGTTTATAATGATATATAGCCGTATTCCCCTTTCCTCTTCTGGCCGTAACCTCACCACCACGCTATGATCAAAAACGCTGTTACTAACTAATCGACACAACAATGAATTACAAGAAACGCCACGGTCGTAAACTATATTGACCATAACTTAAAGGTTTAGTGGCCGTGGGAGCGGCACGGGACAGGTTATTGTCGGATCGCGTGCCGCTCTGTGACGCTTTCAACGCCTTGTAACGCCCAACACAATGCTGGTGTATTGTACTGGGTTATCCTCTACAGTCTTTGCAATTGTTAATCTTTAATTTACAGTAGTAGTACGGTAGTAGTACGTTAACCAATTTTTCGTTCCCGTAGAAGTTGCAATTTTGGTCGAGATACAACTTACGAGGACAACAACACCATGAAAGTTATGTCCTTCGTATCTAATCCGCCGTATTTGATTAATAATAAGCTTTCTTTTCTCAACAAAATTTAAATAAACAGACTTCTGCTTTGCAGAAAAGCAAGTAGAAGTAAACCTCAATGATTCCAATCGTAATACAAAATGTGCTATTAACCCTGGAACACTTGCCATCAAAAAATATTTTATTTCACTCTCCTGGGGTACAGGTGTACCCCGATACAAAAGTCATAGAACATAAACTGCTAACTTTTATTATATACTAGAAACATATCTTGTGACAAACTTAGGCTCTAAGTACACTGATGAGCAAAACTGAACACACATAGTAATATTTACGGAATATTTACTAAAGCATTGCAATAGGTTGGAATAATATTGTATCGTTCGTCCTGTATACAACTCCATAAATCCTTAACATATGACGATGGTTAATAGTATTCCACATGTATACGTCTTTTTAAATGAGCCCACAGGTTCTCAATCGAATTGAGGTTGAAGCTCAGTGCTCTGTGAGCCCCCGTCATGTTTAACAACCATTTTAACATGCTTTCGTTGGAGAGGTGCGCCGTTCTTTTTCCAAGACCAAGTACGACCATCAAAAGTATATCTATTTATTTTCGTTCCAGCGGACAATATAACTCGTCGCCATTGCTCAATCGACCAGCTTTCATATTTTTGCAAGTAATAAACGAGCTTTCATATTTTTATCAGACAGCATAGGTTAACGTTTCTTTTCTAGTGATCTATAATTATGTCCTTTCAATGTTCTCATTGCTGTCCATTTGCTAATTCTTTTTCCTGCGTCTTTATTTAAAAGATTTGCTACCATAGATGCAGTGGCAGCCTCTCCTGTCGCTATCTTCGCTTCTTATTAACTGTCGACTCGGCTTCCTTGTACAAAACTTTGTCTAATTTTGCATTTTTTGGCAACTTACTCCGCCCACCTTTGTTGATAAATTTGTTTTTAGTAAAAGTATTACCGTTTTTCTGGTTTTATTGTCACTTTTCTTAATTTTTTTAATAGCTCGTTGTTACAGCACTGAGAGTCAAGAGATGTACTAAATACTATACTTTTGTGCTCGGAGTGAACTACCGGAACGGTGCAGCGTAGATTAAATGGTTATTCCCCTAATTGCAATAAACAGTTTATACATAATATAAACTGGTACAAAACCGAATAGAACGTGGTACGATATTTTTATAGTAGAAACAAGCATGACGTTCATGATGTATAGCACAAATAGACAGAAGAAATTGTTATTTTTGACGGTAGTAAAATTATTTATATATACTTCATAATCATAATTATAATTACGGAAAAAGTAAAAATGTTGCTTTTTGTGTTCAGGTTTGCCAATGTTACCAATTTTGAGTCACTTTGATCACTAAGGGCAACTTTAGTTTGATGCTCTAAACATATGAACTTATTACATTTTTTACATGACATTGGCGATTTTCGTTTTTTTTTTCTGGGTCAGAATGAACATCTACCAGACGATGGCATTTTAGGTGGAATATTGGGTTCTGGCTCCAAGTTTAAAATTCTTTCAATTTCTTCTTCTTTCGGATTTCTGCGGCTAAAATAGGTATTTGTAAGCGTTGTGTCATAAGCTGTGTTATGAGATCTATGGCCAATTTTTTCAAATACATTCTTCGTTTTCTTTAGCACTAGAACCCTTACAAAGAATATTTGAATTAATTCCAACTGAATCTAGAAGGTTGTAAAACATCCCCAACGGGCAGCGTCTTGTTTTTCTTGCAACGGTATAACGATGAGTCAATTGATCGAAAGAATCAGCGCCTCCCTTAGTCGTAGTGTAAAATAAACGATTCGATGTGTCGAAGTAGGTGCATCGTAGACAACAGAAGAACAACCTTCTTTTGCTTTGATTTTGGAGGAGTATAAGAAAGTATAGTACTAAAATTGCTGAAAGCAAACAGCCGAATTATTTTTCTTCCTTTAACCTGAACAAATTACTGCTGTATTTAAGTCTTGCTTTCCGATTATGGATACAGAATGATGGTCTTGAGCTTTTTAGCAGTATCAGTTGATGTGAACCAATTATCCATGGTAACATTGCGGTTAGTAACATTAATTGGTTTAGTAAGATTTAATGAATAATATTCAGCAACAGGAACTTCTTCTGGAGTTGAGCCTTTACCAACATACACTTCAGCATTTAAAAGGTAAAAGGTTTTCACATCACAAAATGTAACAATCTTCATACCATGAAGGTATGTAAATTTTGAATGGACATCATCCCCTGAAACTTACTAATTGTTCATCTAAACTGCAATACTCAGGGGGCGTGTAGAGTTCAGAGCATTTAGAAATAATAGCCTCAAACAGATCACGGAATGGTGCAAAACGATCTTTATTTCGCGGTTCTGCCCTGGTGTCTGGTATCAAATCGGAGACAATTTATTAAAAATGGAATTAAGCCACACTCATGGTAGCACAAAAAAGGGGATTCCTGTATTGCTGTCGAAAAGTTCTTTTGTAGTAACAGCGTGCATATTCATTACAGCTGCGTACTATAACAGACCACACAAAGCTCTAATTTCGATTAAATTAGTATCTCTACCCCAGGATGAACGCAAGCTTGTATTCGCTACATTTTCATCATCATTGGGACGATCGCTTACATATTTTTTCGCTGAACCAAAATTTCCTTGTTTGTGAACGTAACTATGGATGATATTCCGTGAAAAACAAAGACCATGCTTCAGGTCCACTAGACACATCACGAGCAGATTCTTTATTTCCACGCAGATATAAAACTAAATCTTGAGCAGTAGTCCGAAATGACTTTTTCCTGGTTTATCACTCCACTCGACCGCTGTCTCCACGCAGTTTAGTCGGTACATTTTCAATTTGGAAATATATGTTGTTTTTCTGTATGACATTATCATATGCAGATTGTTTTTTATTATTTTGTGCTGATATTTCTTGTACTATGTTTTTACATTCTACCAAACTGCTGCTTGTTCCAGCTGTACCACTTCGATATTTTGCTTCTAATTTTTGTTGAAAACAGGGGAGAGCAAATTAAAATCTTCTTTGTCGTCAGAATCGCCTTCAAAATTAAACAAATATTTAGTAATCTCCTCAATTTCATTTTGAGTAGGTGGTCTAGAAGAAAAAGATCTATATGAAACTGTTTGGTTCAAAATCGATAATTTGGGTATGGCGCCCGGGATTAATATACAGATGTCCTGGTGTAAAGTGCATCACCATCAAAGATTAGTGAAACCATATGTTTCACTCCACCCACTAGTAGAAATACAATAGCAAAGAGGACTGATATAGATCTAATAAACAGTTAGATTGTTAAACTGTTAGAGAGACCAGATGGTAAATAGTTGAAAAAAACCACGTCATGTCAAACCAAAAGACTACACGCATGCTGCCAGAAAATGGCTTGACAGGATGCATATGTTATGTTGAAGGAAACAACATTTATGCTTGATTGCAGCCCTTACAAATCACTAACCTAACTTTTCATTATCTCATAGATGGTTTCTCCTGGTGGACTTTATTTTGCCAAAAATTTGGAATCATTATAAGCACCGAGTGTCATTACAGCAAGGTTTCAATATAAGATCAGAAAGAATAGATCCTCACACATCAGAGGCGGATCTCCGGTAATACTACCGGACTACTGTTGGCCGAAAATGCAGCTCATCTCGACGTTCTAGAGCTTTGCAGCACTATCGGAGAAGCCGCCTCTGTCACACACGGATTATGATTTTGTCAAAATTTTCAACACTGAATCCGAAGCTACTGCTTTAACAAAGGACTAAGTTCGGATCCAACTCTGCGAGGTGTAGTGCATTACTGGTGCATTACTTGCCTGAAGTTTTTACCCTCAAATTTCTGTTCTACGGTTTTAAGCACGGATCTTGAGAGTTGGGTCACGTATTCAAAGAGGATGCAGGTGTTCTCATGTACGTAGCCTGATGAAGGGGCTCAAAATGCGTTGGGCCAAATCTTAGTGCTCTGCAGGTTAGAGGAGGCAAGGCAAAGCAAGGGAGCCTTATAAATCGGGATGTCAGTTCTTAGATTTCATACGCGATACTGCTGTACCGTTGAGGTCGATCTTGGGTATCAACGACCATCTGAACACGAGTGGAGGGTCACTGACGCAAACTCTTTCCTACGCGGCCTTCGAAAATTTCTCCAAATGTCCTTGTAGTGTAGGAATGTTTACTATCGACTCATTATCTATTAACTCATTATACAAGGCTGTTTCAATAGCAATTGTCCATGTGGTAACCGCAAAATGTTTGGCCCAAAATATGACGATTTAACCTAAAACAGTTAGATAAAATATTGCTCCTAACCGAGATACAGAATGTTTTATTTAAAAGTAGAAAGATTAAAGGTAAAGGTATTTAGGTCTCCTAAAAAAATGTATTTAGGCTATTTGTAACACAACATAGAAATAATCAACAATATTATAAATTTTCAAATTGGCCTCCATTGACTTCAATACATTTTTGCGTTAAAATTTGTTTTAACCTTTAGATATGTTTGTCTAATTTCTAACAAAATTCGCATAATTTTGTATTTGTTGCCATAATTCTTGTCAGTTATTAATTTTCTGACTGTATATTAGTCTTCATACACAGTCTGAAAATTAAATAACGGAACTTATAGAATAAAATACACATTACATTATTGTTGATTTTTTTATTCGAAATATGTTCTATTAGATTCAATACAGCATACACTACTAAATGCATGCATCGATATTTTAATGTTGGGTTTTGGGATGTTCTTCAGCTCCTCCGTTATGGCTGATTGAATGGCTGCAACATTATCATAAAAGTGTCCTTACATTTCAGTTTTTAGTTTCAGGAACAGGAAATCGTCTCACGATGAATGATCAGGCGAATACAGCGGGTGGGTAATAAGACAAATTTGTCTTTTATGCAAAACTCAAGAACTATTAAGGTCTTGTGAGGTGCTGCATTATCGTGCAATAAAAACAGCTGTTTTCCTGCTCCTGCTAAATAGTATTCTCCATTAACAATTTGACCTTCTGGAACAAATTCCTTGTGGACAATACCTTTTGAATCATAGGAAATAATTAACATTGTCTTGAATCTTGACTTCTGAAAGCGCATTTATTTGTGATTTTGGCTCGCCTTTCGACTTCCATTTTGCAGATTGACGCGGTTGTATCGTCACCACTTATGATAGAATCAAGAAAATGTGGGTCATCTTCAGCAGTTTGAATGATGTCTCTACAATGCTCTACACAAACGACTTTTTGGTCTTCATTTAATTAAGGTGGAATAAAACGTGCGCACACATCTCTTTTATCCAAATCAATCGTCAAAATTTGTCGATCAGTCTCTCTATTAGTATTTAATTTTTCAGCCAATATTCTCACAATCAGTGAAATTCCCATTGATCACAATGATTTCTTGATTTTTTTGCACCTTTTGGACATCCAGGTAACTAAGATCAATGACCGCTACAAAAGAAAATGTTATTTTATTTTAAAGCAATTCTACACAAGCAAGTAATATGCGAGCGTTTGCTAAAGTTGACGCAGGAAGGCTTACTCAACGCATCGACACGTCTATCCTTATCTCCTGGTCAGTTTATGTTTTCCATTTAAGTACATAATTTACGACGGGCCTATGTGTTTCTGTATCAAATCATTTTGACGTATGTTATTGCTATGCGGCGTTTCGACTCGCATTATTTCAAAGGTCGTCGGAATATACTTATTCCACTTGAGTATTCTAACAAATTTCAAGTATATTTCTGATATGTGTGAAATTTTGCTTTGGGTCATTATTCCATATTCCGAGCAACATTTCTTAATAATATCTTGCCGTATTCAACAACGAATGTTTTTTTCTCAATTGTTATCACGGCCTTGAATTTTTCTGAAGTCAAAATGTGCTTTAAATTATTTTCAGACCCAAGCAAGGTTGTATCACAAACCATTAAATTGAAATTCAAAATTGTTTTACCAGTTATGTCTCTAGTGAAGCCAATTTGAGTACATACTGTATATATAGTAAATAGAATTATAACTACAAAACCGGAATGTATATAATTTTTAATTCATCTACTAAACTTTGTGCCATGTAGTGTTTTCCGTACACTCGGCTAGGTGATTACAGTTACTTGAAAACGCCTTGACAGGGACAACGTGATCACATATATGTAACATCTAATCTATTTGTGAAGCAAATTCATACAGACCACCGTCAGGTAACTGTGACATAGCTTAAAATAATGTATAATGTAAAAATTTGTTAAGTTGAACATGATTCTTATATCTCTTAATACTGCCAAAATAAAAGGTAACACAGGAAACAACGATGGGGATTTGGAGACAGTAGGTCTAGGGAATGAACGTGTTAACATCATCATCATTGAAGTTTTCACAATACAAAGACTTTGCAAATAACAAAATAAGTGGCGTCTTGGCGTGCAATGTTGCGATTATTTGGCGGACGGAAGCCATTATAAATAAATCTACGTTTACCCAATTTTGGGCACTTTTCATGAATTCCGTTGTTCAATTGGGTAGGTGTTGAATATACATATCTCAATTGATGGCTTGGTTTTCTGATAAGACTTCGAAATCTACAATTGTAATCTAACCAAATCAAATGAATTATCTTCAGTATATGAATATTAAGCTACGAATTTTTGTTAAACAGCCAAATTCTTGTTTCGATAAATTTTATTGCAAACAATTTAGTTCTCCCTAGTGAATTTTAATCTTTTAAGAGGGAAATAATTTTATTTAGGTTTTGTAAGCAGGTGAGCACTTTGTAAGCTAATCCTGGACTTTAATTCGTTGCGTTAAGTAGTACAACTTATCTGGAACCCTTAAATCAGATTCATTTTAAACATCTTTGAGTGCATATATGTGTACATAGAACTTCTTTGCAATTCCACTTGTAATACACAGTCGATTATTACTTTGATTTAGTCGCCATGATCTTCAGTTAAGCGATCTGAACATGTTCAGCTTTGTGTGAAAACTGGCCAGAACAATATTAAGAACACCTATTTCAACACAATCGTACTTTTACAATTTCTCCGTATAGCAAATCATTTTTCTGATCTTTCAATATATTTTTTAGGTATGACTAACATGGTCGTTTCGGTATTCCCGTTTCCAATCGAAGTGACAACCATACAATCGATTGACACTTTTTTCTGAACAATTGAAGTACCAGCTATCAAACAATAAAATGAGTTTTATATTTCGAATTCGCGAACACATCAGAAAAAACTGTCAGGGAAATTCAAAATACGTTTACTACAAAAACATCACGGTAAGAATTTGCAGTCTTGATGTACTCGTATTTCGTCTTTTGCCCTTCGTTTTAGAATCCATGAGGACGTGTTCATAGCTCCAGACTATAAGACGAATAAGCTTTATTTCCTGATAATACTTCTTGTTAGAAGAATTGCTTTCTTTTTGTTTCTCGTGTCAGGCACCTACGTAACGAAATAAAATATAAGAACTTAAACCTGAATTACCTTCGCATGACCGCTACGAATAAATCAGATTAATAACTGTTGAATCCGTTGGATAAAGGAACACGCAGCAAATTCAAATTATTTGAAGTTATCGCCGAAAATATTCCCGAGGTATCGAGTGAAAAGTTTTTAGCATGTGCAATATATTTGGCGCAATGGTTGCCAAGCGACATGCATTTATTCAGCGGGCTAATACTCTCTACCTGCGTACATTATGATTATTTCGCATGTTACGCGGATTGGCTTCACATTTATATACATACACGTAGAAAATTAGTGTCAACTTCGCCAGAACGTTGTACAGACTCCACTGTTTCCAGTCTTCACCTCCAGTTTTTCATGCTTTGTAAGGTGAGCACTTTCCGGCTGTCGCACGGGTAAGATAATTACATTTTCTTATGATTACGCTCTTGATGTTCTTCATTCATATCCATTAAAACACAATTGCAATATAAATGTCAAAGAAAAGGTCTCTGATTACCTTATACAGTTTCTATTAACATTTCCCAATCGATACTCTCTTGCTTCGAAATATCAAACGGTCAGGTGCAACCCGGTTTCGCTACCTATTTAACGAACAGAGAAAGGGAAAAAACAATTTTTATTTAATTTTGAAATACGTTTTTTTTGTATTTTGTTCCCAATTGATGGCGAAGCATACTCTGGATAAAAGTGTTTCCTTGTCAGAGCCATCATAAATATGTAACAAACCAGAGGTAATAAAATCAAATGAGCTCTCACTCTTTCGCGAATTCGTGCCAACTTTCGAACACGGACATATCCTCAAAAACATTGATAATCATTTAAAGCGCCGCATTGCTGGAAAGTTTCCGGTGAAATCCAGAACTTTCAATTAATCTCTTTCAGAGATTATAGTACTAATAGATTACTATTGAAATTGAAATGTAACAATAAATTAGAACATCGAATATGAAATAATCGAAATACTAAGAATAAATATCATGCAGATATACTTTAATGGAAATATACGATTCTCTGTAAATACACATTTTGGTATTACAAATTAAATAAACATCCGCTTAAATGAGTAAGGAACATAATAATAAATAAATGGAGGAAAGAAAATAAGTGACATCTATGAAAGAACGAACATTGAGGATGGTTGGACCACCTGGAGAGAGTACTGAGTAATAGTGGTGAAACAAATTCCATGAAAAGAGCCAAGAAGAACGAAAAAGAAAGAAATACTAAAAGTCAGATAAAGGGGAGGTACTGTTATATAAATATAAAAAGATGAACATAAGGCAGAAAGTTAAACGAAAGACTAGAAGGAACAGGAAAGCGAATACATTGTAGGAAGCGCTGTGCATGAAACTTACTACTAAAAACACTACTAGCTACAAGTATATTTCTGGTGGCAATTTGTTTTTGGAGACACTGTTTTGTTTGAAAGGGAGACTTATAGTTTTTGTACAGTGAGCCAAAAAATTAATGTCTTCCCCTATCGAGCACAGATTGTCAATATTACTTTCCGCCAGTCAGAAAGCCAGCTTCGGATGTTTTCGGTAAAGTAGGTAGACGGTTTCCACAAAAATATACATATCTACTCGAGTGTTTGTTTATGATTCCCAGTTACATATTTAAATTCTTATTTCTCTTAGCAAGGGTAATGTTATACTTTCTGACCTGATCTGATGCGTAAATAAGCATTCATAAATGCGGTATATTTAATAATCGTCGGATGCACATGTCAATGTATATGTATATTTTATTGATTAAAATATTGGTTGAAAGCATTATAGGGATGAGAATTATTTTTGGAATAATAATCAAAAAAGAATTATTTACAACAGAACAAAATAATATACAGCGGGCTTTATATGGTACAAATTCGATTAAAATTTGTTTCATAAAAAGAGTAATAATCTATTAAAAAAATTACATTATTAGAAATAGCAAATTTTATGGTTCTTTGCTTATCCTCCACTTGCGCTTATCTACTAATACACTTGTCAATTTCAGTTTGTTTTCAGAGTAATGAATGTTTTACACCCAAATTAATACGATTACCTGAAGCTGTTTTTAGTTATCGTTGCCTTTATTATAGAATATACATACAACTTGATAATGTATACCGTAACAAAGAATAATTTCTATTTTATTTTCATGTTTGCGTAGATCTCATAAGGTGCTATTGAACCATTTGTGTGGTACGGCTCTGAGTAGCAACTTCCGGAGAATTAAAAACCCACAATCACACTATGCTAATTATAAAGTTACAAAATACCTACTTCAGTAGATAAAGATAAAATTTGCAATTATTGTCAAATTTTATTTTTATAAAGGAACAATAAATACATAAAATGACAATTCCAATAAAACCTTCCAAAAAGGAAAGTGAAAATTCTTAGAAGAACAAAAATATATACTCCACACAAAACAAAAATTAAGTAAAAATTATTAATTAAATTTACTTAAATTATTAACTTCAAACTAAATAATTCACTCGAAGAAACCTTTTCTGTCTAATAATTTTCTAAAATATTTGCTTAATACAAATAAAATTTCAGGATAATTATTTTCTGATATACATTTTTATAGTCTTGAAATAAGAATATTTTCTTCAATACAGACTGATTTTAATAAGAAAGTCTGTTTAAAGTGATGGACTGGTACTCAATTTTTCTTTTTGTGTTTTTACGGTTAAAAAAATTGATTGTCAGTAGGTGCAGCTTCGGAATATTGTTGGTTACAATTATAATCATTTTAGCTATAGATGTTTATCGTTTGTTTATCGTTGTCTCGTACAAATTGTGTTCTTCAATCAGACGTACTAAGTTTGAAACGCTTCCAAAAATATATACATATCAATAATCGAGTAAGGATCATTTATTATAATACTTTAAGCTTTAACTCTAATGGAATTGTTATTGTTTCGTATATAAAAAGAATAATTGTTCTTCATATAGAAGTGGTTTGCGACTCAATTACACAATTGTAAGTTTCTCTCTTATTATAGCCAAGACAAGTACAAATCCATTTTTGTACTTGGTATCGCGATATTATATACTTAAATATTTGGAAGACATAGCTCTGGCAAATAAGCAATCCTCAATCAAGAAAATGTCGGTAGAATACAGCAACACTGCGCCGAAAACCCATCTACCTCAATAAAAGAGCAGCAACATTTACAGTGCACAATGCAACCCATCAGAAAAGTTTTGCCTAAAAATTACACCGGAATATCCAAAAACTAGGCGAATTGGGAGAATCAGTTGCGGCTTCTGGGGATAGATGTCTGATGCTAGTCCTGGCGAAAGCGTTAGTATAACGGGACGGCTAACAGGAGAAGAGTACAGAGATATTTTGGAAGTAGTATTTCTGCCTTCCCCCGGTATACCCTTCCTAGAAGGTCCTATCCATCTACTGCAAGAAAATTCCCCAATCCACACTTCTAGAATAGCAAGGAATTGGTACGACAATAAACCCGAAGTTATACTAATTCCTTGGCCAATTAGATCGCTGGACTTAAACCCAATAGAAAATTTATGGGCATTGATGGCGAAAAACTTTTCGGACATCCATAACGTTCGTTCAGTGAGGAATGTGAAGCAACATATTTTATATGTATGGAAGCTGATCTTATTGCGACAACCTAGCGCGATCAATGCGTAATTGTCTGCGAATGTGCATGGATACTGGCCAGCCGTGGATACTATACTAAATATTAAATAATGTTTCTGAATGAGTTTATGTTTCTTTTGTTATTTTAATAATTTTTTCTTAAATGACATGTGCATACTTATTTAAGCATCAGATCAGATCAGAAAGTATAACGTTACCCGTGCTAAGAGAAATCAGATATTAAATATGTAACTGAGAATCATAAACAAACACTTCAAACGGTGTATAATGGGTGCAGACCCTAAAATCTCGGATAGATATGTATGTATATTTTTGTGGAAACCGTCTACCTATTTTACCGAAAACATCTGAAGCTGGCTTTCTGACTTGCGGAAGGTATTATTGATAATCTGTGCTCGATAGGGAGACAAAACTTAATTTGTAAACGTATTTTAATATATATAATAAATTTTATTTATTTCAAGGACAAACCACTCTTGAGTATTGGTCGAGTGGGAAATCCGTTAGACATCAGATTGATTGTACACAATGAATATATTACTGTTACTTTGATAAATGTGACGGTACGCATGATAACGGGATATTATACATAATAACCAACAAATGCGGTTAACGTAATAACATGTGTCCAATTTATTGTTTTAACCGATTATTTTACATACAACCCAATCCCTCTTGGGTGAAGTAACAAATTACAATATTTATAAAGTACTAAATTTTCATCTGTGCTTGTGAAATAAAAAGACAATGCTTTATTCAATGAAAAACGTTTTATTCTTACCATTGGTAAACAAACAACCTTCTACTTGTTAGAATATGGCCAACTGTCATGCCACTTTGAATTCCGGAGTAATTGATGCTTCTTGCAGCTTCATTTTCGTGAGAGATATTTTTCCTTGCCCTTACATCTCTTGAAACCTTTCACCACCTGCGATTGAAGATTTCCTGGCGCACTCACAAAGAGTCACAATAAGATCTGAAGCTTCCTCTTGTGAAATGAAATTTTCCTTGCAAATGGCAAACTGGTTCCCAGAATACTTTTGAGGTAATTGTCCTTCCTACTGCTTTTCATATATCTTTGCATCAGTATCCATTTTCAGAATAACTCCAAGAATGTTCCTGGAGTCACTTCTACCCCTGTCCACACCAGCAACCCGTATTTTTACAGTATTTGTAATCTTACTTTTGATTCAGACATTAGCAACATCGTTTTTCCTTGGCACTCTAATGCACTTATAACATTTTCCCTCTTCTTCTTAATAACGTTGATTTTGTCTGAAATCATATTTTCCCTCGAAATGTCCTCTACAGCACTATCTCCGTCCCTTGTTTGTCCATCATTCTCGTCACCATTTTCTATTACCTCCACATCTTCTTCGCCACCATTCCCTGTTACTTCCCCTTCTTCTTCGTCACCATTATCTGTTTGTCCATCTATATCTTGTAATAAAGCACTTAAAGAAGAGTCGATTAAGGTTTCCCGATCTTCTTCAAGTTCCTGGTTTCTGATGACATCAGTAGAAAGTGATGATGTTGTAAGACCGACTTTTGTTGGAACCCCAAACATGGACTCATATGGGTAAACATCAGACCCTCAGACCAGTGTACAGTTTGGTTTGTTTCCATCTAAGTCATCAGCATATTTTCAATGATCTGATTGCAAGCTCCACATAACCTGCAATCAGACTGTCTCTGCTTTCCATCAACTATCTTTAATTTACTACACATTTTCCATACTTCTTGAATGATGTGATTGTGAAATTCACGGTCATTATGACTTTGCAGTAAGCGAGGAGCACCCAATATTGCCAAAATATCAAGCAGGTTATGTGCAACTTGCTCTGCTCTTTTACTTTTTAAAGGCCTCCACTGTATAAATTTTGTAACATGATACTGGTAAACGAGAATGAATTTGTAGTCATAATCAGATTGACGCTGCATTTCAATTAAATCAAATTGACATCTTGAATCCATCTCCTTAAAAATCATGGGACGCACTACAAGTCCTTTTTTCCCACTTTTAATTTCGTTTCACAGATTTTACATAATGCCAAGTACATTTTTACCTGTTCTTGGGTGGTTTTTGTATTTGTTCGGCAACTGCTTTAAAATTCTTGTTCTTTCTCCATGTTCTTTCTCCATGTTCAATCGCCAAGTGTGTCTCGCGTATTATGTTGAAAATCTGCTCCGTATGCACATAATAACGGATTGATAATAACTCGTCACTAACCGGATATATTAATTTTTCATTATCACCCAACTTCATATGTCGTTCTGCTTCAATCGTTGATAATCCTCAGGTTTCTTTTCATTGGTTTTTAGATTTTGATACTCACACTCTACCTTACTGATCATCCAACTATTTGCCTTCTTATTCTTTAAAGCATTCAATAAACTTTCATTAAAGCAAGCCCCCATTGTGTTAAAGGCGACCTGTATTCACATTAAGATAGCACAAGGCATCTCAACGAACACTCAACCTCGACTGTCATGATAGCAAGCAATCATGTGCCACGTGCAACAAAGGTTAGAACTGGCACAAAGATATGTTCAAACATGCGTAAGTGTGACATTAATCATACTAATAATCATACTAATCGGAGAGTTCTGGATATTATTCATAAAAAGCACATTCATGATTAATTCTTTAAAACATAAAATATTTATCCCATGAGTCAAAATCGCTTGGTATTATGTATAACACTTAGTTATTATACATACTATCCACATTTATCAAAGTAACGGTAACAGATATAATGTACCTAGTCGTGCGAAAAGTTCTGTACATGGTATATATAATTTTGCTACGAGTATTAAAAGACAAATCGATATCATATTCACCTATATGATTAACAATATTATTATATACGTATATATTATTCAAGATGGCCACACTTTGCTTTAACACAAGGTTTCAATCGTCGTACGCACCGCCTTTAGCGATATTGCTGTCGTTACTTTCACCAAATCCCGTTTCAATAGGTAAATATTTTTGCAAAGCTCCCTCCTCCGGCCATAATTTATAGTCCAGGAGATTAAGATCTGGGTTAACGAAGAGCCATTATTCGGCAGCAATAAAGACCGGTACGTTCGCTACAAGTCAACGCTGCATCGTTTTCGCTTTATGAGCTGGCGCTGAATTCTGCTGGAACGTCCACTGTTTACCATTAAACAGAGTATCGTTTAATGATTTGACTACATGCCCTAAGACAGGCTTCCCGATTTTATTTTTGCGTCAAGCCTCCCCGAGATAAATATATTTTCGTACCGCCCCCTTTAATTTTTTAAGGGAAAAGGGTTTTAAGGGTTAAGAAAAACAAACACACATCATTTTCGCGACATTTATTTCTCAACTTCAATTGTAATCTAATAAAATGAGTGATACAAATGAACTTTTGTTGCATTTAAAACTTTCGTGTTCGCCCCTAAAACTAATAACGTACTATTCAATAATTATATTGGCGCGACGGTTGCTTGATTGGAACCAAAGCTAAAAACCTGTCTCACCAAAGTAAGTCGAGGAAACGGCACAAGTGTTCGCAAAGCAAGAGGAACAACTTTCTGATTAACAAGGAAACGTTTCATCCGAAACTCCTCCAATGTCAAGAGGTGGAAGTCATCTTTAATGGTCGAATCGGTCTTCTTCTGCTAATTATAAGACATCGACCATAAACGAATTTCTAGTCATGTGCCATATTGGTGACTCCTAATTAATGTCGCTATGATATCGGTAAAATTTGTGACCCAATACTTGTAAAGGAGATTCTAGATCAGTTTTCAGTTTCCATGCGAAATCAACGTCACTCTCAAACTCGTGAAAAGAGTAGTAGCATTTAACGATCAACATACTTTTTAGTTTTGTTTTAAAATGTGGCAGCGATAGACTTCGCAAGTTACATGGAAGCTAATTGTATGCCACAGTGGCCAAATATTGCGGACTTCTTTTATAAAATGTTAATCCCTGTTTCCGTATTTCATAACTGTTACCATTCCTTGTAGGATACTTATGGTGTTCACTTAATTTCACAAATTGACTCTGATTTTGTTTTGCATACATCAAAATCTGGAAAACGAAAATGGGAGGAACAGTCATAGTCTTTAATTTTACAAAAGAAGGTTTGCATGTATCGTGACTACTCATACTCATCATGTTGCGAACACCTTGCTTTTGCAACTTGAACACCCTTTCAACATCGCAAGGGGAACTCCACGCTACAGGTCTATGACAACAATGAATAGAAGCTGGCAAAGCTGTTGGTCTTTAAAACATTCGGACTCACCGTTGATCTTAGTAATTTTATCGCAAAACACACTGGCCCCCAATCTTTTACACAATAGCTCTATGTGTTTTCCAGTGATGCCCAAGAATTTTGTAAATTTTTGAACAACCCTGCTTTTGCGTTTGTTTAAAACATACCAAACATCTCTTTCTTTCTGCGATATATTGAAATGTATCCAGGCTGATTTTTCGTTCTTTAACACTAATCTGTTTCGGATAAAATATGCGTAAAATATGCTAAAGAAAATTCATTTAAGATGAGGCAGGTTTTCATGTAGGTGATTATATAAACACTGCATCCTCAGCGTGCGCCCTGTTAGTGTGGTTTCTGCAGCGACGGTAGTATTAACTCATTTCACTTCGTAATGGCGAAAACGATACAGTCAACAAAGAGAGCTACAGAGCGACGGTAACCGACCTTTTTGTCAGAAATTGGGGAATTGGGGTCGGGAGAGCTCTGGTTCCAGCAAGATGACACACGAAGTTAAATAATCGTGAAATTAGCCGTTTTGGTGATATTCCTTGACCTTTGCGGAGCTGCAAATTAACGCTGTTGGACTTGTTTCTAGGGTGCTGCTAAAGATCAATGTTATGCTGACAATTCAGATTCAATTCAGGCAGTTAAGCACAATATTAATCGAGCTATTCGTAAAATAGAGCTTCAAGCCATCGAGTGTAAACTGCAAAATTGGATTGACAACATGGACTACTACCAGTGCAATCGTGACAGCCACTTTAATGAAATTATATTTCATAATTAATCGTAAGGTTTACTGTTTTCAATAAGTGAACAAACTTTGAAACGTATTGAAAAGTGTTCATTTTGTGGTATTTTTAAAAAGAAATTAGCAGATGGCCCATCACTTACAATAGTGCATATTTGTAACAATGCGTTCTGTAAAATACCTTATTAATTATAGGAAAACAGCTGGTTGATTTTAATTTCCTTGGCGTTTTTTGATACGTTTGTCGTTAAGAATCAAGTATGTAATTCCTTAGGTGAAGAAGTTTGATACAAAGCTAAGGTTAAAAAGAAAATACACCAAACTATTTTGCTATAAACTTTTGTGTAGAAGTAAAGCTGTTGCAGAAATTATAATCGATACTTGTGTAACTGTTTTTCTACTTCCAGCGCTTTTGCAATTCAATAGCCAGTGGTATGTTTTTTTATCTTTTAGCGCCTTTGTTTCGTTAGGTAGCGAGATATCAATTGTAAAGGTTGCCTTTTCTCATTATATCCGATCTTTTGCTTACAACCGCTTTATCCCTGTTAAATGTTCTGTGTCAGTTCATATCCTTCATTCTCTAGTACAGTAATAGAAGTATATCGGTTGTGTGGGATTAGTGTTCGCCTCGGTTGGTGTCTTTGTATCAGCTTTTGCTGTAGAATTTGGCTGCAGTATTGTATCTGTCCGAATAGTCTATTCCGCACATTAGCTTGCATCTTCAGGCTATATCTTCTATTGTCTCCCTACCTTGCTTATATATTCCATATGTGCCTAAAGCTTCTTTGATTACCTATTTTCTATAATTCTTTTTTTGTTGTGACGTTCTTTTGAATTGTCAAGCTCATTTCTTCAATTTCTGGGAAAAGAGGTCTTATTAAATGGCAGTTGGTATGCATTGTGTGTGTGTGATTTGGGAACCGCTTCGTTGAGGGAGTGCAACTTTCTCTTTCAAGTACTTCCTCTTTCAACCCTGTTAATTCTGACGACTTCACTACTTACTATACTGAGGTTCTTTGAGGTATTCTGTGAATTTAATTTTATTATAGACTTAAAATTACAAAATTTTGATCTTCTCTTGCCATCCGTAGACGTACGTTTCGCGGTTATACCGCTCGTCAGTACGGCTTTGCAAGAGCTGTAATTTCGTATACAAATTTTATGTATATATCGTCTGAACATCGATGTTTGTACATGTGAGAGGGATTCGATATGCAGTCGCGCTCTCCCGAAGAGCGCGACTGCAGTTACTGCAGGAGGCTGTGGCAACGCAAGTTGTCCACTTCTGTAGAAAAAATAACTGTAAAAAATGCGTAATACGTGCATTGTGAGATAATTCATATCGAATCCCTCTCACATGTACAAACATCAATTATAGACTTAATAGAACTAAGCCAGCTCTTCCAAATCTGTATTAAATTATTTAAGTATTTAAGATGAGTATGTTAGGACTAGCATAGCGTACGCACTGCCCTGTTGACTTTTACCATTGTATTTCGTTATTAAGCGTTTCTGTCAATTTCTGATTTCTGAATGTATCCTGGTGGAGCATTGTACATTTATAGATGTTGAATTTCATACTGATATCTTCTAAATTCATCAATATTTTGAAAACGTGGTTATATTTTATTTCCTGGAAATTGTTTAATGTCGTTTGTGAGAACATGGCTTATCACATGTTGTTCTGTGTTTTGATGTTGATTTTAAACTCATAGGTTCTATATTGTTAAGGGGTTGGCGACGAGGTTTAGACATATGTGAAACCATAAATCATTACGGACGGGTCATGTTTTGATCTCTATCTTAACTATCTTAAGAGCGCGCCCAGGTGTATAGTAGTTCAGACCGTTATAATAATTTTCCAAATTTCTGGCATATTACGGAAAGGGCAGAACATATAAATACGAATATGTACCAAATGTGAACATGAGTTACTATTCGTCTTGTCTTTGCAACGAGATCTAATTCCATACCTACGTCACAATACATACCTACATACATAACCACAAAAATCTCTCCTAATTTAATTATAATCATTATAGTGTGTACAAATACTTATTTATAACTATGATTTGTTTGAAATGTAAGTTAGCAGTCAATGAAACTGTTGAAAAATTTATTAGATGCGATGGGTGCAATAGACCAGTACATACCGACAATTGTTCTGAGTTGACATCTGCTGAACTAAAATCTCTTGAACTCAGACCGAGCACTAAGCGCAGAATTAAGTATATTTGCGTGGACTGTGAACAGGTGTCCACCAAATGCCGAACTTAATCAGCTTGTTGAACGATTTAAAGGAAGAAGTTCGTGTTATGAAAGAAAATTATGCAAAGTTAAAGGATTCGAAGACCCCTTCTTCACCTCCAACTTCATCAGTTACAGAAGAAATTATTGGTGAAATGATAGAAAGAAATATGATCCAGCAATATTATAATTCACGGTGTTTCTGAGAAGGGTGGGTCGAGACAGGAGCAGGATGATTTGGATATAGCCTTGGTAAAAACCATTACAACTGAATTGGATTTGACGGAGGAAACTATTGAACCGATTCGTCTGGGAAGGTTTGATCCAACTAAGGATGTTCGTTGCCGACCAGTAAAAGTCCGTTTATCTTCCTCCGAAGTTGTCTCATTACGCAAATTCAATAAATTAAAGAACACTGCAAATTCTTACCCAGGTATACATATTGGTCCTGACCGAACACCTACACAAATTGCTACTTACAAAACCTTAAAATTGCAATTAAATGCTCGAATTGAAAAGGGCGAACGTAATCTTAGAATAAAATATAAAAACGGGATTCCGAAACTTGATTCCTCGGAAAACTAGTTTGTTCCAACGGGTGTTCTGCTCCTGTCACAATGTTCTATGAAAACGTACGCGGATTAAATTCAAAAACACATGTATTCTATGCTAATGTTTCTGATTTGTTCTATGACATTATTTTACTAACAGAAACCTGGTTAAGTGATTCTGTCTATTCTAGTGAATTGTTTTCTGATTATTACCATGTAATTCGTTGTGACAGTAAATTTTTAGTAAATAAGACTCGAGGCCGAGGGGTTTTAATTGCCCTTGCCTCCACAATTTCTTTTGATGTCGTTGATACATCTACTGTTGACTTAGTACCTTCTATTGATTTAGTTATATGTAGATGTAATTTTAATGCTGTTTCCATTCTAATTGTGGTTGTTTATGTGCCACCTTCAACCTCGTCAGATTACTTAGAGATATTTGTATCAGTGTTGGAAACATATTTACTGAATCAAAAATTCATTTTAGTGGGTGATTTTAATTTGCCAAATTTAAGTAACAGTACCAATCCTCATTGTCAAAAAACACAAATATTTCATTATTTTATCACTCTATTAGCATCACAACAATATAATGAAATAAAAAATATAAATAACAGGTGCTTGGATCTTGTTGTGTCTAATGTAGACTGCAA
Organism: Chrysina gloriosa; assembly: GCA_038088585.1. NCBI lineage: Eukaryota > Metazoa > Arthropoda > Insecta > Coleoptera > Scarabaeidae > Chrysina > Chrysina gloriosa. The sequence goes on from CM076090.1 coordinate 26,800,031, forward strand.
TATTACTGTTACCCGTGCAAGTTCACCACTTGTAGTGGAAGATCCGTATCATCCGGCTCTCGATGTGTGTTTTAATCGTTCCTCCACTCTAGAGCCTATGCGATTTCCAGTTTCAAGTTTTCGTTACAATTTTCGTAAGGCTGACTATATATCACTGTACAATGGATTATATGAAAAGGATTGGGCCTTTCTCGAATATTACGATAATGTTAATACTGCCTTGGATTATTTCTATGAAGTACTTTATTCAATCTTAGATAAACATGTTCCTAAAAGCGCAAGCACTAAATCATTTTATCCTGTATGGTACACGCATGAGATCATACTGAATTTGAAAAACAAAGAAAACTATCGCCGCAAATGGATAGCTACAAAAAATATTGTATTTTTAACGAATTCAAGCGTTTAAGGTCATTAACAAAATCGTTAATTTCTCAAGAGTATAATAATTACATTAGAGAGTAATATAAAGTCAAATCCTAGTAACCTATGGAAATTTCTAAATGATAAACGCAAATCTACACGAATACCTGGCAAACTTTTTGATGACAATACTCCACTTACTACTTCTGTAAAAATAGTTAACGCTTTTGCTGAAACATTTGCCAATGCATATCTTAAAAATGATAAGGCTACATTCCCACAGCTGTTCACTCATTACCCTTCTTTTACCTTGCCTTCAATTACTGAGAAGGAGTTGATTCAGATAATGTCTACTCTTGCTGATAAGTTTACTGCGGATGCTGACCTGTTGCCAAGCTTTATAGTGCGTGATTGCAGATACGTATTTGCTGCACCTTTGATGACTATTATAAATCTATCTTTAAGAACACAGACATTTCCTGATCTTTGGAAGCGTGCTATTATCTGTCCTGTTCATAAAGAGGGTGATAAATCTCTATTATCTAACTATCGTCCAATTTCGATACTTTCCAACTTTGCGAAAGTTTATGAACAGATCCTTTACTCCAAGATTTATAAAAATGTCAATCCGTTCTTGTCACCTGACCAGCATGGATTCATTGGTGGACGCTCTACTTCAACAAATTTGTGCACGATTTCTCAATTTTTGAGTGAGGTATTGGACAGACGTGGACGAGTGGATGTGGTGTATACTGATTTTTCACAAGCCTTTGACAGTATAAATCACGAAGCATTGTTATCGAAACTTGACGCTTTTGGTTTGGCCCTTCGGCACTGAATCTAATGCAGTCATATTTAAAAAATCGAATTTGTTGTGTATCTTACAATGGCTTCTACTCGAATGAATTCACTGCAATATCTGGTGTGCCACAAGGATCAAATTTATGACCAGTCTTATTTCTTCTATACATAAACGATTTGCTGCTTACAGTGACCTGTCCGGTTTTAGCATACGCTGATGATCTAAAAATATATTCTGAAATACCTAATGCTGACGACATTCTCCACCTACAACGTAACTTAGATATTACTGTAGAATGGTGCAATACTTACAAGTTACAAATAAATATTGACAAATGTTGTTTTGTTATCTATACTCGTGCTAAGTCAACCAGACCTTTACATTATAAGTTTAATGACATTCCTATTGAAAGGAAAGCTGTATTTAAAGATTTGGGAGTGTTTTTTGATTCGGAGCTATCCTTTAGACCTCAACTAGAAAATGTTTGCACCTCCCTTTTCAAAACTCTTGGTTTTATTATGCGTGTAACCGCCCAATTCAAATATCCAGATTTGCTAAAAGTACTATATTACGCATTTGTAATCAGTAGGATAGATTATGCTGCTATTGTTTGGTGTCCCTTCTATGCTTCACATTGTCTACTCCTTGGTCGAATACACCGACGTTTTCTTAAATTTCTATCTTTTAAAATTGACGGAATTTATCCCGCAATTGGTACCAGCCAAGAGGACTTGTTACTTCGTCATGGCATGCCTTCGCTGTTGGACAGAAGAAATATCCAATGTTCCAGCTTTCTGTGCAAATTACTGAATAATCGGATTGACTGTCAGTTTCTTCTGAACAGAATAGCGTTCCACGTGCCCAGGCTTTCGACCAGGTATAGCTGCACCTTCCAATTATCTGCTACGTGGACAAATATACTGCAACGCTCTCCCGTTAATGTAATGTGTCGCTGTGCTAATAGACTTGTACCAGATATATTTTTTAATTAGGCTTTATTTTTAGTATTAGTAAATTGAACAGTATTATTTTATTTTTGTTTAATATTAAATAATTTTTTGTTGAGTTATATCTTTACATATGTATTTATTTTTATATTCTATTTATGTTCTGTAAATGGGTTTGACCTGTTGGACATTAAAGATCATTATTATTATTATTATTATTATTATTATCTTCATGTACATGCCATCTGTAGTGTTTTGCTCCTTAATTCTTTCTGGTTTCAGCTAGGAAGCTTTGTACGTACTAAACGCCTTCATATGTGCACGTCAATATGTTCAGTAGCCAGCTTTTGTAGTTAATGTAACACGTAACCAGTTTTCCTTTTTGTTCTGATGAGTCTCGTCTTTGGATCCAATTTTCCTTCGACTAGAATATTCTTGGCCTATAATTGACTAGGTTTTGCATCTCTACCTTATTTTTACTTTTTGTTTGTGGTTCCAAATGCTGATGTTTATTTACTACGTATATAGCGCATCTATTGTAATACACCTCTACCCTCATTATTCCTCTTATTATATTAAAATAATAAACATTTGCCGTTGTTTGGAAGCTTTACTGTACTCGTAAGCACTACTATCTTAATTCGTCCTAAGGTATTATTTCCTTAATAGTGTGTAATCTCAATTCGGTGCAATAGTATTCTGTGTTATACAAACATTTTCATACCCGAAATCAACATTAAAGTACCAACGTAGGTTCGCTTATATATTTGTGCACTAAATGCAATAAAGTGAGGCAATTACAACTAAACATATTGATAGCTCGCTTTGATATTTTATTATTAACTCATTCCACAATTTCACCTTTGTAATCTCATAGGTTTTGCATTTGAATATTATATGTGTATTTTTCATGTTTTGCTTTATTTAGATGAATAGGGGCAATGCTGTCACATTCATAGTCGTTCGCAGTACCATGTTCTGTGCAACTGAGGGAAATATAAAATTTTTATACGATTTCGGAATTTATCGCAACAACGTAACTTGAATAATGTTGAAATGATAAAAAATTCATTTTAATGTCGATTGAGTGAAACATTTGTAGCGGATATGAATGGTAAATACATACAGTGTATGTAGAGAAATGTCATGTAAATTTTCGCTGGAAAATCTAAATATTGAATTTTAATCGATGAAAGGAATAATAATGAATAAGTGAAAGAAATTAACTAGAAGCGGACCTACCAAATTTTCATTATTACATACATCAGCACATAGTTTCGTGTTCAATTTCTTAATTGACATAAGGAACACTTTAAAAATAATGATATATTTTTATCTATTACTATTCGTATCTACAAAACCAATATAATTTGAGGAAAGCGCCTCCGATTTTACACAAGAAGGACAATGAAATCTCTTCTGACTTTAAAAATTAGTGTATTAAGTTATCTCAAATACTTTACTTCATAAGTTGGTCGAAATTACAATAGAATGGACACGGAAGCTAAGTTTAAATCTAAATTAAGCGTATTATACGAACTGTACAGTATATATGTATGTACATATGTATGTATATCTGCGCGAATATAAGTGTTAACGTAATCCAACGAAAGATTTATTTGCAGGGCCAGCTTTCTGGGGTTTGATAAATCCGGAATGGTCACTATGCAACAAGGGTAGAAGACAGTCTCCGGTTAATCTAGAACCAAATAAGCTGCTCTTCGACCCCAACCTTCGTCCTTTACACATCGACAAACACCGGGTAAGTAGCTTACGCTCAGCTTAGATATATGCTTATGACGACAACTCGGGCTTATGCTGAACTATCTCACACTAGGATTGCATTTTGGTAATCCCCCTATTGCACGCTTATATCGGAAGTTATTGTGGCTATTTCAATAATGTTCGTATTATTCCATATCAACAAACACGTTTATATTGGGCATTTTATATCTAAATGCTATAAACATACGCTTCGTTTGTTCGAAACTTGCTTTTTATTTGGGAGATAGCATTGTTCTTGTAAATACGGACGCCTCTTATGTTTTTAGAACCGACCACTTACTGACGCTATTGCGATGTGTCATTACTATTTTCCTAGAATTTGACATTTATTGTTAAAGTAGTTCCCGCTTAGAAATTGACCGAGCAGTGTGTTTACAGTAAACGTTAAAAATGCAATTTTGTAAATAGACGGATATTTTACGTGAAGGTATTTGTTGGATTTTTTTACCATTTTAGTAAAAGCCTATATCAATAACAATCCATACAATCACTTCTTTCCATTTTTGGTAACAAGAAACCATCCGAAAAAGACTGTTAACAATTGGTTTGGAGAATTTCGTTGTCATGGTATGTACATCCCCGTGCTGCGCGCTGTGCTCAACATGATTGGAGAATATTGGCGTGTAACTTACAATGAGATATAAGCATTCTTAACCCATTACCCGCCGTAATTCATATATGCTAATATTAATAAACTTTGCCATTCAGTTGCCATCTTATTGACCAAGTAAAGCTATTTGTACGAGTTTTGTCATTGTTTTTATTCAAATAAGGATTTTAAGGATCGTCCCATTTTTGGGACATTGGCGGAATGCATTAAAATATAATACATAAAATTAAAAATCAAAATTACTTTTTGTCTTGAAATACTCTAAAAAGTTTAAACAGAAATTAATAATTCAATTTTCACAAAGAAATAACTTTTAATTTATACTTATTTATAGGCTATGTAAGTGTTCAAAACATTTATCGTGCAATGGAACATTACACTTTTTGTATATTCTTGTTGTTTCTTTTCCACAATCTGCACATCTGCGTTGTGTTGCTATTTATTGTATTAGGTGATCTTTTCGGTCATGGTGTACTTCCATACTAACTCTTCCTCCAACAATTTTCGACTTTTGTGGACCTGTTCTTTTATGGACTGATTTCACGCCTGACAGATAGCCCAGAACTATTTTACGACGAATTTCAAGGAGAGAAATTTCCTCACAAGGGTGCGATATTTGATATAATCGCAATGTATTTGCAACGGCAACATACAAAAAGTGGGTAAATAATGAATAGTTTGAATATATTGCACTTTCCGCCAATGTCCCAAAAATGGGACCTTGAATTTAGAAGAGAAATTTTTTTACCTTGGATATTTTTAACGCAAAACTTTTTATTAGATACGTAAAACAGCTTCAACGTGAAGCTGACAACCATTTACAACTAACTGGTAAAAACTTTAAACATTACCAAAGAGGATGCCATCTTTTCTTCTTATTTTAGCAAAAGTTTATGAAATATACGATGCAGTTATTAAAATAATTTCTTTTTAAAATACGTCCTAAAAATGTGACAATGGCGGATAATGGGTTAAGCATATCGAAGATTGCAATATGTTTGGTTTGCTTGACCATTTAGCGGTGAGAGAGGGCTGTTCCCGATGGATTCCGCATAAATGACCAAAGCTCAAAAACAGAGTATAGAAAAGTGCTAAAAAGGCCTCCGAGGAATTGCAAAATCCGTATACAATATCGTAACAGGTAACGAAATATAAATATAATCGTATGAACCGGAAACTAAGCAACAATCTACTGTTTGTTATTAAGCACGCATATTGGTTGACTAGTTTTTATTAAGTGAAAAATATAAAGATACATTTAGTTCTATTTCTAACATAATCAGTTTGCCGATTTGTTCGCAATGGCGCGGCGCATGCGTTTTGGTAAACCAATCGTCTGCCGTATCGACAAACTACCTAGGCAATTACATAAACAGTTAAATCTCAATGAGTTATAGTAACTTATAATGATTCAATTTTTCGTGATAAAAGTTGGCTTTTAGTGTCTAGTTGTAGACATATAAGGTAGGTATACACATAACATATTAGCAACAAATTTTATGTTTTCGACTGATTATTGCGGTTAATAAAACTTTTTATATAGTTTTATTCAGTTTCACTTGTGTGTCAGCCTGAGAATCTGTCAATGTAGTTACTAATGTCTTCAATTTTCACCAACTTTCAGTTTTATTGTCCTATCGACACTCAAATTTGTAGACATATTCAACCCGGGGCAACACATTTTTATTGACCAAAAGCAGTGCCGAGCCTTTGGTAAGAGCGTCTCACAATTTTATTGCTAATTCCAAAAGGTCGTTGTAAACCTAATTTTTATGCCAATTTTATTTTTCCTTTAGAATTTCGAAAACCGTATTCTTAACAGTTTTTTTATAAATTTATTAATCCAATTAGAATAAAATAGAATGGCCAGTGGCTAACAACTGGAAAATTGAAAAGAAAACAACAGGGATCAACTACGGTAAATGACACTGCACCAATCACCAATACTAAATAATTCACGGATCTTTCCATCCTTTTCTTCATCTGAATATTTACGTGCGATTAAAAAAGGCTAAAATATGACGGCAGTGATTTAGCCTTTGCCTTCACTTGGACGGGAAATGAAGATAAGCCCAATGGAGTATGTGTCGAGTGTTGAAAATCATCAACAACAAAAGCTTAAATCCTACTAAATTAAAAAGGCATATGGAGCCACATTATCCACATCTTTGTAATAAAAACATGGAATATTTTGAATGCAAACGGGATGAACTAAATAACAAAAAACGCCTCAAAATGTATTCCGACAACCAAAGGAAACTTCAAGAGATGTTTCCTTTGGTATTAGTTTTCGAATTGCATAAAAAGGTGAGGTATATACATTTGGTGAAAAGTTAATAAAGCCGTGTATTAAAGATGTGATATCTTCCAAATTTAGTAACAAATATGTTAACGAAGTTTATAGCTTGCCACTCTTTCATACCACCGTTGCGCGACGAATTGATACAACGGCACATTTTTGTGACGAAGAATTAATATTTCATTTACAGTACCGCCTTAGAGTTAATAAATTTTGTCTTAAGTTATTACCTGAGTTTTATTAACTTGTTTATATTAAGATAAAATTAATTAAGTTGAATAAAAGTTCAAAAAGGAGCAAATCAACGTGGGAGCAAAGCATTTGCTTTATTGAATGTAAACCAAATGATTCGCGTATCGTTGTAGCACAAACTTTCTGTTAAACTATTTGGTGAATGGGTTGCGCTCATGTCGATTATCTTCATTGAAGCACCTTGTGATATACTATATTTTGCGACTTTATATATTGTCGGAGCGTTGAATTGTCGTTCGTGTGTTCCAGCGGGTCGTTTATTTGCTCTGATCACGACTTTATAGTCATCACTTGGCATGCGATCCATCGCACTTTTGAACAACCGAATCAATGCATGATGTTCATAGAATATTTGCTGCAAATCTTGAAGAATTTCTCTTTTCATTGCGTTATTGATCGTTTGTCGCCGATCAATTTGGTCCTCCATATTGGCCATGAAGTAAATTTGTAACAATTTTATGTTGTGCGTCTTCAACCTGCTGCAATGATCCAATTCTATGGTGAATTTGTCCTTGTATCTGTATAGTCGAAAGGGAAGTGATAATTAGTGATTTATGATTACCAAAAATAAAGGTTACTCTGCTATTAATAAACATTACCTTGAATGTCGAACTGAATCCGCGTTCTTGAATAATATTTGCTGCAAATGAAGTCATTTGGAAACATGCGTTGTACCTTTAAGCGTTCGAAAGAAAATGTCGTGATTCTTGAGCTTCGCCACGAAGCAATGAATGCAATGGCTCAGGTGGCGGAGGCAACAATGGCAATTTAACCTTTCCACTGAGACAGCACAATCCAGGCGTTTCTCCAGCGAACTTCAATGCACTGCAATGGACGCACACAACTTCCATAGGGCCAATTCTAGCGAAAGGGTGCGAGCTGTAATCAATTGTAGAATCGTATTGAACCGCTCGTCGATTCAAATTAACACTTGAAGCATTTCTTCTTGTGGCTCGACGTTGTTGATCTCTGTGTTCTGCTCGACGATTTCTCATTGCCAACCGAGCCGTTTCACGTATGGCCTCGCTTTGTTCTTGTGTTTGTGAAGCACGAAGTCAGGCCGTACTAACACGGCGCCCTTCTCTCGTGCGATTTCTTCTTCATCTGCAGTAGATTAATTCGCAATATTTCGCAGTCTAATTCCATTACTGCTTCGTTATGAAAAATTCGATCTTCTCGCTCGCGGCATTGTAAATAAGACTGTGATGGATATTGCTGACTTTGCTTCTATTATGACATAACAATTATTCACGCGCGCACAATGACAAATGTCATAACCTTAATTGTCTTTGCGCGCACCATGACAACTGTCATAACCTAAATTATGAAATAATATAAGTAAAGAATAATTTTTTAAATGTTTTAATAGTTTCCTAAGCCTTCGCGTAGCAATTATGAACAAACCCGCAGAAGGAAGTATCCAATTTGTTCCAGTCGTTGTCAAGTTTTAAGCATCCGAACAAATCACGATCCATTTATTTATATATATATATATATATATATATATATATAAATAAAGATATAGTGGGCCACCCAACACCACACAACATCCGTTTGAGTACTACGATAAATCAGAAAGCTTGTCAAGGAAGCAAAGGGAACAATTCGACATATCAACAAATTCGACGTTAAAATCTAAATTCCAGAAAGAGCGGCTCCTAAATTTTTGGCTGCAAATTCATGCAGAACACGCAGCAGTTTCTCACGCGTCTGTAAACATTTTAATGTCATTTGTAACAACGTATTTGAGCGACAAATCGTTCTCAAAGTATGTAGCAACTTCAAATATCGTATTATTTTAAGATATATTTTTCTAAGGTTGGTATAGAGTTCCCCGAAAGACTTTGTAGTTCTAAGGGTTCAGTAAGTCGACAAACTTTGAAGACCACTGCTTTAGAGGAAGAACAGTTAATGTTGAATGGCATACAACAATTTATTTTCCAGAAGTCATCGACGAAATGAAGGAAACGTCGCATCATCCTGCATCATGAGAATGCCAGCTCTCATACAGCACGTCAAATTATTGATCGAATTAATGTCTCGTATTCACCTGATTTACCGCCTAACGATTTCTTTCTGTTTCCGAATGTCAAACAAAAAATGCGAATGATTAGCTAAATTCAATAAATGAGCTAATTGTTGCCGTGTTTAAGTTATTTCACTATTGATAGAACTCAAATCACACATTTTTTGTCGCTAGTTAAATCGTTAAGACTGTAATAGTGAAATATACATTTCTAAAATATATTTGTAACAGCAAAAAACATTGATTAGATGAAGCACTATCACGTTTGAGAATAATTGTACTTACACCCAATCCGTTTCTTCTTACCATCTGCCGCAATGATTTTTCCCGATTCTTGCAATATTTTGTTACGAAATAAAGTTTTCGCGAGATACACATTCCTCGATCGAAAACAAACTTCAGCAAGTTCTTATTTCCTTTTCAGGTCAGCGGTTCAATAAGCAATACCGGACACAGCGTAATATTTACAGTAGATAATGATACCCGTCATCATATCAACGTGACCGGCGGTCCCCTCTCCTACAAATATCAATTTCAAGAAATTCATATCCATTATGGACTTCACGACGAAATCGGATCAGAGCACTCCATAAACGGCCACGCTTTTCCCGCTGAGGTAAGTTCACACATTTACTTCGACGAGTTTTAAAGGCGCCAATATTTCTACGTTATATGAGAATGATAATGTTTTTGAGGGGTGAAAGTGATCGAAATAATATTCGGTGAACGTTTCAAAGACCGTGTTGCAAATTGTTATATAAATCTTATTACGATGCCGGCGGGGTTAAACGAATTTATTTTAACCCTCGGTTTACATTTTACAGCTTTCAGTGAAATCAGGTGATATGCTAAGAGTTCCATTGTGCCATACAAAATTAGTTCATATTTGGTATTACGTCCAAAATGAAGTTTATTGTTGGACAAGCTAAAACAAAACGAAAGGAGCTGAATCAGAGGTTTAGAAAAAGTAATCTACCAAATTACCAAGCAAATTTTAACAAACATTTTTGATATTGTAAAAAGGTTTTCATTTTTAAGAAATTATTTAAAAATCCCATCGCCAAAGACAAAATTTCTCCTAATGTAATATTACATACCGCTGCAGTTCTTCATGAAGCTTCTTTATAAGAGCAGCTGTGACTATAATATGGATGGTTAATATATCACGTATAGTTACTTTTACTTGGTAAAACTCACTTTTATCAATCCTCATAGACCTTAATCCAATTGATTTCGATTTGGGGACATATCTAGGCATTGTGTCATCTGTTGACAGTTATAAGTTGAAGCGCAATTATGTTGGAAAATCATAGCGACGCTTATAATAAAAACAGTATTCTCTAGCAATATTAGAAGTCATCATGTCGTCGTTAGAGACTTCAGTAGTGCAAAACACCCACTAAACCTATTATCAATCATACCTAACCTAATACTTACGGACAGCCTTCACTGCAAATTTTGTTCTGTATGTACGGTAATCAGTGTTGTTAATTTTATTTTAGGTGAAACTGATTAGATAAGAATAAGAATAAGAAAATACAGAAATTTAATATTTTCGCAAAGGAATACTTGTTTGTTACAATGATAACAATGTACTAACAACAGGAGATCAAGGGAAAAAAACTATGAATAGAACTAAATTATTATAATGTTTAGTGACTTGGTTCCTACCCCACGAACAAAATAGTTGAGGTTCTAACACAGACTTTTAGGTATAAAATGTATGTAATATAGATGTATTATCGTACATACGGATTAGCGTTGTATACCTACCGTGTTTTTACACTTGGGCGCTAATATAGCAGGTGTGCTTGTAGGGAACGATGAATATAAGGAAAACACGTCGTAAACAGTAATAAAGCGATCCGAAATTAGCCGAACGACTGTGGGTGTAGCACTTAGACATGAAAGCACAAATAATTAAGGGCGTACTTGTGTATTCATGTGCACCTACTAAGAACAGAGGTGGGTATAGATCGCGTATATCAATTCAATTCAATTTCTAGTCATCATTCTTCTTCATAGTAAAGGTACATAAAGACGCATTTCTAAAAAAACACTACTAATTTGAAAACCTATAAAGAAATTAATTAAATGTACTCGTATATATGTATGTATATATATATCGTGATCTATTTAAATACTTATTCCTCGGGTTGTCTCTATCACTTCTTAGGTCAAATAGAAAACATTTCATTTTAGCAGATTATATTTCGTAACAGTGTTTTAGACCATTTTCATAAAAACTTCGTTAGTGAAATACGAAATGCATTGAAGTTATAACACCTCGGATTCCTTTTCCTGTAAATGCGTGAGGCAGATGGCAGCATTGTACGGCACACCGAACGCTAGCGACAGCAATGAGAATGAGGACTATATTTGGTACTTAAAATGCCGACATTTTCATAACAATAACAACGTGTAATCATTCGTTTTCTCCATGTGAGAGGTGTGCCACCGACTGAAATTCATCGCTAGTTGAGTGAGATACATATGTAGCGATAATAACATGAATAATGTGCATTCGTGGGCCCGACAGTTCGAAGAAGAAAGAACGTCGTGTGGCAACGAACCAAGACAATCTCGGGCTCGCACCAGCCAGTGGCAATAATTGTTTTATAGGATCGCCGAATAAGTGTAGAACACATTACTTTGAAAGTTGGCATTTTCGTGGGATCTGTGCATACAATGCTGTACGAACACCTGAAAATAGGAAAAGTGTTCTCCAGGTAGATGCCAGGAATGCTGACGGACGACCACAGGGCCATGCACGAGGTATGAGTCCAGTGTTGACGCGTGAGTTCGCATGAATGGTACTTTTTTCATCGATTGTGACAATGAATGAGGCGTGGATGCCGCTTTTCAATCCTGAAACAAAGCGCCACTCAGCTCAATGGAAGCACTCAGACTCACCACCACCAAAAAATCTGGTAAGTGCCAGTGCTGAAAAAATGATGGCGACTTTGTTCTGGGACAGCGATGGCGCAATCCTTAGTCATTGCGTTTCAAAGGGCACTACAGCAACAGGCCCATCTTACCGCGATGTTTTGAAGAAACTCCTTCCAGCATTGCGTTAAAAGACGGCCAGAAAAGGCCATCAAGACAACGCAGCAGCATATCGAGCGAATACAACTCTGCAGCTTCTTCGTGACAACTTTAAAGTGATTTCCCTTACTCCTTACTCACCTATTCTAGCAACCTTTGGCTGTTTCTAACAATGAGAGACACTCTCCGTGACCGCAAATTAACTAGGCGAGCTGTTATTGCATCAGCGATTTTCCATTGATCAAAGCACAGTCCTAAAAAAGCGTTCGCAGCGGCCTTGGAATCATGGCTTCGACGCTGTGAAAAGTGTGTAGGGCTGCAGGGAGAGAAGTTGCACAAGCTTCACAGTTTTCGTGTGAGAAAAAAATCGAAAGTGTAATAACTTGAATGCACCTTGTATATACTTGTATACTGCATAAGCAAAATATTGTTTTTATTTTGGCGACTAGCAATATAATAACTAATAACACAAATATATCCATATATTATACAGGATTTATATTACACTTGTATATGCCTATTGTATATATGTAATTGTATCTATGTATACAAACCGTAATGATTTACCTTATATCAAAATGTCCCTGTTGAAACTTTAACAATTCGGTTCAAGGGCTAGGGAAAAACTGCTAGCCAAAGGTTTCCTTCATATGAAATTTCAACAAATGACTATATTCATTACTAAGGTGTGATAAGAGTGGATAACGTGTTATTTATAAATAGTGTACACCGATCTTTGTCTCCACTTACGTGCAAAGCACGACATTAAAATTCGGAGAAGTCAGTCCGGTTTACACTATTTAATGATAACACGTCATCCACTCTTTTATCAAACCTTATTCATTACTTCAATTTTTGCATCACTTACGGTAATAAAGCGAATGGAAAACCATTCATTTCTTTAATATAAGAAAAATTACATACCCAGTCCGATGTTTTGAGCACCGTTATAATAGGTGCCAACATCCTCAATACAGACATGCAGCCCATTTTATTGACGAATGGTATTTATTGACGTATTTATGCTATTACCTAATTGCTTTTCATTTAGTTCGGTATCATAAAGTAGGGCGTTTAAGTCTTGTGATCGAGGGCGTCTTCGGCGGCGTATTCAGCGATTGTCATATATGAATCCTGCAAATGTGGAGGAGCGCCATCGTGCTTGAACGACACCTGTTGTCGAATATTGAGCGGTACTTTTTCGAGTAATGCTAATAACTCGTCTTGTAGTAAATCTAAACAAGTTTGGAAAAATCGTGATTGCTATCGACTACGTATGGGAATTTTCCATTGCCTAATGATGTCTATTGCAGGTATTAATAATTACTTCGCGAAAAAGGTATGCTTTATCTGTGAGTAGTATTTTGGTTGAGAAGTTACCTTCTGCACTTCTTTCATAGCCATTCACAAAAGTGCACTCGCCGGGGATAATCTGGTATTAAAGCGTGTAGACGTTGAAAATGATAAAGCGCCACACCATTAAAAACGGCAAATTGAGCTCCGCTGCAATTTGGCGTATACTTATTTTAGGATCATTTCAGAACTGTTTCTTTCTGCATGAATATTACCTTTCACGACCACCATCCCAACCTTGTCGAGATTGTAAGGAACCTGTATTGGACGCACGTTGAACACCATCAACAAATGTTCATGATGCCGGCTAATTTCTATTGGGAAATACAGCTCTCGCAATAGCTAAAGCTATAGCCGTAAACGTATTTAGGACACGTACCTCCAACCTGTCTGATTCAGATAGCGCATAGGAATTGTCGTATCAATATGAGTTCCGTAGGGAAAGGACGCATGATAGGCAATCTATCCCTCCTCTATCTGCGCGAACTCACTCCCACCCTTCGCCAACTTATATTGCGAGAGCTGTAGTTTCGTATATCGTCCTCGAGCGCGTGCGCATTTTTGTCCGAATTCGCCGTAAACAAGAACATCTAATTCCATATTAGTATAATGACGACCCATATCAAATATTTAATACACAGGGGGATGGGAAAACTATACACTGAAGAACTTGAAGAAAGTGAAAACAATCATCGACGACAACTTCCAAACTAACCTACTCTACGGTTAAAGCGTTTACGTGAAAATTGGCTAAATTTCTTATCGATCATACCAGCCTTCTATTAGCAGACTCATAACATTCCAAGTTTCGGAAAGGCGTGTTTGATAGACCGGTTTATTGTTTCGAATTCAACAGCCGCATCTACACGGTGAGACGTCACCAGCATATCACTAGCTCATTGTGTATTAAGGGCATTTCTTTTAATACGAACATACCATCCCGAACACATAAATTGGATAACAAAAATATTCTCTTTTCCATTTCTAGTTATTTCTTCTTAGGGTAAATTAACCTAAAGGTAAGTTAAGGCGCAAGCTGTCTTTTTTGTAATTCTTGTTTACTTTTACAATATTTGTGTTTTCAAAATCAAGTGAATGGCCCAAATCTCTGTTTGTTGCACCGGTCATTGCACCAAAATAACTGTTTAAAGAGTAGGTACTTATGATTTTACAGCCTTTTCTTTAAATATTCTTTAATCTGACTGATATAACATCCATCACAATCTTTACAATTTAGTTTATAAATTACGCTTTGATTTTGGTGAACAAATAAAAAATCAAAAACAAAAATGGTAGAAATATGATTTCCTTTTTATTAAATGTCACTGAAGTTACATTGAATTTTTTTTTTTATTCTATTTGACCAAAGCAGTGGTGGAAGCAACCCGAAAGATAACAACATTTTGTATATGAATAATTATCAGCTATGCTGCATTTTATTCAATATATGATTCTATCAGGACGGTAGAGGGAATATAATTGCTTTTGAAAACTTCGAGTACACGTGTATCATACCAACAGCAGCTCCCAATAGTTGACGAACAATTGAGAATGACTTTAATGGATGGAAAATTTGTAACTTTTACTGACAGACAAATTAGTTAAACCATTCAAACTTACATAACGTGCCCCAATAAATATACAAGGTATTCATCGGACGTGTAATAAACGCGAAATTGTTAAATGGATTTTCGTCGTAGGATACGAAATTCGGTATGCTCCCCGATACCGCATTGTTAGACCAATAAAGTTTCACGAATTGGCCGAAACGAGAAGGTGATAAATAGGTTACAAATGCAGAGAGTTCTAAACAGAAGTTGTTATTGTATCTGAAACCACCGAGAGCCATTATACCTTGTTAGCAATAGCCTAGGCGAGTTCTATGTCGATGAGTAGATTAGTATTAATCGCGATATTTAAGTTTGGCGTTGCCGCAAATGCTCAAAAGCCGCTGCCGCCGGTTGTTTCTCTTGTAAACTTCGATCACTTATACACGGCAGTGTTCTGCTTGATTAACACTCGAGTTTGGGGTGCTAGCTTACGGCATTAAATATTTAAGAGCCACTAACGCAATAATGAAGTTTAGCTGAGTGAATGACTATTTAATGGATCTAAATGGCGATAATTAATTTGCCTCCAGGGAGTTAATTGTAGAGTTCGAATTTATTCCTAACCAAATACAAATTTATGTGAATAAAAACCCCACTTATTTTTATTTTAGTTTTTGTGTCGTTACCAAATGAATTTTATAAAGATTCAAGCTCTGCACATTACTCAATATTGATCTTCATGATCTCATCTCAGTGTAAAAATATAATTCTCCAGTCCATAAAATTCCTACTTTCTACAAATCTTACTAATGTATCTGCAAGAAAACTTAATCATCTTCAATGACCTTCAGAACGTAGATCAATTATTGGTACAAAACCTACTACAAGCAAATAGAATTTATGTCAGTTCTAGACAGAGTGCTTTTGCATGTTAGTAGTGCATGTTGCCGGCATGTGTGATTTTGTATAATAAATCAATACCTGATTTGCCGAAAGTATCAAATACTTTGCCCGCTTGCCTGAAGGTATAAAAAATAAAATAGGGTTTTCTGCTTTATCCCAATATAATAGACAAAATAAGAGCCCATTAACAATTTACAATAAAAATATATTCTAGCCTAGTAAATGCAAATAAAAAATATATATTGTTTTGATTGTTCCTTGTGATTGTGTCAAGATAACAAATATAAATGTATTGTAGTCTTGCTTATACTGTATATAAATACAACTGCCCCGGTCTTGTATTTCATTTAAAGACAATCTATTCATTTCTTTCTGAAATGCTGCCGGTGAAGAAAGACGCACGATTTGCGCTTGTCTCAAAGACAAAAATCTATGGACAGCAATGGAAGACGTAGTTAAAAACTCTAAATAGACAAAGTGTACGTTTGTGTATCTATAGGTCTAATGCTTCGCGCATACAGCATTGCGCGTCTCTAACTGATAAAATGCTTCGAAACGTTCACAACTTGCACCATTTTTGCTTTTAGAAGAGTGCTGGAATGCCTGCATAAAGCGGATTCAATGCAATAGGCCGTGGATTGATTCGATGCTTTGGGTGTTGGCTTTGGTCCGGCCGGATTATCATCGATTGGATGTGGGTCCCTCGTATAGCGTTGAACAACTACTAACAGCGTTCGACGAAGCATTTCTGAACGATTGCGTTTGACTTGATCTGCACA
The DNA here is from genome assembly GCA_038088585.1 of Chrysina gloriosa. Lineage (NCBI taxonomy): Eukaryota > Metazoa > Arthropoda > Insecta > Coleoptera > Scarabaeidae > Chrysina > Chrysina gloriosa. The sequence continues at coordinate 26,816,745 of CM076090.1, forward strand.
TATGTACGTACCACAGCTGCAAAGAATCATCGAATGTTTGTCCGTATCATTTAAACATACAATATAAGCGATTACATATGAAGTAAAACGAGCATCAGAAAACTTTCCACGGGCGATTGTGCTAAATGTCGGCATTTATCACTAAAATGTGTCTACATGTAGAGAAAGCTTGTTCCGCATCAATCAGGGTACGATTTGTAAATATTAAATATGGATCAAAATCATTTAGAAACACATCAGGAAGTTTGACGTAATCAGGATTATTCCAGAAAACCGAACGTAATTTTTACGGTAGAAAATCAGGTTTAACGCAAAAACTCAAAGAAAAGAATCTCACTCTGATTAACACACATTGTGTTATTCTTCGACAAGCTTTGGTTTCAACACCATTACCACCGAATTTACGCCAGATTTTAGACTCAGCTATAAAGTTCGTGAACCGCATAAAAAGTAGGGCTTTGAACATTCGATTATTTACACTACTTTGCGAGGATCTCGATTCTTATCGCATATAGTTCTATCTTTCTACACAGAAGTACGCCTGTTGTCTAACGACAACATGTTGGCACGCCTTTATGAATTGAAAGAAGTAGTCATGTTCTTTCTTGAGTTCAAATAAAACGAAAACGATTTTCTGCAAATGTTCAATACTTAATAATTGGTTGGTCTATTTAAAACCTTGAATTAGCTAAACTTGAGCTTCAGGGGACAGACGATATTTTGATTAGTAACTACTAGAGTAAAATAATCGTTTGTTGCCTCATAGCCGTACGAATGCCTCAATATTTATAATACCGAAAAAGAAGTAATAAAGCGAATAATAATAAAAAACTAATCAAGAATTATAATATCTGTAAGGCTGGAAAACACGCCCTTTTAAGGAGCGTAATCAAGTAAGCTGGCGGATTGCATCAGAACTACTGAACATGAAAAGTAGAATAACCATCCTCAGTATTGTAACCCAGTGGATAAGAATCGTAAAAAACTGATAGCATTAGATATGTTCCAATAGTTGTCTCGTGGAACCATGTTCGCAGTGGTGAAAAAATATGTTTATATTTGGAGAAAGATACTTCGTTCACTATTTGCAGTGACTTCACTAATGACCAGAGACTGGACCGACGGCTTCCCCTATTGCGTCACAGCGACGCACACACAGTCGTGCTGCTCCTGACACATGCAGTTGCGATTATTCCGTCGACGAACAGTGTATTCATAATAATAAGAGTAGTTGTGCTTTGATTTTCGGGTTATAATGTTTACAGCTGTCAGATCCTTTGTTAATACAATTTTTAGTAAATATAATTAATCTAAGTGATTTAGGATTAGCAAGGTTTGGTTTCTTCTTTTATTTTATTTTCTTTTCGAGTAAACGTCGCTATATCTCTTTCTTTCTTTCATATTAAGAGGCAATATATATAATTCTTCATTACCATTTTCCCCTAATTATTATGGGCCCTCACAAACGTCCTCGACAAGAAATCATGACTTCTTGGATTAAGAATCATGACTGCTTCACAATTGTTAATAATAGGGAGGGATTACTGCAATCTATGTTCGGTTACTTTGAGATGTGTAAAAAAAAAAGAAGATTTGTAGATTATTTGAAAGTTAGAATTCACCAGAATTCATGTACGCCAGCTGATAATTTTTTAAGCGATCTTTGCGAAACACATGTGGCTGCGAATATTCCAGTTCAAAAGCTTGACAATCCTATTTATAAACAATTGCTTGCAAAGTATACAGGGAAACATATTCCAGATGAATCAACTTTACGCAAAAATTATCTTCCAAAAATATATGCAAAAGCAACGAATAAAATTCGGGAACATGTGGGAGACAACTATTTTTGGATTAGCGCAGATGAGACCATGGATATACTAGGCAGGAGCATGGTTCATGTTATGATAGGTGTCTTGCATGCTGATCAACCAGCTAAACCGTACTTGATAGCGGCCAAAATAGTTGAAGTGGTGAATACAAATACGATAGCTGATGCCATTGATAGCAGCACTCATATATTCGAAGGTGGTGTGAGCTGAGAAGAAGCTTTACTTTTTGTTAGTGATCCTGCCGCTTATATGATGAAAGCTAGTAAACTGCTAAAAATAGATTTGAAAATATGCTTCATATTGCATGCACCGCCCATGCTTTGCATAGAATTGCAGAATTCGTGAAAGAACAATTTCCAAACATAAATGAATTAATTAGCAGCACTAAGAAGATATTTTTCAAAGCGCCAGCAAGAGTTACTATCTACAAAGAAAAATATCCCTTACTCCCATTATCCCCATCACCTACCATAACTAGATGGGGTACGTGGTTAGAAGCCTGCTGTTTTTACTCCGAGAATGTGGAAAACGTTGCAAATGTTGTAAATAATTTAAATGAGGACGCGCAAAGTATAGTTAAATGCAAAACTGTCTTACAAGACTCATTTCTGCAAAATAGTTTAGAATTCATTAAAAAAATTGGCGGTATACCCAAGAACATAAAATATTTCGAAGTTGACATTGGAAGAAGCAATCACATTAAAATACATTCTAAGTAAATTGAAGAATGTTCCTGGTAATTTTGGCGTTTCTTTAAGTAAAAGAAATTGATGCGGTTTTTGCCGGGAATCATGATTTTGCACCATTAAAAAATCTCTTTAGTGAAGATAATGAATGTGATATTAAATACAACATTCGAAAATGACATTTTCAATATGTTGCGATGTGGAAAGAAATTTCTCCATATTTAGAAATATATTAACCAGCACGCAATCTAACAGCAGAAAATTTAAATTACGTTTTAATAATCAATGTCAATAAATCCTGTTTAATGTGACATATGTATATAATGCTTTGCAAATGTAACCAATGAACGTGATTGCAAGGATTGTGGTGTAATTTACTGACACTGTATCACATCGGTAGACTCCTCACCAGACAATTGTTTTATAATAAAATCGGTGGCACGTATTTCGCTAGCTCGAGGCAAGGATTATTACAGCCGTCTAAACCGAACGAAAAAAATTTCTTTCCTTGAAATTTTAAGCATACATTTTTACCCCACTTTTTTACTTCCTTTTCCATACAAATATCTTATTAAATGTACATGGATTCTGGTGAATTCTAATTTTCAAATGATCTACCAATCTTCTTTTTTACACATTTCAAAGTAACCCAACATAGAGTGCAGTAAATCTCCTTATTATTAACAATTGTGAAGCAGGCATGATTCTTAATCCAAGTATTCCTGATTTCTTGACGAGGACTTTTGTGAGGGACCACAATAAGTACCAGAAAATGGCACTCATTGCTATTTTCAACAAATACAATAAAAACAATCCTCTTAATATGAAAGAAAGAACGAGATCTAACAACGTCTACTCGAAAATAAAATAAAATAATAGAAGAAACCAAACCTTGCTAATCCTAAACCACATAGATTAATTATATTTCCTGAAAGTTTTAAAAGGTATGTACAGCACATACAAGCGCAAGCGTCGCAGTAAGATAATATTTAATAATATTTAGTAATTTGTATCACTTAGTTCATTAAATTATAGTTGTAACTGAGGAATAAATGTCGTTAAAATGATGTGCGTTCTTTTTGTTTTTATCATTACACTGTAAAGGAATTTAAAGGGACTTGAAAACATGTTTGATAATCCAGGGTACCACGACGTAGAAGAGGTTGGGAAACTCTGCTCTATAAATTGAAACAATAGTTAAATCCATGTCTTTAGAACTATGTTACTTTAACCTTCCTATACTCACGTCAAAATGAAAGACGTATACTATACTATATAAGTCGGTCTCACAGACCGTATGCGTGACTATAGGAAGGTTAATAAGCTGCAATAGGCACAATTGGGAAATCCCTACATATGTCTAAAGTTGCGCTCACAAATAATCTCAATATTTTGACGATTGAATCACTTCCTTTATGTCGGTACGTACGTACTTGTCTCCTACCACGCAGTTACTAACCGAATCGTGTCCGTACTTCAATTAGTAATAAAATGATGAAGATTTATGCATAAAAAGGTGGGAGATCACTACATAATTCTATTTACTAACTTATTTTTTAACACAGTAACTACAGTATAGCCGATTTTCCACAACTTATGCGTTAAATTTCGATTATAGGAAGTAAAAATAAGTCGATGAGTATAAAAAAATTGGACAAATATAAGTTTGTTTTGGAAGAACTGAGTAATTTATCGGAATAAGTGTTGGAAATTATAATCACGAATGTCAAAACACACCTCTTCGTGACCTAACAACGATTTACGGCACGAGTAAATCAGCGTTTGGTGGGATTGAAAGCAGTCGAACGAAATTAAGCCAACACGAGCTATCATAATATCCACTTAACCTGACTAAACATATGGTATGTCCAAATAATATACATTCGCCTTTACTTGTCATCTCCAATAATTTCCGTCTGAAACTTAAAGCATTAATTTCGGCTTTCCTGCGCTCTTACCAGTTATATTTTACTTGATATAACGTTTCTTCTCTTTTAATTTGATGCAAGTTTTGAAAACAAGTGTATGCAGCCGTCTTCAAGTATCGCTTAACCCGTTAGGTAGAAAACGTTCTTTGTAGGTAGTATTAATTGAATATATTTTGACTACGAATTTCTGAAAATTCCATCCAATAAACTCTGAAAAATCCGATTTCAAGACGTAGAGTTAATTAAACCCCTGTTAAATTCCACAGAATATTATTTCGTAGTTACTTTATACACCGGTTGGATACGTAATAATTACCTGAAATTTAAATGAGTCATTCCGTTTAGATTTAAACTCGCAATCCGATTTAAAAATTCATAAAACTTGGACTCCTACCTAAAGCAGTATTCGTGGTTTACGTCATCAAAACTGAATTAAAACTTACATTGCGAAGTGTATTTTTAATTTGGTTCTCGTATTTAAAAAGCCCCGTCTCGTAAACAACATTTAAGGTTCAAGTTCTCATTCCTATAAGGATCATCAGATGCATAGGCTTCCGACTTCCACCTTTGATTGTGAGGTTTGTTTAGTTATGTTAGTTTGTTTAATTATGCGTCAATAACGCAGAAGAAGAATTGAAAAACCAGGAGTATAAATTGACTAGAGAGTGGCTTTATAAACGACTGGTAGGGTTGTATATTCGACGGCTTTTTGAATATACATATGTACTTGTATTATTTAGTGCTTGTTGGTCTGGAACTTGCAGCCAATATTTTCGTATACTTAGCTTTTACAAATTCCTTTGTTCACGATATTCCCACAATGAATATTAAATATCACTAGTAGACAGATAGACTTACAAGCTAACATCTTGAATCTAGGAATTAAAAAAATCTACTTTATGGGCAAGTAGTCTTTACCCAAAAATGTTGCAGCCGTTTTCCTTAGCTGTCCAACCTCGCTTTAAGAGAGTTAAATTAACGCTCAAGGTTTGTTTGATTTTCTTTTTTGAAAATAGTTCTGCAATGGTTGGAACACTGAGCTCGTCGAGCAGTATAAGAAACAAATTTTATTATTAGAAGAATTATTACGAAAACACTTGTCCTATTAGACGTAACCGTATTATAGAAGGCTTACAAGTCTCATCGCAGTTTTGTGCGACCCCCGTGCTGTTGCTGGTGCTGCCATTTCTATGAAAATATACATTATCATACAAACTAATTATTATTAAAGATACATAGGTATATACATAAGCTGCATGTGCCATATGACAGGTTTGGTATATTTTCAAGTTTGAAGAAATCATTCTAAATAAGCTCTAATAACATCTGCAATGCATGTAGCATATTGCAAAAAATTATACAAAACATAGCATTGGCAAGAAGGAACCAATTTGTTACTATTACTGCTATCCCGAATTAACTTCTACAAGCAAACGCAACGCTTACATCGGAAGAATTCGTGGGAGAGGCATGCCTTTGCAGAAATAGGGTAGAATATCTCACATGCTTACTTAATTCGGTTAGAAAAATTTTCCTCCCCGACTAAATAGAGAGTGACGACTCCTGTATATTTCTGTCTTGTTGAACATATCAATCAAACACAACTCTAAGAGAATCAATCGAGGCGTATTATGAGGATTCTCTTCCATACTTAACAAATTGTTCAGATGTTCACTAACTTTGCGTGGAGATTTTTAGTCTCTTTAACATATCTAGTTTCTCGAAATTTAGACTCAGTATTACTGACTGTAAATTGGCTAATAGGGCGATCTGGATATATTGCATTAAGAAAATCGCAAACTTGCTTCCGAGTTCTTGCCTTAACCCTGCATCCGATGAGAATTAAGATCTCAAACTTGTGTGTCACAGTTAAATGTGGCATGGTGCTAAAATTGCAGTAAGATTTATGTATCCTTAATGTTAGGACGTTAGTGTAAAACTGACACTTTGTAATGATCTGCAGGAATATGATCTGTAAAAAGCATCTGGCGCTTTGAAAAACAAACTCGGATAATGTTTTTTCCAGCAATAGAAATTTTGCTTTATTTTACTCTTTTAAGTTTTCTAATATTCAATTGTCATTTACACGAAAAATTTCTTATGTAAAGTGGCAACATCTTTATACTCTCAGTTTGGTAATGAAATCTCTCAAAATCAAAAAACGAATTGGGGATTGTGCTTTAGAAAAGGAATTATGACGTCCTTGCTCAAAAACATCTGATGTTTGAAAATCGACTCTCACCCAAAAATGTGAGTTTTTATCAAATAAAATCGACCTGTTCAAGATTTCATCCAACAAAATTTGATTTGGCTTTTACTGAATTTATTCTATACCTTAGGTCGTCACTGTATATACAATATGTATAATTTAATAATGTTCCAAGATTTTCTGAGCTATTCCCAATACCAAGCAAACCTTGAAGGGTAATTGTACCCTCTAAGGGCGAGATCGGACACCTAAGAAAACTGCTTCAAATATTCTTAGTGGAGGGCTACTTATCGACGAAGTTTTACATTTTTCTGGTAAGGGAAGTTTGAAAAATACAAGATTATAACAAGACTGGGATTGTTATCTTGTCCGATGTTAGACAATTAGTACCGTTTTCCATTATTTTATATGTACCTAAGGTGACTTATAATAGAAGCTCGAAAACATGAACCGATTGGAGCTAACACTGTTCACTTCAGCGAATACGTATTAAGTACCGCTAAAGAGAAGTAGTCCTCACTGGCATTAATGAAATGTATTAACATATTCTATTTACTAGCACTAAGAAAATTTAACATATATACGTATATTGTTTGTGCCTATTTAAAGTTTTTTTGAGTGCCATTAAATGCGTTCATTGCATTCAGAATTTGGCTCCTATAACGTTTAATTTTGTGATGGATTTTGCAACACTACAATCCTTTGATAACTCACGGGGACATTACCGATTTAAATGAAACTTTGTCAGTTTATAGACCCAATCGACTATTGTAAATCTCTGCTTTCCGTTTGTGCTGAGTCCTATACTTAGGAGGTAACTATCGCTCTCGAAATTTGGACAATTTTCAATTGTTTACAACTCATACCGTTATTGTGACCAAAAAAATATAAACTATATCTCACGAAATTCTCTTTTTATAGGTCTATCAAATTGTACCAAATTTGTTTTTTCCTTCATCTCGTTAACACCACCCTTTACGCCTACACCTACTCCTGCTCAAAACAGAGTGGAATGAAGCAATGGAAAAAGAGTCCATAGTTGGTCTACTGGAAATACCGTTTTCGTGTGTATACATCATCCCTTTTCAGTCCCGACTAAATAGGAAATATGGAATTTTTATGTGTTGTATACATACATATATATAAAACTTTAGATACGTGAACTGAATTTAATTTTAGATACGTTTAAGGATATATACACAAAATGAATTGTGTTTAATATTTATTTAACGTCTTTTATTGCTGAAAATGCTTATGTGATTTATTGTTGGTCTCTAATTAGCGTAAACTATCTGGAACGAGCAGACCGCTACGGGTGGGTGATTCTTCCAGACAAAAAATTCATGTTGATGATAATGGCAAAGTAAAGACTGATACACTTCGTCGGAGTGATATTTTCTGTTAATGTCCATACGTAGGTAAAGTTTTGCCATTTTCTTCTTACACTTTGTGGACGGTACAAATGGCGATAACAATGAAATATTCTAAATAAGCAGATGTACATAGTTATAATAATAATAATAATAATATATTTATTCATCCTTTAGACCTCTGTAGGTATTAGATACGTAAAAAATACGTAAGAATACATCTCAAATACATACAACATATTAAAAGTATAAGCGTATTCAGAAATATAGTTCACCATTTTTGATCATCAATAAAATCATTTAATTTATATTAGCCTCTCTCAATAAGAAACATCTTTGAACACAAAAGCTTAACGACACTACAAAGACTTTATCTGCCGAGGTAATTTATTGCATAGGCGCCCACAAGCAAAGTGGGGGGATCTTTCATATAAGGTGGTTCGGTGCCTGCAGCCTACTCACCAACAGTTGATGACACTGGCGATTCAAATATTGGTGAAATTAATTATTTTTTAGTAGTGTCAATATTGTCACGTATATGTACATATAAACCAGATTTTAAAATGTAGGGTCAGGATACCAGCGCCAATGAATGCCGCCCTACAACTTTCTCTGTACTGTAACGAAAACGCTTTGCGAATCAATTGAGTTGACCCAAAGGATGGCACTGTAGACCAGATGGGAATACACAACACCATAGGTTAACTCCACCAACTCCATGGGGAACTTTATTTTTTAACTGTTTAAGAGCATAATACGGGAGGGGCAGTCTAGTGTTGATATACTCTATATGATACAATATTCAGCTATGTATCTATCATAATGCTTAAGAAATTAATACATTCGCTCATTTCCAAAGCAAGTATACTGAAGTTATCTTTTCTGAAAAGCATGCATTGAGTCTTGGTATTGTTCAGTATGAGCTTGTTTTTATAGCACCAATTGTCCATTTCGCCAATCACTGTGTGTATCTTTGAATACAAAGTGTCAGGGTTAGACGCCTTAGGAGCTATTGATGTGTCGTCGGCATAAGCAATGTTATGTGTTTCGTCAAATCATTTATAAACAGAATGAAGATGAGCGGACTCAGCACCGAACTCTGAGCCACTCCCTCGTCCATCTCAAAATATTCGGATCGTGCACCGTCAACCGATACAACCTCCATCCTCGTCGCCTAACACGGGGTAACAAATTCTAGAACAGTGCCTCGTATACTTGTACCATATAATTTTTGATCTAGCAAACTCAATATCGTTAAAGTCAAATGCTCGGAACATTTCAAAGAAAAGACCAGCAACATAGTTCTTCATTTACAGCTCTTTATAAATGAAATCCATAAATGATATGGTGGCTGACGCCTTTGACCGACCATTACGAAAACCATGCTGAAAGCTGTCCAAAATCTTAAGTGCACTCAAGTACTTCACCATTCTTATGTATAACGCTATTTCTATAATTTTCCATATTGGTCGATAATTCTCCAGGAGCTGTGGGTTACATACTGGAATACTTCAAAGCTTGTGGGAATATTCCTTTCGATACTAATTCATTTATTAACTTATACAGTGGAGAGGCGATGATAGTCCGCAGATCCTTAATGATCCTTGCACTCATTCCATTTGACCGTAGGCGTTGGTGTTGTTTATATTCAGAATTGCTTACTGGATTTCAGTTTCTGTTACGGGTGTAAGGAACATAGTGGTAGGTTGAAAATCAGCACGTTGATTTATTAGGACCAAAATGTTCCTGAATTTTTGCACTAGTGATACTGAAAAAGTACTGGCCAAACTCGCGCGCGACCCAGTTACTGCTGTCAATGAGGTTTTCGCCCAGGAGAAGTGTAATTTTCTGATTGTATGAACGTAGCTTTTGTTTTGACGTTAACGAGTGTTTCCTCGTTTTGTTTGGTACAATATTGATATTTTTTAGAAATGTATCTTCTTTTATAAGATCGTCAGAGGTATTCTTACTAAGCCAGTAAAGCTTTCAATTTTTCGCCAGCCATTTTTATTTCTGCCATTATCGAACCATTGTGTTTTGGTGGCTTGTAGCTCTTTATACTATTAACAGTGTTTTAAAGACGGCGAAAGATGTTCAAAACATAGTGTGAATCTATCATTAACGTTGACAGATGGCTCCATCATTGCAAGCCAATGAAAATCGGGGAATCTGATCTTTAATAATTCCAAGTGTCTATGTGTTAAAACATTTCTAGAATAGACAGTATCGGAAGAATAACGGGAAAATTTCGAACTGTATTGGTAAGTCATAAGTTGAGCGTAGTGATCAGATATACATAAATCAGCAATTTCACATTGAAACAAAGACGTAGCTATATTTATCACAATATGGTCTATGCATTTGCTGCTGGTGTCACCATCAGAAATAAAGTGAACACTCTTGTCATTCGATAGGAGTCAAAAATCCCTTGAAGTATTTTGTAGATGTTTTTGTTTGACTGCTTATCAATATTAAAGTCACCACAGACCACCATTTTAGTAAATCCCCTATCACCTCTAAGAAACAAGTTATTCAAACTCTCGCAAAAGTAAGTCACATCCCCTTGCGGTGTCTGTATATAGCACCAGTACCGATTTTTTCATTAAAACCTTCAACTATCACCAAACGAGACGAGAATTTGGTTTCCTTTGTACACAATTCATTTTTAGTGTAATAAGTAGCCCATATCATGTAACCAGATGTGTTCATGCAATGGATATTTTCCTTGACTGCCCAATCTTCAGTTATGCAACAGACGTCAATGTTACTATTGTTAAGAGAAACTTCTAATTCTGTGAGTTTATTTCGGAGACCCTATTTGTTTACGTGCGTTATTGTCAGGTTACGACAACGACTGAGTGTTATATTGCTTCCAAACTGGTTTCCGTCAGACCCAAAAACAACTAAGAGTAATGGTAGTGATAACAGCTAATTTAAAAGAAAGAATTTAGAATGACTCTAGACCCCACAATTATTTTATCGAGATCTAACCGTTAGTAGCAAATACAAGTTGTTTCTTCTTTAAAGCAAACTTCTTAAAATCACTTTATAAAACGGTTTGCAAACATCGCATAGCAGTTTTAGCAGTATATTCAATGTGTATAAAGTTTGTAAAGGGAAAGTTATTTATTTAAACCTGACTCCCTGACGTACGCACATAAATAAACATTCATAATTATATTCCGCATTCAATATTTTGCTGAACTTGGAAAAAGGTATGAAACCGTAGGAATGAGTAAACATTTTATGCTAAATTCGTACGTCATGACCATGACGCTGATACGTAAAACATGTATGTAGGTACATACATAAATATAAGAATGAATACATATTCTCAACGAAGCGAACGCATCGGTGAATAACACAAACATATCATATTATGTGTGGGGGTTAGTTTAGATGAACTAGCATATGTGGAACGACTCATAAATCAAATATTGACGTTAATCTCATTATCACTGAAACGGTAATATTTGTGATTGCTAATGAAGGTTTATCGATGTATGAAATATTAACGAAAATGATTAATTTGCATGGATTGCTGGGGACTACATTACGATAAAGTTTAGTTGTAAAAATATATGGAAATAGTTAACATTATTATTAAAGTAATTTATTCGACTTAAGGCGAAACAATTTAATGGGAAGTTTCAATGGTAATGCAACTAGCGCACCAATTACCTTGAGGATACGCCAGATAACTTTGCTAATAGATTCAAGAAAACCAAAGGAGTTTGAGTGGGTACCGTTAAATCCAGATTTCATCTGGCATTATCTACGGGCAATAGTCCATAGTGCTTCCTACTATAAAACTATATTTGTTGAGAGTGGGTTTTTTACCTGCTAGCACTAGAATCAATGGGAATTCGACTCGGGAGTCGAATCGATTGCACGATGGTGAAAATAAATTCGGTATTCAACGCCAAACATCTAACTCTATTTATGAGAAAATTAAGGAAAAGGACGAAGGAACGAACACTACATACAGGAGTAATATCACCGACTTAATATAGATAGGTGGAAAGGTCTTTTGTGTCAAAGAAGTATTACACCTGGAATTTTTATTAAATTCAATTTATTTACATTTATATAGTACTTAGGTAAACACTTACTAAATTATCTACAGGTTTCTTCATTACCACTGAAAAACTATTATTTTTGCATCATCCCACAACGATGTACACGTGTTTCCACAAGTACCTGCTGATTTATGTATTTATAATTTTTAGCGGAAGAGAAGGAATTTTATAAAGCATTCTCATCTTACCAACCTCTGCATATATATGAAATTGTAATTAATAAATGCGCAATTAGCTTATTTCTTAGAATTTCTTTCCTGGGGGCAAACAAATTAATAACAAAGCTAATTATGTAATTTCGCAGCCGGGCAAGATTAAAATTTAATCAAATATTAGATTAGTGGAACGTCAATAATTCAGGAAGACAGATTACAATTAAATCAAGCTAATTACAGCCTGTATTTATAAGACAGTTAATGGGTATGCAATGCAGTACAAGGCGTTCGTTTAAAGTCCAATTTATCTTCGAAGACGACGACGCCGTCTTCTCCTGGTCTAACATCTTCAGATTCATAGTATCATCTTCTTTACGACTGCGAGTAATAAGCGGATTTAATAACCGGCGCCTGAAAGTTTCTAATAACCGAATTAGAGCAGCCACCGCAGTTTGTAATTGTCGCAAGTTTGAAGTTTCCTAAATTCATAAAGATATCAATGACTATAATTACTTCTGGACGGTGCGCTATCCCTGTCACAGGAACTTTATACATATAAAGTATTAATAGAACCCGCAACTTTGTGCTCTCGGGGTCTTTCGAAATTCTTGTGTGGACGTCAATAGTGAACAAAAAGAAATATAGGAATTCCTACCAGTGATCGGCAATGCATCGCTTTTTCGCTATTCATACTGACTCATGAAATTTTAAATATAAGTGAGTAGGCATCATTTAAACTCAACTACTCTGATTTACTCATACTCCCGATAACGTTGATTCATAAGTACAGGTTGCAATAAATATGAATGCGACGGCGACATCATACACATACTATACTCACACTCATAAATCACCTCAGTTTGATTTCTAATGTCAGGAAAATACTTACACTACTTAAATTGATTCAGCTGACTCAACTCATCCACGTATATTTAAAAGTTTAGTCATTAAACAGTTTGCAACCAGTATAAAGTGTATAAAAATATACAAAAGCATAAAATTGTAAGTTTATATAGAAACATTTCGGGAAAATTATTTTTTTTTATTATTTATCATTTTTATGAGCAGGTAGTGAAAAATGGATAGCAATAGTGAGATTGAGGAAAAAATAAATAGCGGAGTTTTTCAATTAGTGCAAAAACGTAAGGGTAAAAGCGCAATATAATATGAAATAAGCAACACAAATCTACACATATTTCTTTGTTTAACTTTAGTAAACAGACAATAGTAATAAACGCAACAGAGCAAACACACAGCCTCATAATGAGTATATTAATGTTCGTATGCGAACCATACTTATTTTGCATCATCTATACACTTTGAGTTAAGGAGAGGCGAAATCAACAACGTCATAAATGTTGTTAAGTATGAGTTCGATGAGTACTTCAAACTTTCGAGTGAATATGAAGTTGGACAACATTGCAATAAGTATGGGTGCGTATAAGTACAAGAAATTATAAATCATGATTCAACTCTACTCACTTTTTCACTACTCATTGCTGATCACTGATTCCTACCTCGCCAATTCAGTGAATCGTTAGCTGAGCAACAATATTTTATCTTGCACATTGATTATTTTGGCCGTAATCAAGAGTAATTTGTGGTTTTTATCAGCATTAAGTAAGTATATATTAAATAAACAGCTCGAGGAATATATAATACAGAATTTATAAGCAGTTTAAGATAAAACATGATATTCGAAAAAAATTATTAGATTGAATTCTAGAAAATCAATGTATTTTAAAACTAAAAGCAATATATGTAATGAAAACAGAGACAAAATTTATGTTATACAAAAAACAACTTAAAAGTGTACTATATAAAAATGAAATTATTAATTAACTGCACCAATAACATGGAAACAACTAATAAAAGTCATCACTCTGGTATTCAAACGAGTCACATGAAAGAACGTTATTTGACACCTGACGTATTTGTATTGATGCCTCAGCTTTCCTTCTGAGCACTTCTCTGCGTGGGTTAATTACAGGATCTGACGTTATTGAAAGCCTGAGCAATAAATTTGTATTTATGGAAATACGTGACTGTTTTCTGGTGTTATGTTCCCGGAATATGCGATAGTTTTTATTTGGAGCCTCTTGAACTTTCCCATAGAGCTGCCCGACAATTGCAGGCATGTAATACCACGAGTACACGCCTAGGTAGACGGATCTGGTTTTTGAGCAAGATTTCTCAAGTGAAATAAATACGTGGCCGGAAGACAATTTTCGTAATATAATGCCAAATTTCTTTTTGAGACTAACATCCAATCTGCGTGCTTCATTCGTGTTCCCAAAACGAGGTGGATCGTCTACAATAAGTCCCATTTGTTATTTTAACTTTAGGTTTATACGCCCGAACTCTGTTTCCCCTTTGGTTTTTTCATCATTACCTGTACTAACCATCTTTTTTAAATATACAATCGATAGCTAATGTGCAACAGGGATTCAAAACCATGAATCCATGCGTGCTGGGTAGACAAACCAAATACGTAATGTTCTTCCTTGCTGAGTGAATTCTTTAATTCGACACTCTTCACCTTGAAAATAGCACCACAGATATACGAAATAGGCGCTATAAATTGTCGGCTTGATATAGAAAAAATAAACTTGGCAAAATATAACAATTTCTTTTTGAATATAGTCTCCCTTAACTTCAGTACACTTTCTACAACGGCCAATTAATAATTCTATACCCTTGTAAAGATAATTTAAAGTTCCGTCCTCAAAATGTTCTGTTACAGCAGCTTGCAACTTACTATCGTCCTTAATACTATTCCCCTTAGGTCCTTTTTTTAAATTAGAAAATGAATAGTAATTACTAGAAGTCATGTCGGGACTATACTGGGGATGATTCGCGGATGGAAGCTTGTGCACTTGCGACTGTGCAGACAGGAGGAATTATCATAAAATAAGCTTAAAATCTTCCTCTATATTTACCATGTTCAGTTGGCCGTTATATTGCGATCTTTAATCAATGAGTAAAATGCCAGAATATTGTTGGCACCACCTTTTTAGTTGATGGAACTACTTTCGCCTTTCTAGGACGGCGTTCATAAGCTCACTGCCATTCCATCGATTCCACCGTATCCAAATGAATGGATAATTGGATGAATACATGTTTTAGAAATGTTAGACATTATTGTTAATTCCTTTAAATTCAAACGGCGATCTTCCAATAACATTTCTTCAATCATTGTAGTTTTTTGAAGCGTTATCACTTCAGTTGGCCGACCTAAGCACTCATCATCTTCAAGGGAGTTTTTTTTTCCAAACAGGAATAAATCGTTATTTCCTTTCGACTACAATAAAGCGTTTTTTTTGTTCAAATATCAACTAAAACAGAAGTGCCTTGCTCCATTACTTTCTATCTCGTTTTAAATTACCATATATAAATATTGAATAATATTTGCAATATTTAACATATACAGACAGTAATTATAATAGTGCGTTAATTTTGAACAGGAGTTTATATATACATATATATATTGTAGTATAATAATACTTAAATGGTTAATCACCATTAGAAAATTTATCATTTATTCCAATTCAATATATCAAAATTCACAGTAAATATTAGGATCAAGGATGTTTTGTTCAAATGACCTCCGATTTATTTTGGGTTCTATTTATATCTTTTCCATACCACGCACGCCACCCTTTGAGCATTTTATTACCCTGCGGGTGTTAGCTTCTTATTTTAACTCCAGTCAGAGACGTTCAATGGGAGAAAAGAAATGTAACTAGAAATAAAATTATTAACTATTACAAAAAACAACGATTAAAAGATAGAAGAGCATTGTAAATATTAAGACACATACATACAACACTTTTACATTACAAGAATTAATAAGAATTACTGGATAAATAACCAAGGATACATCGACATTCAATACAGGTTTCTATAAAAACGTATTATGCCTGGATGAACTGAAGTCAGGGTGAATTACAGTATACGTTTCGTGGACAACGGAGAAATAATGTAGTGTAGTCGTGGTTTCCAAAAAATAAAAAGTTTGTTTGGTTAACGACGAAGAAAATTGACAAGATAGATAACTCAAGAAAAACCTTATAAATGTATTTGGAATACAAGGGTTTTAAGAAGAAGTACCAGTGAATAAAAGAACCTTACCATACAGGAGAAGATAGAATTTAAAAAAGGGAAGAATACATAGAAAATAGAGCCGCACTGAAAAAGAAATTAAGAGAGGGAAGAATTCATAGAAAATAGAGCTGGATCGAGAAAAGAAGTTAAGAGAGGAGACATAGGAAGAACCATCATCGAATAAAAGAAATTACACTAACACACACACAACACTAGGTAATTATCTTGATTTTATGTTAAATATTTCTCAAAATTAATATATAATAAATAATAAATATAATTTGGTTATAATTTATGCCTTTTATATCATTAGTTAAGAGCTAGGCCGGTGCAATTTTGTTTAAGAAATTAACAAAATTCTCAGTACAATATATATATATATATATATATATGTGTGTGTATATTGTTTTATATGTTTCGTGATCTTTACTTACCTTTTTAAAGGATATCTAAAAAAAATTTAAAAGTAATTTAATGTAATGATCGCGTGGTACTTCGTTTTCGTTTGCTGCGACATTTCTATACACTAGTCACGTTAGCTTGCTACTAAGAACTACTACATACCTTGCGAGCTCTAATGTATGTAATGTATGTATATCAGTCAAAGCATTACATATTTTCCCATCTGTCATGATCAATAAAAGTTTTTGTTGGTTTCTGCCTCTGTAATCTCACTTGGTTTCTTTGATAAAATAAATTTAATTGGTCGGCCCATGAAGCGCTTTAATTTTGTTAACTAATGTTTTGGCAACCACTCAAGCTCAATGGGTCAAAAGAAAATACGAATAGGAACTCATCAACAGCATCAATATTCTTGAATTCCTGTTTATAAATACTGTGACCAGAGCTCTCATCACATCCGCCATTATATGATGAAAACGCTTGATGTGCTGCCCTCTAAACCAACGCTTTGTCTTCATTTAAAAGAAAATAATTGGAAATGGTGGTATTCATTATCCAGCACTTACCTGCCACCCCCTATAACTCATCATTGTGGAATGTTTGTGAACTTATTACGTGAATTTGAGACCTCGGGTTGTTTTGTTTGTATTTATAATGCGAAGTGTCCCAGCTCAAAAGGAAATACATGCGCACTAAATACATAATTTGATTTTGTTACATAATATAGATCTTTGGCTTATTGTTAGATACTTATTCAGCGAATCGAGAAATAATCAATATGAAAAGGATTCAAATCTCGGTACCTATACTGGTCAGAATTTGCTTTACATTAATGCAGTCTGACAGTTCTCCACCTCTTTGGAAAACAGACAAATATTTCATGGAGAAGGTTTTTAGAAGAAGTAGTTCTCAAACAAAAATTATCTTATGTCAAGGCATATATTCAAATACATTTTGAGTGAGTAGTATTAATACTTTATACTACCTGGATACCCGTAAAGTGTACAAAACACCAATTGTAGATATATTCACTGAGTTCAAAGTTAAGATACGCGTAATTGATGGCCGAAATCAGAAATAAAGTTTAATTTATAAAGAGCAAAGCGCAAGGGAATATTACTACTTTAGGATTAGTTTATTATAATTCCCAACTTTTCAATAAATGATTCTAATTGTAAGTGGGTAACTTTTCGTTTTGTAATCACAACAATCACAACAGAAAAATACTACATATTTTTCTTTGCCCCGCTATAAGCGATAGTAATAATAATAGTGTGATGCGATGTAAAGTCTTATCAGAGTAGCCTCTATTTTCCCAATTTCATGCCCCCTTAGGCACGTAAATCGAACTCTTTTTTCCTTAGTTTTTACTAGCAGTGTCAACTTGAATTATTGGTTAATTTTATCAAGTAGCCGGCAATCAGAAATCACTGCTTTGTTTTGTTTTTATTTTCATTACCGATCAATCCTATATTGAGATTTTGTTTATGTTTGTCAATCAATTAAGAGCTACAAGTAGAAATTTTATTATAGAGTAGTGATGGCCGGAACCAACAAATTTGTACGGGTGTGGCTTTGTTGCAAACGTAAGTAAACAGGTACTTCTATAATATTACGTTAATTTTCTTTCTCTCTTTTAGAGTTTAAATTGTTACAAATTTGTTCATTATTGTGATCTGAAATGTTTCGGATTACCTACATCATTTTCCAACTCACAAAGATTCAAAATAAAAATAAAATAAAGTAATTTCACTTAAACTTAACCTTCCTATACTCACGTCAAAATGAAAGACGTATACTATACTATATCAATCGGTCTCACAGACCGTATGCGTGAGTATAGGAAGGTTAACTTAACTTACATAGGCCGTCTTTTACATGCTAGAAAAAGGTCAAACAGGGCGTAGTAATAAATAGAGGAAGGTAACAGCATATGCGTTTTGATGTAGTTGATTCTGAATTTGATAGTACTCTCTAGAGGTACTACTTCAGTCAATTTACTGTATCCTCACCAGTTGAAAATGAAGTAATCCACAACTTGTTTGAATCCTCAGTATCAAATGAGCAAAAAGACATAACAATATATAAGATAACGAGAATACACAAAATTTTAGAATTAAAACCAATTAAACAAAATAAAATCACTACGAAAAGAGGAAAGAACTATTGACGAATTTTGTTTTGTTTATCAATTTACTTATATATACATATGTATGTATATATATATATACATATATGTAAATGTATCTTCTTTTTTTCTTCTTCTGCTGCGATGTGTTCCCATTATTAGTTTGCCGTTTTCGTCGATAACTACTAAGTAACCCATTTTTAGGGGTTGTCATGAAACTGTAAACAATTTTGTAGCTAGTTCTTATCTGCTTCGTGTCATTATATTGTTAATGCGAAATTGCAAAAGTTAGTTGCAAGAGCGTAACTGGTATAAAAATATTTTTGACACACAGTTTCCTATACAAAGTTTACAAAATACGGTGTTCAATTCAATTTAGTGAATAAGTAATCAATTTATTCGAATTGTCTGGATTTCCCAAACTTGCCCAGAATACGTTAGCTTGAGTTCTACAAGATCTAAAGAATAGATCTGTGGGTATGGTATATGCAAACTAATGGGATCGTTTTTGTTTTGATATTTGATCATATATTTTCTCCTATCTTCATACGTGTGGTACCTTGACATAACTGTTTTATTGGTTCTCCCATAATGAGCTTCGTTATTTTCCACTCGGGGTAAGCGATCCAGTTAAAAAATCCTATAACTCCACTTCAAACAGTACCATGCGTTCTCCTGGTTTAAAGAAACTGTTTACTTCATAAAAAGAACTTATGTATGCAGGAACAATGTATTATTTTGTTGCTGTGATGATAACGCCAGTACTAACTTTTGTGTTTAAAATGATTTTAACGAAAATACCTAAAACTTTAAATTATATTACAGTACCGAAAACGTTATAAGTTCATATTACCGATTAGGAATTACATCTATTATAAAGACACATCGTGTGATGGTACTAAAGAATTGCAAATTCAATTCATGAGGTTGCTAAAATTAAGGCAGCTGTTTCTACCTGTATTTTACAAAACATAATCAAGACGGATACTACCACGCAGTTTACCTGTAATAGAATGGACAGAGAAATAGAATAGAATTGTACGTACGAAATATACGTACAAATTCGAAAGAACTGACGATTTCTGCAAATTTTATTATCAGATGGAAAATGCGTGAGTGTGTGTTAAAGGGTTATCCGCACATTACGTCACAAAGTGGGAATAAACATTTGATCACCAGACCTCCGCTCTTTTCAGCTAAAAATGCTACTCCACTACACGGAACTTGATAACCAGGTAAGCAGCTCCGATCTTAAGCCCATATCTCGCTAGTTCATTACCTACGTTCTGCATTGCATATTGGCGCACTTTTCGTGCCCTTGAATATGTATGAGTAGGTAAACGAAGTTCAGCGAAAAGTGTAAAATCACTACTTAGAGTTCCCTGCCACTGCTGCCAAGACTTAAAAGCTTAGTATTTAGCCAATAAAGTAGTAATAATAAATTAGGAACAAACCCAAAATAACAGTATCCAACAATAATGTTAAGTCAGTGCTCTTATGCTGCTCCGAAATCTGGGCAATTTCGGTGAAAGATAATAAGGCCATACATTTGTCAATAAATTCTTAAGGCAAATGATAAAAATTTGTTAACTAAACACTAATCTAAGAAAGCTAACTAGGAAACTACAAATCAAAATTAACATCAACGAACGGAAATAGAATGGGATAGGCCACACGTTGGGGAAGTACGAAGGAGGCAAGCACTAAAATGAAAGGTAGAATGACGTAGAAGTAGGGGACCACCGTCACTTATCTGGGAGAGGCTACCAACAAAGAAGTAAAGAACTCTCTAGGAACAAATAAATGGCCATGAATAGTTCATACACAGTCCAGAATTAAATAAACACATTTCCGGGCAACATTTTTCATTCTATTCTTTATGAGTTTTTAATACAAAAGTTATTTTCACCTCACAGGGAATTGAGACAATGACAATCAAATCTTGTGCAAGATGCTAAATATCAGAAGATTTTAGGAAAATATCAAAAATTACTTACTTACTTACTTAATCCTTAAGCCTTTTCTACCCCTGTCCTGGGGTGTAAGGCGTGTGTGAAGCTGAGCTCCCGGGATTAATGTTGCATATTTCCCTCCATCGCTTCCTATCCGCTACGGCTCGCTGAGCTTCTCCCCACGATACTGCCCTTCCGTCCAGTGCATCTATCACGTTCTCTATCCACGTCCGCCTGGGCCTTCCTCTCGATCTCTTCCTCCTCGTCCTGGCTTCAAATACCTGCTTAACCACTCTCTGTTCCGGCATCCTCCTCACATGTCCATACCATCTCAGCTGTGCTTTTTCCATATTCTCCTCCATTGGTCTGAGTTTCAGGTTATCTCTGAGTGTTATGTTTCTAATTCTGTCTCTTCTTGTTTTATTTACTATTTGTCTCACAAATCTCATTTCTGCAGTTGTTATCTTTCTTTTCTGTTTCTCAGTCATGGTCCATGTTTCCGCACCGTATAAAAGTATTGGCATAGCCACTTTTTTGAATACTTGTACTCTAACCTCCTTCAGTATCTCTTCTTTTCCCAGAAATGTATTTTTTATACAATTAAACAGTATATCCTGCTGCTGTTGTTCTTTGTATTTAAATTTCTTTACTTGGTCTAGTATTTCTTCTCCTACTTTTATTGTGTGTTTTTGCGGATTCTTTCCCACTATCATTGTCTTAGTCTTCTCTATATTGATATTCATGTTTATTTCCTCCAATGTTTCCTTGTAAGTCTGTATATTCATATTAAGTGTTTCTTCGTCCTTTGCAATTATAACTATATCATCCGCATAGCATATCTCCGATATTTTTCTATTTTTCATTTTCCAGTAGCCTATTTCATACGCCCTTATTCCTTTCATCTTTAGTCTCTTCATTGCCTCATCTAACACCAGTGTAAAGAGCATCGGACTCAGAATACATCTCTGCCTGAGACCTCTAGTTGTTGCAAACACATCTGATTTCCTCTGTTTTGTTCTTACATAATTTGTTGTTTCTTTATATAAGCTTTGTATTCCTCTTATTATTAATTCCGGTATTTTCCTATTTCTTAGTGTCATCCATATGTCCTCTCTATTAACCTTATCAAAAGCTTTTGTAGGTCTATAAAGCATAAATGTACCTCTTTGTCTTCTTTTATTGCCTTTTCTCCTATTTGTCTCATTATAAATATTGCATCATTTAATCCTCTAGCCCGGCCGAAATCCAAACTGTGTTTCCTCCAAAGTATATTCCAGTTTATCTCTCATACGTTTTGCTAATATTCTAGTATATACCTTTGATACCGTGCTAGTTAGTGTTATCCCTCTGTAATTGCTACAGTCCTTTGTGTCACCTCTTGTAAATAGGTGTTATTATACCTGTTGTCTAGTCCCTTGGTGCACTACCTAACAGTATCCTGTTCATCATCATCGTAAGTTCTTGTATGGCTACCTCTGGTAGTGTTTTTATCATATCTGTAATTCCATCATATCCCGGTGCCTTTCCCAGTTTTAACTCTGCTATCGCTTCCCTTACTTCCTTAATACTTATCTCGTCTGTTTGTGTTACTTCTATTCCGTGCTCTAATCCTACACTCAGATGTTAGTTTTCGGCGATTATGTCCTCTCCTTCTAAAAGATCTTTATAATATTCTCTCTATCTGCCCATAATTTTATCTTCTTCTTCTATGATATTTCCTTCTTTGTCCTTTATATTTAATATTGTTCCTGCTCTTTTCTGTCTCATGGTCCTAATTACACCGAAGAAAAGCTTCTGGTTCTCTTTATACGTGTTTTTCATTCGTTCTCCAAATTGTTGCCATGATCTTTTCTTTTCTTCCCTATCACGCTTTTGGCGTCTTTCCTTCGTTGTTTATATTTCTCATAGTCTGTTTGATCCCTTGTTTGCAAATATTTTCCACTCTCTCTTTTTATCACTGACCGCTGCTTTTACTCTATCTGTCCACCAGTTTGTCTTTTTGACTTTTCTATTTACTATTCTTGATGCGCCGCTGGTGCTCTCGGCCGCAGTTAAAATGATATCTTTAAGTCTTCTTCAAAAATTACACCCGATAAATCTCAATACTATGAAATTGCAAATTGCATTAACCTCTGTCTTAAAAGGAATTGTTAAATATACCTAATCCCTTTAATTTTGTCTTTTGTCGCCGACCTGTATTCGATGGTGTTCGTAGGTGTTTTTCCTCTAATTTTCAAGTTAATATTCTCAGTGTCTGTCAGTTCGGTTAAACAACAAAGTATTTAATGTTACTGTCTGCGAGCAAAGTTTAAAGGTGGAACGAGGCGAGAATAATTCAGACGGCATGGGTCCCCACGGTACTACTTCCGGTTCTCCAGTTCCGACAGCGCCGACCGGAACTGACGTGAGTTTAAAAACCGACATATCACTTCGAATTCAAGCACTCGGAAAACTGCAATAAATCCATTAGTAACAAAAATTACTAAACTACTTCTTCAAAACGAATAGCGAACTTATTCGAAATAGTAATCATATAATGGCCTAAACAAAAATGGTTAATGTGTGAAAAGTTCTTGTTAACAGTTACACTTGTATTTTCTGTAATGTGCGCACTGCAACAAGATATTGACTTCATCTAGCAAAAAAGTGTATATTGTCTATAGAACTGAAAGCGTGCACATTATTTCCGTTGACGTCTAACATTTTTAGCAATACCTCAGTGCAGAATCAATAGAAGCGTACCTCTGCAAACCCAGATAAGCCGCCATCCTTTATTTACAAATTTCATGCACCCTACGATAAAATTAAAACTTGAAATAATACAATCAGATGTGTTGGTAAAAGAATTGAAATTCCATACATTCATAAATACGGAAGAGCGAGAACCGTTTCAGTATTATCCCTTCGCATAATAGATCCGTCGTTTCCAACATAAAACAATCCTATCAGTACAAACAATGCACTTTCGCTTCGAATAGCACGATTCAAACGGTTTCATGATGCTGTAATTTCTAATACTCCGTGTGCAATGCATATGGAGTGTGCACTCAACATTCATTAATTAAATGTGGTTATCTGCAAGATTGCAATTGCGGCCGTAAGGCCACAAATATCAATTAAGGATGCATGAGCCGCACCATAACTCACATTACCGTTTCACATGGCCCAAGGATCCATATGTACAAACATACGATCTATCTGCGGCTTATGCTCTTTCTTTTTTGACCAACTTCATTTTACATCAATCTATTCTGTTTATATTCGTAGGAATCGCAATTACAAGTTCGTCTGCTAAAAGCAGGAGAGGAAAGAAACGCGTATTTTATGCGATCTCCAAATAAACTAACACTGATACAGTTTCGTCCTAAATGAAATAAAAATGGAAAACTTGCAAGTGCATCACAGGTTCAACAATTCAGAATATGTTACATTTAATTGGTTAACGTCTGTCTTAAAATTAATGGCTTTATTATCTTTATTAATGTGTATCATCTCCAGTAATAATCTTGTTTTATAGTTTTTCCCATTCTAAGACCTTTACATCATCATAGTTAAAGCTATGGTGAAAATGTTTACTAGGTATGCACTGGAAACGCCCACGAACCCTTTTCTATCCTACAGTCACTTTTGTGCTGTGTTAGCCTTTGTTTTGGTAAATGTGATGTCTGTCCGATATACATACATGTGTAGGTTCACAGTCACCATACGGGATTGTATATACGATGTCTTTTGGGTTGAGTATAGGTGTTATATCTCTTGTTTTTGTAAGTATATTACCGATATTAACAGGATTTTATTTGGCTATTGCACTGTTAGGGAACTGTTTAAAATGTTTTATTATTTGATATGTTAAATCAAATAAATATGTATGGAATCTTTTTA
Source organism: Chrysina gloriosa (assembly GCA_038088585.1). Classification (NCBI taxonomy): domain Eukaryota; kingdom Metazoa; phylum Arthropoda; class Insecta; order Coleoptera; family Scarabaeidae; genus Chrysina; species Chrysina gloriosa. The sequence goes on from CM076090.1 coordinate 26,841,472, forward strand.
TAGGTTACTAATCTTTCATTATATGTGTCTGTAGGTCCATCAAAAACGTTGAAATTATAAATTAATTTGTTCAACATGTGTTTGGGGTATCCATTGTTTCGAAAAATATTAAACAATTGTTTCAAATTAGCATCTATAACCTTTCTATACTCACGCATACGGTCTGTGAGACCGATTTATATAGTATAGTATACGACGTTTCATTTTGACGTGAGTATAGGAAGGATAAATGAACTATCGCTGATATGTGTGATTCTGTTTTTCATTGTTATCACCGTATTATATTTTTGTGTAAGTGGGTGACTGGAGTGGTAGTTGATAAACCTGCCAGAAGCCATGGTTTTCTGATACCTGTTTAATATCAAAGTGCCATCATTCACTCTTAAGACTCGTGTATCTAAAAATGGGATGGATCTATCTGTTACTGTTTCGACAGTATGTTGTAGATCAACATTAAATGAACTAAAAATGTGTACCGTTCTCTCTTCCATATTGTGAGGTATAGCACAAATTACATCATCAACAAATTTGTATATAAATGGTAATCGAAAAGGAAGATTATTTATCACATTATCAAATAAATAATCAAGTACAATGAGCTGGAATTGAATTAATTGGCGATGCAATAGCTGTACCAAATTTTTGCATATAAAGCTGTTGGTCAAACGTGAAGTAGCAGTTATGGAAAAGGAATTGTAGTAGTTCTAATAAGCTCGGTTTTGTAATGCTACAATGTCGTTTTATCAAATTCCAATGTGAATTTATTATTTCTACAATGAGTGTGAATGGTATATTAGTAAATAGGGAGACCATATCTAAAGAAATCAATTCATAATTTTCTGGTAATGGAGGGTGTTTCCATGGTATTTACAAATGAAAACATATCTTTTATGTTGTAATCAGTTCTATCTGCAAGGCTAACGGTGAGGATATTTGATAAGAATTTCGATAAGTTGTATGTTACGGACTCTATTGAGTTAATAATAGGGCGAAGGGGGTGCCTTCGTTTTGGATTTTGGGAAGGCAATATAGTTTGAAAGGTGTAGAACTGTAAGTGGTAAGTCCTTTTCGCTGTTGCTTATGTAATATCATTATTATTTTTTAGTTTCTTTATTAGACTATTGTGTTTGTTTTGTATCGTAATTGTAGGGTCTCTTGTTAGGGGTGTGTGAGTATTTGTGTTATATATTAATTCTTTGGTCTTTCGGATGTAATCTGATCTGTCCAAAGCACTGTGGCCGCTATCTCACCTGGCCTTCGGCCGCACTGTTTGTTTACATTTCCTTTCGCATTCATTCGAAACATAAAGTACAATGAAATATCAATATTATTCCTGCCGCAATACCGCCGAAACACACGAAAATTGAGGTCCGTGAAGTGGTGTTGAAACTATCTCAAAAAGGAAAGAGTTCTTGTGATATTGCAAATACTCCATCTATTGGGAAAAGCACACTAAACCGTATTATTACAAAACGTAAATCAACAAATTCGTTGTGTGATAAAAGTCGAAACGGTAGATCACGAAGAACTTTGAAACACTTAGACAAAATCAAACAACGGCAGCATGAATTTTGTGGGAATTACGCAGTGAGAATCTTCCTAACATCAGTCTGAGCACGGTATCTCGACGTCTGAAGGCTGTGGAATTGATTGGACGCGTTGGTGTAAAGAAACCACTAACTAACCACAATTATGAAAGAACTAGACCAGGCAGTTTATAAGTGGTTTATGCAAAAACGAATTGAAACACAACCCATTAGCGGACCATTGTTACTGAAAAAGTCCCTTTGGTTTCATCAGCTATTGAACATTAAACAACAATTCAATGCATCTCAAGGGTGGCTAGAACGGTTTAAATCCCGGCATTAAATTCGCCAGCTTGATATTCAAAGTTGAGTGCCGATGCGGAGGCTGCAAGCTCATAGGTCGCTGAATTTAAACAAATTGTCGTCACCCACAGTTCACACTTCACTTCGGATCAAACCGGATTGTTATGGAAAGCCCTTCCATCAAAAACTCTTGTATCGTACAATGAAAATCAGCACCAGGTCATAAAACTAGCAAGGATTTAATAACTATGATGGCATGTTACAACGCCTCAGGATCTCATAAACTAAGACTTCTTTGTATCGGCAAAGCGAAAAAGCCAATACGTTTTAAAGGAACAGAAATGCGATATTTTCCCTTTGATTACTACAATCAGACAAAAGGCTGGATGAATCAAGAAATATTTAGGCAATGGTTCTTTCAAAAATTCGGTTTAGTAGTACGTGAACATTTGCGACCGCAAGGCTTACCAAAAAGGCCATGTTATTACTGGATAACGCCCCTTCACATTCTAGCGCCGATATCCTTAAAATTGAAGATGATAACATTTTTGTAACTTACTTACCATGTCACGGCTCTCATCCAATGTATGGATCAGGGAGTATTAGAAGCATTCAAGTGCAGATATAGGAAGTCTGTTGCGTGCCGTTTTATAAGAAGAAAACATTTTCAAATAATTTTATAAGAAATGGTCAATCAAAGAGGCAATGTATTCTGCAGCAGAAAGTTGGTTGGGAATAACAGCTTTGACTCTGCAAACATCTTGGTGGAAATTATTTTCAAATGTTGCTGCGCAGAAATGAAGACACTGTTGAAATTACTGCAGAGTCGTTTATGAACATTGTACAAAAAGTTAACGGTTTTGAGGAAGCGGATAGAGATAACCTTGAGGAATGGATGAAACTAGATGAGGAAGATCCAAGATGCGAGATCAAAGACGATTCAGCTATAGTAGCAGAGACCCTGGGCATTGCCAGCACCAACGATGATAGCGATGAAGAATTTGTAACTGAAGCTTCCACGTCAAGAAAGGTTTCTTTTGCAAAGCCCCTTTATTGCTCAGAAATTCTGCTTAAGTATCTTGAACATGAAGGCGTCACTAACTATAATGAAATAATTAGCGCTAGAAAAATTCGGATATCAATCAAACAAATTATGACTTAATTGTTAAAACAATAAATTATGTATGTGTATATGTACATAATATGTACACATGTATAAACTTATGTATGTACATGTAACAAGAATGCTTCTACGTATACTTATGTGTATATATGCGACGTGTTATAAGAAAAATAAATTTTAAACATTCTGTATTTCTTAACTCCGACGCTCTACCAGGACACCAGAAGTTACTGCGAAAAAAATGTAATGTATGTAAATTTTATTATGTTTATTTATTTATTCGATTATTCGTGCTTTTCAATTATCCGGCAATGTCACCCCGACGATTAGCACGGATAACCAAGCTTGTACTGTATTATATTGTTTCAATAGTTGTCAAATGTTTGGTCAGTAGTGAAGTCGATTAATATAAATAGACATGACGTCACATCACACACGCTTACCATATTTGATAATGTTTTTGAAATGGGCATTTCGCTGGAATATGGGTCATTTTAGACAACTCGGTCAAGTGCACTCTGCTAGTCGAAAAATTCAACATTAATGGGTCCTCGGTAGAAAACACAATTCGAGTGCGCCGAATCCAACGCTGTCGGCGGTTTTGCGAAGTTTACTCTAGTTTTCGAGATATTTACGAGTAAAGATTGTACAAAAAAGGACCCAAGAAATACGTTTTTCAAATATCGTGTCAGTTCGACAAAATTTCTTCGTTTCATGAAATACTTTTCATTTCTTCTAACTTACGGAGTATTCAAGGTTGCAGAATGTATAGAAAAATATATAATAAGTCTATTTGTTCCCAAAAGTTGTGTATTTCCACATAGAAGTATTTTTATCTCAGAAATCTTACATTTCTGATGCTTCTTCTTGCAAATTCCAACAAATATCTGCTAAAGGAGCATCCAACTTTTTTCCCACTATCAATGTTTGCCGTCTTGCCGTCACTTGGAAGAAATTTCGTCGAACTAAAACGATATCTGATGGATAAAGGGTTGAAATGTACGGGAAAACGTGTTTCTTGGGTCTTTTTTGTACAATCTTTACTTGTAAATATCTCGAAAACTGGGGTCAACTTCGCAAAATGGCCGACAGCGTTGGATTCACTGTACTCGAATCGTGTTTTCTACCCAGAACCCATCGATGTTGAAAAAAGTAAGTGAAGACGTCCATGGGCTTGGCAGGAAAGCATGTCTTATAACAAGAAGTTGTGTAGTATATGAATGCATTTATGTATATTTGCCACAGTCAACTTCTCGTTGATCAGGATTTTCTTCTACATTCTTATTTCTTATGATACGAACGTTTGGCTTTTCGTGGCACCACGTGGTATTTAAGCTTGAGTTCAAATTTGTCTGTATATGAGTTTAGTGTAGAGTAGATGGTCTTTCAGATGAGATAAGTTTTTTTGTAATAGTAAAATTTTACGTTGGCTTAACCCGCCTACTGGGTGTTCTATCGGCGGTACATGGAGAAGGGTATAACGGCTGGGTAGTTTGGCCAGCGTTGATACCTAGTGCTAATTTAATTACTAAGTTGCTTAAGTGTTTAAATGGATGATATACAGAGAAACATTCCCCTTACTTCTGTTGACGGAGGTACTAAGGAAAGGAAGGAAGTTCGATAGTATGATTAATATCTCAACCTTTCGCATCCGTTGTAAAAGAATTATATTCGATTCTGTAGATAATATCCCAAAGAACGGCTACATAATAAGTATTGATGACCTAGTTGAACCGCTTGTGTAATGGACTATGTGCGTAATGATTTCATATAATCTGATTTGTATTTATTTCACCTCAAAAGGTTATATTATCAGGCAATATAAGCGAATAACTTTAATTGGCATATTTATCGGTGTATGGCGGTTGGTGTCACCGGCTAAACGCGTTATTTTGGTTAGTGTCCCGCCGTGTATCCAGCGTTAAGTTGTTATAACGAGGAGGCCTTTATGTAGCTTCCCGTCTAAATTTTGTGTGTTTGTGGTGTTCGTGTAAATCGACTAGAAAGAATATAGGCGTTCTAAGTTTTCGCGGACAGTTATGCATATATAAATTCAGAACCTAGGAGAGTTTTACCCGATTCATTAATTTGTAAGTTCAGAGAGTATTCCTTCAGAATTTATCTCACAACAAAAATTAAAAGTTTCGTATGGAAACAAGTTAGACCTGTCGCTAACAAATAATAGCAATCGCAATGAAATGAGAATTGCAGCTGAAAATTATCCTGATTTGTTAAATGTCACTTTTGAAGTATTCTGTAAATGCTTAACTGATTCAAAAGACAAACAGTAGATCATGTACTCTGGCTAAATCCGAATTAGATTTTTATATACTATAAACTTCAAGAATAACACCGTGTTAGACTCCCAGGAAGGTCAACTTATCAATTTCATTATTTAAATAACGGATATCGAAACAAAAGAACGAAAAAGTTCGAAGAATTTTACCGCGTTGGAAATTAGATTTTTAGTGGATATTGTTATACGATATATGAAGGTAATTGAGAATAGAAAGACATATTCTATAACGTGGAAGGAAAAAGATGAAACCTGGAAAATCGTTAAGAAGGAATTTAAAGCATTAACAGGCAGTGAACGGTCAGCTGCGTTACTTATTAGTAAACATTGTATTCTTAGCCTTCCAGCTATAATTGTCATTGTCACAAGTATCTTCCTTTCTTTGCTGAAGTTTTCCTATTTCTTTCAACACTTTCAGGGTTGTTGATCGATGGTGCTTTGCATAAAGTTGTCACCAGTCAAACAGCTTCACGAACAACATTAATTAACATGCTTAAAGGTGTCAGTTCTAGGAGACGAAATGTCTTCAAAGAAGACAACAGTAACTTAGGTAATTCCAATTTAAAAGCCAAAGTAGACTGCAACTTGCCTAATCTGCTGCTTAACCCTGCTGTACTGTTAAAATTTACTTTATACGTGTATCGTTCGGGTCAATATGACCTGAAACATTATTTGCAACAAAGAATAAGTCTACTGTTTGAAAAGAAATATTTTATTTATAGAAAAATAGAAATTTACATCTTCTAATAAAAAACATTTACATTTAAACATAAAAATATGTATTTTATAAAAAGACTATGGAGCACAATTTGGGCAAAAGAATTTTACATGCTTCTTACAAAGATGTTTATTGCATATTACACAAGTAATATTTGTTTTGTTGTCATTACTTGACGGACAAAATTTGCATCGTGCACGTTTTGCATTAATGTTCGCTGCTGTTGAGGGTTCATTTGATGTTAAGGCTATATTTCGACTTTTCGATCGTTGAGCTTGTACCACCATGTTGCGAGCTTCTTCTCCCCTGGGTAGATACGTTCTTGACTCCATATGTAATTTTATGAGTAATTTTCCTAATTCTTCTAGAAATAATCTTCTTTTTGTTAGTTTATTGTTGTTCCAATTTGGATTCACAGCAGTCCATAATACATACGCGTTGTAAGCCGAAATGTCTAGCATGTTATAAAAAATTACCATAGGCCAGCGATTGGATATCCTTACACAAGTATATGTACCCACACAAGTATATGTACCCACACTTATTTTATCAAGTGTGTCAACGGCACCTTTAGTTGCATTGTAGTCTAGTATTATATGAGGTTTCTGATCAGTTCTTTCAGCGACTTTGTTGTCGTGATGCAATGTGCTCATAAGGATCACGCTCTTACCCTTTTTGGCACATAATTTACGACGGTTGTATCATTTGTGAAAAAGAAAGAACTGCTATGTACTTGTTTGTTAGTTATTGGCTGAGGAAGTTCCGGCTTGTTTTCTAACAGTTCCTACCATCGTAAGTTTTCTTTTCAGCAGTAACTGCCCTAAGTGTGTATGATGTGAAAAAATTGTCACACGTCACATTATGTCCTCTTAGTTCGCTGGTGAGATCGCAAACCACCCGCATGCCCTGATTTTTTCTGGTGGAGCACCCTCTTCCTTTCCCTGGTAAGCTTGTACTTTCAATGCGTAAGATGTTTCACTGTCACAGAGAGTCCAAATTTTGATACTATACCTCGCTGGTTTACTAGGTATGTATTGCTTGAAAGGGCAGCGACCTCTAAATGCAACTAACTGTTCATCCACCGTTACACTTCCTCCAGGATTATATAACATGGGAAAATTTTCTACCCACATTTCCCAAATGTTTCTAATGGCCGCTAATTTATCAGCACGTCTTCTTTCCTGGCGTGTAGTCTTGTCATCAAAGCGAATCACACGGGATATCATGCTGAATTGTTCAAGAGACATGGTTGTTCGAAAAATGCTTCGACCGGTATCATTGTCCCACAGACTTCTTGTAGCTTCTTCGTGCGATCGGTAGACGCCGGCAAGTAACAAAAGACCAATGTAGGCTTGAAAAGTGGTACTATCTAAAACTTTCCACTTTGTATCGTAAACCCATAATCCTTCAATATTTGTCATCATTATCACTTCCTTCTCGATCGCAGGAAAAAATACAATTTCAAATGCACTTTTTATGTCTGTAATTCTCGCACATGCATATCTTGTAATTCCTGCAGGAGTGCGAATCACATTGCCAGAACTAAAACGACCACGTGGCTGAGGTGGAAGTAAATTCCATTCAATTTTACCATCTTTCGAGAAAATTGTCTGAACATTCTGAGGCATTTGAAGATTTTCTTGGTCTTGTTCGCTATCAGAACTATCACTTTCCGACACATCACTTATATGATCTTCAAATTCAGGAACAGATTCATCACTATCAGAAGCTTGTGCAAGAGCTTGCAGTTCTGCATCATTTAGTGGTCTTCGACTTGCCATGTTGAAATCGAGAGTGAAACTAACAAGCAAATTGAGTGCTACGTTTTATAGCTAAGGTATCACGCATGCGTGCAACGTCCGAGATGTCCCCTTACAGAAACCAAAAACAGACGCTAACACGTTTGAGCTTGAATAACCCTGCGTAAACAAGAACATGCAAGAGGGTAATACGTGATAGTCAAGTAGCAAAAAAATAAAACAAATAAATCATTTTTATTACTTTCTAACATATTAGGCGCAGTGATGGGTCGTTATTATATGCACAATTGTGTTGTATATAATAATAAACAATATAAATGCGAGAAACATATCCTAGAAATATGTATATAACGTAGATGACTGTCGGATCATATTGACCCGAACGTAATAAAGGTAACATATAAATAAATATTTCAAACAAAAATAAAAAAATAAAATGTTTATGGAATATTAACGTAAACAAAGTAACAAATAAAGTCAGTGAACGCCATGAACATTTTTTGACAAATATTCATATTACAGCGAAACAAAATTCTGTTTGGGTCAAATAGACCCGAACAGTGCAGCAGGGTTAATAAAACTATACTCGCCTCTGTGTAGGAGGAGTAATATATGCTTCTATTCTATTTAAAACATGTTGAACAATTACTTTAGATATCCTGAATCTCTGAATAAATTCTTTATCATCCCACATTTCCCAGTTATTTACTCTAGGTCTCAAGGTATAACGTTTTCGATCGCGATTTACAACGTTAACGATGTTATACAGTTCTATCATGACATCAAGTTCTTCGTTAAACATATCATCCAGCATTGTGATTTGGTCGCTAAGTGCAACAGACGGCAAATAAACATTTTCCAAATTTGTAGGTTATCTTGGCAATAACGTGTTATTGGGTGGTTGAAGTCGCCTTTAAGTTATAGATCACATAAAAGTGTTTACAGAAAGGATAAATGTTATTGGACGATGAAATTTATCGAGTACTTAAACTTATAGAGAACTTTATAGAGAGGTGAAAAGATCGGCCCTTAGAATGGTAGAGAGACTAGATCCCATAGGCATACCGTCGATTTCTTTGTATATCTGTTTATTAAAGATGAAAAAAGTAAATTTGAATATAAAGTCAATAATGTCTAAGAACAGATTTGAGTTGATGTCACAGACTCCAGATATTAAATTGAAATTGTCAGAGATAATCTGTCTCACTAAAGTCAGTGGAATGCTTGCCTCTACTCGATACCATCTCATTTTTGTTTGTACACTTCACTAATGGCGGGATAACACCTAAATATAATACTGTGGAATCGAAATTGGGAATCGGTGATTCCCAAACAAACAGTAACAATACATTATATTTTCATTCCTTGGCAAGTATGTATTCAACGACACATACATACACATACAACCATTTTCCTGTGCTTATGACTATGCAATGTACTTGCGAATTAAATAATTTTAACAAACTTACTATACCACCTGATTTTAACACTTCCGCTGCAAAAGCAGGATTTTATGTTCAAAGCATAAAGGATACTTCTAACGCAGTATTTAGAATAAGCCAACTTCTAACCTAATTAAAGAAATATATCTTCGTGGTGGTATAATGAATGTGCGGCAATAGTACAGAAGAGGGAACAAGCACTAAAAGAATTAAAAGAAATAGAATATTGGATAGCTACATCGATAGCCGAAACGTAATTGCAGATTCTAAAAATGATCTGAACACAGAGGAGGAAAGCTGGAGAAGCTTCTATAAAGGTTTAGTTAAATTAACACCAACACCACATTTCTGGAACAATTAGAAAGTTCAATGGATGCGAACACAAATATTATAATGCACCGGATAGTCGTGTCCAGGAAGTACTATTGAATTCAATTCCCAATTACTTGTTATCCAAATATGGTAGATTTGGGATACTACAACACGACCATGACATATTAACATAACATAACATAATGTAGTTTATTTCTTTATATTACAGTAAAGTGTAAAAAGAGGCCATAATCTAGAAACGTACATAAAATACTAATTATTTTGCTGATTTCGAAGCATAGAAAGTCTTTAATTTCATTAAAAGAAACTATTTAATGAAAATCCTTTTTTATAAAAGAAATTTAAGTGATGTGAAGGTTACATCACCAGGAGTAGATAATGTAAATTACATTGTATTGAACCATTTGCCATTTCACTTCAAAAAATTTCTACTAGAAATCTTTAATGAGCCAACAAATAGATATGTTACAAGAATGTGTTGGTAGTTCCAGTTTTAAAGCCAGTATAGCAATAAAAACCTAGAAATGACCAAACAAAACTTGCCTCTGACTCACAGCTTACATTAATGAATTGATTGGAAAAAGCAAAAGTTTGAATTTTATGCGGATGATTACATATGTCAGATGGGTTTCACATTTGAGGGCCTTAGAGAACATACAAAACACACAGTCAGATTACTTCTAGATTGTGGTCTGTGTTATTTTATAGTAGAAATGCTTGGATTTTTGACAGATTGGATGACATTTACAATAAATCTATTCGTTTATTTGTGGGAGTCGTAATATTCACACTAACCAGTGCATTGTAAATAAGACCTCGCAAACCACCACTTCTACTAAGAAGAAGATTTGACTATTAAATATATTTAGAAGCTTAAAATACACAATTTATAGTCTGCTTTAAATAAAATATATGGATTACTTAGAGACGATCGGAATACAACAAATCTAATGCTGAACCAATCGCCATGTTGGAAGCTCTGACATATAGAATTAATACCACAACTAAAAGAATTGTTATCATGTCAGATTCTGTAAATGTCATATATCACATTAAAATAAACCCAATAATCTTCATGGGGAATTACCTAACGGTGTATTAGATAGATTAGCTCAAATGATTTAAGAAACCAGCGACACTTATGGATCGGTTTTAGCATATAGTGATCTCTTAGTTATCTCTAAACGTCGACTATTATGCGAGGAGTAGAATATACAATGAAAGTAATTTTAAAATCATCTTACCATGCAGTATACATTCGCAATCAAATGTTAAAGGATAGTGAGATGAGTGTTAGTTGTCGCGTTTCTACCGCTCCATAATCGCCCAATTCAAATTTGGTCATGGGAAATACCCCTCGCATTTATTTAAATTTGGGCTTCACAGAATCACCAGCTTGTAATTGTTATCGTCAAGACACTGACTTCAAACATATACTGGTTGCATGCTACACAAATATCATAGATACATACATTAAACAGCTAATTATGGAAGGTATATCCGGGCACAACAATCTCATACTTGACACTTTAGTTGAAATAAAGTGCCAGACTTTTTCACATTAGTGGGGGATTCCGTTTTAGTTTATGGTTTGTTGATTTTTGTGGTGTGAATTGTTTAGTCAACTTGAAAGGTCCCACAATATGGGTGTCACAATTTTCGTTTTGCTAGAGTACTCTATTCTAATAGTGACAAATGGGCCAAAGCCCACCAAAAGACGTATTTCTTCCTGCTTATGATCCAAATTTTCCTTTCGGATTATTAACTATTCATGCATGAAGTAAATGGTAATAAATATTCTACAAGTATAATTTAAAATTAGAAAAAAATGAATAAATGATGATCGATTAAGGTTTTTATTACTTACTATTTTATATCTTATATAGGCTTTGAAGTTTGCAACTTTATTAATTTCAGATATCTGACAATTTTGCTGTTATAACATATTGCTTGCTTATTTTCATCTACAAAACCTCAGCTGTTACAAGAGAAGACTTAAATTCTGTTTATATGAAGAGTGTTTAATGAGAGGAAAATAGGTTACTACTTTCAATAATTAATGAAGAACGGTTAATTGACGTAGATCTGACAAGTAAATCCCATTCGAGAATGATCGATTATTTATACGATGCAGACTACGAACAAAACGAATTAGCACTGAACCTAATTTTTTATTTCGGAGATTATTTTCTATTGCATTTTGCATTTCTAAGTTCCAAGCTAACTGTTTTTATTTAAGATGTATACATCTGCTGGCTTCAAACAGTATGTATTTGCATAATATCTCTGACATCATGCTTTGAAGTAAGTGGTGGTTCCATATCGAAACACACGTCTAATGGAATTTATTCGCATGCTGTGTATGTGAGAATATTTTCCGTATGCTGTACTAATACTTCACAATTCAAATTGTACGTTAATCTTTTAAATATCCTCTCCTCTACTACTTCTAGATCAATTAAACAACAAATTGGGAGTTAATAGCTATATTTTCCGAACGCTGATAAATAATGTATATTTCATATAACCGTCGTCAGTGAAAATGTAATTACATATATGTATAAACAAATATTTGGTTTTATTTGGGCACTATCAACAAAATAACTTACGACTAGGATTTCTTGATATATAGGATCTGTAATAATTTATATAGGTCCAAGCAACTGCGCATTTATGCAAACAATAAAAACAAAAACATCCTTGTATCAAAAAGTCTTTGTCGAAACCTTAACAATATTATTTAAAGATTAGGGAAACCCAAAAGAAAAATCTAGCCAAAGGTATCCTTCTTATGAAATGTAAATGTCATTTCAATAAATTACTATATCCATTACTTAAATTCTGAATAACGGCTCTGAAATAATAGTTTATTATTTTCTTTTGTTTTAAATAATTGTGTTTTCAAAATCAAAGCAATAGCCTAAATTCCTCTAATCCTTTTGTTACAGCCGTCATTACAGCACAATCACTATTTAAAGAATACTCATGATTATATAATCCTTTCTGAAAATATTGTTTTGTCTTAATATTATACAATAATCAAGACGTGCTCAGTGGGGAGAGGTTGTATTTCGCTCATTACAATACTGTTGGAGTGTATTTCATTCTAAACCCATTCTTAAATTGTTTAATTGCGACTTTGTGTGATTCTGTTGCGGTTGGATAAGATGGCAATTTCCATTAGAAAGCATATTGAAGATATCGTGTATGACCCTACATTATTAAAGGGAAGAATAAGTGCGACAATAGAAAAATAAGATTAACAGGTATGCCTCCCAGTTGCACAAAATAATATATCAGTATCATATATAGTTCCCCGCTTACTTCTAATTGTTTTATATTCGGATTCCCCTGGAATGTTTCAATTATGTTTAGGTTCCGTGACATATCTAATATTTTCTCGTGCATAGATACATAGAGCAGTCATATGATACCACACCATTCGTTCCAGGACACTAATACTTCGCTTTCGTAATCAGTTCAATATGTCCTTTGCTTGGGAGTGACTCACATCAGTGCTCACCCTTAACATGAAACGTCAACAGAAATGTTGCGTATGGAGCCCGCAATATATCTATTCCGCAAGTACAGGTGTCCCAAAAATATAGAGACACTTAATATTTCGCTGGGGATACGCTATTAAAGAATCATCTCGCTTAAAATTTGCACAGACACAGGCGAGACTTGTAATTTTCAACAAGCAATTCAATGGTAACAGTTTTGATCATAAAATAGAATTTCGAGATCATTTCAGTCTTTTTTCTGAGTGGGAATCCTTATTCCTGGAAATCGAAAAAACTGGAAATTTTACAGTCAAATAACTTTATTTTATAGGTCAAATTTACCTTAAAGGGCGCTGCAAGGTTATTTGAATATGAACCAGGTAAGCGTTGGGTATGGATACCCTGAGAAATAGCAGGAAAGCCGTTTTATGAAAATATCGTTGGAACAAAAGCTTTTTACTTTGAAAAAGTGCACCTCATTGTGACCGTAAATTTGATTATTTTCAATTTCTTTGCCGGGCCGCGCCGGCGGTCGTACTCCTTTCTGCAACTGCAGCCAAGCTGGACGATGCTTGACCGTATATATACTTATATGTATGAAATTTAAAGACAAAGTAATGTGAAGTTTAGAATATTTGATTTTGGTCGCTGATATTAATATTCGGTTCTTTGGTCATTATTTGATGTTAAACTGGTAATATAAGTGAAGCAATAATAGCAACCTAGTAAATACTATTACCTCTGAATCGACAAATTGAAACGCGTACTGATAATATCGACTCATTGTTGTCAGAGATACAGTCGTATGATGTAACTAACCTGCATAAACAGAAGGCCAATCGGACGTCGGCGGCAATTCCGTCTTGTTTTCTTTTTAAATAATAAAATTTTACATACCGATTTATATAGCACAATTTTAGAAACATTTAAAAGAAAAAGAAGTTGGCCTACAGGTGATGCTCGCTATACAGTTAATAGTCAACGTGTTCAAGAAAACTAGTCACCTATCATAATTGGCACAAATAAAGGTAGTCAGGTCGAATTCATTTATTTTCAGTTCAATTGGGCGATTTAGGTCAAAGAAGGACAGTCAGGTTAAATGAATCTGAAGATCCTCACTAAATGTTACAAGCACAAACACAATACCAATACAGAAGTTGAATGTATTGCAGGTACTCTCCGTAATACTATAATGGACTCCTTGTCCATCGAAACTAATTTAAATACTGAGATTTATGAAGAAGTGTTGAAAAATAGTTCCAGTGATAGAGGATTGTTGGTGAAAGTATGCATAGCATTCTTTTCAGTAGAATGGAACTGCACCGCATTATGCATGCAATATGCATATTTACTTAAATGAAGTATTCCCTGAATGATGGATAGATAGAAGAGGTGGAATTAAATGGCCAGCTCAATCATTAGATCTATCACTAGACTGGGCAAATATGCGGTCATCTGTCCTTTTCACAATGCGCAGTTTATTTATTACCACTCAACTTCTTTTTATGGAGCTACTTAAAAACGTTTACGCAACAAAACCTAAAAATTTGGATGAAATACGACCACGTACTATTGAGGAAGCTGCTTTGATTAGTTAAGATAATATCTGGAGCATAGTTTCAGCATTCTATGAACATTTAGGGACTGCCAAATTGATACTGAAGCACAATTTGTGCATAAAACCTTAAATTTTATTTAACAGCAACCAACTGTTTTCATTAAAGCTCATTACTTGTCAAAAGTTATTTTTTATTCCATTGAATAAAAATTACAAAAAGAAAAGTAGTGAAAGAATTAGAAAAAAATGTAACAAGATATTAATGCAAAAACATTAAAACATATAAATGGAGTCAAACGCTGACACACTAACTATACAAGAATTATAAAATGATACGGTGTTTGATGGTTGAATTGTGCCAAGTGGGGAATAATCTTTTTCAAACAGCTTGAACAAACAAACAGCTATCCATACCCTACGTACCTGGTTCATGTTCAAATGATCTTGCAGTGTTCTTTAAGGTAAGTTTTACCTATAAAATGACTACTTACTTGAATGGAAACTTTTTAGCTCTTTCGATTTCTGAATCTAAAAATAAGGGTTTACACCTGTATACAATATATAGACAGAATGAATATACTCATAAACATTCCGTTTTTTTGCAAAAGCGGTACGTAGATGGCAAACTTTTCTGGAGATATTCACATCTAATTCTTTAAATTTAGAAAACGTATGTAGAGATACTTTAGTCATTGTGAATCGAATAATTAGACATTAATAAACAATTTCTCTAAACAAAGATTTTGTACATATATAGGGGAGAAGTGTGTACGTTGGGACCAAAAAACAAAGGATAGTATTTAGAACTCTCGACTTCATTATAAAAATAAACTTGGGATGATGCCGGATTGTTTGACTCATAACCTCCAATATGTTCCAGATGTGCATAATTATCCTAAAAGCAAGCACATATGTATAAGCAAATATATGTAATAAGTTTTATGTAAAAACAACACGAACAGTGAATAGTGTACTCAAGAACGGGATGATTCTTTTTAATACGTTACTACTGAACTTGAAACAGTGTGATTATAAGAAAATTAGAAGTGAACTATATACTTTTGTCCAAGAGCACATGAAAATATAAACTTTCTTACGCTAAGTACACCTTGTAATATGTAATTATAAATAGCTTATTATTATTATTATTATTATTATTATTATTATTATTATTATTTGAGATATTTCTTGCTAGTAGTTAGACTAACCAGTATAAAATCATTAACATTCAGTTCATCATTAATCTCCTCTAATTCTTCTGCAATACCAAACTCTACATCTTGGAAACTATCACCTGAATCAATATCAGATTGAGCTTCCTCTTCTGAACCACTATTCATTATTTGTCATTTCACTTTTCGTACCTTTTCTAGCTTTATCTTTTGGTCCTTGATTTCCGATAGCTAGTCAATTACCGTTTTCAGGTGTATCTGTGATTATCCTGGACATACCCGATTCCCAGCCTTGTGGCGTGCCCGTTGTATGTGCTGTTGAAGTTCCAGTTTCGTCCATATTGGAAATATTTTGTGGGTTCAGATTCAAATCTTTATATGACATCTTCCAATTTGTCACAGAAAAGATTCGCGTTAAATTTATTAAATAGTGTAGATCTAGCGATGCTTGTAGGTTGTGGTTTTCGTAAACTAATATCAGCGTTCCTTTTTTACTAAAGCATTTTAGCCAATTAACTTCAGTCATTTTTTCTTGCCAACTATTTCGGTGCTTTATATTATTGACGCTGGCATAACTATACGCTAATTTTCTGACTTCAGTGGTCGATAAGCCTTAATGCATACTTGCAGAATGCTTCAAATACGAAACCAAGGTAGCTTCTTGCGTATTTGTAAATACTTGTTTTACAGCACTAGAAGCAGAATAGACTAATACACCACCATCATTGTTCCGATCATCTTGTTTCAGGCGCCTAGATCTTGGGACATTATAATCAATCGCGGCTTGTCTTAATGACAATTGTTTATTAAGAACTTTTTCGCTGCAGCTATAACACTTTGAGACACTGGTTTTGTCTTCTTTATGTTTTGTTTAATTCTAGGCATCTACAATGAAAATCAGAACATAGACTATATTTAATAACTCAAGAAATAGCTGCTTTGTGTATCTTGGAACATATCTGAAGGTTCACTTTTCAATATGTTCCAAAGTACACAAAACATGTGTTGCGGTTTAGAAGTAGTGGTATTGAACATTTGTTTTATGATTTGTTTTAAGTGATAAATAACTACTTAAGGGCATCTACATATTTTATAATAGGGCGTGCTGCAAAAACTTAAAATGCTTACCGTAACTTATACCCTCATGGATGTTAAATGTTTCATCTCCAACTTACAGTAAGCAGTTATGTGCCCCACCCGACGGTTATACTAGTAATTGACTGTAATCAGAGCACTTACATTTAAATAAGAAGTTCAAAAAGTCAGTGTCTCTACATACACTATGTCCCACAATGTCCGCCATGTTCATTTCTACCTAGATATTACAAAATCTGAACTACATGTACAAAAATATACTTCACGTCGACGATGCAGTAACTAATACATTTAGTCTCCACCAATTATCTGCTTCATGTCGAAATACTCCCTTTGCTTTCATAATAGCCCGGCATTGCAGCTTTATTACCCATAAATTAATTTGCCTAATAGAATTCGACGTCGTGCGTTAAATTAGATTGGCTATCAGTGTTTGTGATGACTGTTTATGATATACGCTACAGTAATAATTATGGATATTATTAATGCCTTCCCAAATACGATTGTACTTTAAGCAAACATTGCGCAGAAAATATGATGGATTTGCACATATTAAATTCGACTGAATTTAATATGTGCAGATTACGAATTAAGTAAATAATTATAACTTTTGTAGGCCAGGGTATTTGTGACCTACGTTAGGTGTAGGCTTGTAGCCTTACATTTATTATTATTTAAATGTATATATATATATATATATATATATATATATGGTGACCTTTTTAATTATACTTATATCTTACGTGATAGTTTTATAGCGCAATTAGGTTAATTAAATAAGAGTGATTGAAATAATAGTAATATTCTCAGAACGTTTACAGTTTCAGTGAAGGTGTTCCGAAAACGTTTGTAAACGTGCTGAGAATATAACTATTATTTCAATCACTCTTGCGTAATTGACGTAATTGTGGGTGAAAACTATCATATAAGATAAATTATTATTTAATAGGAAATTAGTCGTTTCTGATATTAGACTTAAATGTGGCTAGTTGTTAACATATCCAGCAAGTATAGTGAGCTTTTTAACTTATACTCGCTTCATATTATAATGGTGGACATAGAATTCTTCTACACACAACTTTTTCTTAATTTGAAGTACACATTTTTATCATTCTTACTACACTTTTGAATACATGGACAATTCGTAACATTCTTCAGCATTCAGGAGACTTCTTCATCTTGATCTTCATAATGAAGTAGCAGTATTATCAATATTCATCGGCAATACTTAATGATCAAGTTCGTACTCATAACATACTTCTCTTTCAACGGCTGGGTACCTTCTTGTAATGTAACACGTAGAAAATGCAATTATGCCAACCTAGCACTTTGAGCATTTCAAAGCATAGTGGATAGTGCAATATGAAGCTATCAAAATTGGAATTAATGGAAACCTGGTGACACGGAATGTGGAAGACATCTTGAAATCGAGAAGCAATAAATGTGAGTAACATGTTTACCTTACTACGCACAAAAGTCAGCCTTTTGTTGAATTCAAACCTGTAAACACAACCACCGAATCCTTGACTGTATTCAAAGTAGATACGTAATAAACACCTTTAGCTTCTTATTTTTATGTCACCAAATCAACCATTACTACATAATTTCTCGTAGACCTTCTTTATTATTTAGCGTTCCAGTATCTAACTCGTACTCATACTTATAAACTTCATCCAGCGTCATGCACTTTGCATAATTGTAGCTATAGTCGAATCTAGTGCACCCTCAAGCAAATTTTAAAATCCGAATTGCGAACTAAAAACTTCCGCGCAAGTGGCGGAACACTTTGCCCTAAAGTGGTGCTCCATGAGAAATTAAAACAATTAAACTTGAAGCATTTTTATTACGCCGGGACCGTATTAAATTAATTTCAAACATAAAATGGGTTTTACTTTGTCACTTATGAAAATTAACTTATGAAACATAAATTATATAAGTGGCATTAATGGAGTTGTCGCCTTTCCAAAGCATGTCTAATTTACGGGCGGATAAAGGCGGTTTCAAATATAATATATTACTTGAATGTATATATAAATCGTGACCTAAATACTTATCTTTCCGATAATCCCCACAACTCTTTTAGGTCAATCAAAAACAAAATTAAATTGCGTTTGATAGGAAGGAAAGCTTTGAGTAGGTTCTTTCCGACTCTGTGTTCCCTAGGCTTGAAGAGAATTGTTGAAGTTTCGATAAAGATTTTTTGGATATAGAGATTTACCACGATTTTATGGTATGCATGTATGTGTAAGCGCAGATAGAAACAAAATATTAGTTGTATAAATTTAATAGCAACCAACATAAAAACAAATGTCTTATTTACACGGCAGATAATATATTACCTAATAGATAGCTTTTCCACCATTACTAGGTCAATTAGACGACAATGGTTGAGTTAAGAGCGATATTTTCAGAACGTTCGCAAACGTTTTCGGAACACCTTCATCAGTGAAAATATAATTACATATACGTATAATTGCTTTTTATTCGAGAACTATCAATAAAGTAACTAATAAATAGGATTTCTTGATATATAGGATCTGTAAATTTTCTTATATTATAAACAACTGTTTTAATATGCAAAC